>OY776111.1:94272698-95495413 GCA_963675035.1 Allygus modestus
CTCACTCACTCATCAGTAATTCTCCACCTTCCCATGTAGGTAGAGAGCTGAAATTTTGTACCTGATTCTTTAGGCATAAAATAGGAAAACTAATTGGTTTTCATCCTGATCTGTTCTTAGGGCTCCGCCAGAGACCCCGACAAAGTTCCCATGTATTCCTTATGGACATTCAATTTTGTATGAGCTGATGAAAATACAAACAGCTGATCTTGATTTGTAGTAGTTCCACTGCTAATAACAGAATGCAGCACACACAACTGTAATAGTTTTTATAAATCATTTGTGGGGCGAAGCCTGAGGCTATCAGCTAGTTAATTATAATACCAGGCGCCACAACGAGTTGGCTCTACCTGCTCACAATTTACAAATTTATTGTAAGAAGCCACAATATGCAGGATCAAAATTTTTCACATATCTTCCACAAAACATTAATTCAGAACCAAATTTAAACCCCTTCAAAAGAAAACTTATGGAATGTCAAGTTGTACATCATTTGACCATCTGTAGTAGGTGAACATTTCATTAATATATTTGGAATATAACTCATCTGGTTCTGAATAGTGACCATTTTTGTAAAAAATATTTACATTTATTCAACACCCTGTACTTGTAAACCACTAGACATCTTTTATCGGAATCAAATTTATTACTAGTTTCAAACTTGAAAGTAGGCTTCAAACCTGTAGGCTTTACTCTAATATGCCACAAGATAAAAATGTGGCGTGTTGAAAATGTTTATGAGCCCAAAATCCCAAAAAAGTCAAATAGTAATATATTGACATTAATTACATTATGATGTGTAGGAACCGCCACGGTCTTGTGATGAGTGTGGACGGGCGTTCATCCGTCAGGACTGTCTGCTGCGGCACATGCGCACCAAGCACCGGGACATGCTGGAGGAGATCATGCAGGAGGCGGAGAAGAAGAAGTTGCAGCAGCAGCTCCTGGCGGCGGCCAATCAGGCGGCTCTGGAGCTGCCGGCGGAGGAGCCTCACATCCTGACTGAGGACAACCTGGCGGAGAGTGTGCGCGAGCTGCTGACGCTCCTGGTGGACGAGACCACGCTCAAGGCCTTCGGTCAGACTCTAACTATTGTTACTTTAACTCCCTTTCCAGCTTGAAACTTAAAATAAAACAAGTTTCAGTAGGTAACTTCAACCTCTAGTATTGTTTATAGTATGGGTGAGGTGGATTTGATTTTGTGCAAATTAACAATCAGAAGATTCTTTGTTTAAAATTCGTTGTTGGTGATGGTGAGTTTATTTTACTTAAGAAATTACTGCGGACATTTAATTTTCCATCACTGATTGGTAAAACGTTTCACAGCCTTTTGGGATCTGGAATCTGATCCAGTTTTCAGGTAAGAAAAATACTTAAATATCAATCTGCGCGCATTGGCAGAAATCTGAATAAGAGAACAAAAGCGATGGAAAATTCCTGGCCGTGTCGGTTTGTTTTTGTGTGGCTTATTTGTTTGCCTGATGTCTCTTCGGGCGGGCCATATTTGTTCCAATATTAACTATTGTTATTTCGTCGTAACTGAGAGGTGTTGTTGCAGGATGGCCAAATGCGTCAGTGGACAAGTTGCTAGAGGCTGTGATCCGCCGCTGTGGCCACCAGCCCGCTGGCTTCCCCGACATGGCCTACGCGGACCGTCTGCGCGAGAATGCCAAACTGCTCTTCACCGTGGTCATCGACGACTCTGCTGTCAAGACGCTTCTCAACAACCAGACTGTGGACGAGGTCATCCTACACGTGCTGCGACTGGCCAAGTCCTAGACTGTGATCGTAGGAGAGGCTTCACACAGTCCAAAGTGTTTTTAATTGTTTTTCAGGTTTGGAATAATGAACTTATTACCAAAATTGATTTGTATACTAATTTTCTTAAAACATTCTGTATGAAATTCTATTTTCATATTGTTATATATATTTGTATACAATTAGTATTATCGGATTATACTCAAAGATTATATTAAGTACAAAACTCTAATACAGTTTAGAAACTGTCATGTAACACTGTAAAGAACTGTTAGTTCGAGGAATAGCGTGGATTCAGATTAAGTGAGTTTGTTCGAGACATTTTGGTATATTTAATATCAATGAAAAAATTAGTAATAAACCGTGATCTGACCCTTTCTTAAAGTGAGATAGAGAGTGATAATAGAGAGAAATTTTTGTTGTCAAACATAAGACAAAGTATGTCTTTAACGAACATGAGCATTTATTTTAACATTTAAGGAATTAGTTGATGGCCCTGATAAAGTGACTAATTATTATCTAGGCTCGAAAGACCATTTCTTTCTATGGGACATTATTTATTGGAAGTTGCTCTGAATAACCAAATATTTAGATCAGTATGTTTCTGAAAATATATTATGTGTTTTGATCAGAATATTGAAAAAACCAGAATATGAATGTAATTTGTTTATTCTTGTTACAACTTGTTTTTGTTTTCACCAAACAAAAACATATTTGAATGCAGTAAAACATATTTAAATACTGGTCTATTTATTTAAAGTGAAACTAAATGGATGTTTTATCCTTGCCTTAATGTGTGGTCTGACTTTAAATTTGTATTTTTAATAGCCTATATGAAATATTTTTATATATGTAATAAATAATATATTCAAACTATAATTATTATTTGTATTATAAATCATTTGTATTCATAGGCAATAAAGTATGAATAATTATATTGTATGTAAAAGGTTGGGGAAAATAGTTTTATATTGTTGATACATTTATGGACATTGTATATAAATATATTTCCAAGAGCGTTATTAATATTGAACAATATATTATTGTAGTATTAGTAAATCAGCACTTCTGTGAAGTGGTTGTCGTAAGTGGAGAGTTGCCTTTCTGAAATTACTCAAAGAATGTGATTTTGTTAAGTACTTTTAAAACACTAATATGTTAAAATTTCAAACAACTGTAGATGTTAAGATTGGTAATGGTTGTAATATTAACATTAATTTCAAGGGCCAAAGTCCTAAGGTCTTTGCTTAGGTGGTGACTCATTTGTTGTAGCACCGATTAAGTTTTGGCCTTGGGCTACAGACCAAGAAAACACAATGGTGGTTGTGTAATGTTATCTGAAGCCCTAAACACGTGTCAAGTAATAAAATGATATGTTATTTGAAAACAATTAAAATCTAGCTTATTAATAGTTTTTAAAAATGTATTGATTTTCATATTTAAACTAAAAATGATAAAAGATCAATGAACATAAGTGCAATTTGCAAACAATAAAATTGTGCATGAAATAAAAGGTTCTTTATTTAAGGTATAAGAAAAAATTAGCCTACCTTTACTTTAAAAGGGGCTTTTATGATGTTTAGAGGATTTAGAATGGAGCATAATTTGTTAAAATTCATTGTTGTAGCCACTGAACTGTGCGTATTAGACTAAAATAGGTACATACCTTGTTGTTAACAGTATAAATTCTAGTGATGAAATCCACTGCATGTTTCGCCATGAGTGCGACATTTTCAAGTGGTACACAAGAAACGTATTATCATTATCCAAATACAATATGTCAAATTTTAAAAGTGGCAGTCACAAACCCATTTACTAACAAATAATGGTAGGCCTACCACACGCATGTTTTCCATCACGCCACGGCACCGGTAAGAAACACAACTGTGTTTGTGGCTGCACTTTTAAATATTAAATTTTGACGTATCCTATTTGGATGATACGTTACTTGTGTACCACTTGAAAATGCTGCATTCACGGCGAAACATGTAGTGGATTTCATCACTACAATTTGAACTGTTGACGACAAAGTATGCACCTATTTTAGCATAATTTGTTGTTTACAAAATTAACAAAACTAACAATGTTAAGTGGTAATAGTTGTTAAACAGGATATTGTTGGGATAATTTATGTTGATTTAATATCTAAGAACCTGTTGAGATTAAAATACAGTTTAGTAGCAATAACAGATGTTACGCAAGAGTATAAATAAAAACCATGGAAATGCCAATAAAATAGCCATAGGCTGTCATTGGTTTATGGTCCTGAGGGAGAAGTCCAAATTAGTAACAGAGCAAAGCAAGTACGCCTGTTGGAAAAATGCCGAGACTGATTGCTAAGTCACCGAAAATGAATTGTATTTTGTCATTAAAAAAATTTATTTATTTTTAAGCATAACTTGCTCAGTTTTGAACAACAGTTCCCCGCATGCCTTTTAATTAATTAAACACACTGAAAGAAGGTGACAAGAAAAAAAAATATTATGGCATGGGTATTTGGTACATAAAATAAATATGAGTGATGTTCAGGAATAAATAATAAATATCACGAGATTTTCAATATAAGTAAATTCTCGCCTACTTTACTTAATAAGTTTTTGATAGACTAAATTTAGCTATGTTTTTCTTCAGGCCTCTTATTGTTTTACATTGTAGAAGAATAAATGTTAGAATGCTAATCAAGCCCCATAGGTAAAACACTTACTTTGGATCCCGGCAGTGTCTAGAGTCGCTATTGTTGTACCGCAATTTCCCTGAATCTTGTTTTTATTACACTAGTTTGATGTTGCACTCATTTAATTTTATACAATTTTTCAATGAACAACAAAATCAAAATTGCCAACCTAAGCCAACTACCCTGTTGTAGTTCATTTTACATCCAACCAATGCTTGTCAGAGAATAGAATTTGAATTTGAGTTCCAGGTTATATACTTTGGCCGACTTTATCACATGTTGTACCTTTTATGCCTTGCTGAGAGCTATTGTGCCACACATTTGTATAGCGACTAAACGTTGAAATGCCAGTGTCATATTTCTGTGCCCTTAAGTAAGTTTCTCATTATCAATTGTTGGATTTTTATTTTTACAATAATTAAGGGTTTCTTTTTTATTATCTTATCAAGTTAGAGGGTTTAGTACATGGGTTCTATGAGAATAATATTTGTCCTAAATAAGTCAGACAAAGCGGTTCAACAACTGAGTTAATAACTAATGTGTACACAAAATTATGAAAGGTTATAGTCCTATTTTTCTACAGTATTTATGCATTGTTTTTTTTAATATAAACATCTTTGAAATGACAATCTGGCTGCACCTTATAAGAAAGAACCTTCTCTATTTTCAGCTTACACAATTTTTAAGGATAATTAGTTCAAATTTTTAGTTTTATACATATATATAATTTTTCCAGTTTTGGAACCATTTTTAATGAAATGTGTTTTGTATTTTATATTTACAGCCCATTAAATTATTTATTCAATTATAGAAATACTTTATTAATACACTGAGTTAAATGAGCTTGTATACACTTAACAACTAATATTGTACTTTTTAAAAACTTTTTTTATATTCGAAGAGATTGTTTTTTGTACATATATACAAATAAACTGAGGTTTAATTAGATTGTGTTTTTCACTACCTTAATACAGTTTATTAATTTCAGAAATAATTTTATTTCGAGGACACCCCCTGTATATACAGCTACTCCTGTTTTGTTCAATTTAGTGAAGATATTGAATCCATCTATACTATTAAAGTTTTTTAGTCACTACTAATCCAAATTTATGTCAGAACAAAAATCTTGGTCTTAAAATTAGTAGCCCAAAAATCAGATAAGAATTTACATAGTTTTGTAAATAATAATCACTTTAATAAATATATGTATCCTGTCCTCTATCCCAAGGGCGGTCCCAGGGCTGATTTTCGGGATGGGAGGAGGGGCTAATACTTAGGGTTCAAGTTACTTTCGGTCTTTAGAGTCTGCAAGGGTGGTGTAATGAGCTCTTTGAAAATATAAATAAAATGCAATAATTACTGCTGTAATTGATACTCAAACTTTATTGAGAGCAGAACCCATTATAACAAGAAGCCCATCGGCCAACCCCAGGAATTATTTTATACAGTAGAGTCTCGATTATCCGACCTAAACCGGCCGCGGCAAGGTCGGATAGCACGGAAAATAATAAAAATAATGTAAACTTTTTTTATTTAAGTACGCGGAAGTTGATGGTTTGATTGTGCACGGGGACGGTCGGAAAACACGGAAAATTATAAAAACAATGTTAACAAATTTTGATTTTTTTTTTCTAGGTGCGCGGAAATTGATCGTTTGATTGTCTATGGGGACGGTCGGATAACACGGAATGTCGGATAACCGAAGGTCGGATAATCGGGACTCTACTGTATTTTATGAATCAAATGTAAAACATCATAATATACTTTAAAAAATATGGCATATTATTATTTATATGAATCGAATATAAAATTTTCATTAGGCCTAAGTATAGCAATAAATAAATACCCCCGTCGCAGCAAACCTGCGTACTCAGCGAATTTTCAATGCCATATGTGCCTCGCTACTACATAGGGCCACTTGCCAAGTTTCACAAAAATACATTCATAAATAAGTGATATATAGCATTTTATTTATTCTCCATAAGAATAACATTGGGGATGAGTACGCAGGTTTGCTGCAACAGAAAAGATAGAAATGTGTATTTTTGCAATTGTCAATATAACTCAACCAGGTTATACAGTACATGCCAAGTTTTATTAATTTAGGTTCATAACTAAGAGAGATATAAAACTTGACTTATTCTCCATATGAATAACATGGGGGCCGAGTATGCAGGTTTGCTGCTACGGAGAAAATTAAGAAAAACTTTTTTTGTGCAAAAATCAATATACCACAACTATTTGAAACCATATACCAAGTTTTATCAATATACATTCACAAATAAAATCAAGATAACAAATTTTATTTATTCCCCGTAAGGATAACATTGGACAACGTACTGTGTTTAGCACTTTGAATATCTCTGCAACGGTTGGTCGTAAAACACCAAAATGATTGTTTTGTAGAGCTAAACTGATTGGTAAAAAGAAATGTGAAGTTTATGGTAAAATTTTCTGAAGAAAATCCAAAAATCTTTTTCCCTTAGGATTAACATAGAAAATTTTATGGACGCGTTTTTTTTACTTTTCTCTACAACCACTTAACCTAGGTTAATGATTCAAAATACTAAATTATTTGTTATTTTAAGCTCTATAAAATGGCTATAACGAAAATTGAGTGTTTTTTTAAATTTTAAGGTAAACAAATTCAAAAAACCGATTTTTGGAAAATTCAAAACCCTCTTCCTATGGTCCGATCAATCTGGTTTTCGATCTTAAAGTCGTAAATGTTACTCTACACATTTGTGCCAAATTTCATAAAAATCGGGCGTTTCTTTCAAAAGTTATCGCGGTAACGGACACATATTTAAATATATAAATTTGAACGAATAGTGTTTTTGGCATCTGGGGACCTCAAAACAAAAAGTTATGGTCCCGGGCTTAAGTCTTACCATGGGGTACTATGGGGTAATAGCTTCTGCCCTATAGGGGAAATTCGCTAAAACTAAGAAGTTAAAATATTAAAATTGTCTTGTAAACTGGATTCTTGAAAGAAAAAATATTTTTGAAGAAACAAGCTTTATTAATATAGCTTACAATAAAATAACTGATTAATTGTGAGGACTGAAAAATTGTGTATACAATTCTTTAGAAAACAAAGTCAAGTCATCTGATACCCTTTTTTGCTAATCTCTCAATGACTTTCTGTGTTCACTTCAGGGTCTCTGTGAACGTGAAGAAAACAAAGACCCATGAGCAGTGTTTCTCCCATTCTTGCCCTTAGCCAAGTCTTGACTCCTCTTAATGTTGAGAAGGACCTCTCTTCCTTAGCCACTAACTGCACTAAGCACTAATGTTTGTAATATACTATTTACAAATAGTGTAGTTATTTAATTTGCATCTGGTAAAATTTTTTGAGATTAATTCTTTATCGCCAATTCAATTTATGCATTGCCTACCATACGTTATTTTTCTAAACGGTATGTATGCATACTAAAGTTGTGGAATCAAGCATAAACAGTTAGTGGGAGTGATCATTTCGTTATGATGACGCCTGACAGTTGGCTGGGCTGCACTGATGCGATGACGCGACTGCTCTGATCCTGCCTCCGTGTTTACCCACGAAATCACCGTTGCATTACTTGGGTGTGGGAGCCGGCAAACGTCAAGATTAAAGCTTTGTAGCGTGCATTCTGTTGTGAATGTCAATGTGTCAATTAGATCTCAGATACAACAGCCAGCAGTAGCTCGAGTGAGCGGGGCGGCGCGCGGCGAGGTGCAGGCAAAGTGGTGCGTACGTGACGTTACCATGGCAACGGGAGTTTGACCGCGCATCCACTGTCTCCACATGATATTTTTAGTCATCACACCCTTACACTGCGCATGACTCTGTTCTGCCTTTTCTTAGTTCAGTTCACTTTAGTACATGTTGGGTTTAACTGTTATTTTTAGTATTTGGTTATTTTTTTATTTTACAACTATTATCCGAAACAATAACAATGGGGGGGAGGGATTCAACCACTAAGTATGCTCCCCTGACTCTAATGCTGGATCCGCCACTGCTCATTGCTGTTGTCAGCTTTCTTTTCTACTTTTTGAAAATATGAACTAATTGGGTTTAGCTTTGAACGTTTTCGGTTATTCTGAAATGCCTGAAACAATTGAAATAATTATTAATGGTCTGTTAACATATGTTCCTTCATTTTATTTACGATTGGTAAGAATGATTAGCAATTGCATTCGACAAGTCCAAAAATATAACTTGTAGGCCTACTCTGAATGGTACGCTAAGAAGTAAGTTATGTTATTCATGATTTTTATCTGTGAGTTGGTTTTTGTGATGACAGATTTATTTTAGTTAGGTTGTTTTAGTTAGCTTTTAACAATAGTTTATATTTGGAAATATTGAAGTTTATTCATTTATTACCAAGATACCATGATTACATCATGCCAAGATAAGTAATTAATATAGATATAAAAAACTAAATTCTTAGTTTACAGTTTTGCACCTTCAATAAAATTGTAGAGTCACAGCTCTGTATACAAAAATGCATATAAAAATGCCTACTTTTATTTTGTAGGCAATGTAATTTTAGGCACCGTAGTCCTAAAATAATCATGGCGGATGACTGGCCTCTCTTCTAAAAGGAACTTGTCCTCTATATTGTGGTCTCGTGCTCTGTTGTTTCCATGACGATACATGGTTCGCTGGACACCACAAATACAAAAACATCGGTTGTTAATTTAAGTAAGATGAAGTATTTGTATGAAATCGTACTTACCATTGTTTAATTAGTCAAGAGAAGACTTAACCAGAAGCAGACAATAAACGCATTGTAACACACCAATCATTTCACGCCTGCTGTGAGTTGAGAGCAGCGATCTCTATAACTACAACTGGATCACACGCTGTAATGTTCAGAACTAGGCTCGTATCGGTCCGGCCTCTCTCAGCGCTCCCCCCACCACCTAACGGGTGAGCCGCGCCGCTGCGGCTATACACTTCATATGGGGCTACCGTGTTTTCATTGATATTAACTGACGTAACTTTGTTGATACTTACTCAATTTAAATGTGGGTTTCACCATTGTACTCCTTATGAAATTGCGGAGGTTTTGGTGTAGTTTTACGTTATTACAACATATCTGCTGAACGTATTTAGAAAGATATGTTTACAAATATCAGTCCGCTTAGCAAGTGGGTAAACAAAAACACTCAAAGGAGGGAATTCAAGTCTCGACTTGTCTGTCTCCAACCCCCACCCTTCCTTAAGCCTTCTTCCACCTACTGAAATTCAGTTCAGTTGGTTTTTAATGATGAAAGTTCTATTAGCTGCTCAGACTTTGAGCTCTGGTGTTGCAGATGCACTGGAATTTCTTTTAAAGAATGGGCATCCAGATTTTATTGGTTGTGAACCTCTCATACGATTTCTACGAACCATTGACAAATTGTTTGATTTTTTAAACACAATAAACCCGTTTGGCAAGAACTTCAAAGAGCCTATCAAACCGTCTAACAAAGTATACAATGACAAATTTCTCAAAGAAGCGTACGATTATCTAAAAACACTCAAAGTTGAAAACATTCCATTGTTGAAACACCCACGAAAAACCTTCTTACTTGGATTCCTGACTAACATAAATACGATTCCGAAACTCGAGGACAGATTGCTAAATGAAGAACAGTTTAAATACATCCTAACTTACAAAATGTCTCAAGATCATTTAGAACTATTTTTTTCGTGTATAAGATCCATGGGCGGCCATAACGTCAACCCTAATGTCAGACAGTTACATTATGCCCTAAGGAAGTTAATGTTTAGAAACAGCATTCAGGCTAGTGACAAATCAAATTGTATAGACTTTGACCCGTATGGCCAGGAATCGATATTGACTTAAGTGGAAGCATACTAAGGAGTATGCTTAATCTATGGTGGAAGTAAAGAACTTGTCAATGCAAAATTCCAATGATGACGAAGTGGACGATGAAGATTTAAACATATGACTGTGTTCAACCACTTCTTACTACCAGGAAAATATACTGTACTGCATTTCTGGCTTTATAGCGAAAAATATAAAAGAGAAAACCAAGTGTGAGGACTGTTTGAACGTTTTAGTGAAACAAGATTCCACAAAACCCCAGCCATACATGGATTTTATAGCTTCCAGAAATATGGGTGGTTTATTTTACCCTGCACAAGACTTATTTAAGTTGGTTAAGTTTTTTCACTCACATTTAAATAACAATATAGCTAAGGAAGGAATGGTTGGCCGTGTTGTGAATATGGCATGTCAGAACTTTGCCAAAACTGTTTTTAGAGGCCATAAATATTTAATGCAGCTGGGAGGAACCCCGCATGAGGTAAAATTAATCAAAATTATTGGATGTTTGTTCTTTAAAATAAATCTACACCCCCAATCAAAATTGAGAACACTAAATCAAAACCCAAGTTCGGCTGGCCTTCGGCAAAACCTACACAAGTTAGTATTGTTTAAGAGTACATAGAACCATTAAGTGGATACTAATATTACGAAAACATTATTTCTTGTTGAGTAAATAGTTTGATTAGTGTATTTTATGCTTATTTTTATGACCTATTCCAAGCCTTTTAGCGCTCATTTAATTGAATAGTTCAACCAAACAGATATATTTAATCGCCATATGTTCACGCTTGCCATATGTATTTTTTTGGTAAAATAATTAATATACCTTTTGAAACTGAATAACCTAATTTTTATAACTTCATACTCAAACTAAAATAAGTGCGTAAACTAAATTAAATCAATAAAACATTAGCGAAGATATCAGCTTTAAAAATGCAAAAATGGCTGTCGAATATAGATTATAACCAAATTATTTTGATATAAAATCTATATCCGCAGTTTCATGCAGATTGCAACTGTGTAAATTAATTGAAAATCAAGCAACTATATGTGAACATATAGCAGTTTTCGTGAGCGCAAACACGGTAACGCGGTAAGAGGTAATGTATAAGGGAGCGACAGTGCACCCGTTAAGTGGTGGGGGGAGAGCCGAGCGGCCGGACCGAAAACCCAACACAGAGCGCGCGATCCAGTTGTAGTTATAGAGATCGCTGGTTGAGAATGACGGGAAGGAGGGAGGAGGGAGGAGAATTTTAAGATGGAGGAATCGGCACTGACAGTGTTGCCAACCATATTTGTCAACACATTAGTGTTTCTGATACCGCTGGTTAAATACCATGTTGCAAAATGCTTTTTTGATGGGTTGTTTGTATAGGAACTTATCGCTAGTTCATAAAAGTTGATTTAGCCTACTTAATTTCAGTTAGAAGAAAGCATATTTTCCAAAATCTCGGGGGGGAGGGCCATGGCCCCCTCTCTGGAACCGCCTTTGCTATATCCCATACTCTAATATGAGTAAGGTTTGCTTGCTTGCAACTCTGATCTCAAAAACGATTCCAACAATTTCCTTCAAAAGTTAAAATAAACTAATTTCTGGGTTGAAAATAAGCTAAACAAATCTGCCCATCAGTATGGGTAAGATTACACCAAGTCATCTAAACTAACTGACTGACCTTCCTCCAGCAAAGCTCGGCCCGCCAGGTACTACATATTCCATGAATGGAGTCAAAGCATTATCTACAACAAATTATATATACATGTACCGTAAATACATATTTCAAGACACCAAGTAATCCTACTATTAATCTTTCTTAAAAAGAAGTCGACAGCTAGCTCTAAAATTTACCCCTAACGTAACCCTAATAATGCTTTTTTGGGCTTTGAAAACTTTACTGAAATCTGCTGAGTTCCCCCATAACACAATTCCATATTTGAGAAAGAGAGTTACTATAGGAAAAGTAAACAATTTGTAATGTTTCAATTGACACTGAATTTTGAAGAATTATAATTGTAAATCCAAACAAACTTAATTTGTTTACTTAAAAAAGCAAGAAGGAGTTGAAGTTGAAGAGCATGATTGACCAACCAATTTTTAATTTTACACAGGTCAAATGCAATTTGTGATATTGCTTCCGACATCTGGGGTGGCGGATATGAAAGAAGCAATTTTATGTCAACCAGCATACGAGTGAAGAGAACAGAAACTCAGCTGTTCCCCAATATATCTGCTGTACATAACACAAAAAGAATAAGTACCAAGCAGGACCCCTGGGCACCCCTGGGTCCTGTGGTTCTTGGCAAAACAAAAGAGTGCAGACCATCAACTTTAGTCATCTAGCTTCTATCGTTAAGATATGATGTAAACCATTAGATCATAAGATCATCAAACCCATAGAATTTTAGCTTGGCTAAACACGTTTCAAAAGTTAATGAATCAAAGTCACAAGAATAGTCCAGTCCTGTCAAAATACTAACTAAACCATTGTCGTTCGCCGTAAATAATTCATCAAAAACGTTGAAAAGCCCAGAACAAGTGCTAAATATCCTCCTAAAACCTGACTGAGTATATGGAAGAAGGCCATTCAATTCTTTGTAAGACACCTCTTGTTCCGAGACAACCCTCTTAAGGATTTCGACATCACAGATAGAATAGATAGGGACAAAACTGAGAGACTTTGACTGAATTTGATGATTTCGGGACTGGTATAACTCAACACTTTGATCCAGCAGGTTGGAAAATAACCAGAAGACAGTGACACATTAATCAAATGTTTTAAAGCACCGATGTGTCACAGGCCAAAGACGGGGATCACTTAAGGAATTTTTAATTGTTCGTACCTCGTACCTGTATGGTCGTCCCGCAGACCCTCTTTCCTAATTTGGCAGGAGAGAGCTGTTTACAATGGCAGAGGTTAAGAATATTAAGGCCGGTAACTCATATTTTCACAGTTGAAAATGGCAATGTAGCAATAAAAGAGGCTTTTATGAGCATGACTTGTTAATAGACAAAATATAAAGACTTGTATTTGATTGATAAAGTTTTTAGGAGGAGAGATGATAAACATATTAAATGTCAAAAAGTTAGGTTTTCCAAGAAGGTAGAACTTCTGGATTTCTATAAAAGGTATTTAAAAATAAAAAATAACGTTTTGGAACCATTTTTAATGAAATGTGTTTTGTATTTTATATTTACAGCCCATTAAATTATTTATTCAATTATAGAAATACTTTATTAATACACTGAGTTAAATGAGCTTGTATACACTTAACAACTAATATTGTACTTTTTAAAAACTTTTTTTATATTCGAAGAGATTGTTTTTTGTACATATATACAAATAAACTGAGGTTTAATTAGATTGTGTTTTTCACTACCTTAATACAGTTTATTAATTTCAGAAATAATTTTATTTCGAGGACACCCCCTGTATATACAGCTACTCCTGTTTTGTTCAATTTAGTGAAGATATTGAATCCATCTATACTATTAAAGTTTTTTAGTCACTACTAATCCAAATTTATGTCAGAACAAAAATCTTGGTCTTAAAATTAGTAGCCCAAAAATCAGATAAGAATTTACATAGTTTTGTAAATAATAATCACTTTAATAAATATATGTATCCTGTCCTCTATCCCAAGGGCGGTTCCAGGGCTGATTTTCGGGATGGGAGGAGGGGCTAATACTTAGGGTTCAAGTTACTTTCGGTCTTTAGAGTCTGCAAGGGTGGTGTAATGAGCTCTTTGAAAATATAAATAAAATGCAATAATTACTGCTGTAATTGATACTCAAACTTTATTGAGAGCAGAACCCATTATAACAAGAAGCCCATCGGCCAACCCCAGGAATTATTTTATACAGTAGAGTCTCGATTATCCAACCTAAACCGGCCGCGGCAAGGTCGGATAGCACGGAAAATAATAAAAATAATGTAAACTTTTTTTATTTAAGTACGCGGAAGTTGATGGTTTGATTGTGCACGGGGACGGTCGGAAAACACGGAAAATTATAAAAACAATGTTAACAAATTTTGATTTTTTTTTTCTAGGTGCGCGGAAATTGATCGTTTGATTGTCTATGGGGACGGTCGGATAACACGGAATGTCGGATAACCGAAGGTCGGATAATCGGGACTCGACTGTATTTTATGAATCAAATGTAAAACATCATAATATACTTTAAAAAATATGGCATATTATTATTTATATGAATCGAATATAAAATTTTCATTAGGCCTAAGTATAGCAATAAATAAATACCCCCGTCGCAGCAAACCTGCGTACTCAGCGAATTTTCAATGCCATATGTGCCTCGCTACTACATAGGGCCACTTGCCAAGTTTCACAAAAATACATTCATAAATAAGTGATATATAGCATTTTATTTATTCTCCATAAGAATAACATTGGGGATGAGTACGCAGGTTTGCTGCAACAGAAAAGATAGAAATGTGTATTTTTGCAATTGTCAATATAACTCAACCAGGTTATACAGTACATGCCAAGTTTTATTAATTTAGGTTCATAACTAAGAGAGATATAAAACTTGACTTATTCTCCATATGAATAACATGGGGGCCGAGTATGCAGGTTTGCTGCTACGGAGAAAATTAAGAAAAACTTTTTTTGTGCAAAAATCAATATACCACAACTATTTGAAACCATATACCAAGTTTTATCAATATACATTCACAAATAAAATCAAGATAACAAATTTTATTTATTCATATATTTAACATATAAATAAATATATTTAACATAGAAAATTTTATGGACGCGTTTTTTTTACTTTTCTCTACAACCACTTAACCTAGGTTAATGATTCAAAATACTAAATTATTTGTTATTTTAAGCTCTATAAAATGGCTATAACGAAAATTGAGTGTTTTTTTAAATTTTAAGGTAAACAAATTCAAAAAACCGATTTTTGGAAAATTCAAAACCCTCTTCCTATGGTCCGATCAATCTGGTTTTCGATCTTAAAGTCGTAAATGTTACTCTACACATTTGTGCCAAATTTCATAAAAATCGGGCGTTTCTTTCAAAAGTTATCGCGGTAACGGACACATATTTAAATATATAAATTTGAACGAATAGTGTTTTTGGCATCTGGGGACCTCAAAACAAAAAGTTATGGTCCCGGGCTTAAGTCTTACCATGGGGTACTATGGGGTAATAGCTTCTGCCCTATAGGGGAAATTCGCTAAAACTAAGAAGTTAAAATATTAAAATTGTCTTGTAAACTGGATTCTTGAAAGAAAAAATATTTTTGAAGAAACAAGCTTTATTAATATAGCTTACAATAAAATAACTGATTAATTGTGAGGACTGAAAAATTGTGTATACAATTCTTTAGAAAACAAAGTCAAGTCGTCTGATACCCTTTTTTGCTAATCTCTCAATGACTTTCTGTGTTCACTTCAGGGTCTCTGTGAACGTGAAGAAAACAAAGACCCATGAGCAGTGTTTCTCCCATTCTTGCCCTTAGCCAAGTCTTGACTCCTCTTAATGTTGAGAAGGACCTCTCTTCCTTAGCCACTAACTGCACTAAGCACTAATGTTTGTAATATACTATTTACAAATAGTGTAGTTATTTAATTTGCATCTGGTAAAATTTTTTGAGATTAATTCTTTATCGCCAATTCAATTTATGCATTGCCTACCATACGTTATTTTTCTAAACGGTATGTATGCATACTAAAGTTGTGGAATCAAGCATAAACAGTTAGTGGGAGTGATCATTTCGTTATGATGACGCCTGACAGTTGGCTGGGCTGCACTGATGCGATGACGCGACTGCTCTGATCCTGCCTCCGTGTTTACCCACGAAATCACCGTTGCATTACTTGGGTGTGGGAGCCGGCAAACGTCAAGATTAAAGCTTTGTAGCGTGCATTCTGTTGTGAATGTCAATGTGTCAATTAGATCTCAGATACAACAGCCAGCAGTAGCTCGAGTGAGCGGGGCGGCGCGCGGCGAGGTGCAGGCAAAGTGGTGCGTACGTGACGTTACCATGGCAACGGGAGTTTGACCGCGCATCCACTGTGTCCACATGATATTTTTAGTCATCACACCCTTACACTGCGCATGACTCTGTTCTGCCTTTTCTTAGTTCAGTTCACTTTAGTACATGTTGGGTTTAACTGTTATTTTTAGTATTTGGTTATTTTTTGATTTTACAACTATTATCCGAAACAATAACAATGGGGGGGAGGGATTCAACCACTAAGTATGCTCCCCTGACTCTAATGCTGGATCCGCCACTGCTCATTGCTGTTGTCAGCTTTCTTTTCTACTTTTTGAAAATATGAACTAATTGGGTTTAGCTTTGAACGTTTTCGGTTATTCTGAAATGCCTGAAACAATTGAAATAATTATTAATGGTCTGTTAACATATGTTCCTTCATTTTATTTACGATTGGTAAGAATGATTAGCAATTGCATTCGACAAGTCCAAAAATATAACTTGTAGGCCTACTCTGAATGGTACGCTAAGAAGTAAGTTATGTTATTCATGATTTTTATCTGTGAGTTGGTTTTTGTTCATAATTAAGGGAGTCATTACATTTTACTTATCCTCCATAAGAATAAAATGGGAGCTGAGTACGCAGGTTTGCTGCTACGGGGATAATCAACAAAAAATAATTTTTTTGTACAAATATCAATATACCAGAACTACGTGAAGCCACATACCAAGTTTCATTAAAATACATTCATAAATATTCGAGATATCAAATTTTATTTATTCTCCATAAGGATAACATTATTGGACAACGTACTGTGTTTAGCACTTTGAATATCTCTGCAACGGTGTGGTGTAGAATAACAATTTAAACACCAAAATGATTGTTTTGTGGAGCTGAACTGATTGGTAAAAGTAAATGTGAAGTTTACATGAAAATGAACTGAGGAAAAGCCAAAAACCTTTTTCCCATAAGATTAACATGGGAGATTTTATGAGCAGGTTTTTTTGGATTTTCTCCGCAACCACTTAACCTAGGTTAATAATTCAAAATACCATATTGTTTGTTTTTTAAGCTCTATAACATAGTCAAAACCAAAATTAAGTTTTTTAAAAATTTTAGGGTAAAAAATACAAAAAACTGATTTTTGGAAAATTTAAAACCCCCATAAACCCCCCTTCCCAAGGTCCGATTTTTCTGGTTTTCGAACTTAAAGTCATGAATGTCACTTTACATATTTGAGCCAAATTTCATCGAAATCGGACGTTTTTTACTCAAGTTATCGCATTTACGGACACACACACACACACATATATATATATATATATATGTAAATATATATATATATATATATAAATTTGAACGAATAGTGTTTTTGGCATCTGGGAACCTCAAAACAAAATTTATCATGGTCTCGGGCTTAAGTCTTACCATGAGACCTACGGTAATAGCTTCTTCCCTATAGGGAAAATTCGCTAAAACTTGGTATATAGCTTCACTTGGTTGAGTTACATTGATAATTGCATAAAAACCCATTTTTTCCTTGTTGCAGCAAACCTGCTTACTCAGCCTCCATGTTATTCTTGTGGAGAATAACTAAAATGTTATACTGTATAGCGCTTATTTGTGATTGAATATTGATTAAACTTGGTATGTGGCTCTGCCTAGTTAAATTATATTTATATTTGCATAAAAACCAATTGTTTGTGTTCCTTGTTTCAGCAAACCTACGTACTCATTACCAATGTTATTCTTATGGAGAATAATTAAAATCGCTTATATGTGAATATATTTTTATGAAACTTGGTATGCGGCTTTATGTGGTATTAAGACAAATATTATGCATTGGAAATTCGCTGAATACGCAGGTTTGCTGCGACGGGGGTATTTTGAGTTTTTTACATATAATTTTTGAAAAAATAAGATTTTAGTTTTTCCACTGGAATCAGCTTGTAAAGACGCACAATTTTATGTTTTGATCATTGCTCTATGTCAAATGGTTACAGAGATAAACACAGTGCTAAACATAGTGGTATGGATAAAGTGCTAAACACAGTACGTTGTCCAATGTTATTCTTATGAAGAATAAGAAAAATGTATATCTCGCTTATTTATCAACTTATCCTGATGAAACTTGGTATATTGCTTCATATCGTTGTGGTCTAATGACATTTGCACTATAAAACATTTTTTGGTCGATAGTTCCCGTAGCAGCAAACCTGCGTACTTAGCTACCATGTTATTCTTATAGAGAACAAGTATCATGTTATCTCCCTTAATTATGAACATAAATTAATACAATTTGGTATGTGGCACAGTTACAATTACCTTCTTGAGTTATATTGATTTTTGTATAAAACCCCATTTTTTGTGTTCCTTTCTTCAGCAGCAACCCTGCATACCAGCCGCCATGTTATTCTTATGGAGAATAATTAAAATGTCATAAATCGTTTATTTATGAATGTATATTGATGAAACTTGGTATGTGGCTTTATGTGGTATTAAGATACATGCATTGTAAATTCGCTGAGTACGCAGGTTTGCTGCTACACGGGTATTTATTTTGTTTTTTGTTTAAATACAAAATTGCACTTTTATTAAGTTTTTTTGTGGCTCTGAACAACATACTGTACATATAACAGTTAAATAAATATTTTGGTGCAATGTCAAAGGTAAACAATGACAGAGATTTTTGTACTTCCGAAAAGGGAGATATTTAAATAAAGTATCAAGTTCTCTGAGGCCCACATGTCAACAAGCTTACTTGGGCTTAATATAACTGGAACACTCAAGGATTCAAAGGGGGAATTTGTTTATAAATTCCCCCTGATCGATTTTCCTAAAAAAGTCCTTCCTTTAAGCCTTGTTGTACTTCTAGTAAAGTATTTGAGGGGTTTATTTAAGGTAAGCCCAAGGTCCTAGAGCTATAAACATAAACATTAAACTTACATGATAAAACTTTGAGGTTGTGAAAGTAATAAATTGTCAGTAAAAGTATAGTTTGTTTATAAATAAAGGAGTTTTCAAAAAGGGAGGAAGGGAGGGTTTGGGCTCTGTATTCGAAAATAGCCCATAACCATACAGCTGAGGTTTACGAAAATTATCGATTTCCTTGTAAAAAAAAAAAAAAAAACAATTACCAGCTGACTTTGCCTGTCCTAAACATTACTTTTCCTGTCCAAAACAATACATTGCCTGTCCCAAACAAAACTTCTCCTGTCCTAAACAATTGAAGTTCCCGTTTTACTCAACAGGAGCACCAGTGTCATTTCATTATTTTTGACGATTCTGTATTCAAACAGCTGACTTTAATACTAAAATAAATTGCAAAACCGTGTTGTGTTTACTTATACAAAATTACTAGACTATGAAATATCAGATCGTTTTTGTTTAAGTTTAATGTGGTTATTTGCATCGTGATGAAAAGTATCGTTCACTAAAACCGTCACAAAAGCCCTATTTCGGGGCTCGATAGCATTTTCCACGCTCGGCTTCGCCTCTCGCGTAAAATGCTATCTTGCCTCGAAATAGGCCACTTTCATGACTAGTAGTGAAATATACTATTAATATAATTCAGCTTGGTATTAGCAAATTTCCGCTACAGGGAAGAAGCTATTACCTTAGTCGGCATGTTACCATGATAACTTTTCGTTTTGAGGTCCCCAGATGCCAAAAACACCATTCGTTCACAACTGTATATATATATATATATATATATATATATATATATATATATATATATATATATATATATATATATATGTATGTTCCCGCGATAACTTTTGAATGAAGCGCCCAATTTTGATGAAATTTGGCATACATGTGGAGAGTAAATTTATGACTTTAAGTTTGAAAACCAGATCAATCAGTCTATGGGAAGGGGGTTTTATGGGGGTTTAAAATTTTCCAAAAATCAGTTTTTTTGAACTTTTTACCCAAAAATTTTAAAAACACTAGATTTTGGTTATAGCCATTTTATAGAGCTTACAAAAAATTTAGTATTTTGAATCATTAAGCTGGGTTTAGTGGTTGTGGAGAAAAGTCCAAAAATGTGTCCATAAAATTTCCTATGTTAATCTTATGGGAATAAGGCTTTTAGATTTTCCTCAGATAATTTCACTAAAAACTCCACATTTCTTTCTACCAATCAGTTTAGCTCTACAAAACAATCATTTTGGCTTTTTAATTGTTGTTTTACGTCCAACCGTTGCAGTGATATTCGAAGTGCTAAACACAGTACGTTGTCCAATGTTATCCTTATGGAGAATAAATCAGATGTTATATTTAGATTATTTATGTATGTATATTGATGAAACTTTGTGGCTTCAACTAGTTGTGGTATATTGATATTAGTACAAAAAAATGGTTCTTGTTGATTTTTCCCGGTAGCAGCAAACCTGCATATTCGGCCCCCATGTTATTCATATAGAGAATGAGTAAAGTTTTATATCTCCCTTAGTTATGAACCTAAATTAATAAAACTTGGTATGTAGCTTCACCTAGTTGAGTTATATTGATAATTGCAAAACAACACATTTCTTACCTTCCTTGTTTCAGCAAACCTGCGTACTCAATTATAATGTTATTCTTATAGAGAATAAATAAAATGCTATATATCACTTATTAATGAATGTACTTTGTGAAACTTGGTAAGTGGCTCTAGGTAGTAGTGATACCCATATATATGCATTGGAATTTCGCTGAGTACGCAGGTTTGCTGCGACGGGGGTATTTAGTATTATCGTGGAGTGTCTGTGGACACCAACACCTACGACAAAGTCCACAATAAATACTCTTGAAGAGGGGTTTTCAAGATTCGGTTATCCGAAATCATCGTAGATGACAATATACCTCAGCTAACCTCCCATGAATTTCAGTAATTTCGCAAAGATCATAATATTAAACATGCTCGCCCACCATATCACCCAAAACCAATGGGTTGGCAGAGCGATGTGTACAAACATTCAAAGAGCGCATGAGCGCTTCAAAGGGAAATAATGGGACAATCCAAGAAAAACTAAACCAATTTCTGTTCGCATACAGAACGTCGCCGAAGATATCGACTGGGAAAACACCAGCTTTTATGATGTTTGGCCGCGAGTTACACTCAAGACTAGACCTCCTATTACCAGATGCAGAATTCAAAATGGATGAAGAGTTGGTTTAGCAATGATTATATAAGCCGGGATCAAAAGAAAAGGCATTTGAAGAAAGCAGTTAGGTTTGGGTTTTAAATCAGTCGGGTTCTGGTTACAAGAAAGGAAAGGTTGTGAAGGTAAATTGACCATATTCCTATTCAGTAAAATTGACGGAATTAACCGACGATGCCTTGCAGATTGATCTCTTAGAAGAAGGAGAGAAGATGTAGTGTATCAGCTGCTTATTTGTAACATGTGTTTACTAGTGAATTTCCTTTGGAAAGTGAACTATTAGCACGGTGAAACTTAAGCCCGGGGCCACCATAGACGTTCCTAAAGTGACCCCCTGAACACGTTTTTGGGGGTCGTTCAAAATTGTGTGTGTGTGTGTGTGTGTGTGTGTGTGTGTGTGTGTGTGTGTGTGTGTTTGCACTCTAGCAGTCACATTTTTTGTCCGATTTACTTCAAATTTGGTAGGGACGTTCCTTTCTGTAATCAGTTGGACAGGTTCGTTGGGCAAAACAATCGGAAAACTCTAAACCCCTTTTTTGGTGAATCTTTCAAATTTTCGAGTTTTTGGGCCCAAAAAGGGTCAGAAAAGCCCCGTATCTAAAGTTAATATAAAAAAATTGGAATTAGTGAGGCAGAAATTTTAAGCCCTCTCTCGACATTCTAGCACTAATATTTACCGAGTTATTAAAGAAAATGTGTTTCGACTAAACACAGTACGTTGTCTTAGGGGGGTTTTACACTAGACAAGCCTGTTATTCCTTTGAGAATACTTTTATCATCCCCAGCAACCTAACGCCTACTTTCAAGCCTGTCTGGACCTTCTCCTAATATTATAATGTGCAAAATTGTATTCCCAGCTTTGCAGGTAAATGAAACCAGGAGCATCAGAACAGCCAAAAAATCACTGTTTTCAGATTTTAATAAAAATTGGAATAAATGTATGTTTTTACACTGATTTTGACTTTAAAAGTTTTTATGTGGAAATCCACTTCCCTCACGTCAGCGTGCTACGTCGAACTCGTTTCATATTGGTTTTAGTTGTCAAAAATAATGTCTAATGTTTACTGCAGTTGTTATCTTTACAGAATACAAAGTTTTACATTACAGTTTCATATGTTTCTTTGTTAATTGTACTTTATAAAAAGACATACTCTACAATTAGCTTATTATTTATCATTAGTAAAATAATTATAGGTGTTATACTTAATATTTTAAGTTATGATTTCTTCTGATAAAGTAAATATGACAATTATTACCTAAGTCAAGACTGTAGCGACCTCATTTAAAAGAAACGTAAATGTGTGTCATCTACTTGACTTTAAAACACCGAAATAAGTTTAGGCTCTATTTGCATTTTTATTGGTTTCGTCGCCTGTGCAATCTTCTTGGCTTTTGACATCGTTGAAATAATCTTTTACGAGCTGTAACTCTAGATAAAAATAAATATTAGTGAATATTTGTTAATGTTCTTTTGAGAAACTATAATTTTAAAATTTAAGTTTGTACATATGAATACTTGTAGGCTGAGAATTAAGGTGTTCATAAAATAACTCCTTGTTTTAAGTGTTATTTTAACAGCATTATATTTAACTTATATAGTTACATATTCCAAAGAGTATATTCTAAGTTTGTATTATTTTAGTCAATACTCTCCACGTACTCACCTGATTGTCGAGTGAGATGGATGCCATGGCTGCAACAATCCTCTTACTCCAATGTCATACATGTTCAATCTCACAAATTATCTCCTCCAAACTTTCATAACTATTTTACAACCTGCACCGGCAGAGATTTAAATGACGCATCAGTTATGGAAATCGGTCCGGAAAAACTCTAGATTTAGTTGTGGAAAGAAATTCCGTACTCCGTTATTATATTAGTTTATAGCACTATTATACATTACTAGCTGGCCCGACAGACGTTGTCCTGTCCTAATGTCATTGAATTTGTTTTATGTCAAATACTCGTTCATTTTCAAGATGAGCTAGTTCGCTTCACTCACTCGCCTCCCGGATGAGCTCGTTCGCTACGCTCACTCGCCTATTTTTATATAGAACTAACTTCGGCATCAAAAAAAGAGTTGATTCGCCATTCAAGTAGATTTGATATTTCCGTAATGAAAATGTATGTATTCCTTTAAAGTATGTTTAGATATATAATCCTTATAACAGATGTTTGGTGTAAATAACTGCTTTGATCAAATCAATGAGATCTTTGAAGGCCAGTGGGACAGAGCCCTTAGGTCGGATTAAAAATTTTCTTTTATAAAAACCTTGTCCTGACATTAACGAACACAACAATAAAAGAATTATTCAATTTGGTGCACTCATTTTCAAGTTATGGCGTGACCAAGGAAAATATGGATTAATTTTTATATTTTAAGATTATAGAGGGTATTAAAGGTCCCATTTTTTCAATCCTTGTTCAAATAAGGACCCCCTTACCACTTTGTTGTTCACTAGTAAGTACTTCATTTTTAGTTAGTCTAAATTTACTTTTAAATAAGCCTTCAAGATAGTTGCCTTAAACATACTGTAGTAAATACCGTCTATAAACGATCAACTTACCTTTTAAACGTATTACAGGCGTGATTCTATTACACTCGTCCCTTATCAGCTTCCTTTCTAAATTATAAACCGATGTTTTAAAAACCATGGATTAAAAGTGGCCCACATAAAACTCAAAAATAAACCCACGTCTGGATTAAATTTGTTTCCACCTTTCAATCCACATTTGTAAAAGGGTTCTTCAAAATATGCTTACACTTATCTTTGGAAGTGTGGCGGGCACTATATTCTTGGAATCTCAGCTCATTATAAAACTGTTCGTGGATTCGTGTCAGATTTATTTGGGAGGGAATGATTGTATACCGTAGCGTCTGAATATGATTCTAACCATTTAGTTTGTTTCCAACAAATACTGGACTAATAATTATTAGTGAATTTCCTTTGGAAAGTGAACTATTAGCATGACCCGCACGGTGAAACTTAAGCCCGGGATCACCATAGAAGTTCCTAACGTGACCCCCTGAACACGTTTTGGGGGGTCGTTCAAAATTTTATATATATATATATATATATATAGACATATATATATGTGTTTGCACTCTAGCGGTCGCATTTTTTGTCCGATTAACTTAAAATTTGGTAGGGACGTTCCTTTCTGAAATCAGTTGGACAAGTTCGTTGGGCAAAAGAATCGTAAAACTCCAAACCCATTTTTTGGGGATTAATCTTTCAAATTTTGAGTTTTTGGGCCCAAAAAGGGTCTAAAAAGCCCCAAATGTAAAATTAATGCATGTAAAAAGATGGGAATTAGTGAGACGAAATTTTTAAGCCCTCTCTCGTCATTCTAGCATAAATATTTACCGAGTTATTAAAGAAAATGTGTTTCGACTAAACACAGTACGTTGTCTTATGGGGGTTTTACACTAGAAAAGCCTGCTACTCCTTTGTTAGAGTACTTTTATCATCCCCAGCACCCTCACGCCTACTTTAAAGCCTGACTGGACCTTCTCCTAACATTATAATGCGCAAAATTGTATTCCCAGCTTTGCAGGTAAATGAAACCAGGAGCATCAGAACAGCCAAAAAATCAATGTTTTCAGATTTTAATAAAAATTGGAATATAAGTATGTTTTAACAGTAATTTTAAGTTTTAAAAGTTGTTATGTAGAAATTCACTTCCCTCACGTCAGCGTGCTGCGTGCGAACTCGTTTTGTAGTTATATAGTATCTGAACCGTACATTAACCGCGAGTTTGGATATTGAGCGGGGGACTAACGAAGAATGCATTGTTACTAGTGGCTTGAATGGGCCAAGGCCCCTAACTTTGCTCCAATAGTCTGCCTCATCTGATTTGAACACATGTCACACAAAACAACAAAATGTATGTTAACAAAATATACTCATTATAATCACATGTTTTAATGTTAACAAAGCAGACGTTTTTAAATTCCCATGATGTTGTTATTGGAGATGTTTTACGTTAGTTATCATTTGCTGGTAACTTTATAGAAATACTGATATTTTTCCCGAGTCCCTGGGATCAAGACCTTTAATTTGAGCCGTCTCCCATCGTCCTGCAGTTTTCCAAACTCCCGCAATTTTAACTTAAAAATTTCGCTTACAGAATTATATATAAAGACTAGGCTTATCGCCGTTGGGGGCTTCGCCCCCAAACCCCCTTTTGGAATTTGCTTCGCTCACTTGCATTCCTCAGTCAACTCAAGTTTAAATCAAACTCAACTATTGTAGTTCATTAACCAAATAAAAACTACACAAAAATTACCTTTGGTGAGCACATTAACACCTACACAGGCGGCCCATATCGGTTCGATATTGAAACATTTGACCAACCGGCTGCTTGTTAGTTTTATCGAATGAACTCTCGACTTTGATGGTTGTTTCAAGGTGAATAAAAGCAAAAAATAAAGTGCTCACTCAATCAAAGTCTATCAGATATAAATAAAAAGTTGTGGTTACAATGTCAAATTGGAGTTCTACAAATGGATTTACGTGTAAAAAAACAACTAATTAGACTTCAGTTGACGACAAAATTATAGTAATCTAACCTAACCTAACTCCGCAGAGCGATGTATAGTGGCTGTTCGTTGTGTAACATAATTACAAATAAATGAATTTGTAAAAACAAAAAAGTCAAATTAAACAGAAATAAATTGCATCCACAAAAAGTAAGCATCAAAAGTACGATTCAAACCCGTGACCACATGCTGTGGATGATCTTGAATCATCTGAGAACATATCCACTGGGCTACTGGGACAACATATCCACTGGGCTACTGGGCTAAATTCATTCGATAGAACAAACAATCGGTTGATTACATTTTCCAATATCGTCACAAACGATATTCGCGATATTGGACCTCCCGTGTAGGCCATAATGTGCTCACCTTGTTCTGTAACAACTGATTTATATAAACCTCATGTGAGCAAATTAGTATCGCCTACACGGGCGGTTTTTTTTAAATCAGCTGATACAAACATGTGTTATTAGCCAAAGATAGTGTGCTTTCATTAAACGGCTTTCCAAAACCGTACACATTTAAATGGGCCAAAATACTCAAAATTACTTCTTCTCCAATGAATAGCGGCTAAACGGATGATCGGATCTTAAATCTGACGAAAAACTGTTGGTTGGAAATTAAATTTTCTACAACTTTTGTATTTATCATTTTTTGCCATCGCTTACCGTTTCCGTACAAAACACGCTCAAAATTGAAAAAAATGGAATTTTCCCCGCCCTAAAAATGCTCCAAAAACGATAACTTTTGGTAATTTTTCTGGGAGTTTCTCGTCAAGAGCGTTAATTCAAGTATGGGCTCGAGGGGGTTCGATTATGGGAAGTGCCTCATAGTTTGTCAGAGAGTGAGTGAGCGAGTGAGTGATTGAGTGAACCCGTCTAGCTTTATTTACAAAATGAACATTGATCAGAAAACGGATATTTTAAACAACCCATTTAACTTCCGGGAAAGCACTTACCGGTGTCTATGTTTTCACAAAAGGTATGCCCTTTTCTTAGGTTGTCATCGTTCAACTCTTGCAAATGAATGTTACAAGGATGCAAATAATTGATTTTGAACGTTGTTATTACCTTTCTCTGTGATACCCAAATGACCCTATCCGACTGATCTTGTTGAGGACTGCGGATGCTCAGACATAATTTCCAATTTAGTACCTTCAAACAGTTTAGTCATGTATAAAATACCTGTGTAAATCACGTTAATTCCACTTCTTTACATTACAAATCAGTTCACCCAAACTAGCCTCTTAGAACGTACCTTATTGAAATGACTTTCAATTTCATGAAATTTTACTTGTGATCCACCATAAAGCTATTCTAGTTACTTCTAGTTTAGCGAGACAGTGGGGCAAAGCAAGTCAGCAAGAGGCTGCCGACCTCTTTATAAAAGAATATTATTAATATTGATCATCTCCAACCACATTATAACGTACCGGCAGCGGGCTGGAGTCGACATCAGACAATGTGCATTCAAAGTGAAAGGGAGGGGACGTTTAAAAGACATCCTGTAAAGATATTTCCCTGTACATGTTTATGATGTAGTGGGCAGTATTTGTTTACAATTACTTCAATGTGAGGGAAACATTGTTTGTAAGCCATTAGTTAGTTTGCGTTACATCCGGGTCGAACGGAAACTCAATTACTCCTAGCGGTTCCATTACCTGGATGATTTCTCTGGACCCTCAGCACATTGTGTTTGAAACACCAACTTCCTCATAGGGTCCAAAAAGAGCAAACACATACATTACAATTTGGTGTTACATTATGTAGAATTTTTAAAGTAATAAATTGTCAATATGATAGTTTATTGTTAAATGTATAATGACACCAATTATTGTTCGCTCGATTTTCAAATGATGACGCTTTGAATATTTTCTCATTTGATATTTTTTTAAACATAAAGTGAGGATTGTTCAATACTTGTTCAGTAACAATCGATAACACAGTTGTTAGAGGTTTTTTTTCATAAATTTGCATGAGAATTATTTGGTTTTTCAATCAAGCATTTCATATATTAGTTGTGTGGGCTAGATTCAGTGACAAACATTAACTATCAACTACAGTACAGTAACAAATACAGTACACATATTTATACAACCATTACATCCAATAAAGTTCATAAGATTAAAGCGGGTACATCTTGCGTCAGTGGAGCAGAGCCTGAACGTTATTTAACATGAAGCTGATGTTTATTATATTCCATATTTGAAAATGATTCCACTTTGAATCTAAAAACGTTCACAATATAAACAATGAAGTGCGGTACACAATTGTTTTGTTATTTATTTCTTATGTAATGTAATAAATTGTTGAGTACACTGTTTTTGTGATGGTTTTAATACTTTTTGAATGGTATATTGTGCAAAATTTTTACATTCGTTGTTGGCCATGATGAAGTTGTAAAAATAGTGTTAAAGAAGCTATTTCAGATGAATATTTCTTCTTGAAATGTAATCATTTAACGCCTTACAAACGGAATAAGTAACAACAAAGGAGTTAAAATGTGGACATTATAAAGGAGTGTCGATGAAACGTTCAAAAGCTATTTCCTTAGTGTCAACTTTACCAGTCACAAAAGAAAGTTGCACAACAGATTATTTACAGGCAATATATTCCACTCTACGAGATCTAGAATTGTCCTTGGGCAAAGTTTTCCAGCTTTTTACCTCACACTTTGATATAACTTTGTACACAGGTGTCACATAAAATTTGCTCTTCGTATACATTTTGATATTTTCAAATTCTAAACGTAAAATGGATCCTAAAATATACAATAATGATATTTTAATCCGCTATAACATTCCAGGCGCTGGGTGTCATTAAGTGTGCATAGAAAGAGGCAGATTTGACTTTTGATTTTAGTAATAGGGACCTTAGAGAGTATGAACACCCTTGTCCTCGCCCCCCGGGGTAGTCGACTACTTAGGGGTGGGGGCGCAAAGTCACGAAATACGTAAATTATTAAAACGATCATGGCTCCCTTATTAGTCCACCGCATAAAAACTAATTTGGTTTTGTTTTGTGGGTAATAATATAGTCTACACAAGAGTTATTTGTGTATAAAGGAAATTTTTGGCACCCGATGCCGTAGGCGAGGGGGAAAACTTTTCCCGAGGGGACAATGTACTTTACTCCAATAATACATACAACATTTTTCCCCCACTCCAAAATCCCCCCCCCTAGTACTAATAAATAAATACACAATTTATAAACAAACTGTTTTATTGTCATGAAACACACAATTGTAACACACAAATTTGATTATAGGCTAATTATTAAACCCACGATTATAACTAACAAAAGTTGAATATAGAATAATCATTATCTTATTTTTACGATTTATTTGCATTTGGTTTGCTTCATTTGCAATATCTGGGGGCGTTGATAAGTATTTACAATCGCTGTCCATTTTGGTTGCGTAATGCGTAATAACTAACCTCGGAACTCAGAACGTTAACTGCAGCGAAGTATCAGCTGAGCGTTCTTGTCCGCTTTCGTTACAGATACAGCGTTGCCAGTTTTCCACTGCACTGTGTTGGCAGGTTGTCAATGTTATTCTTATGGGTTTATTTTGTCTCACACGGGAGTCAAAGTACTTTTTGTCTCCCACGGGAGACAAAGTAGCACTTACTCGTACATTATAAGGAGTTAAGTTCGACTTTACATGGTGGTGGGGGAAAAGATTATTACACAAGACGTTACTTATTCAATTGAAAATATCTTTAGAATTATGTTAAGGTTTTGTATTATTGTAAATTATGTCGCTAGAAAGTTTATTATTCTATTGTTCAAAGTGTTCCAATATGGTATCATTCTGTATTTATATAATTTAATTTTACTTGCGTTTATCGAATGAATATGTTTGTTTTATTATGTTTAAATAGCATAAATAACGTTCTGGTTCCAGGAATCCAACAAATGTCGGAGCGCGGCTGATTATATACACAGTGCAGCTGATCCAGCAATCACCGGAGCCAAACCATTACGTCAGTGAAAATAGGTTTAAAAAAAGGAAAATGCAAGCAGAAAGATTTTGCTAGAAAATGTACACTGAGGTCTCCTAAATCAAATACCAAGTTTTCCACCTTGGATCAGGTAAGCTTTATCCGTCATATTGGAAAATTACGGATATTATTTTTTAAATATTTTGTACCATAAAAGTTAATATTTCATCCGATTTTGCTAAAATTTGGAAAAACATTCCAAACCATAACTACCATATCTTGGACTCGATGAAGCCATAGCCTACGTGCCTAGATTCAACTAGTATTTTTGTGAGATTTTCTCTAAAAAATGTGATTTTAAAATTGTTTGGCAATTTATTTTAAAATATAGGTGGATCATTTGATAGTGAATCTAGTATGCAGAAAAGTGATATAGGTGAAATGATTGAAACAATACAATTAATTTTAAATTATTTGGAACCTGACACAAGGCTACTTTTCAATACGAAAGAGGCCTTAATTTCCCATAACACAACAGCAGTTTTAATCATACTGTTACTATTTAGAGTAATACCCTGACTCTAATGTATTTCTTTTGAGTTTACGATTCTGGATGGAACTTCATAGCAGAAAATTTTCTGCTTTATGGATCAAGACTGGAATTGCTAACGAATGTACTTGTTCTATCACATAGCTTCTGAGTCTATGGATGTGATATTAGTTGTATATTACTGGCCATTCACGTTTTTTCCGGTTGTTGATACATGCAAGAAGGTTGAAACCAAGTAAGCAGCTTTAAATGAAGCAAAATCAGAAGAAATTATTGATATTTTAAAACAATTTGGAAAGAAAATTTGATGAAGAAGACTTCAAGGAATGTGAAGCGCTTTATCTAAGGATCCTGAAAAAGCCAGGATCCCCCTGAAATTTAATTAGATTCAAAATCATATCATCGCATCATTAAGAAACATCTCAGCTCTTCCGTCTACAAGTGATAGTATGACACTCCATGTTCTTCGAATATTGGCTCAGGTACAGGCATTAGATAATGCTTTTGAAGCAAACATTACCCAACTGTTCTGTATCTTTACGCCCTCAGTTTACAAATCCATCCATGCCATTTGAGCTACTACCTCCTAAAATATCCTCCTCCATAAACGTAAAAAGTACAACAAATCTTGTCCTTGTTACATAAAAAAGGTGCCTTGTCGTTGATATTGTAACTGTGTTGGAGATTGTTGTAGAAACCAGTATAATTGAAAATATCAACAACAGTAAATACAGACGAAGATTAAACTAAAACTGCTTTGCTATATAAGCGGTTTTTTAGAAGTTCTTGAAATAAATCAGGATTTTATAATTCAACTAGTTTTCTAAGTAAAGAAAATGATGTGTATGTTATATTATAAGTTTATTATACATACAATTTTACAATATTATACATACAAGACACAAACTGAAATTAACTGGAAAAGCAAAATTAAAAGGCATCCTTCTTTTGATTTAAACTGAGAATTACGTATACAATAAAATATAATACTCGTTATATGACGTGTAATTCAATTAAAATAAGCTGCATGCATTGGACTTTCTGATGGATCCAAAGCTCAGCATCTAGCACAAGAAAGCCCGACATCATAGCGCAAGCATCCAAGCTAACATTCGACGAGATTTTCGGCAATATTTACAATCGACAGATTTTTGTAAAGTCATCTGCTTATGTGTACACTGCTGGGTTCCAAAAACGTGGATTACTTCACCTTCATTTCTTAGTGGTAAAGTCACGTTAGGATAAACTCCGGAGCCCAGAGGAAGTCAATACTGTACTCTGGTATCTCCTAAGATCCCAATCTAAGGCCCTACACTGCGCAACCTGGTACTCAAGTGGATGATTCGTAATCCGTGAGAACAAAACCACAATGCACCATGTATACAATACCCCCGTCGCAGCAAACCTGCGTACTCAGCGAATTTCCAATGCATAATATATGTCTTAATACCATATAAAGCCGCATACCAAGTTTCATAAAAATATATTCACAAATAAGCGCTATATACAATTTTGATTATTCTCCATAAGAATAACATGGGAGCTGAGTAAGCAGGTTTGCTGCAACAAGGAACCAAAAAAATGGGGTTTTTATGCAAATATCAATATAACTCAACAAGGTGAAGCCACATACCAAGTTTTATTAATTTATGTTCATAATTAAGGGAATCATTACATTTTACTTATTCTCCATAAGAATAACATTGGGGGCTGAGTATGCAGGTTGGCTGCTACGGTGATGATCAAAAAAAATTTGTTTTACAAAAAAATTTGTTTTGCAAATATCAATATACCAGTACTACGAGACGCCACATGCCAAGTTTCGTCAATGTATATTCATTAATAATGGAGATATCAAATTTTATTTATTCTCCATAAGGATAACATTGGACAACGTACTGTGTTTAGCACTTCGAATATCTCTGCAACGGTTGGACGTAGAATCACAATTTAAACACCAAAATGGTTATTTTGTGGAGCTGAGTTGATTGGTAAAAGCAAATGTGAAGTTTACATTAAAATTAACTTAGGAAAAGCCAAAAATCTTTTTCCCATAAGATTAACATGGGAGATTTTATGAGCAGGTTTTTTTATTTTCTCCGCAACCACTTGACCTAGGTTAATAATTCAAAAATCTATATTATTTGTTTTTTTAAGCTCTATAACATGGTTTAAACCAAAGTTAAGTGTTTTAAAAATTTTAGGGTAAAAAATGCAAAAAACTGATTTTTGGAAAATTTAAAACCCCCATAAACCCTCCTTCCCATAGTCCGATTTTTCTGGTTTTCGAACTTTAAGTCATAAATATCACTTTACACATTTGAACCAAATTTCATCGAAATCGGACGTTTTTTACTCAAGTTATCGCATTCACGGACACACACACACACATATATATATATGTGTTAACACATATACATAAGATCCCAATCCTATATATAATATAATATATATATATAATATAAGCATATACATATATATAAATTTGAACGAATAGTGTTTTAGTCATCTGGGGACCTAAAAAAAAATTTGTCACGGTCTCGGGCTTAAGTCTTACCATGAGACCTACGGTAATAGCGTCTTCCCTATAGGGGAAATTCGCTAAAACAAGAGCAAAACTTCTAAATGCCACTTTGGCTTTCTTAAAGCATTTCAAGATCACACTTCGATCGCGGATGACTAGAAACCTGGCCTTCGTCGCAAGACACAACCCATCGTTGGACCTAATCAATTAGGAATTTTCACACATTCATGCTGTTTATAGAAAGAACAGTGATCATCAGAAGGTTGCAAGAGATGACCGACACGTAGGGCCGTACAATAGCTATTTATAACAAAAATATATGCAATATATATTTTGAGTATGTTGGCAGCATTAGAGCAGTTAAGTTCCTTTACAAGTACATTTACAAAGGTCATGACTGTGCCAACATAAAAATCATTGAAAACAGGCACGGATCACCTACAATAAGCCAGATACGTTTGTAGTTGAACGCTAAATACCACGCCCTGAAGCATGCTGGCGACTACTTGGTAACAAAATTCAAAAGAAGTCATAGTGTTAAACGACTGGATATTCTCCCTCCAATCAGTAACGTTTTGCCAACTTTGATCAGTCTCAAGAGGATTTAGCAGACACTAGGCTGAAGGGGTGCTCTTTGGAAGCATATTTCGTCTCGAAGCAAAGCTGCGACATGAAAAGCAGAGTGAAAATAATGTCAATGACTGTTTCTACTGGCAAAGGCCAGAAAATTTCAGATAGATTTGCAAAACATGTGAATGGGTAGAGTGACAACAAAGCTAGAAAACAATCAGAAGAGTGCATAGTGTGAATTTGTTTGCCCATCTGCAAATGCTCCTTTTTCATGTAAAGAATGCCATAAGTTTTGATGATCTGAAAGCTGTAAACGACATTAACCATTCAACCTATAATCATGTCCAAAACTCGGTCGAATTACGAAAAGCAGTGGATTGATGGTCTTCAGGAGTCTTCACTGTCAAAGGTACCAAGAGTAATAAGAACGCTCTGTACTCAGATTCGCGTTCTCGGGCCACCAGAAAACCCTAAATGCCTCTGGGCATTTCAAGTGTGACTTAGCACAGGATTTCCTGTGAGAAGCAGAACGAGTTAAAAAAATCTGTAGAGAGCATATCGATCTATTGCATACAATCTAAATACCGAGGCTACTGAAGGTAATACTTACTGCAGCATAATCAAAACTAATCGAATCAATCAAATTATCAAATAACCCTACTTTCAACTAGTTTCTGATTGTGTAAAGTTGTAACATTTACTATATAGATTTTGTTGAACTGGCTACAAGATGTAGTTTTACTCAAAAATATTGTAATTAGTTACATTTATAGTGTATGCTTTATATTTGTCATTGAAAGTGAATTTAGAATTTTTGGACCTGGAAATAAATTTTATGCCATAAGTATCTTATTAATTAATGTTTTATACTTGCAAGCATTCCAGGTCCAAAATATTGATAAGGACAAGGTCTCTGAAACTTGATTTTGTGAAAAAGTATGATTTACGAAACATTTACAATAAAACTTTCAATGGTTGCAGGATACGTTAGATAAAAATAGAAACGGAAACAAATAAATTTAATTTCGCATGGACTCTCTTCTTTAGTTCTCTTGTTCTCTAACACAAGCCTTCAAGTTTATTTTATCCCGAGGATGATTAGCTGCATCGGTGCAAATGGTGGATATTTTAAAAATGTACTAAAGTAATTTTGTTAACCAGCTGTACGCCGAAATGTAATTAAATCTGTTAATTTCAATGAAATAATAAATATTAAACAATGTTTTAATTAATTATTATTTATGTATGTATACTGCCTTTTTGACTAACAACACCTTCATTAATAGCACATCATTTTAAAGGTTATTAAATAAGGAAGTTTTTCGTTTAACTTGACATCACACAGCATAACTTTTAGGTGATAAAATGGGGTCTTGAAGTTGCAACAAAAAATTATCTAAGCAAAATTAAAAATTATTTAGGTAGGTATACTGTCTTATTGACTAACAACACCTTCTAATCAGTGATCAGATTTTACTAATCAGTGATGGAAAATGTCCGCAATAATCTCTTAAACAACATAAACTCACCATCACCAACAATGAATTTTAAACAAAGAACACCTTATTAATGACACTTCATTTTAAAGATTATTAAATAAGGAAGTTTTTTGTTTAACTTGACATCACATAGCATAACCTTTAGGCAATGAAATGGGGTCTATAACTTACAACAAACAATTATTTAAGCAAATTTTTGTCTTTATTTTCGTTACAACCTTGTGTTTTCAAACACAAATCCTTTCGTAGTACCTCAGATTTATTGAAAATTTAATGCTCTTTCTATCGGTGTTAAGTATAAATGGGTAGAATAATCGGTTTCAGTTTTGTAGCTCAATTAATTATGCCAAGTCAAGTAAGTTTGAAAAAATACAAAACTCTCAATTACAGCCAAACGGTTGAGAGTCGGACATAGGTCAGTAGGTATTTTTTTATTCCTTTTAGCGAGTAGAACTCACTGGCTAAGATAATGATGCAAGTAGAAACTCACCCTGTATATGTTCAACTGACTTTGGTCTGATAATTTTTAATTTCCCATAAGAATAACATTGATAGACAACGTACTGCATTTTGCATCGGCAGGCTTTCTTCACTTTTCTACAGAACTACTCAAGATAAAATAATGATTCAAAATACTAAAAGTTTATTTTTTTAAGCTCTACAACACGAAGACAAAATATACTAAAATACATACATGGTCAAAAAACGTAAAAACCACATTTTTGAAGGGAAAAACACACAAAAACACTAGTTGAATCTTGAAATGTGGGTTATAGATTCATCAGGTCCAAGATATGATAATTAATTGTCCATGTTAATTCCAATTTTTAGCAAAAAATCGGATGAAAGGCTAACTACTTTTTATGGCACAAAATATTCAAAAATCAATTTGGTGGCGAAAGCTCATCTGACCCGAAGTAGAATACTTAGTACTGTATTTGATTCAAAAGGCCTTAGTGCACATTTCCCAGCAAATATATTTCTGCTTGCAATATTTTCATTGAAAGAAAAAACATTTTCACTGGCCTAAAATATGAATTGCTGAAATCAATTTTGTTACCTCTAGATTTCATCGAAAACTTGATATAAAAAAATCATATAAGTTATAATTGCGACTAAGCCTTAATTATAACGAACTTCCTAAGGAAATGAGGAATTTAAATATTCATTTCAAATTTAAATGATTTTAAAAAACATAAGAGAAAGATAGTAATCATTTTAAGTAATTTTTAAGTCTATATAAATACTAAACCTTTAACAAATTGAATAAACTACTGTAAAATAGAAAATATATTACGAATGAAAATATATTGCCATAGAACATAAATATTTTATAGGTTTTGTATTGTTTCCTTTTACTTTAAGTAAAAGTACTACAACAGGTTACTTTATTAATAGCCTTTTGTTTCCTATGTTAAATTAAAGATATTTCAAAGATTTATTAATTAAAATATTTGAAAAATGTGTCATCCAATCTAAACTGAAAAAGTAAAATGGCTTTGTCTCCTAGATATACAGGGTGAGTTTCTACTGACGCCCATAACTTCGCCAGGGGATTCTAATGATAAAAAGGAACAAAAACGTTCCAGTAAACGCTAGTCCGATTCCGAACCGTTTGGTCATAATTGAGAAATTTGTGTTTTCTACAAAATATTGGACTTTGTCCCACTATTTACTTTATAAAAATGAAACCAATTAACCTAGCGATTGATATTTAAAATAATTAGAAAGCGCATTAAATTTGCTATAAAACCAAGGTTACATGTAAAAATTTCATTTCATACATCGGTTCCTAGCCAAATTGAAATGAAAAAATATGCTATAATTAATTATTTAGGCTAAGTTTAAAGACCCTTTTTTGTTACTTTAACCTGGTGCAACGCGATGTCCAACTAGATAAAAAACTTCCTCATTTAATAAGCTTTAAATTGATATGCTATTTTAAACTGTTGTAGGTGGGAATGACAGAAAAACTACTATCAACCTAAATAAAACACGGTTTACGAGTGAAGGTATTCTTATCAATAATACAAGGCAAATGACCACAAAATTGTAATACGGTAACTCAATGTTTACTTTGCATTAACAAATTAATTACAAGCCTTCAGAATGAACAATGTTGATTGCTACTTGAGTAAGTTTTCGAAATGACCACCACTTTGTCTGATGCAGATGCGGACACGTTTTTTCGGCTCCCTCACAGTAAATCAGTGAGTAGATTATTATTAGTAGGTTTGTTACCTTGCTAAAACCAAATCAGTAAACAGTGTTTTACTTTAGTTTGATGGTAGTTTTTCTGCCATTCCCACCTACAACAGTTTAAAATAGCATATCAATTTAAAGCTTATTAAATGAGGAAGTTTTTTATCTAGTTGGACATCGCATTGCACCAGATTAAAGTATCAAAAAAGGGTCTTTAAACTTAACCTAAATAATTAATTATAGCATATTTTTAATTTCAACTTGGCTAGGAACCGAGGTATGAAATGACATTTTTACATGTAACCTTGGTTTTATAGCAAATTTAATGAGCTTTCTAATTATTTTAAATATCAATCGCTAGGTTAATTGGTTTCATTTTTATAAAGTAAATAGTAGGACAAAGTCCAATATTTCGTAGAAAAACCAAATTTCTCAATTATGACCAAACGGTTCGGAATCGGACTAGCGTTTACTGGAACTTTTTTGTTCCTTTTTATCATTAGAATCCCCTGGCGAAGTTATGGGCGTCAGTAGAAACTCACCCTGTACATCCATAGATGAATACATAACGACTGCCACTTCAGTCATGTGTTTTATGGCTGAAAAAACGTAAGCACAACAATAAAAGCTGTATTTTTGCCTCGCACTAACTTTATAACATGACCCCTGAATATGTTTTGAAGGGTTGCAAATGTGTTCAATTTTTAAAATATTCCAATCACTTTAACAGGGCTATATTATGAGTGAAATATATGTAAGATATATTTGAAAAAATAAAACAATGTTCATCACGGGAAGAATGAGCGTACAGCTTGTGTCAGGATATATGTAGCAGATGCTTCGGTTCAACCACTTTCTTTATAACATTATAGCGATTAGTGAGACACAATCTTGCCGCATCTGTATGAAAAATAACATCTATGTATAGCGAAAGATGTTAGCGAATTTCTTCTATAGGAAAGAAGTTATTACCGTGGGTTCCATTGTGGAAGGGTAAAAATAAAGGATACCGTTGGCAAACATTTATATTTTTGATTGTAAATGATATATTTCTATATGTAGATTCCAGACATAAAACAATTTTTGGTCGGAACCTCATATGTAACTGTACTTAACACTTTTTGTTAATTTTTTACATGGGTTATATGGGAAACAGAATTTTCAGCATTTTTAGTAACCGTTAACACAATAACGCCCATAAAATAGGTCCTTTTTTAATTAAATTTGGCACAGATATGTAGTGTACAATTTATTTGAAGGATTTCGAAAACCAGACTGATCACATTATCCGAAGGGGGGTTTTAGGGGGGTGTTGTACCCCATATATTTCTATATATGTGTCCGTAAATGCAATAAATTTAGTAGTAATCGTCCGATTTCCACGAAATTTGGCACAGATGCGTAAAGTGACATTTATAACTTTAAGTTAGAAACCCAGAACGATCAGACAACACAAGAGGGAAAGAGGGTTTTATAGGGGTTTAAAATTGTTTTTAAATCAGTTTTTTGCATTTTTAACTCAGCAATTTTAAATATTGTTCTGTTCATTTTATAGAGCTTAGAAAAACAAATAATCTACTATTTTTAATCATTAACCTAGGTTAAGTGGTTGCGGAGAAAATCCAAAAAACGTATCCTTATAATTCCCCATGTTAATCTTATGGGGAAAAGGTTTTTAACTTTTCCTCAGTTAATTTTAATGTAAACTCTACATTTGTTGTTACCAATAACTTCAATTCTAAGAAACAATTATTTTGGAGTTTAAATTGTGATTCTACGTCCAACCGTTGCAGAGATATTCAAAGTATTAAACACGGTGCGTTGTCCAATGTTGTCGTTTGGAGATTAAATAAAATATGATATCTTGATTATTCATGAATATATATTGATGAAACTTGGTATGTGGCTTCACCTATCTTTGGTGTATTGATTTTTCACAAAAAATGTATATTTTTTTTATTGTTCTAGTAGCAGCGGACCTGCATACTCACCCCTAATTTTATTCTTGTGGAGACCAAATAAAATGCTATATATATCACTTTATTTATTTATTCATTTTTTGAAACTTGTTAATTAGCTTTATGTGGTATTGAGAAATATATACATGCACTGGAAATACGCTAAGTACGCAGGTTTGCTGCGACGGGAGGAATTTCCTTATGACTTAACACGTTTAAAAAGGAATTTATCACCAAACAGGTACATCTTCACTGCGCTGTAGACACATATGCATCTCGAAACAATATGAGTATATGGTTAGAGGACTTGGATATATTCCAAAGATCATTAGATTAGATCATTATTTGAGGAAATAGCACTACTAAAAAGTTTGATCATTTCTAACGAGTAGCTTCCTCTTGGAATTACGTTTGGTTGTGTGGACGGTTGCCATATTTTACCAAACAGCATTTAATTTAACTAATAACTTCGTCCTAACTAGGCACACTAGAAAATAAAATTATTCAATATTTGACTTAAAATAAAGAGATTGGCATAAAAAGATTGGCAGCTAAGGAATTAGATATTTATGCTTATAGTTGCAGTTTGATTGGTCTTTTCAACATATTTAATTTTATAAAGCGGAAAGTAAAATGAGCTACAGTCTCCGATTGAACAAATTGCTTTTGCAACCTTGCTTGACTTCCTTTCAATTTGAATTCAATTACGAATAAGTCACTTTATTGATTATGTACTTTGATGTATATATTTCCACTTACAATAATTGTAGTACAAAGATTATTAAAAGAAGATTACATATACATTTGATGATCCCTTTCCAGTGCTTAAAAATATTGTAAGTAATTTGACTATGTTAAGTATAATTGAGATAAAACAAATTGTTTACCAAATGGTTTTGTAACCATTTTTATACCTATTAAAAGCAAGTGTTGCAATTAGCTATAAACTGGACTACTTAGCTACTAATAAAATATGAGGATATTATTATTGGTAATATTAGAATTGATTTGTTGCGCCTTGCTTATGAAGATATTGAGGAGATCGAATTTGTTGTTCATTGCTTGTCAAGAAGATATTGTGGGGGTGAATCCACAACATCCTATACTAACTCAATAACATTGTTGGAGCAATAAAGGAAACAGACGGGGGTATTCACCTCACTTTACTCTCGCCATCTAAAGTTATCTTTTGGCCCTGATAACTACTGAATGGATAGGGAAGTTTACAGCGCTTGCCTCACAACCTTATGTTGACCTTTGGCCCTGATAACTACTGACTGGATAGGGAAGTGTTTAGAGCGCTTGCCTCACAATCTTATGTTGACCTTTGGCCCTGATAACTACTGACTGGATAGGGAAGTGTTTAGAGCGCTTGCCTCACAATCTTATGTTGACCTTTGGCCCTGATAACTACTGAATGGATAGGGAAGTATTTAGAGCGCCTGCCTCACAACCTTATGTTGACCTTTGGCCCTTATAACTACTGACTGGATAGGGAAGTGTTTAGAGCGCTTGCCTCACAAAATCTTATGTTGACCTTTGGCCCTTATAACTACTGACTGGATAGGGAAGTGTTTAGAGCGCTTGCCTCACAAAATCTTATGTTGACCTTTGGCCCTGATAACTACTGACTGGATAAGGAAGTGTTTAGAGCGCTTGCCTCACAATCTTATGTTGACCTTTGGCCCTGATAACTACTGACTGGATAGGGAAGTGTTTAGAGGGCTTGCCTCACAACCTTATGTTGATCTTTGGCCCTGATAACTACTGAATGGGTAGGGAAGTATTTAGAGAGCCTGCCTCACAACCTTATGTTGACCTTTGGCCCTGATAACTACTGAATGGATAGGGAAGTATTTAGAGCGCCTGCCTCACAACCTTATGTTGACCTTTGGCCCTGATAACTACTGAATGGATAGGGAATTGTTTACAGCGCTTGCCTCACAATCTTATGTTGACCTTTGGCCCTGATAACTACTGACTGGATAGGGAAGTGTTTACAGCGCTTGCCTCACAATCTTATGTTGACCTTTGGCCCTTATAACTACTGACTGGATAGGGAAGTGTTTAGAGCGCTTGCCTCACAATCTTATGTTGACCTTTGGCCCTGATAACTACTGACTGGATAGGGAAGTGTTTAGAGCGCTTGTCTCACAACCTTATGTTGACCTTTGGCCCTTATAACTACTGACTGGTTAGGTATACAAACTCGAGGAACATCTTGGATGTATTTAAAGCGCTTGCCTCATAATCGTTTTTGTCCTTTTGCCCTAATAACTAACTACTACTGATTGGGTAGGGCACAGAACATGTTTGATAAAACCAACTACCCAATCTATGATATGTATGATATGGGGTGATCGGTAATATTGTATAGGTTTAAAGCATTTTTCACACAATCCGACTTTAACACCATGAAGTTTAAATAAATATAATTATGAAGTTAAACTTTGGCTCTGACAACTACTGACAGGATAGGGAAGTTATATTAGTGCTTGCCTCACCATCCGAAGTAGACCTTTTGTCCTTATAACTACTGATTGTGTCTTATACACTTTAATATGATTAGAATTTAAATCAATAAATTATACTATTTTAGCAACATCTATTGCTTGATAATGAGTTTTTTGGCCCAAAATTTTACTTTTTGTTTCTGGGAAACATTTTGCGTAGTTTAATTACATTTGCTTCGACGGAAGGAAATGTTCCTGTTCCAAAGAGCTTGTTTCGAGTTAGGCAGGAATTCCATTATATTTAATATTTGAAAAATTAATTTATAATTAAACTAGCTGTTATCTGCGTCTTCGCTCGCGACAAAAAAGTACATTAAAAATATTAACGTGACTAGCACTATCAAATTTTGGTTTAGTTTTACCATCTGACTTCCTTTTCCCTTACTCATAAACAACTGCAGCTGGTAATTTTATGAATGATATCCTCCCATAATATTTACATTGGAACTTATAGGACCCAGGGGGGTAGAGTCCTAATCTTGGATGTAGACGTTATCTGGTCTGTATGTTAATGAGATATGTATAAGCTATATTCATGCTAAATTTTAGCTTAATCAGTCCAGTAGTTTATATGCGTGATGGAACTCCAAATATCCATTCATACATCCAAACAAACATCCAGACTTTCGCATTTATAATATTAGTTGGATTTGCTTTTAATTTAGTGTTTTTTTTAACTGTACGGTATTAAAATGCTATTGGTAAACGGTATATTTAAGTAAACCGTTTGTATGATATGCCCCATAAGTAAAGTGCCAAACTCTGGGAAAAGGTTATATGGGTCAAAATAAAGAGAAAATTAAGAATACATTTTTTTCCAAAAACGCTTCGTTTACCAGATATCCGCCATTTTGTATTTTTTGCAAAATAATTGTTATCTTCAAAATTTGTTCAACCGATCTTTATAAAACTCGGTAAGTATGTTTAAATAAAAGGGACCTACTGTAGAAAAAAAATTCAACTTGGTCCAATTTAAAATTTCAAAATGGCGGCCATTTTAAACTTTTAATCTAAAATGGCAGGAAATCGGTAAAAAAATACAAAAATGTACTAAGACCAATTTTTTTTAGAAAATTTTATTTCCAATCTGTCAACACCAAAAACATGAGAATCGAACAAAACATAACCGAGATACATTGAAACAATTTTATTGAATAACAACACATAATGGGATTAAAAAATGAGAAAACAAATTAAATACAAAATAAAATCTTAACACAAGATAGCTTTTTTAAAAGTTAACAATTACAACAAATGTTTCATGTGCCATTTCCATTCATTTCTATGACACAATCCATCCTCTTTCTCATTGACTTCCTCATTTTTTCAAATACCCCAGGCTTTTGTCTTATCACTTCACAACCTGCTACAATTCGTTCCCTTAAATCCTCAATATTGTCAACAGGGGTGTGGTAAACCAAAGATTTTAAATAGCCCCATACAAAAAAATCCAGGGGATTAAGGTCAGGAGACCTGGCAGGCCATGGGATGGGCCCCCCACGCCCTATCCATTTATTTCCAAACACTTGATTTAAATGTCGCCTTACATCCAATGAAAAGTGTGGTGGACCACCGTCTTGCATAAACCACATATTGTTTCTCAAATAAAGGGGTAAGTTTTCTAGCAATTTGGGAAGAATTGAAGAAGACTCATTTTACTCTAATGTGCTTAATGTACGGACAAATTTATATTCCGTGTTTATGTTCCGTATTTATGTTTCAGTGTATGTGTGAGTTTATGTTTGTGTTGTATATGATCAGGGCCAAAAGGTCAAAATCATATTTTAGATTTCTTTTAATTTCAACGCCAACGCCAAAACACCAGATTGCGAGAAAAATTAGAACATTTTAAATTCAGTCTTCGTTCATCCTCTTACGGGAAGAATGAGCGTACACCTAGTATTTAACACACTTCGTTAAAAACGATTTCTCTTTGTGTTACAACGAACACCAAATAACCAAAATATCATTTTGTTTTCGGTAGACATTCTCGAATAAGTACCGTATTAATATCGGATGTGTGTCCCACAACAATATTTTCCTAATACTAGAATAAATACTTCTTCGTTTCATACAAAGTTTCAATAATGATCTTGAGAATACTTTTTGGACAATTTAATGGCTTTGAATGGTTATTATATTTTACTATAGAGTAAATTTCTCAAAATTTCCCCAACAGAAGACAACCCTGAAATCTGTTAAAATTTGTAAATTGAATAGCATTTTTATCAATTGAACTATTTGTTTATTCAAATAGTTAACACATTACAGATACCACTAAGAGCCGCTTGCCAAGTTTGATTAAGTACCATACTATACTACATACACTACTACCTATATTCTACTACGGTACTATTAAATAGTGTTTCTAAAAAATAGCGTTGGACAACGTATTGTGTTTACTACTTTCAAACTTTCAATATAAATACAACCAACTGACATAGAGCTACAATGCAAGGTATTATCTCGGTATTTTTTACAAGTTCCAATTGTAATAATGTTTTTTTTAATTCCACATTCCATATTTGTAAACCTTATTTTCAGTTGATGACTCCTTGTTTCAATAATGCAAATTGATACTGTGTACACACAAACACTCACCACATAGTTGCCCTGAGCCTAATTCCTCCCAGCGCCACATAATTGCTTGGTATTATTATTATTATTATTATCATTATTATTAATGAATGGCAGTGATTCCAACAACATTACATTTTTTTGTATATAAGTACTGTTTGTTAAATCTTGACAATGTGTATACTCACTGTATTAATGTTTGTGTCGTTACCTAAGTTCGTATTAGCGAATTTCCTCTTTAGAAAAGAGGCTATTTCTATGGGTTGCATTGTGGACGTACATTTTTAATTATACTTATGTATTTTTATCTGTAGATTCCAAATACAATACAATTTTTGTCGGAAACTCATATGTAACTGCACTAAACACTATTTTTTCCAATGTTTTTACATATGTTGATATGGGAAACAGAATTTTCAACTTTTTTGGTGGGCGTTAACACGATAATGCCCGTAAAAAAGTCCAAACTTAATGAAATTTCCACAGATATGTAAAGTATAATTTATTTGGATGGATTCGAAAACCAAACTGATCACATTATCCGAAGTATGGTTTTAAGGGGGTTTTGTATCCCATATGTGTCCGTGAACGTGATATATTTGAAAAAAGCTTTAATTTCAATGAAATTTGGCACAAATTAATAAAGATCCATTTATAACTTTGAGTTCGGAAACCAGAAAGGTCGGAACATCGAAAGGCATTTTTACAGGGGTTTAAAATTGTCCTAAAGTAATTTTTTTGCATTTTAAACTCACACAATTTTGGTGTCGTTCGTTTGAGAGAGCTTAGAAAAACAAATAATATTATATATTGTTTTAAATATATATTTAATATTATATATTGTATTACATATTATATATGGTTATATATTGTTTTAAATCAATAACCAAGGTTAAGTGGTTGCGGATAAAATCCATAAACGTATCCATACAATTTTCCATGTTAATCTTATGGGAAAATTTATATAGCTTTTCCTAAGTTAATTTTACAGTACACTGCACATCTGTTGTTACCAATAACTTTAGCTATAAAAAACAATTATTTTTGTGTTTAAATTGTGATTCTACGTCCAACTGTTGCAAATATATTCAAAGTGCTAAACACAGTGTTTTGTCCAATGTTATCCTTATGGAGAATAAATCAAATTTGATATCTCAATTATTTAAGAATGTATATTGATAACGAGGTATGTGGCTTCATCTAGTCATAGTATATTGATATTTGTACAACACAAATTTTTTGTCATTGTCCTTGTAGCAGCAGACTTGTATACTCATCCCTAATGTTATTCTTATAGAGAAAAAGTAAAGTTTTATATCTCCCTTAATTATGAAAATAAATTAACGCAACTTGGTATGTAGCTTCACCGTTGAGTTACATTGACAATTACATAAAACACATGCCTTTTCTTCCTTCTTGCAGCAAACATGTGTTCTCAGCTTTAATGTTATTCTAATGGAGAAGAAATACAATGCTATTTACAGTATCACTTATTTATTCACACAATGTTTAAATTTGGTAATTGGCTGTATGTGGTAGGGATAAACGTATACAAGCATTAGAAATTCGCTAAGTACGCAGGTTTGCTGCGACGGGGGTATTTGTGATTGTTATATTGTATTAATGTTTTTTTTATATCTCTAGTATTGATAGACATATACTTTTTGAATTGCTCACCATACTTGGATGGTGAGCTAATTACAATGACTTACCAGAACCACACGAAGGTCATAGCTTATTTATAATTCAATCTCAACACTAAGAATATCCTGATGACATTTTTTAAATAACAGCAATTGAAGCTATGTTCTTTCTGATATGTTTTGCATTTTGTGGACTTCGCTGACAAGTTCTATATTACTTAGCAAGGCCACGTCTTTGTAATTCATTTGAATAAATTTAATTCAAATTAATATTAGTATAATTAGTAATTAGCATAATCCAAGGGGACCTTGATAAACTGTGCATTGTAATAAAATAATAACTAGCTTACTTAAATCGTAAAATAATCTTAAATACTAAATATACCCTATCAAATGTGCCACCTTGAATATCAATACATTTTAAAGTTACCTAAGCTGGAGGTGCTGACTACTCTTGAAAGTGTAAGTAAGTTGAAGACATTCCAAATCGATCTCTTTGTAGCAGCACTTTTTCCACACATCTCAATACATTTGCTTGTTTCTGATATTAAATATCTAAAAACGGGAGAAATATGTGATTAGGTCCTAGAAACATGGACACAATGTTATCATATAAAGAGTTTAGTATGATTGCCGACAAATCAAATCAGTACACATGGCTCTGAATTAAATGCCTACGTTATATATTGTCTGTTGTTGCTAAACCGAAGTAGGATGGCTGATGACTACAGGCAAAGGTTCAGGTTCCAGGCTGCTTACCCAGCTGCTCCTAATGGGAGGGGAACCCCACCTGTGTTCTAATGTACTTGTTCCAAGAATAGAACCCCCTGTTTTGGTTTCCATATACTCATGAAATCAAACCGAGGTGATAACCAAGGCCAAATGGTTCCATATGGAGAAACGTAAACCACACATTTTTTGTAAATATAAGGTGTATGTACTATTGAAGAATTAAAACAATTACATACATTACTTCCTCATACTATTGATTTTATAAACAGTTTCAAAATTGAGATAAAATAACAAACTAAGGCGTTGAGGGAGGTGTGGAAAACAGCGCAAGATTGTTGGGGTGAGTAGTGGAAGCCCTTCGTCTTCCGCCGCGCAACCAATTTCGCTCAGCCCTGCATCATACAGCGGATATCGAAATTCGTTTTATAACAGGAAAGACATAAATATTTTATGATAGGGACCCTTTATTCCTTTGCTTCCAATCTGTGTAATACGTTCTTTCAACATGTTACTGTTTGTTGGTACCTTTTCCGGACAGGGTGATTTAAAATTTTAAAGGCCTAGATATTTGCGATTAAATAGCGGATCAGCGCATTAGTTGTAATTTTCAATATATAAGTGAAGCCTTTTCCGATATTGTATCTCTGACATTCAATAAAGTCTTGACCTATAGATGAAATTCTTTTTTATAAAAGCCTTGTAATTTGCTAAGAGCTTAGGCTTTTCTTAGTAAACACCAGAGATAAAAAGTGTGTCTATTATTCAAAACCGACCGAAGTCAAGCCTTATATTCACTAAGAAGGCTAACATATGCATTCCTATCTCAAGACTTGAACTTTGCACCGATACATACATTCTTTTCGCTCGTTTACCCCATCGGGTTTGCGCTTCGACAGTTTCATCCTAACTATGAGAAACCAAAGGAACATTGAGTTTCACGTCAATAACAACTATGGTAACACAGGTTTTATAGTACAAAATGCTTTGTCATTGTAACAATTCCCTTCATTATAAATTCAATACAAAATGGAAAATACCCCCGTCGCAGCAAACCTGCGTACTCAGCGAATTTCCAATGCATTGATATGTTTCTCACTAGTACATAAAGCCACTTACCAATTTTGACAAAAATACATTCATAAATAAGTTATTTATTACATTTTATTTATTCCCCATAAGAATAACATTAGGACTGAGTACGCAGGTTTGCTGCAACGAGGAAGATAAGAAATGATTTTTTATGCAATTATCAATATAACTGAACCAGGTGAAGCTACTTACCATGTTTTATTAATTTATGTTCATAATTAAGGGAGATATAAAACTTTACTTATTCTCCATAAGAATAACATTAGGGCTGAGTATGCAGGTTAGCTGCTACGGGGACATTCAACAAAACATTTATTTTTTGTGCAATTATCAATATACCAGTACAACATGAAGCCACATACCAAATTTCATCAATATACATTAATAAATAATCAAGATATCCAATTTTATTTATTCTCCATAAGGATAACATTGGACAACGTACTGTGTTTAGCACTTTGAATATCTCTGCAACGGTTTGACGTAGAATCACAATTTAAACACCAAAATGATTGTTTTGTGGAGCTGAAGTGATTGGTAAAAGAAAATGTGAAGTTTAAAGTAAAATTAACTGAGGAAAAGCCAAAAACCTTTTTCCCATAAGATTAACATGGGAGATTTTATGAGCATGTTTTTTGGATTTTTTCCGCAACCACTTAACCTAGGTTAATAATTCAAAATACCATATTATTTGTTTTTTTAAGCTCTATAACATGGTCTAAACCAAAATTAAGTGTTTTAAAAATTTTAGGGTAAAAAATGCAAAAAACTGATTTTTGGAAAATTTAAAACCCCCATAAACTCCCCTTCCCATGGTCCGATTTTTCTGGTTTTCGAACTTAAAGTCATAAATGTCAGTTTACACATTTGAGCCAAATTTCATCGAAATCGGACGTTTTTTACTCAAGTTATCGCATTCACGGACACATATATATATATATATATATATATATATATATATATATATATAGATAGATATATATATATACATATATATAAATTTGAACGAATAGTGTTTTGGACATCTGGGGACATCAAAACAAAAAGTTATCATGGTCTCGGGCTTAAGTCTTACCATGAGACCTACGGTAATAGCTTCTTCCCTATAGGGGAAATTCGCTAAATTCCCTATAGGGGAAATTCGCTAAAAAGCACTTGAGTGTTTCCTTAAACCTGAATTTTTCAAGGGTTCTATTTTCCGAGACCCCTGAAAATCGAACAAATAGAAAAACAAGGTATACCCATTGTTGTAAGATATTATTTAAGATACGTGCCTTATTTCAGCGTCCTGTCTATTACAGAATGTTTTGCATAGATATGCGTCATTTAACATGTAAAATCCTATGACTCTATATGAAATGACCATTCTGTATATAATAGCTTATTTTAATCATATCTTATGACAAAATAGTTAAGTGGATTTTGTGCATAAAAAGCTAGCAAGGTTAAGAGACAAGGCAGTAGGAAGGGCAGTAAGGAACTGACAAAGAGGCAATAAGTGTGACCTCTGGCAACATCCACTCTCTTACAAGAAACCCCTCGGAATTCTTTGGCATGTCCTTATTGAGCTGGCAGCCTTCATAAACTTCCAAACAAAATTGATTTGAAATTAATTTTCCCTTTTTTGAAGTATATTAATTTCTAACAATATATTGTAAAAAACACTTTAAATTACAGTACGTAAAATTAATATCAGAATTACAAATTATACAAAGTGTTATATTTTCAGGCCTATAAATTAAATCGAAAGGGCTTTTACATTTGAACAAGTTTTTTACACTGACAGGCTACTCGTAGCGTACTGGGGCTAACAGCCTCTAATCTCCTCTTTACGTTGTAATATAATACATTGCGTAAAAAAACATACTTATGAAATCCTACAGTTTTCTTGTGATAACAACATGTCCAAAAACAAATTCTATATTTTATGCTTATTCCAAAAGACATCCATAAAACTACTAATAAAAATTAAATACTAAAAACATGTCTGATAGTTTTTTCTTCAGTTTACAAACAAAATCTGTTTAAATATATAAATAAATTTATAGTTTTGTCTGCATACTTGTTGAAATTTGAAATGTTATGTAATTTTTGACACGTTTCACGTGAGAGAAGTTTTAAATATTTCTGTCTGTCTGTTTCTAACTCCAATGGGTCCCATATTTGATCGTGTTTCACGAGAAAAGTATTACATTTGTTAAAATCTTTTTCTCACTGTCAAGGGGAGCTGTAAGTAACATTTAAGCAATTTAAAATCGTTTTGTCAATAAGGCTTTGCCGCAAGTTCACCGAACCTACAATGTTAAATCTTATGGGGGAAATTAATGCAATCTTTTACCTTATAGTGGGACACTGTATTGTTTTAAAATAAGCCTTTATTCAGCTGTTCGGTTGTACCACAGCCTAGGGTCCTAGCCCCTCATAGCGACTTGACTTACTCTCACAAGCGGCTCTACGAATCTCTGCAATCTATGGAGTCCACCTGTAAACGGGCTGCTTGTAACGCCGGGGTCTCTTGGCTGGCATGGTTTGATCGCCGGCCAAGGTGCACCAAGCTCCATTTAGATGTAATTAGTGCTTCGTCGGCTGCTGCAAGATCTTCCGGTGCTCCCCGTGAAAGACCTCGGTGAACTTGACCACGTCCATCGCAGCCTGTTAGTGTTCCAGCGACGTGGTCCCTCCCGAGATACGGGTGCTCCGCGCGAACCATCAAGCACATCAAAGACAATAAACTGATGGTCGCTGGCCGTGAAATATTCGTCTAAACTCCAGAGATGCAGAGATCCGTGCCACCAGCGATTCAGGTGCAAGGGTAATGGCGAGTATCTGCCGGGGCCCTGGAAAGAAGCGTGTCACCAATTTTGGATTTGGATCGTAATTTTGGATGTCGATTCTGGCTCTGACAATAAAATATGGGATATAATTTCCCCCGGAGTTGGTAGAGGGCATTCCCACTCAACTCGACAGTCCTAGCATTGAAATCGCCACCAACTTCAATGGAGGCAGTGGTGCCGAGCAGGCTCTCTTCTAGGCAGTCGATCTTATCACATAAATCTTGGGTGTCCTCGTTGGTGTAGAGGTAGCAATTAAAACGAGTACGCACGCAGCAAGCTGACGTGAGGGAAGTGAATTTCCACATAAAAACTAGTAAAACTCAAAATAAGTGTAAAAACATACATTTGTCCAATTTTTAATGAAATCTGAAAACGTTGATTTTTTGGCTGTTCTGATACTCCTGGTTTCATTTACTTGCAAAACTGGGAATACAATTTTGCACATTATAAGGTTAAGAGAAGGTCCAGACAGGCTTGAAAGTAGGCGTGATGTTGCTGCGGATGATAAAAGTACTCTAACAAAGGAATAACAGGCTTTTCTAGAGTAAAATCCCCATATGACAACGTACTGTGTTTAGTCGATACACATTTTCTTTAATAACTCAGTAAATATGTATGCTAGAATGACGAGAAAGGGCTTAAAACTTTTGCCTTATTAATTCCCATCTTTTTACATGCATTAATTTTACATACGGGACATTTCTGACCCTTTTTGGGCCCAAAAACTCAAAATTTGAAAGATTAATCCCTTAAAAAGGTGTTTAGAGTTTTCCGATTGTTTTGCCCAACGAACTTGTCCAACTAATTACAGAAAGGAATGTCCCTACCAAATTTGAAGTAAATCGGACAAAAAATGCGACCGCTAGAGTGCAAATACATATTTATATATAAAATTTTGAACGACCCCCCAAAACGTGTTCAGGGGGTCACGTTAGGAACTTCTATGGTGGTCCCGGGCTTAAGTTTCACCGTGCGGGTCATGCTAATAGTTCACTTTCCAAAGGAAATTCACTAAAAACTTCCAAACACCTAGCCCAAACGAATCATCTTCTAATTACATTATCCGGGGCTACTGGAGATTCTGCTCGGAAAGCGCCTGTTCTTTAGAATTGTAGATGGTTTAGTCTGTTTTTGGTCGGTCCGCCATTATTCTGGTGGCCCAATTTTATAAAATACCAGAATATGAATTTTGGAGGCTATAGTACTCAGCACCATATTTATTAAAATAAAGGAGTAATGTAAACAAAACTATTAATTGTGCAGTTGTTGGATCCAGAAATATTTTTAGTCAGGTACAAAACTTAAATAAGTCATAGTAAAATATCTAGATTTTCCACGAAACTTTATATATGACTGATTTGTATGGGCTAGAACAGATAGTGTTTCCTATTATTGCTATATACAGATCATTGTCCTTACTTTTATGATAGGCCACCATATTGGTAGTCCAGAGTGCTTCACTTTTATACCCTGAATATCCAGTCAACCTTTTTATACGATCTGTGCACTAATCATACAGTATTTAGCATTGTCTTATGTTTTCATATTTTTTCTTAGATTTTAACATCATTAAATGAATCAATGAATACAACTAAATTAACATAATTGAGCTGACCTAATCCGATTCCCTGCTGTTCCTGACCAGGTGCCGTACTCATGACCTGAAGCAGGCAAATATAGCTTCCATTATTGTCTCGTTGTCAAAGTTAAAAATAAAGAATTAAAACTACAAAAGAGTTTATCAGCGATACAGTAGAAACTCAATGAACTACTTTGGATTTTCGAAGTAAGGTCTGCGAGGTAAAGACTATTGATCCTTTTGTAATTTCAACCCTCAAGCAACGATCTCTTCCTTTGTGACTCTCTCTTTGTGCACTTCAAATTACATTTTATTAATCTTTAAAATCCGTCTCATCTTATAATGCTCTTAGTCGCTTAGGAACTGGGTGTGCCAATGATTACAGTCTTATAAGAAGAACAGGTTCCGTGTTAAAAATTCTGTCAGTTATTTGAAGTTGGCGCGCTGGAAATCCGTAGTTTTGCGCCTAGCCGCTGTGAAGCGCCTCTATAGTCTATTTAAAGTAGGTTTAGGATTGACTCTAGTGACACCTGTTGGGGCTAGTGGAAACTATAAGGGAGTAGCATCTCGCCCGGCCAATGACGGGACATCTTTGACCCAACTTAACCATAGCAACCAAACACATGTGTCCTACAGTGACAAATTGCTTTTTGTTTACTGGTCACCATATTTATGGTGTCTGCATGTTCGTATTTATTCACTTACGGAATGGTAAATGTGCAAATGCCAGTTAAAATGCGTTAACGTTTATTGTTTTGATTTTGATCTTTCAATGTTTTGTTAAAATATCTGAGGTATTTAATGTTTATTCCCCGTGTTTTTGGAAAACTGAGGAAAGTGATTCCCATGATATGTTTTCACCTATGTAGTGTCGTCTCCTGTTGCTTGTAGATTTAGCAACATTGCACCAAAAGAGCTTCCGTTCTTCCGTTCTTCTAGAGCTTCTGTTCTAGGTGATTCACTGTACACCCCGTAGCCAGATTTTCCTTCAATGAGAGAGCCGTCCGTGTACCAGACAATGCTGCCTTTCCTGTAATAGGGCCCTTCCTCAGATTTCCACTCTTTTCTGGAGCAGAATCCAACAGAAAAAGGTTTAGTGAAAACCATCTCCGTACTCATGACATCTGATGTCATATCAAGCACAGGGCTTTGAGCAACAGCTTTGGTGATGGTACAATGGCCTGTTCCAGACAGGCCTTCCCTCCACTGGCCTGCGACTTTTAATCGTTAGGCTGATTTACGTGCTTCTGCCTTGATGAAGATATCCAAAGGCAGTAATCCAAGAGCAACTTCGAGAGCTGCTGACGGGCTGCTCCTGAAAGCTCCAGTGACTAGAAGCGTGCCCAACCTTTGTAAACTTGTGAGATTGGCTATGGCTGTAGTCTGGTTCACCTTTGTCCACCAGACTAGTGATCCATATGTGACTTGAGGCTTTATTACTGCCTTGTACAGCCACAGCACTATGTGAGGCTTGATCCCCCACGTGGAACCTGCAAATCTCCTGGACTTCATGAGCGCCCATTTCGCCTTATGCAATGTATTATTCAAATGATCATTCCAAGTCAGCTTAGAATCAATTGTCAGCCCTAGGTATTTGACTGTACCTGATACTTCAAGCCGTGTTGGTCCAAGTCTCAGCCGGGAAAGAGACTCCAGGTTCTTTTTCCTTGTGAACGGAACAACTATTGTCTTTGAGGGGTTTATGCTTAGACCCTCTCCAAGACACCAGACATTGACATATTGAAGATTGACATTCATGAAATCAGCAACAATATTCGTGAACCTTCCCTGTACCATTAGGACTATGTCGTCTGCATAGCCCTGGACAAAGACGCCTCTGTTAGTGAGCTCACGAAGGAGACCGTCCACCACCAGGTTCCACAGAAGAGGCGAAAGCACACCTGCCTGCGGACAACCCTTCGTGGGTGCGATCACTATCGATTCACCTTGAAGATCGGCTCTAACCCGCCTGGAGCAGAGCACGGTCTCAATCCACCTACATATAGCAGACTCAAGACTACGCCCACGCACCGCCCGGACCATGGCCGTGTAAGTAACATTGTCAAAGGCACCTTCAATGTCCATGAAGGTGCATAGAGCTATTTCCTTAGCAGCAAGGCTGTCCTCCACTCTGCTCACAAGTTGATGCAGGGCTGTTTCGCAGGACTTCCCAGACTGATAGGCATGCTGGTTTCGATGAGGAGGAGTACCTGAAAGCACTCCCTTTCTTAGATGTATTTCTACTAGTCTCTCCAGCGTCTTCAAGAGAAACGATGAGAGACTGATGGGACGAAATGATTTTGCAGTTGAGTAGTCTGCTCTTCCTCTCTTGGGAATGAAGACCACCCTACTAAGGCGCCAGGCTTGAGGAATGTACCCATAAGCCAGACTTGCTCTGAAGAGTTCGCACAGGAGGTCCAAGAGAGCTTCCGGTCCTTGCTGTAACATTGCCGGTATGATACCGTCCCCCCAGGAGATTTGAAAGGGCCAAACTTACTGATGGCCCATTTAACTTTGGAAAGTGTGACAATTCATCTGGCTAAAGTCCAGCTTCCGCGATCAGCTCTTGGCCATGAGCCCCTTTCGCTGTTGCCGGACACGCCTGAACAGTCACTCTCAAAAATGCAATCCGGAAAGTGAGCCTCAAGGAGAAGTTTGAGACTTCCATCAATTCTAGTGGTATATTTTCCCCCTGGTGACCTCAGGGATCCCAGGAGGCCAATAGGGCTTGAAGCTAAAGCACTCTGCAGTCTTGCTGCTGCGCTGAGACTGTTTACCTCCTGTGTAAACCGTCTCCAAGAGTTCTCTTTGGCTTTTTTGATTGCAAGGCTATATTCTGTGAGTGCCTTATAGTATGGCTCCCAGATACGGCTCCGTTTGCAATGGTTATGAAGCTTCCTGACAACCGTCCTTTTGCGTTCAAGGTCAGCAGTCCACCACTTAGTATTAGTGCGACTCTTTCCCCGCCGCAATGGACAATTGTCCTAGAAGCAGCTTACGATTGCGTTCTGAAGATCAGAAGCAATCTGGTCCATGTCTGCAAAGCAGCTGACTCTCCTACCTAATGATCCCAGTTGAGACAGGAGGTCAGACTTATAGAGTGACCAATCTGTTTTCCTGGGATCTCGATAGCAGGGTGAGTCACCCTCACTTTGCAGGTTAAAACAGATGTACCTGTGGTCAGCCTCGTGGCTTACGTGCCAATTGTCAATGACCCTAAGGACTGCTTCTGAACAAAAAGTAATGTCAATAACCTCACTTCGATTTCGTGTAACGAACGTAGGACGGTTTCCAACATTACATACATAAAGGTTCTTAGATATGAGAAACTGAAGAAGAGCCTCACCTCTAGGATTCATGTCGGAGCTTCCCCATCCGATTGTGTAATGAGCGTTGGCGTCACAACCTAAAAGGAGTTGTCGTCCGCCAGCGCAGGATGACTCCACCAAAAGTTCGAGTTCTCTCGATGGAGGAAGTTCCCCGGAGTCGTAGGGCAAATAAACCGAGCCTGAAATTGTGCTCCATTCCTTGCCTTCATAACTCCAGGTTATAGACACCGCAGTGAGATCTCTAGAACAGAATTCAGTGAGGGTTAGGCAGTCCATACCTTTCTTCACAAGTATGCATGTTCTGACATTTTTGAGAGAGGTACAGTAAATCAACCTACCCTTGGTATCGCCCAGGCCTGCAACCCTTCCTTGGTGAAGCCATTGTTCTTGAATCAGTGCCAGGTCAAATCCCTCTCTGAGGAAGAACTGGCAGAAAGCAGCTGAGGCTGCTTTACTGTGGTGTAGGTTGATCTGGAGGACCCTGGGCATTGTCCTTGACTGTCGTTGAGACAATTGAGACTTGCCAGAGTCCTAGGTTGGCTCTAGAGTTGGCTGACCTAACAGCGTTGAAGCAGGCCTCATCCAGGAAACAGACGAATCCTTAACCTTTTGGATCTGGCTTAGCTGGCAGGACCTTCCATTCCTTCACCTTGAGGGTGGGGTTTTGCTTGTCGAGCATCTCAAGGACCTTTTCTGGAGTTTTCTTCAGAAGCTTCGGGTGAGCTCTAAAGAATACCCTGGTTGACCTCAAGAGGTCTCTCCTTAGTCCAACAATAAGTTTCTTCTCCCCAAGTGGTTTGAGTCTGGGGATAAGTGTCTCCAGCCAAAGCTTAGTTGCTTCGTTTATGCAGGATGTTATTAAGGCACCTTTTTCCATGTAGGTGCCTGCAAACGATGGAGCGGAGCCGTCCTCTAGGGGTTCGAGCTCATCCATGACGGCGTCTTCAATAGCTTCTCCTTGCTCTGCTGAAAGCTTAGCCTCAGGATAGCCTTCCAAGACAATGGCCATTTTGATTGCGGAAATGTCCCTGTAAGAGACTCCTTTAGAAGTCCCTGGATTCAAGGTTTGGTCATCATGATTTCTATGAGTTCCACTCCTGGCCTTTTTTGTAGGTCCTTCCGCCGAGGGAGGGGTGGCCATATTGCCTCTAGGGCGCTTGGCCGCCCTCGACTCAGCTTCTGGACCCACATTCGTGCCCGGAGTTTCACCCATCTCTGGTCTCTTTGGTTTTTTCTTTTTGCCCCTCCGAAACTTCGCTGGGTCAAAAACTTCACCTCTCTCAAGAAGTTTTGCCTGAATAGACTCCCTTCTTTGGGCAGTGGTGAGGTTCTGTCTCTTCACCCGCAGACTGCTCAGTTGATCTATGGCATCATCGAGCATACCCGTAGATTTTGGTGTTCCTGGACTTCTGAGAAGCTCATCCTCCCCCTCCAGTGGGGCTGATGTGATTGAGCTCACATCGTCCATGTTGAAATCGTTAGAAGCCTTCTCATTGTTGATAGCCTCCTCATGAGAATGCATCGGAACCTCCTGTGTTTCTGATGCACTCATTTCAGGTTGAGGAATCTGCCCTGATGGGGCAGATCCTGATGGAATTGGGGGCAAGGCAACTTCTGGAGTTGCCTCGAGGTTTGGTTCTGATTGGTTATTTTGCCCTTGGCAGTCCATGTGGTTCCCACGATTAGCTAGGGACATGAAGTCGACCCGGACAGAGCCCCGCATGCCCTAGCAAGGCTGTTTGCTGCAGGAGGGCGCCTGGTATCCTTCAGGTACCGTTCTTGACACCATACAAAAGGCCTGGTGCCATCCACCCACCAGCACGGTCCACGTCACAACTTGGGTTGGCCTGTAACAGAGATAGAGGAAGGGGGAGGGAAGAATTGGGGTGAAGAGCAGGTTGGGGATAGCAAGATGAAGAAAGCTGATCCGTGTGTACATAGATGGAAAGAACATGGATCAATAGGAAAGTCTCTGACACAAATGAAGAGTAGGGAGCCAGAGAGGCTAGCTGCAATGGACAAGCCACCGGGCGGTGGGGTCGCCACATCCCTACGCCGTAAAAGCAGAATAAGTATGAAAAACAATTCAATCTGTTTAATATTTCATATTAAAATAGGCCAAAACTATGGACCTAAAAACAGTGCAGTTTTATTTGATTTTTTCTGTGTCAGAAGATGGATTAATTTTGTTTCGTCATAATTACATGGGCTTAAAATGTGTTTTAATTAGGCTTAAAAAGAAAATAATAATAAATCATAAGGTTTTATTTGATTTAAATTATCTACTAGGCCTAGCCTACGAAGAAGGCTATATAAGGAAGAAACGTTTTTATTTCATACAATGAACAGTTGAACATCTGTATAGAGACACAATTCATATCAATAGACTTTGACCGTCCGTCTGATTTGTCAAAAGACCTACGTCACAACCAAGAATACACAGGATTTCCGATTTCTGGAAGGAACCAGTCTTCTCCCAGCTGTAGAAGTGAACTCAACTAAGTTTTATCATGTCACAGTAGTTTTTTATAATTCGACCACAACTTCCAAATTTGCAGTTAATATCAAAATTATTTAATAATGTAACGTTACACAGTGTTTAAAGTCAAACCTCAAGATTGTTATTACTTTGCATCCACTACCGGCTTTTTATAATAAATTGTTCACCGCACCGCATCATAAATCAGCAAGTTATACCAGGCCTGGTTCATCGTAGTCATCGTCATCGTCTCAACTCAACTCAACGTTTAAAAAAGAACAATTTCTTGGACACGGCTTCATCTTGATATTCTTGAGCAGTTAAAAATAAAAGGTAACACATATTTTGCCTTCCGCATTTTCTAATTTTGGAACTATTTTTCTTTGAGTCAGCAATTTTTTAGTACAGTTCATTATTTTAAACCATGGTCCTCCGTTGAATTTAATAAACTCACAGACACAATCAATATTAAAAACTTGAATATTTTCTTCTTTAGACAGAATCTTGTTAAATGATGGTTCGATGCGCAGAGTAAAAGGTGCGATTACACTGAAGTTGCCAACAAACACTGTCAATAAAATTTGTATTATTTGTGTTGTATTTAGGCCTACTCCTGATAGACATTTACTTCAAAGCTCCGCCCACTTTTCTAGAATACGAGGCATGTTTTTTTAAGTAAGTACCATGTTTGAATTCCACCGTTGCAGCGTTGCGGTTGGCAATCCTGCATACTGCGCTGTGTACCTGCATCCATTGGCAAGCCTAGGACGCATCTATGGCAAAAATCGACCGGATTTTTATCTGTTTTTGAGCATTCGAAATGGCGCCGCCGATTGAGGTCCCCGCCTACTGTGAAGCCGCGTCGCGATTCAACTTCTAAGACATAACGGTATGAAAGCGGCTAAAATTCATTGGAAGATTTGTGAAGTGTATAGCAAAGTGTTCGACACCTCAAGCGTCAAGAAGTCATTCGAAACCTGTGGCCAATTAGCTTAAAAAATCATCACCTTCCTCCTCGTACCGCTCAAGAGAAGTGAACGCACTTCTCAAACGTTTGGTTTTGTGCACATCAGTCAACATTTTTGAAGCGTGGGCACAACTTTCAATAAACTAGTGGTTCGGTAAACAATACATTAAAGACAATTCTTAACGCTAAATAAAACTCTAAGATAGCAACGAAATCGTAAACCGTCTGTTCTCTCTCACGTTTTGATTATCTTAAAGCACAAAATCTTCACTAATGACAGTGGGTCACCCACTTCGTTCCTCGTCATGAACATTCATGTGGCCATCTTTAAATCTTCTAACCCATTAGTGCTTTTGTTTTTGCCATACACTTCACTAATCTGCCGATGAATTCCAGCCTCTTTTCACTTAGAAATTGAATCGCAGCGCGACTTTACTGTCGGTGGGTACCTCAATCGGTGGCGCCATTTGGAATGCTCACAAACAGATTACGAGTTCCCACGCAGCACGCTGACGTGAAGGAAGTGAATTTCCACATACAAATTTTTAAACTCAAAAACAGTGTAAAAATATACATTTATTCCAATTTTATTGAAATCTGAAAACTGTGATTTTTTTGCTGTTCTGATGCTCCTGGTTTCATTTACCTGCAAAGCTGGGAATACAATTTTGCGCATTATAATGTTAGGAGAAGGTCCAGACAGGCTTGAAAGTAGGCGTGAGGTTGCTGGGGATGATAAAAGTACTCTAACAAAGGAATAACAGGCTTTTCTAGTGTAAACCCCCCGTAAGACAACGTACTGTGTTTAGTCGAAACACATTTTCTTTAATAACCCGGTAAATATTTATGCTATAATGACAATAGAGGGCTTAAAACTTTCGCCTCACTAATGTTCGTCTTTTTACATCCATTAATTTTACATACGGGGCTTTTCTGACCCTTTTTGGGCCCGAAAACTCGAAATTTGAAAGATTAATCCCCAAAAAAGGGGTTTAGAGTTTTCCGATTGTTTTGCCCAACGAACTTGTCCAACTGATTACAGAAAGGAACGTCCCTACCAAATTTGAAGTAAATCGGACAAAAAATGCGACCGCTAGAGTGCAAACACACACACACAAACACACACACACACACACACACACACACACACACACACACACACACACACACACACACACACACACACACACATATAGATGTCTATATACATATATATAAAATTTTGAACTACCCCCCAAAACGTGTTCAGAGGGTCACGTTAGGAACTTATATGGTGGTCCCGGGCTTAAGTTTCACCGTGCGGGTCATGCTAATAGTTCACTTTCCAAAGTAAATTCACTAAAAATCCGGTCGATCTTTGCTGTAGTTATAGCTGTATAGTAGCTGTAAAAGACAGAAAAAACATGTTAATCCGGATTAGTACCAGAAAAATTGCAGGTGAAACAGGCGTGAGTAAAACTACAGTTTTGACGGTTTTACACAAAAATAAATTCTAAATAAATTGGGTAAAAGTACGGTTAAAAAATATAATACAAAATTATTTGTTTAGTGGATGTGTGGGGTATAATTTTTTTAATTGTGTATTTAAGTTGCATTTATGTAGTTCTATCACCCGACAAAATTTTTAACGCTAGGTCCAGACCACCCTGTATATTAAAGATTCAGCTAACTTAAGTATAATGAATGAATGTAAGTAAATTAAACCAAAAAGGCAAGACATAATAACCAAACTAGAAATAATTCATGGGACGAGCCAGTTAAGAGTGGAGGTGGCCGACAAGATAATCTAATCCTGTCGAGGGCACAAGTTGGGGTTCCTTAATAAACATGCAAATACAGCCCTTATTTCTTATTTATTTAAAATTGAGTTTATTTCAAAAATTACTCTTTTATTATCTTGACAATTTTAGTAAATTAACATATAATCGAAATGTAAACTAATTGGTGCAGTTGCGGGCATTTTTAACAATTATAAAAATATACTTGGTTATTAATAATCATACAAATCTAGATCTCTAACTCAGAATAATTTTGAGTTTGAAATCAGGAATAACAACAAATGTTCATGAGGAATATTTTACTCAGTATTTTCAAGAATATATCATTTTTTAAATCCTTCAACTGGTGATTTAAACTATTTAATGAAATATGTTGTATACAGATTTACGAATGCAGCGTAAAATTTAATTCATTTTCAAAATATTCATTAAGGTGCAACCACATTCACTTCCTTTTGCATCCTCTTTCACTCAATGAGTTTTCGACGTTCTCTAGAGGTTGAGATTTGATTTGAATTTGATACCGTACGAGGCAATAAACTCAGAGATGGATTTGGGACATGTATTCTACTAGTCATCTTGAATATAATGCCAAATTCTTCATATATTTAATGCGTTATAGAAGTGGGGCAAAATATCTTCAGAAAGAATAATTTTAAAGTGAAATCTAAAATAATTGCCAAATTGAAAAAGTCTGATTTCTGGTGTATGATTCCTGCTGACTAGCATGCTAGCACCTATTTGTGTTCTTGTCCACGTGTGCAGTAGCCGTACTGTTTGTTTGTTTTGTATGTCCAAATATTTTTTATATCGTTAAAAAGGGACCTGGTGCACGATAGATGGTTTAGTTTATGTAGCAATACCATTTTATTCTATAGTATGTTTGTCCCACCATGCAACGGTTGTGCTTGTGATAACGTGCTCTTCCTGTTGCGTGGCTCGAGGGAGACGTCGCGTCGGGGAAGACTCCTCTGCCCGGGGCCGACGGTGACTCACCCCGCTCTTCCTGTTGCGTGGCTCGAGGGAGACGTCGCGTTGGGGAAGACTCCTCTGCCCGGGGCCGACGGTGACTCACCCCGCTCTTCCTGTTGCGTGGCTCGAGGGAGACGTCGCGTCGGGGAAGACTCCTCTGCCCGGGGCCTACGGTGCCTCACTCCGCTCTTCCTGTTGCGTGGCTCGAGGGAGACGTTGCGTCGGGGAAGACTCCTCTGCCCGGGCCCGACGGTGACTCACCCCGCTCTTCCTGTTGCGTGGCTCGAGGGAGACGTCGCGTTGGGGAAGACTCCTCTGCCCGGGGCCGACGGTGACTCACCCCGCTCTTCCTGTTGCGTGGCTCGAGGGAGACGTCGCGTTGGGGAAGACTCCTCTGCCCGGGGCCTACGGTGACTCACCCCGCTCTTCCTGTTGCGTGGCTCGAGGGAGACGTCGCGTCGGGGAAGACTCCTCTGCCCGGGGCTGACGGTGACTCACCCCGCTCTTCCTGTTGCGTGGCTCGAGGGAGACGTCGCATTGGGGAAGACTCCTCTGCCCGGGGCCGACGGTGACTCACCCCGCTCTTCCTGTTGCGTGGCTCGAGGGAGACGTCGCGTTGGGGAAGACTCCTCTGCCCGGGGCCTACGGTGACTCACCCCGCTCTTCCTGTTGCGTGGCTCGAGGGAGACGTCGCGTCGGGGAAGACTCCTCTGCCCGGGGCCGACGGTGACTCACCTTCCTGTTGCGTGGCTCGAGGGAGACGTCGCGTTGGGGAAGACTCCTCTGCCCGGGGCTGACGGTGACTCACCCCGCTCTTTCTGTTGCGTGGCTCGAGGGAGACGTCGCATTGGGGAAGACTCCTCTGCCCGGGGCCGACGGTGACTCACCCCGCTCTTCCTGTTGCGTGGCTCGAGGGAGACGTCGCGTTGGGGAAGACTCCTCTGCCCGGGGCCTACGGTGACTCACCCCGCTCTTCCTGTTGCGTGGCTCGAGGGAGACGTCGCGTCGGGGAAGACTCCTCTGCCCGGGGCTGACGGTGACTCACCCCGCTCTTCCTGTTGCGTGGCTCGAGGGAGACGTCGCATTGGGGAAGACTCCTCTGCCCGGGGCCGACGGTGACTCACCCCGCTCTTCCTGTTGCGTGGCTCGAGGGAGACGTCGCGTTGGGGAAGACTCCTCTGCCCGGGGCCTACGGTGACTCACCCCGCTCTTCCTGTTGCGTGGCTCGAGGGAGACGTCGCGTCGGGGAAGACTCCTCTGCCCGGGGCCGACGGTGACTCACCTTCCTGTTGCGTGGCTCGAGGGAGACGTCGCGTTGGGGAAGACTCCTCTGCCCGGGGCTGACGGTGACTCACCCCGCTCTTCCTGTTGCGTGGCTCGAGGGAGACGTCGCATTGGGGAAGACTCCTCTGCCCGGGGCCGACGGTGACTCACCCCGCTCTTCCTGTTGCGTGGCTCGAGGGAGACGTCGCGTTGGGGAAGACTCCTCTGCCCGGGGCTGACGGTGACTCACCCCGCTCTTCCTGTTGCGTGGCTCGAGGGAGACGTCGCGTCGGGGAAGACTCCTCTGCCCGGGGCCGACGGTGACTCACCCCGCTCTTCCTGTTGCGTGGCTCGAGGGAGACGTCGCGTTGGGGAAGACTCCTCTGCCCGGGGCCTACGGTGACTCACCCCGCTCTTCCTGTTACGTGACTCGAGGGAGACGTCGCGTTGGGGAAGACTCCTCTGCCCGGGGCCTACGGTGACTCACCCCGCTCTTCCTGTTGCGTGGCTCGAGGGAGACGTCGCGTTGGGGAAGACTCCTCTGCCCGGGGCTGACGGTGACTCACCCCGCTCTTCCTGTTGCGTGGCTCGAGGGAGACGTCGCGTTGGGGAAGACTCCTCTGCCCGGGGCTGACGGTGACTCACCCCGCTCTTCCTGTTGCGTGGCTCGAGGGAGACGTCGCGTCGGGGAAGACTCCTCTGCCCGGGGCCGACGGTGACTCACCCCGCTCTTCCTGTTGCGTGGCTCGAGGGAGACGTCGCGTCGGGGAAGACTCCTCTGCCCGGGGCCGACGGTGACTCACCCCGCTCTTCCTGTTGCGTGGCTCGAGGGAGACGTTGCGTTGGGGAAGACTCCTCTGCCCGGGGCCGACGGTGACTCACCCCTCTCTTCCTGTTGCGTGGCTCGAGGGAGACGTCGCGTCGGGGAAGACTCCTCTGCCCGGAGCCTACGTGGACTCACCCCGCTCTTCCTGTTGCGTGGCTCGAGGGAGACGTCGCGTCGGGGAATACTCCTCTGCCCGGGGCTGACGGTGACTCACCCCGCTCTTCCTGTTGCGTGGCTCGAGGGAGACGTCGCGTTGGGGAAGACTCCTCTGCCCGGGGCTGACGGTGACTCACCCCGCTCTTCCTGTTGCGTGGCTCGAGGGAGACGTCGCGTCGGGGAAGACTCCTCTGCCCGGGGCCGACGGTGACTCACCCTCCTCTTCCTGTTGCGTGGCTCGAGGGAGACGTCGCGTTGGGGAAGACTCCTCTGCCCGGGGCTGACGGTGACTCACCACGCTCTTCCTGTTGCGTGGCTCGAGGGAGACGTCGCGTTGGGGAAGACTCCTCTGCCCGGGGCTGACTGTGACTCACCCCGCTCTTCCTGTTGCGTGGCTCGAGGGAGACGTCGCGTTGGGGAAGACTCCTCTGCCCGGGGCTGACGGTGACTCACCCCGCTCTTCCTGTTGCGTGGCTCGAGGGAGACGTCGCGTCGGGGAAGACTCCTCTGTCCGGGGCCGACGGTGACTCACCCCGCTCTTCCTGTCGCGTGGCTCGAGGGAGACGTCGCGTCGGGGAAGACTCCTCTGCCCGGGGCCTACGGTGACTCACCCCGCTCTTCCTGTTACGTGACTCGAGGGAGACGTCGCGTTGGGGAAGACTCCTCTGCCCGGGGCCTACGGTGACTCACCCCGCTCTTCCTGTTGCGTGGCTCGAGGGAGACGTCGCGTTGGGGAAGACTCCTCTGCCCGGGGCTGACGGTGACTCACCCCGCTCTTCCTGTTGCGTGGCTCGAGGGAGACGTCGCGTTGGGGAAGACTCCTCTGCCCGGGGCTGACGGTGACTCACCCCGCTCTTCCTGTTGCGTGGCTCGAGGGAGACGTCGCGTCGGGGAAGACTCCTCTGCCCGGGGCCGACGGTGACTCACCCCGCTCTTCCTGTTGCGTGGCTCGAGGGAGACGTCGCGTCGGGGAAGACTCCTCTGCCCGGGGCCGACGGTGACTCACCCCGCTCTTCCTGTTGCGTGGCTCGAGGGAGACGTTGCGTTGGGGAAGACTCCTCTGCCCGGGGCCGACGGTGACTCACCCCTCTCTTCCTGTTGCGTGGCTCGAGGGAGACGTCGCGTCGGGGAAGACTCCTCTGCCCGGAGCCTACGTGGACTCACCCCGCTCTTCCTGTTGCGTGGCTCGAGGGAGACGTCGCGTCGGGGAATACTCCTCTGCCCGGGGCTGACGGTGACTCACCCCGCTCTTCCTGTTGCGTGGCTCGAGGGAGACGTCGCGTTGGGGAAGACTCCTCTGCCCGGGGCTGACGGTGACTCACCCCGCTCTTCCTGTTGCGTGGCTCGAGGGAGACGTCGCGTCGGGGAAGACTCCTCTGCCCGGGGCCGACGGTGACTCACCCTCCTCTTCCTGTTGCGTGGCTCGAGGGAGACGTCGCGTTGGGGAAGACTCCTCTGCCCGGGGCTGACGGTGACTCACCACGCTCTTCCTGTTGCGTGGCTCGAGGGAGACGTCGCGTTGGGGAAGACTCCTCTGCCCGGGGCTGACTGTGACTCACCCCGCTCTTCCTGTTGCGTGGCTCGAGGGAGACGTCGCGTTGGGGAAGACTCCTCTGCCCGGGGCTGACGGTGACTCACCCCGCTCTTCCTGTTGCGTGGCTCGAGGGAGACGTCGCGTCGGGGAAGACTCCTCTGTCCGGGGCCGACGGTGACTCACCCCGCTCTTCCTGTCGCGTGGCTCGAGGGAGACGTCGCGTCGGGGAAGACTCCTCTGCCCGGGGCCGACGGTGACTCACCCCGCTCTTCCTCCCTTCATCTCGAGGTTTTTACACCAGATACTGTCAAGATTATTTAGCTAAAACTATGTTGATATTTAAAAAGTAAACAAGATAATCATGAAATTTTAACGTAACAAACGCATATTTACATAAAATAAGTTATATATAAGTTAAGAGTAATAAGTTAAATGTATTAATTACTTCACTCAATAACCCAGAAAGATATAGTAATCAATTGGCAAAAAAAAACAATGAAATGACTTTGTTGAATAAATTTTGGATTGCGGGTTTGTTTTGAAAGGAAATAAGTTTCCAATCGTCCGCCAAGTCTGAATGTTAAATCAGCGGAGCAAGATGAATGTGACGCCCCTGTCTCGTGACAATGGCTGCCCTCTCTCCCCATCATATCTCCCAACATGCACCCCCAGGACCTATCTCAGGGCGATTGGTTGCCAGTTAACTGTTCAGTGGCATAGAATTGCAAATATTTTTTGAATGTCGATTTATTTCTATTTTCTCTCTCAAAGGTCAAGCTCTCATGTGAACGAATACACAATGGTGCGCATTAAGTGGAGTGACATGATGTTTTTTGGAAAGCAAATTATTAAAAGGTAAAAGGGAAGTTAATGCGGGAAAATATAAATACCCCCGTAGCAGCAAACCTGCGTACTCAGCGAATTTCCAATGCAAATATATGTATCTTAATACCACATAAAGCCACATACCAAGTTTCATCAATATAAATTCATAAATAAACGATTTATGACATTTTAATTATTCTCCATAAGAATAACATGGCGGCTGAGTATGCAGGTTTGCTGAAGCAAGGAGTAAAAAAATGGGGTTTTATACAAATATCAATATAACTCATGTAGGTAAAGCCACATACAAAATTTCATTAATTTATTTTCATAATGAAGGGAGATAACACGTTACTTATTCTCCATAAGAATAACATGGGGCTGAGTACGCAGGTTTGCTGCTACGGGAGCCATTGGTAAAAAATTTTTTTTTGAGCAAATATCAATGGTCCACAACCAGATGAAGTCGTATACCAAGTTTCGTCAGTATACGTTCATAAATAAGCAAGATATACAATTTTTTCTTTTGCTCCATAAGAATAACATTAGACAACGTACTGTGTTTAGCACTTTCAATATCTCGGTAACCAATTGACGTAGAGAAATGATCAAAATACCAAATTGTGTGTTTTTTTAAGCTGAATCGAATGGGAAAAACTAAAATTTGACTACTTCCAAAATTATATGTAAAAAATTCGAAAAACCCATTTTTGGGGTACAAAACCCCCTCAAAATACCCCTTCGGATAGAGCGATCTGGCTGGTTTTCGAACTTAAAGTCATAAATGTTGCTTTACACGTTTATACCAAATTTCATCAAAATCGGATAATTTTTACGAGATTTATCGTGCTCACGGACACACACACACACACACACACACACATATATATATATATATATATATATATATATATATATACAGTTTCGAACGAATGGTGTTTTTGGGTTCTGGGGACCTCAAAACGAAAAGTTATCATGGTCCCGGGCCTAGGTCTTACCATGCCGACTACGGTAATAGCTTCTTCCCTATAGGGGAAATTCGCTAAAAGTTGTGGGAATTAATTCTTGTTGTAATTAAATGTATGGTCAGTTTTGTTCAGGCGGGTCAGGTGTAAGAAAATAAGAGAACATGATTTGTTTGTTTTTACTGCGGATGAGATTTGTTCGATCATCACATAACTCGGGTGGTGTTAAATAATTCCGCCTCCTAGGTCTGGACTTTGGTGTTTCAGCTTCATGTAGTTTTCTGTTTCAGGTTTAGTAGATTTGTGTAATATTTTCAATATTTTATCTTCGATATATTGAATTTTAAAATAGCATTACTTTACCCAAATTATTGATTTTATTAAATCTGTAAAGCAAACAATAGTATGGGGTTAAATAAGCGATATAATAGAATATTATGAGGCTGACCATGATAACTTTCCGTTTTGAGATCCCTAGACCCCAAAAACACCAATTGTTTTTAAACTGTATATATATTTGTGTGTGTGTGTGTGTGTGTGTGTGTGTGTGTGTGTGTGTGTGTGTGTGTGTGTGTTTGCGCGGCATACATCGTGAGATCCGTTATATGGATACACACCAACAATGTGAGCTCCGTTTTCAATGTGAGCTCCGACCCCCCGGATCTCGGATTGAACTAGCCTCTAATTGGCTATCCTGACGAATAGAGAATCACGGAAATACCCGAAATCAGCCGAAATGAGGTGGAGCTCACTATCATTCGTTTTCCCAAAGTGTGCGAGTGTATAAGCTTCCAGAAAGTGACACCACGTCGCGCTAGCATCGCTTTTACACTCCTAGATTACACACGAAAAGTTTCATACGGTCGAAGTGAGATCCATGATCAAAGTTTTTGGCGCATGGGACTGTGAGAGATTTTGCAGTTCCCTGGTCGTGGGGATATGCCGAAGAACTGGATAATGTTATACAAAGAGTGGAAGAGGAAAACTGTTGTGTAAACTTGGTAAGTACCCCGGTACAAGTTATTATTATTAACCCTAATTACTGTACAATTGTTTACTGTTTGTTTTTATGTTACTGATACTGTTATTGTTGATGTATCTAAAGGTTAAGTTTTAAAATAAAAATACTTAGGTGATAAAATAATTTCAAATTCAAAGAGGCCTTCAGATTTAATTAATTATTTATAGTACGGTCATAACAGTGGTAACAGGCCGACTTTGTTTTTAAAACAATCAGTTTATGGAAGAAAAATAAAAAAGCTTAGACGGATCTCTGTCATTTGGGTTGTTCCTAGATTTGTTTATGTATAACTCGGTGGGTAGGACTACTACAAGACCAATAACCTATACGAGGTTAAATGTTGCAGTTTTTTTGTTTAAACTATAATAATGTAGTAAAATGTATTTAACAATTAGTCATTATGAATACTAAATAATTAATACTTAGAGGCTTAGAGTATCATAACATCTTTAGATAATTTTACCTTGAAGGTTAGTAGATTTTTTGGAGGTTAAATAGCTGATTTAGCCTAAAATTAATAGTTGGTTAAGATTGTTGGTATGGTGTTAAAAATAGCTTCCCCCATAAGGCCAATTAAAAGCCCGTCATTTTGAATAGCAAAAAATACCTAGTGATTTCAACGATCAAAATTTGTATATATAATATATTCATTCAAAAAATTCAAAATGTTCAATATTTACGATGTTTTATGAATGAACTATATGTGATATGAAATAGGTATGAATATATGAATTCCTTAGGTTTTTGTTGCTATTTAAAATAAACAATACATTTGATTTAGGATAGATAATCGGATGAAGAGGGATGGGCTTTGAAAGTTAACATTGGTCTAATGGAAGAACAGTTCGCACGCAGCTCGCTGACGTGAAGGAAGTGAATTTCCACATACAAAACTTTTAAAACTCAAAACCAGTGTAAAAAATACAATTATTCCAATTTTGTTGAAATATGAAATTTTAATTTTTTGGCTGTTCTGATGCTCCTGGTTTAATTTCCCTGCAATGCTAGGAATACTATTTTGTGCATTATAAGGTTAGGAGAAGGTCCAGTCAGGCTTGAAAGTAGGTGCAGGTTGCTGGGGAAGATACAAATAACCAACACATAAATAAGATACTTTTCTAATGTAAAAACCCCATAAGACAACGTATTGTGTCTAGCCGATATACATTTTCTTTAATAACTCGGTAAATATATACGCTTGAATGACGTGAGAGGGTTTAAAACTTTTGCTTCACTAATTCCCATCTTAATAAATGCATTAATTTTAAGTCCGGGGCTTTTCTGATACTTTTTGGGCTCAAAGATTCGAAATTTTAAAGAATAACCCCCAAAAAATGGGTTTAGCGTTTTACGCTTGTTTTGCACAACGAACTTGTCCAACTGATTATAGAAAGGAACGTTCCTACCAAATTTGAAGTAAATTGGACAAAAATGCTACCGCTAGAGTGCATACACATATATATGTATATAATTTTGAACGACCCCCAAAACGTGTTCAGGGGGTCACGTTATGAACTTCTATGGTGGTCCCGGGCTTAAGTTTCACCCTGCGGGTCATGCTAATAGTTCACTTTCCATAGGAAATCTACTAATAAGCAAAGGACTGGAGCACCATCTCAAGATTTGTTTAACATAATGCAAATTGTTCGTTAATAAGTTTTGTATTTGTTTCAGCGAACAAGGTTTAAGGACACAGCAGTTACATGGCGAACTTCAGTAGGATATAAAATATTGTATAGCTTTCCTTTATTTATAACATTTTTTTAATAAATAATAATTTACAAAATATAAAATTATATTTATTTGACCATTTCCTTTTATTGATAAAGTTCCCTTAGGCTACTTTGAATTTGTCTATATTTCATTTGCCTGACAATATAATTTGGTTATTAAGATTAAATCATGTAAGTAGGTGTGTGAATGCTTTAAAATGTATTTTCTTGACTTATTCTAATTTTTAAAAAAATACCACATCAATAATTTCAAATATTTTTGTAAATAACAATCATATATGCTTACAAACAAATTGTGGATTGTTTAAAAATGTACAGTAGGCAAAAGTTCAGGATTTTTGAGTAACAGGTAACTTTTGTTCTTAATCTATGATTCACAATAAATTTTTTTAAAATTATAGTATGATAAACTATAGTTTGAGCTGAATCTCAAATATATAATTTTGTTTGTATGTTGAATATCCATTAACATTTAAAAAGTTAGTTCCATTACGCTAAGACAATTGTATGAGACTGTTGCTAATAATTGTCATACAACAATCAGTGTAAATTAATTTCAACTCAATCTAGTATCATTATTATTGTTGGCAGCAATATTAATTTGTAGTTACAATGAAAACTTGCAAACCATCATATAAACATGTAAGTTCAATGAAAAAATCCACTGCAAAATCAAGGTTCATACATACTTTGTACAGGTTTGCTGAGTCGATTTATTTAAGGTTTTATATTTAACCAGAAGAGACAGTTTGCATGGTAAAATCAGCTGTAAGGTCACGTGATCACCAATCCAATCTGCAGGGTTGCTGGAAACACAATATTTATCGTACGCGTACCATATTTTCTACATAATTGTACTTCAAATTAATATCGTTTAACTGCTTACATTCTATGATCAGCTGTTGTTTTATGATACTAATATGTTGTTTTCATTTATTTGTATTATTAGATTAACGGATTAAGGGTTTTAATTTTCTTTCTGCATATCTAGTGACAATTTAAAAATAGCTGTACCATTATTATACCCTTAAGGTTGGCAACACTTTATAGTATGTTGTTGATTTATGCATCAGCTGGACGCCCTCTTAAGACATCTTTGCTGCGAACATTACTCTTATGGAAATAATCATACCTGGTCTGAAAGCTCTACGAACCTTGCTGCAAAATCAGGGCCCATTTTAGCTTCGTGCCGCTCCTAGGCCATATGAAGCTTGCCGCCCCCTTCTCAGGGTTATTCTCAGCTTGCTTCTTTTAGCAACTACGCGCAGTGCATGGCGAATTCTGCTTGTGCTAGGGGGTGAGTGGTGCCATAAATTTAACATACTCCTTAGTGATATGCTTAATCTATGGTTGTGCATCTGTGCCATTGACGAGATTCTCGTAGATTGCGACCGGTTGTATACGAGCTCATGGTGTAACTGACTCAGGTATACGAATTCTATCCCACTTCTAGATGAACTAACTAGGGACGTGGCATTTTGTACACTTTTGCCTTGGACACGGATGAGCTAGGATCGTGATTTTTGGCATACAGTGTAGCTTGTAACTATAAACCATCGGGCAAGTTTCAAAAATACCAACTGTTTAATTATTTACCTTAATTTTCAAATCTACGAGGACGTAAACTACGTTATTTAAATGCATTATTTGGATTTCAAAATATTTTCGGTAATATTGGTAATGAAGTATGCAGCTTACGCTTTAGTAACATTTTAACTATTTTAATATTTAACCTATTTATTTTTAAACATTTCAAAGGAATTGGTAGTCGCTAAACTATGTTGTAACTGGTGGTTTTATCCTTTAAGAATATTATTTCTATTTCATTATATATTCTGTTTTATTTTCATTATTCACAATCCCTTAATAATATATGGGTGCATATACTTAAACACACAATACGTCTGCATGCCAGGGCACAGCAGTCATAGGAACAACTTTATTTATTTAAAACCCATAAGAAATGTCTAAATTGTTGTGGATTTTTTGGTCATAATAGGTGGGAAAAGCCCCACTTGAATTAGGTTATATTTGTTACAGATTTACTTTTATTCGTATTTTATTTATTCAAGTTGTATGACGATTTTAAAAATCTTTAGTAGTTGTTTATTTATTTATTTGTTTTATTTCCACATATTCTGCATGATTTTTAGGATTGGTTTTGACCGAATTTAGAGAATTTTCAAGGTTTCAGGTTCTGAAATCGTGTTCTACTTCAATATTGTTCTGAGAGACCTACTTTTAGCGAATTTCCCCTATAGGGAAGAAGCTATTACCGTAGTCGGCATGGTAAGACCTAGGCCCGGGACCATGATAACTTTTCGTTTTGAAGTCCCCAGACCCCAAAAACACCATTCGTTCGAAACTGTATATGTATATATATATATATATATATATGTATATATATATATATGTATATATATATATATATATATATATATATATGTGCCCGTGAGCACGATAACTCTAGTAAAAATTATCCGATTTTGATGAAATTTGGTATAAACGTGTAAAGCAACATTTATGACTTTAAGTTCGAAAACCAGCCAGATCGCTCTACCTGAAGGGGTATTTTGGGGGGGTTTTGTACCCCAAAAATGGGTTTTTTGAATTTTTCACATATAATTTTTGAGATATTCAAATTTTAGTTTTGACCATTGGTTTCAGCTTAAAAAACACACAATTTGGTATTTTGATCATTTCTCTACGTCAATTGGTTACCGAGATATTGAAAGTGCTAAACACAGTACGTTGTCTAATGTTATTCTTATGGAGGAAAAGAACAATTTTATATCTCGCTTATTTATGAACGTATACTGACGAAACTTGGTATATGGCTTCATTTGGTTGTGGTCTATTGATATTTGCTCAAAAAAACTATTTTTAACCAAAGGCTCCCGTAGCAGCAAACCTGCGTACTCAGTCCCATGTTATTCTTATGGAGAATAAGTAACGTGTTATCTCCATTCATTATGAAAATAAATTAATGAAGTTTGGTATGTGGCTTTACCTACATGAGTTATATTGATATTTGTATAAAACCCCATTTTTTGTATTCCTTGCTTCAGCAAACCTGCATACTCGGCCGCCATGTTATTCTTATGGAGAATAATTAAAATGTCATAAATTGTTTATTTATGAATGTATATTGATGAAACTTGATATGTGGCTTTATGTGGTATTAAGATACATATATATGCATTGGAAATTCGCTGAGTACGCAGGTTTGCTGCTACGGGGGTATTTGCACATAATATGATATAGTATAATGTTTGCAGATTTCATTATATGAACTACAGATTAAAGGTTTTTGTATGCTTTTTTAATTACGTTACGTAAACTACAAATTATCGATGGTTACCACATTTCCTAGGTTTTTAGTTGTTGGGATGATTTTAACCCTTGGAACTTAAAAAATAGATATTATTTTATAAATTTTGTTTGACAGAAGAAGAGTTGTATTTTGGTACGACTAGAGTTTTCAAATTTCGGCATATTTTCGAGATTTTGTGGTGGTATTTTATTTTTAATCATGTTCATATAATTGATGAAGGCCTTATATTGGGCACGTTGTATGTCTATAAAATATGTATTGGTATATAACAGCAGTAATTTGACTAGTTTTGATTACTTAAACCAGTCGGGAAATCAAAAACTCTAAATATCTTTAGATTTGACCATTTTATTCGTATAAGTAGTAATGCTATGATGGTTCTATGCCAATTAAGATTAATTGACATGCACGTGACACCATTTATACTTGAGCTATGAACTTGATATTTAGCATGGTGGTGTTTTCACCTATTAACCCCAGAGAAAATGTCCAAATCTTACTTTTGCCAGTTTAAATTCCCTAAAAAAAAATTAATAATGATGAATAAAAAAAAAGGCAAATACAAAAATTTAGTGTCGTTTTGTTTGAGTTCTAGCGGCTAAAAGGATGGTCCTATCGAAAAACGGAGACTACCACGTGCCTTGGATTTTAGACGAACTAAAACTTTGGTTCTAAAACGGTTCTTACCTTTTTCCGAATCTGGCCCCTTCACCCTTAGTTAGCGCTGTGTTTTTCAAATTTTAACTATTTTAATTAGTTAATGGTAGTTTCATCCATAAAAAATGTCAACCATCTAAGTAGCCTATATCTATATTTATACATCTGATTACAATTTTAATTTGTTTCAATTACTATAGTTTACACACAAACGGCTTAGGTAGTTAATAATATGATCAGCGCACAGTAATTCATACCCATAGTCTATTTGTAGCAGTAGCCATGATAACATTATTGATGAATAAAACCTAAATACCAATTCATATTTGGATTGTTTGTACCCATGTTGTTACCATATGCCCTAGATATAATGGCACTCAACTACTAAGACATTTTGCCGTTTACCTTTTTAGGGTGGGGACCCCAATCGGGGGTCTGGGGGCGGAGCCCCCAGCGAGCGAAGCGAGTTTGGATATACACCCTAAAGCTAATGTACCACAGGTAATTTAAAATGTCTATCAACGAATAGTCTTAGAATTTATTCAACTGTAGTCTCACAGTATGCTAAAAAATAAACGAGTTCGCACGCAGCACGCTGACGTGAGGGAAGTGAATTTCCACATAACAACTTTTAAAAATCAAAATCAGTGTAAAAACATACATTTAGTCCAATTTTTATTGAAATCTGAAAACATGGATTTTTTGGCTGTTCTGATAGTCCTGGTTTCATTTACTTGCAAAGCTGGGAGTACAGTTTTGCGCATTATGAGGTTAGCAGAAGGTCCAGACAGGCTTGAAAGGAAGCGTGAGGTTGCTGTGGATGATAAAAGTACTCTAACAAAGGAATAGCAGGCTTTTCTAGTATAAAACCCTCATAAGACAACGTACTGTGTTTAGTCGATACACATTTTCTTTAATAACTCGGTAAATATTAATGATAGGATGACGAGAGAGGGCTTAAAACTTTCGCCTTTCTAATTCCCATCTTTTTAAATGCTTTTATTTTACATCCGGAGCTTTTCTGACCCTTTTTGGGCCCAAAAACTCGAAATTTTAAAGATTAATCCCCAAAAAAGGGGTTTAGAGCTTTCCGATTGTTTTGCCCAACGAACTAGTCCAACTTATTACAGAAAGAAATGTCACTACCAAATTTTAAGTAAATCGGACAAAAAATACGACCGCTAGAGTGCAAACATATATACATATATATATATATATATATATATATATATATATATATATATATATATATGTCTATATCTATACATACATATATATAAATATATATATACAATTTTGAACGACCCCCCAAAACGTGTTCAGGGGGTCACGTTAGGAACTTCTATGGTGGTCCCGGGCTTAAGTTTCACCGTGCGTGTCATGCTAATAGTTCACTTTCCAAAGGAAATTCACTAATGAACTAAAAGCTAAACTCATCGACAAAATCGTCATCCAGATCGTTTCTGTAGTTACCGACAAACTGTGTTGCATTCAATCTTCACACGAGGCTCGATTCACAGGAGCAATAACGCGGCGATCAGGGAGATATTACCTACATTATGCAGGTGTCAGTTTAGAAACAAACTAACAAATTATATTAAAGTCTAAACCAATCGGAATTTATTCAAATCAACATTTTTTGAAATATTCCAATTACATGGTGGATTTTACAACTTAGATGAGTTTATGGACCGCTCAGGAAACAATTAAATTATTTTTAAATAAATAGTTGGGTTTGTTTTAAACTTTTTATTAATTTTTTTATACATCTAGGATGTGTTAGGTTGAAATTATTGTAAATACTGCATAGTTATAACCATTAGTTAGCCTAATATCAAAATGTAGGCTATATATTTATTACATTGACCCACAACTAAGAGGTTGTTTTATATAAATAAAATATTATTATTGTTACCTTACGTTAAGGTGAGTAACACGTTAATGTTTAGACAATGTTTGAGCTTAGTCAGTTGATTCCTTCAAGTTATAACACATTTTTCGTCAGAGGTTGTATTGATTTTGATCGACCACAATGGCTTTAAGCTTATGCAGTTTCCTACAAATCGATATAAAGCATTAGTTGACTGTACAAAATAATTAATTTGTCAATAAATTTCTAATGTATTTCTTATAATATAATATTTTACGTTTATCGTCCATACATTTTAAAATAATTCCAATTTTATATTTTTTTACAATATACATAATAAGGGTTTACAGTGAGGGGTTGAATATAAAAATCCGTCTGATGGAACTCAATTAAATATACAAAAATACCCCTACAATAATTATATTTTTCAAAATATGTAACCGCAGAATTAGAGGTATTTTAGATTTTTTACCTGCAACTCAAAAACGGTGGGGTAAATCGACCAAAGTGGATGGTGATTTTCTTAAACTTTGGAAAGTATACTACCAACAGTCATCATACAATTCTTAAAAGTGAGAAATGTTCACTTAGGTGACTTTTACCTACGCAACTAATGTCAAATGCCATTCAAATCACATAGCTTAAACTAATTAACCTCATACCTCGTTTTTATTTAGTAGTTTTGGGTAAGAAACAATGCACCATTTGTTTATTTTGTCCGATACTTCACGCGAGAAATACTCGCCGCTATCTCGCCGGTGAACATCAGCCGTGTGAACAATCGCGGTGACGTCGCGTCGCCCTTCATGACTGGCAAAGACGAATAAACAAATTAAACACTTTGATCCACGCGTCCTTCCTGCCTTCGGCATAACATATCAAATAGAAACAAAATTATTTTAACTCAATGTTAAAGATGATTTACAAAGTTTAAAAAAGTAAAACTAGTATTGCAAGTAAGCTTACAATATTTTAAATCCATCTAATCTGTAGACAAATTTATATTTAAAAATATGCTCCCAGAAATTTGCCGCCGCGCCGTAGGCCGCGGTCTACTTTAGAAAATGGGCCCTGTGCAAAATTGCTAGAAGTGTGAACAGTGTAGACTTGCGTATTTGCTGGAAAGATTTTGCAAACAAACATGTTATCAATTAATATTAGCTGCACATATTCCACTGCAAATATGCCACAAACTTATCTTGCAAATTTGCAGCAAACTATCATGAAAACATTCTGCAAACATTTTTTGCATAGTTGCTGCAAATATTCAGTGAAAATTTTCCGCAAACATTCAGCGGAATTTTCCATACTTGCGGAAAGTTCTTTGTAAACAAACATGTTTGCAATGCATATTTTCTGCAAACATTTTGGTTTGCGGTTGAAAATGTTTTGCAAATTTTCTGCAAATTTTTTGCAAATTTTCCTTGCTATTTGGGATGGTGTCCGGAGCTCACGTCGACCTATACACAACTGGAGCTCGCATCAACTTACACATTTCCGGAGCTCACGTCGACTTACATACCGGAGCTCACATTATATTACAAAATTCAAGTTTGAAATTGTAATGCAATCTTAAAAGCAAAATGCTCGAAGTCAAGCATGAAACAGACTCTAAAGAAGTGTTATTTATTTTCTCGGAAAAAACATTCCTTATACCGGATCTCACAATACTGTGTAAAACCATGGATCTCAGATTGAGTGCTACGCGCGTATGTGTGTGTGTGTGTGTGTGTGTGTGTGTGTGTGGGTGGGTGGGTGTGTGTGGGTGTGTGGGTGTCCGTGAGCACGATAACTCTCGTAAAAATTATCCAATTTTGATCAAAGTAGTAGGCAATTGCCGGATTCTCTGCGGCAGCCTTTTTGTGGGGATCTCTTTTGCGGCAGCGTTTTTGTGGGATCACCTATATAAAAATCGTTTTTTTGGAATAATCTGTATACTATTTTGTGATTTTAATCAATTTTAGTTCGTTTCACCGAACTAAAATTTGGTTAAAATCACAAAATAGTATACAGATTATTAAAAAAAACGATTTTTATATAGGTGATCCCACAAAAAGGCTGCCGCAAGATTATGCGGCTCGTGATTAACCTCGATGGGTGGATTGTATACAACACGTTATAAACATACAAAAGTATACAAACACTACGGTAGGTTAAAATCACAAAATAGTATACAGATTATAAAAAAAAAGATTTTTATATAGGTGATCCCCACAAAAAGGCTGCCGCAAGATTATGCGGTTCGTGATTAACCTCGATGGGTGGATTGTATACAACACGTTATAAACATACAAAAGTATACAAACACTACGGTAGGTTAAAATCACAAAATAGTATACAGATTATTAAAAAAAACGATTTTTATATAGGTGATCCCCACAAAAAGGCTGCCGCAAGATAATGCGGTTCGTGATTAACCTCGATGGGTGGATTGTATACAACACGTTATAAACATACAAAAGTATACAAACACTACGGTAGGTTAAAATCACAAAATAGTATACAGATTATTAAAAAAAACGATTTTTATATAGGTGATCCCCACAAAAAGGCTGCCGCAAGATTATGCGGCTCGTGATTAACCTCGATGGGTAGATTGTATATAATACGTTATAAACATACAAAAGTATACAAACACTACGGCAGGTTAAAATCACAAAATAGTATACAGATTATTAAAAAAAACGATTTTTATATAGGTGATCCCCACAAAAAGGCTGCCGCAAGATTATGCGGCTCATGATTAACCTCGATGGGTAGATTGTATACAACACGTTATAAACATACAAAAGTATACAAACACTACGGTAGGTTAAAATCACAAAATAGTATACAGATTATTAAAAAAACTATTTTTTAGAGGTGATCCCCACAAAAAGGCTGCCGCAAGATTATGCGGCTCGGGATTAACCTCGATTGTATACAACACGTTATAACCATACAAAATTATACAAACACTACGGTAGAAAAAAAACTAAAATAAATCAAATAATACTGTCACTAGTTTGAGATAGTAAGTATACGTTGGTGAAATATATACAATAAAATAAGTCGATCAGAATTATTGAAATGCATAAAAAATATATTGCTTCGGAGTTTCCTAAAAGTTCCTCGGCCGTGTAGGGTGGTGGTGAAAGCAAAAACAGTTTCTTATTTTGCGCTGCCATAGGGTAAGCGTCTAACGGTGACCAAATCATTCGTGTCTCAACGTGAAAGCTCGGTCAACCGCGACGCGTTTAGACGGCCAAAAGTGAAACTTGTCCGGGCCCGAGGGTAAACTTCTACTATATAAGCCCAGCCGTGTAGGGTGGTGGTGAAAGCGAAAACGGTTTCTTATTTCGCGCTGCCGTAGGGTAAGCGTCTAACGGTGACCAAATCATTCGTGTCTCAACGTGAAAGCTCGGTCAACCGCGATGGGATATACCCAGCTAAGCCAATTAGGGCAACATTATAATTAATTTAGTAAATATATCACCAACTTTTTTACCAAGAGGCATGTAAATGAAAACAAGAATGATGGTTGAACTGAACACTTTAATTACTTTTTAAATATTAAACAATAAATACATTTCTTTAATAACTTGTGCAATTTTCTTTATAAGTAAATTCCTTAAAATCTTTTTAAGTAAAATGAAAATAAGGCAGATCTTACTTTAATTGGAAGTGGCTGTGTCCGAAGATAGATATCCCATAAACCTCGTCTGCAAATAAACAAATGGAACAGACGAATTAATTTACAATATTTAAAATCAATTAACATTCAAAATTTATTAAAATTTTATTATTTAAATCATGAGCTTCTGAACAAACAATACGAAACAGGCTTTGCCTCACATTTGATTTTAAGTTTTACAAGTTATATAAAATAGTTAATGGAAAATATTACTTTACAAATATACAATAACAACTACATATTTATCTCAACATAATAACAATTCATGACAAATGCATAAAACAATTTAATTATTACAAAACTTACTATTTCAACGAGGAGGATTCAACTCTATCGGACAACAGTTTCCAACGAACGGATTTAAACTTTTTGTAACTTACAAGAAACCTACAGCGTCTGCACAGCCATCTAAATATCGTCTGCAACTTAACAGGTAATCTTCTTCTAATATATAATAAAAACAATTAATTTACATTTTGCATATTTTACAATACATAATAGATCGGGTATAGGGATTAGACGTCCAAAAGTAAAACTTGTTCGAGCCCGAGGGTAAACTTCTACTACATAAACCCAGTCGTGCCAGGAAAGAGTCAGTCACTCATCCACCGACTTACTCCGGTTTAATATAGTTATTCGGTTAGTGAGTACCAACTTCAGACCGGGCATCATGAACGTGTACGAGTTGAAGGAATCTCTAAACAGTGTTAGGGCTCCGCAGTATACGAGAGTTACCGAATTACGAGAGCGAACGCCGTATCGAGTCGTCGGCTTCGAGAGATGCACGACGCGGATCGGGGAGACTGTCGCCGCAACGCTCGAGGGGCTGGTTGGCGACGAGTTCTATCTTCGCGTCTTCCTGCCAGAGCGGTTCATGAGGGTCCTGACCGACGACGTCATAGAAAACTACAATAAAGAAGAGGGCCCGAGGATGTCGCTGCAGTACCTGGGAAGAGGCAAGGGAGTGGAATTTGTCTGAGTCTATACAATTTTTGATTAACTTGTTTGTAATCTCTGTTAACTATTGTTTTCATCTCTAATTTGGTTGTTGATGTAAATAAACTGTATATTTATTCTCTAATTGTAGTTTATATTTAAACCCATCTAATGTGTCTTTAAAATAATTTGCAATGTATTACTTGCAACAGTAGTTAATATCGATTCAAGGTGGAGACATCCTTTCTCTGAAATTATAGCAGGCCCTTCAGGCTGTGGAAAATGGGATTTCTTGTAACAAACTTTATTGAAAAGTCCAGTTTAATTTGTGATACTGTTTATAAGAATATATTTTGGCATTATGCAGAATGGCAGCCTGGGTATGATTTGGAAAGTGTCACCGCCGGTATATAAACCTGAGGTCCGGCACCGCGACCTCAGTTTTGCCCGAGACGCCATGAGCAGCAGCGCAACCGAAGTGGACCGTTCGCTCCGCTCCCTTATGGAGGAGATTAACGCGATGGACGAGAACGCCAAGCCACCCACTATGAAACCTAAGAAGAAAAAGCCCGAAGGGTGGACTATAAAAAAGGACATACCTAGCGATTCTCCAGCATTCACTTGGAGCAGTGCTGGATATCAATATACTGTACAGAACCCCGCCAATTGCGGGAATATTTTATTTAAGATGTCGGTATTCAAAGGCGGACGCCCTACGCACAGTTGCGGTCTGTACCCGGACGAGGAGAGAGAAGACAAAATTTGCATATGTCTCGAGGACCTGCTAACGAGACTGGAAAACCTGTGGGTGAACAGCGATACCGGAGTGCCCAAGTTTAACGGGGTTGTCAGGACTGCGACCTATCGTCGAGGAAGAAGAAGAAGCGAGTCCGGGTCACGCGCAACGCGAGTCTGCCGCCCTGGTGGAGGAGGTTGCGGAACCGTTCCCAAAAATCTACAAGACGGAGGCTCGCAGCTTGTTGCCGTTCATGACCCGGCGAGGCAGCCCCATCGCCTGGGATGCCAGTGGGGCGGTGTACGTGAACAACGAGAAGGTCCCCGATTCCAATATAGTGGACATTATGCACGGCATAGTGAGAGCGCGAAGGACGGATCGATTGCCTACCGGTTGGCAACAAGTGATGACTGTCCTGAAGAACATGAACGTGCCCAAGGAATATGTGAGGAATCCCACGGCGTTGCGTTACCTAGGCGTGGGGCTGGACACGGCATCGAGCCTCTGGGGAGACACCACAGCCTCGTCGACACCCCTGTTACCGAGGTTAACACCGATGCGAGACCGCCTGAGACCGCGAGATCCAACGGCCAGGAGAAGGATAATAACCGAGGAACCCGAACAGGAATCGACACTGGACAGCTGGGAGCCGTTCTCACCGTAATGGAGGAGCTGTACTACGACCCAAGTCGTCCGGGCTCCTTTGGCGGAGTGGCCGCCCTAGCGCGAGCCGCGCGCCTCCCAAAACGCAGAGTGGCGGAATGGCTGCACGCCCAAGACACTTACACGCTGCACAAGCCGGCGCGCAAGCGGTTTCCTCGCAACCGCTACGTTGTTTTCAGGCCTCGAGAGCTGTGGCAGGCGGACTTGAACGACATGCGCGGTCTTAGCCAGTACAACGATGGAGTCAACTACCTGCTGACTGTCATCGATGTATTTAGCAAGCGGCTCTTTGCGGTACCGCTGAGGAGGAAAAGCGGGCAAGAGGTGGCGGTGGCGTTTGAGAGGATATTCGCTGTGGTGACTCCTCGCTGCCTACAGACTGACAAGGGGACAGAGTTCACTGGAGCCGCGACGAAGCGAGTGTTCAAGAGCCACGGTGTCACGTACGTCACCACGCAGAACCCCGACATGAAAGCGGCAGTGGTGGAACGAGTCAACCGCACGCTCAAGACCCGCATGTGGCGATACCTGACCTACAAAAACACGTACCGCTACATCGATGTGGTGGACAGGCTTGTGGACGCCTACAACCGCACTCCTCACAAGAGCTTGGGCTTGAGACCCGTGGATGTGGACAGTGGTGATGGTAAAACAGTGTACAAGGTGTGGCGACGCATGTACGGGAAGAAGACGTTCCAGCGCCGCAAGCCCAAGTTCAAGCCGGGTGACACGGTGCGCATAGCCAAGGAGAAAGGTACGTTCGCTAAGGGCTACGAGACCAATTGGAGTAAGGAGCTGTTTGTGGGGACCACATATTTGGATCGCATCCTCTGCCATTATACGTGCTGCGTGACCTGAACGGGACGCTGTTGGAAGGTCGCTTCTACGAGCACGAAATGCAAAAAGTGACAACTGCTACAGACCGCTTGTACGAAATAGATAAAATACTGGACACTAAAGGGTGAGGCAGCAGTAAGCGCTACTTGGTCAAGTGGGTCGGTTACGGAGAGGACTTCAACTCGTGGATACCTGCATCTGAAGTGCAACAGCTGCTACGATGACGAGGCACAGCCAACTGTACCTGACGTTGCCCAGCAACAGCTCCATGAACTATTATCCAAACAACACCGTGGCTAATTACATCACCCATCTACCGTCAGTCATGCAATTGGGTGGTGGCGAATGGGAAGTCGCTTTAGTAGAGGCTCATTACCCTTGCTCGTTTATCACAGTGGGTGAGGATGCCCGCGTATTTCTCTACACTAAAGGTGACGCTGACAAACCTGTACTGATTGCGGTAAAAGTGGAACCCGGAAACTATAAAGACATCGATGAATTGGTAAACGCGATCAATGCCATTCCAAAATTGAACTTGTACCAATGCGAGTTTGAGCATGACAAGGAGACTGGGAAGGTGGAGTTGATCTCGATAGCCCAGACTGTGGAGCAACTGGAATTGAGCCCCACCCTGGCGTTGCAAATGGGATATGATGTGCACAGTGTGGATCTGATTAAACAGAGAAAAGCTATAAGACCGCCCAACTTACTGGCTGGGATCCCTTCGTACATGTATTTGTACTGCGACCTAGTTGAACCTCAACTAGTAGGTGACACCGTAGCACCGCTATTAAAGATTGTAAACATCGACGCTACAAACTACACCTACGGTGCGAACAACATTGTGCATTTCACCGATCCTCACTACGTGCCGTTGATGAAGAGCTCTTTCGAGAGCGTGGAAATTGATTTAAGGAACAGCGCCGGACATCACCTGCCATTCCACTTTGGGACTACGTGCATGAAGCTACACCTGCGCAGGGAGCAATGGATCCAAACGATCCCTATCTAGCGTACTACCGCCAACAGCAGTCGGGTCACGGAGTATCCTCCGTATTCAGAGGAGCCGCTTTCCAACGCGGTCATGGCATTGGCAGTTTCCTAGGCGGGCTGATGCGCACAGTGGCCCCGTTGATCAGGTCCGGTGCATCGACGCTGGGCAAGGAGGCGCTAAGGTCGGGTGTGGGTTTCCTGGGTGACATAGCGGCGGGCACAAGTGACCCCCGAGTCGCGGCCAACGCCCGGCTCAGGGAGTTTACTGGGTCACTGAAACGCAAGGTCGATGATAAAATTGATCGCGTGTTGAGCGGGGGTGGTGCCTATAACAAGAGGCGCGTACCCCTCAGTCCCCCTCCCCCCCCTCAGTCTCTGGCTAAACTCCTTGGAACGAAGACTGCAACTAAGGAGAAAAGTAAGCCTGTAAAGCCCATCAAGAGGAACACTGTTGTGCGACGTAAGAAGAGTAGTACTGAAAAAGACATTTTTGGGTAATGGCGTTTCTACATCAGAAGTCGTGCGAGTGTGTCAAGACCGAGTTGGACCTGTTCTCACTGCCGCCAACACAGACCAGTATAGAGAGCGGTAAATGGGTGCAGTACAAGCCCGTCTCCTCCCTGGCAGACGACTCACCCGTGGAGTTCATAGTTCCGGGTCACGGGGACGAGTACACGGATCTGTCACAGACGCTACTGCATGTGAAGGCTACCATAAGAGCGGCAAATGGAGATCCTGTAACGGGCGATGCAGCGATAAAAGAGGTGGGCCCGGTTAACAACTGGTTGCACTCGCTGTTCACCCAAGTGGACCTGTACCTGAATAACAAACTGGTGTCTCCTCAGAACAACACATACGCCTATCGCGCCTACCTGGAGAACCTGTTGACCTATGGCGGTGACGCCAAGACGTCGCACCTCACCGCGGAGATGTTCTTCGAGGACGCCGCTGGTAACATGGACAATTGTGAGGAGGAGAATGCCGGGCTCAAGACGCGGAGGGGGTATGTCAAGGGCAGCCGTTATGTAGACATGGTCGGACATCTGCACGTCGACCTGTGCAACCAGGACAAGTTCATGTTGAACGGCATGGAGATGCGCTATCGCTTGATCAAGTCGCGGAACGCGTTCTCCATCATGTCCAAAACCTTGACAGACTACAAGGTGGACATTAGCGAAGTCAACCTGTTTATCCGCCGCTGCAAGATCAACCCGAGCGTGCTGTTGGCTCACAGCAGGACGCTGGAGTCGGGTACAGCCAAATACCCCATCACGCGCGTGGAAGTGAAAACCATCATGCTACCATCCGGTATCAGCAGCAAGACTCTGGACAGCGTGTTTCTGGGTCAACTACCAAAACGCATCATAGTCAGCCTGGTCAACAATCAGGCCTTCAACGGAGACTACAAGAAGAACCCGTTCAATTTTCACCACTACAGCATGAACTTTTTCGCCCTGTATGTGGATGGCGAGCAAGTGCCGGCTAAACCGCTTCAACCGCAGTACACGTTGGGCCACGAGTTGTACGTGCTGGCCTATCACACGCTGTTCACTGGCACCGGCATCCATTTCTCAGACAGCGGTAACGATATCGGTCGCAGTGAATACCCCTATGGGTATCACCTGATGGCGTTTGACCTGACGCCCGACATGTCGGCTGGACAGTCCGGCCACTGGAACCTGGTGCGCAACGGTAACCTGCGCATAGAGATCGGTTTCGCCGCAGCGCTGACAGAGGCTGTCAACTGTATAGTATACGCCGAGTTGGACAACGTTGTGGAGGTGGACCGTCACAGGAACGTGACTGTGGACTTTGGCGGGTAATCAGGAACCTGCGCTAGTGGGTTCCCCCACCACCACCGCCGCTACTTAAGGTCGAGGCGGCACGCTCAGTTCAGTCAGCCTCACGAGATGGACGTGCCACCACCGATCTACAACACCGAGCCTGCCGCTCTAGTGCGCTGCCATCACGGAAGCGTGGTGCTGGACATGCAGTGCTTCAAGGAAAGCGACAACGACTTTTTGCTGAAAGAGGTCTGCGTGGTGGACGTGACTACCGGCACACTCATCATGCATCACATCGCCCGCCCGCCCTTCAATCGAAACTATCTGACCGCCGAGAAACTGCGTGAGAGCAACTGGCTCACGCGCCACTGTCACGGGCTCGAGTGGGACCAGGGTGACATCGCCTACGTCGCCCTCCTGGACAAGCTGCGGACCTACCTCATCCACCGCCCCATCGTCTACGTAAAGGGGTCTCAAAAGAGGACTTTCGTTCAGCGGCACCTGATCACCAAGCCTGCTGCCACCACCGTCCAGGACATGGACGACCTGGGTTGCGGGTCCCTTAACGGACCGCCCTCCTGCCGGACCATACACTGCAACCACCATAAGAGCGTCCTCAACCGTTGCGCTCTGCACAACTGCGTAGTTCTGCGCGACTGGCTGACGGCCACCGACAGACCGGACTCATTGCCCCTCGAGTGTTGCTGCTGCTTCGCCCAAGATGAACACCACCCAGATCGAGAGATACCTGGCGCGAGTACCCGGACTGAGGAGCGTTCTGGTCTGCGCCTCTGACCGTCTACCCCACACTCCCGTTCGGCCCCGGACCGCAATAGTGGTCAACACCATGTCACACACCGGGAGAGGAGAACACTGGGTGGCGTTTTACTGCTCCGAGGACCGGCTAGAATACTTTGACAGCTACGGCAGGTCACCATACCAGGCGGACTACCAAGGGTTCCTGAGGCGCAATTCGCGCCGCCGCTACGTCTACAACAAGTATCGACTCCGGGGCTACGATTCTTCTGTTTGCGGCCACTACTGCCTCACCTACCTGTACTGCAGGGCGGTCCTCGGTATGTCACTCAGTGACTACGTGCAGCTCTTCGACCTGGCGTCTCCCGCAGTCAACGACACTCTGGTACGCAGGCTCTTCGACTCCATCTTCTCACCACTACGATGAATATTTTATTTTCTTTGTAATTGTGTGTTTGTATATTCTTATTATGTTTTTCAATAAAATACGATATATTGTAATCACTTGTTTTTTCATTTGTCCTCTAACTTTAATATTTTTTATTTTAAAAGATACGTGTCTAAGATTTGTTTATAAAAGTTATTTCAATATAGAGTAGTTATAACTTGGACATGTTTATAATTTTGAAAATATAATGAAATAAATAGTAGTAAATCTCTTCATTTTCCACAGCCTGAAGGGCCTGCTATAATTTCAGAGAAAGGATGTCTCCACCTTGAATCGATATTAACTACTGTTGCAAGTAATACATTGCAAATTATTTTAAAGACACATTAGATGGGTTTAAATATAAACTACAATTAGAGAATAAATATACAGTTTATTTACATCAACAACCAAATTAGAGATGAAAACAATAGTTAACAGAGATTACAAACAAGTTAATCAAAAATTGTATAGACTCAGACAAATTCCACTCCCTTGCCTCTTCCCAGGTACTGCAGCGACATCCTCGGGCCCTCTTCTTTATTGTAGTTTTCTATGACGTCGTCGGTCAGGACCCTCATGAACCGCTCTGGCAGGAAGACGCGAAGATAGAACTCGTCGCCAACCATCCCCTCGAGCGTTGTGGCGACAGTCTCCCCGATCTGCGTCGTGCATCTCTCGAAGCCGACGACTCGATACGGTGTTCGCTCTCGTAATTCGGTAACTCTCGTATACTGCGGAGCCCTAACACTGTTTAGAGATTCCTTCAACTCGTACACGTTCATGATGCCCGGTCTGAAGTTGGTACTCACTAACCGAATAACTATATTAAACCGGAGTAAGTCGGTGGATGAGTGACTGACTCTTTCCTGGCACGGCTGGGTTTATGTAGTAGAAGTTTACCCTCGGGCTCGAACAAGTTTTACTTTTGGACGTCTAATCCCATCGCGGTTGACCGAGCTTTCACGTTGAGACACGAATGATTTGGTCACCGTTAGACGCTTACCCTACGGCAGCGCGAAATAAGAAACCGTTTTCGCTTTCACCACCACCCTACACGGCTGGGCTTATATAGTAGAAGTTTACCCTCGGGCTTGGTCAAGTTTCACTTTTGGCCGTCTAAACGCGTTGGGGTTGACCGAGCTTTCACGTTGAGACACGAATGATTTGGTCACCGTTAGACGCTTACCCTACGGCAGCGCGAAATAAGAAACTGTTTTTGCTTTCACCACCACCCTACACGGCCAAGGAACTTTTAGGAAACTCCGAAGCAATATATTTTTTATGCATTTCAATAATTCTGATCGACTTATTTTATTGTATATATTTCACCAACGTATACTTACTATCTAAAACTAGTGACAGTATTATTTAATTTATTTTAGTTTTTTCTACCGTAGTGTTTGTATACTTTTGTATGGTTATAACGTGTTGTATACAATCGAGGTTAATCCCGAGCCGCATAATCTTGCGGCAGCCTTTTTGTGGGGATCACCTCTATGAAAATCGTTTTTTTTAATAATCTGTATACTATTTTGTGATTTTAACCTATTGTAGTGTTTGTATACTTGTGTATGTTTATAACGTGTTGTATACAATCTACCCATCGAGGTTAATCCCGAGCCGCATAATCTTGCGGCAGCCTTTTTGTGGGGATCACCTCTAAAAAAATCGTTTTTTAATAATCTGTATACTATTTTGTGATTTTAACCTACCGTAGTGTTTGTATACTTTTGTATGTTTATAACGTATTGTATGCAATCTACCCATCGAGGTTAATCACGAACCGCATAATCTTGCGGCAGCCTTTTTGTGGGATCACCTATATAAAAATCGTTTTTTTTAATAATCTGTATACTATTTTGTGATTTTAACCAACTTTTAGTTCGGTGAAACGAACTAAAATTGATTAAAATCACAAAAAAACTACAGATTATTCCAAAAAAACGATTTTTATATAGGTGATCCCACAAAAACGCTGCCGCAAAAGTGATCCCCACAAAAAGGCTGCCGCAGAGAATCCGGCAATTGCCTACTACTGATCAAACTTGGTATAAAGGTGTAAAGTAACATTTATGACTTTATGTTCGAAAATCAGCCAGATCGCTACATCCAAAGGGTTATTTTTTGGGGGGGGTTTACCCCAAAAATGTTTTTATTTTTTTATTTTTGTACATATAATTTTTTTAACCCATTGGCGTAGACATACGAGCAGGTCTCGTTCCTTACTTGTAATTTTATTAACGTGTGAATTGGAGTATAAAATTGGTGTTTTTAAATGGATTAATGGCATATTTTAATTAAAATATTGTTTTCTTTCAGTTTAGAGAGTCGCATTGGCACACACACAGTAGACATAAGTAAAAATTAGCAAAATCAGTGTTGACCATGTGAAAGTCTCAAAGAATTAACCGATCCCGTCAACTTCCAAGCAAGCCTGCCACCGTTAATTTTACTTGGGCCCTCCCACCAACGTTGCCACAGACCGGTTAACTCATTGAGAGTTGCACAACTGGTCAGTTTTAATTGGATTCAGCTTAGAAAACACAATTTGGTATTTTGATCATTCCTCTACGTCAATTGGTTACTGAGATATTGAAAGTGCTAAACACAGTACGTTGTCTAATGTTATTCTTATGGAGGAAAAGAACAATTTTACATCTCGCTTATTTATGAACGTATACTGACGAAACTTGGTATACGGCTTTATCTGATTGTGTTCCATTGATATTTGCTCAACAATAATTTTGTCCAAAGGCTCCCGTAGCAGCAAACATGCATACTCAGCTCCATGTTATTCTTATGGATAATAATTAAATGCTATGTCTCCCTTATTTATGAACATAATTGAGTAAAAACTGATATATGACTTCACCTAGTTGAGTTTTATTGATATTAGCATAAAAACCCATTTTTTGTCTTCCTCGATGCAGCAAACCTGCGTACTCAGCCCCAATGTTATTCTTATGGAGAATAATTAAAAATGTATATATTGCTTATTTGTGACAATATTTTTAAGAAACTTGGTACCTAAGTGGCTTTATGTAGTAATAATACATTTATATCTCCATTTGAAATTCGCTGAGTATGCAGGTTTGCTGCGACGGGGGTATTTTTATTTTAATATCTAAAGTGTTTATTTTTATTTTTTCAAGTTGTTCAAATTAACGTACAAAATACTTTTTGTGTTTTTACAGGTTAAAATCTTTATAAATTATCCAGTTTATAAAGACGAAATAATGAAAATATGTCGAGTTTAAATCTTTCTAGACCAGATTAGGGCTAAGTTTTTATGCTATAATGTAAACGTAATGTAATGCAAACGTAAATGCAAACTATAATATCAAGCGATAATGATATGTAGTACCACAGTTAAACATTCATAGTAATATGTTTCTATTTTTAGTTATGAACAGTAATCGTGGGAGAATCGGTTGTCGAACCGTTCGCCGACAGGTAATATGCAAATACTCTGACCAAACTGATTTAAAGTTTAATGAACACGTCATTATTTATTGATGATACTATTTTATGCTGGCCACTAGCAATCTTGAAAACCAATATCATATAACATTGTGCCGATTTGTTTACTTTATATGGTTGCACAAAATATATCGAGCTCTACCATTTTATAGCAGTTTATTTTACCTTATTCACAGTGCTACTGCTGGTTGCCGAAACCCTTTTTAACAAGAAATGAAATACTCTATTTTAAAACTTTTTAAGGGAAATAATGTGTCGGATCTTTTTATAGTTTGTATATAAATATAATAGGCAAATTAACCCATTTTAACAAAAGGGTTTATTCATTATTCACATTAAAGGGAATCTTACTAATTACTATTCATAATTTAGAATTAAAACAAATTATCAGTATTATTATTATTATATTTTTTTACAAAATTAAGGCTTTTTAATACTAATTGATGTTTTTAGTTTTAAAATTACAAAAATGGTTATTACTAATTTTTAAGAATTTAAAGTGATGTTACAATTCACTGTAATATTGTTAGTCGTTTATCAGATTTCATGGTCCAGATAAACGTTACATGCAATCTAACGTAATAACAAAGTACATAGGGGGACTGAACTTTTCTCGGGGAAGGTAATTAAGTTTCTATAGATGAGTTGGAATATTTTTTCACTAAGTGCCTCTACTGACGAGCAGATTTTCTTAGCTCATTTGCCAAGATGTTAGCTAATTATCTACATATTTCAGGTCCCTCCAGTTGTTATTATAGCTCAAAGTCCCTTCAAGTAGTGCTTTGATTATATATGTGCACAATTGATTATATTTAAAATGATCAATTTATATTGAGTCTTCGTTCAATGGTTTTAGTCACTTTTCACCGGAAAACACATGTTAATACATGAGTATTACTTGGAAAGTTCACTTATTAATTATAAATAGCTGTTATGATTTTTTGTTTTGATTTGAATCTCCGTAAGCCCAATGTTAATTTTTTTGACTTTTCAAATTTGTTTATCTGTTTTTTTAATAATTAGATTTTTCCTGTGGATGAGACCTGTCTAGAACTTATTTTTAACCCAGAAATTAGTTAAACAACTTTTGAAGGAAATCGCTGGAGCCGTTTTTGAGATCAAAGATTCAAGCAGGCATAAAAGCAAGCAAGCGAGCAAACGTTACTCATATTGTAGTATATGATAGGATTGAACAAAGTACCTTATATTTATCATGAGTTAGATTTGTTATTGAAATCGATCTTGTTAATGAACAATATTAAGTTTCAGATTTTGTTAAAAATAACAGTATCAATTTAAGGATATATATTTTGAAAACATACATTGATTATTACGATTTTTACAAACGCCATTTTCAGGATGTTATGTCACAAAGTCACTATATAAGATGCCGACACGAATTCGTGCGTATTTTAAGACAAATGCGAATGAATTATAAGTGCAGAAGGAGTGAGATGTCCTGTGTAGCCTTGTTACTGACAAGCGGCGACTCGTCTGAGCCAGGATCAGGAAAGCCCAATGACAGCTGGGTTCGGTCTCGGACGTTCACAAAACTTTTAGATTTTCCTCAGGATCAATCTGGTGAACCTCAGATTGTGAAGCATGTACTCTACCAAAATGCTATTCGACCATTTGCACACAAAGATGTATAAATTACAATAATATCACACTGCTATTTTGGTCGTTTCGAGCACCGTTGTTATAAAAACATATTTTAAAACCAAAGCGATTTAGTATTTTAGTTTTCATTATTTTTCTTAGCTTCACATAATATACATCTCTCTAAATAATAAAAATGATAAAACGTATAATAATAAAACCAATTGGTTTAAACAAATTAGAGATTACATCATATTTGAATGTTTAAATGTGTTTATTTACTTTAAGGGCGTTTGTTCTAATATGAAATTTACAAAATTTTTTTATGATCTTGTTCCTAATCGGCACTGAATCAAAGATTAGGGTGGTACGGTACATATTAAAAATAAGCGATTTATAAGGCGTCAAAGTTTGACCTTTAAAGAATTTTGTGCAAGGGAAACCGTTAAGTAAAATCTAAGGAATGGCCACGTTTTAGCGAATATCCTCCATGGGAGAGAAGCTATAATATTATTGAAAGCAGCCTCTATGAAATAAAATATTAAACTAACAAATATATTTGTTATATTTATTATTTTGTTGGTGAAGAATATTTTAAAATAATACATTTTAGCGAATTTCCCCTATAGGGAAGAAGCTATTACCGTAGGTCTCATGGTAAGACTTAAGCCCGAGACCATGATAAATTTTTGTTTTGAGGTCCCCAGATGCCAAAAACACTATTCGTTCAAATTTATATATATGTATATATATATATATATATATATATATATATATATATATATATATCTATATATGTGTCCGTGAATGCGATAACTTGAGTAAAAAACGTCCGATTTCGATGAAATTTGGCTCAAATGTGTAAAGTGACATTCATGACTTTAAGTTCGAAAACCAGAAATATCGGACCACGGGAAGGGGGGTTTATGGGGGTTTTAAATTTTCCAAAAATCAGTTTTTTGCATTTTTCACCCTAAAATTTTTAAAACACTTAATTTTGGTTTTAACCATGTTATAGAGCTTAAAAAAACAAATAATATGGTATTTTGAATTATTAACCTAGGTTAAGTGTTTGCGGAGAAAATCCAAAAAAACCTGCTCATAAAATCTCCCATGTTAATCTTATGGGAAAAAGGTTTTTGGCTTTTCCTCAGTTCATTTCAATGTAAACTTCACATTTGCTTTTACCAATCAGTTTAGCTCTACAAAACAATCATTTTAGTGTTTAAATTATGATTCTACGTCCAACCGTTGCCGAGATATTCAAAGTGCTAAACACAGTACGTTGTCCAATGTTATCCTTATGGAGAATAAATAAAATTTGATATCTCGATTTTTTATGAATGTATATTAATGAAACCTGGTATGTGGCTTCACCTAGTACTGGTATATTGATATTTGCACAAAAAATTGATTTTTTGTTGATTATCTTCTTAGCAGCAAACCTGCATACTCATCGCTAATGTTATTCTTATGGAGAATACGTAAAGCTTTATATCTCCCTTAATTATGAACATAAATCATTAAAACTTGGTATGTAGCTTCACCTGGTTGAGTTATATTGATAATTGCAAAAAAACCATATTTTTATCGTCCTTGTTGCAGCAAACCTGCGTTCTCAGTCCTAATGTTATTCTTATGGACAATAAATTAAATGCTATATATCAGTTATTTATTTAAGTATTTTTATGAAACTTAGTATGTGGCTTTATGTGGTAGTAAGAAATATATTCATGCGTAGGAAATTCGCTGAGTACGCAGGTTTGCTGCGACGGGGGTATTTTTATTTAATAGGGGCTACGGTAATGGTGAGGCAATTTTTACATTGTTTCGATGTACAAAAACCTTGTACGATGCTCATGTCCATGTACGACGGATTCGCTCATGACCTAGAACCAATAACACGATGTCATTACCGTCGCGCGAGTCTGGCAGTTGCATTGCCGGATACAGCACCCACAATAACACGATGTCATTACAGTCGCGCGGGTCTGGCAGTTGCATTGCCGGATACAGCACCCACAATAACACGATGTCATTACCGTCACGCGAGTCTGACAGTTGCATTGCACGTGAGTCTTGGCCGGATACAGCACCACCAATAACACGATGTCATTACCGTTGCGCGAGTCTGGCAGTTGCATTGCACGTGAGTCTTGGCCGGATACAGCACCCACAATAACACGATGTCATTACCGTCCCGCGAGTCTGGCAGTTGCATTGCCGGATACAGCACCCACAATAACACGATGTCATTACCGTCGCGCGAGTCTGGCAGTTGCATTGCCGGATACAGCACCCACAATAACACGATGTCATTACCGTCGCGCGAGTCTGGCAGTTGCATTGCACGTTAGTCTTGGCTGGATACAGCACCCACAATATCACGATGTCACTACCGTCGCGCGAGTCTGGCAGTTGCATTGCACGTGAGTCTTGGCCGGATACAGCACCCACAATAACACGATGTCATTAATAAACAGCTGCGTTATTCAAATAAATATGTAGCACAACAGCAAGAACAGATGGTTCATAAATAAAACATTTTACTGACTACTGGAATGGCAACACCTATCTCTTATCCATTTTTAACCTGTTTGTGAGGGGGTGGAGGGTGAGGGATGTGGTGAGGATGAGGTAGAGAGGTTTCTGGCGTAAATAAAAAGGCTACTGATTGCTGGAAAGGTAACACCCTTCTCTTTTTCGTTTTAAGTGCACATTAAAACGGGGAGAGGATGAGGTGAAGAGTTTTCTGGCTTAAATAAAAAGGCTACTGATTACTGGAAAGGCAACACCGTTCTCTTCTCCGTTTTAACTCCACAACAGCCAGAACAGATAATTCAGGATTAATGTAAATGGAAAATATTACTCACTACTGGAATACTATTAACAACCTTCTATTATCCGTTTTAACTCCACATTAAAAAAGTTAAACCTTTTTGTGAGGGCGGAGGATGAGGGACGGAGAGTGGAAGGGGTGTAGAGATTTCAGACATAAAAGAAAAGACTAATAATTACTGGAATGATATCACCCTTCTCTTATCCATTTGATATCCACATTAAAAGAAATTAAACCTGTTTGTGAGGTGTTAGGATGAGGGTTGGGGAGAGGAGAGGATGAGGTGGAGAGGTTTTAGGCACAAATAAAAAGGCTACTGATTACTGGAATGGCAACCCCCTTTTCTTATCAGTTTTAACTCCACAACAGCAAGAACAGATAATTCAGGACTAATGTAAATAAACAGTATTACTGACTACAAGAATGGAAACACCTTTTTTTATCCGTTTTAACTCCACATTTAAAAAATATACCTGTTTGTGAGGGGCTGAGGATGAGGGACGGAGAGAGGATGAGGTGGAGAGGTTTCAGGCATAAATAAAAAGGCTCCTGATTACTGGAATGGTAACGCCCTTCTGCTATCTGTTTTAACTCAACGTTAAACAAGAAGAGGATGAGGTGGAGAGATTTCAGGTTAAAAAACTCTAATAACTAGTGGAATGGTAACGCTCTTCTGCTATCCGTTTTAACTCCACATTAAAAAAAATTATCTGGAGGTTAGGGTAAAGAAAGGGGGAGGGAAAGAGAGGGAGAGAGAGGGAGAGAGATGAGTGCAACAGAACCCACTTGATATTAAACTTTTTTCAAATATTTGGTCGAATTGTTTTTTTGTCTCTAGTACTTAATAGAAACCTTATTTTATTAAATTTCAATCATTGACAAATTTTATTATGTATTGTTAAATGCCAGCTATAAGACACGTATTTTTTAGAAAAAATACAACACAAAACTTTCTACAAATGAAACGAGTTAGCTTTACTTCCACCCATTAACAGGTTTCAGTAAAAGCACAATTTGCCTCTTTGAAATGTTGAAGAATTAATACAAATTATAGTTTTAAAATAATTTAGAAAACCTCATATGCTGTTTCAACCAAATAGAATAAACGTTTTATATGTATGTACTGCGTTAATTATTATTGAGGATACACAAGGCCCTAATACGATAATTTCACGTACATCGGCAAACGCAGCCCGATTCAAAAATGGAAACCCAAAGGAAAGAAGATTGTGGTAATTGGAAATAACTACCAATTTATATTTATAAGTATTTTCCTAGCTCAAAACAGTTTCATAAAGAATTGTGTTGACAGTTTTAGCAAATTTCCCCTATAGGGAAGAAGCTATTACCGTAGTCGGCATGGTAAGACCTAGGTTTTTGAGGTCCTCAGACCCCAAAAACACCATTCGTTCGAAACTGTATATATATATATATATATATATATATATATATATATATATATATATATATATATATATATATATATATATATGTGTGTGTGTGTGTCCGTGAGCACGATAACTCTCGTAAAAATGATCCGATTTTGATTAAATTTGGTATAAACGTGTAAATCAACATTTATGACTTTAAGTTCGAAAACCAGCCAGATCGCTCTATCCGAAGGGGTATTTTGGGGGGGGTTTTGTACCCCAAAAATGGGTTTTTTGAATTTTTTACATGTAATTTTTGAAAAAATCAAATTTTAGTTTTTATCATTGGATTCAGCTTAAAAAAACACACAATTTGGTATTTTCATCATTTCTCTACGTCAATTGGTTACCGAGATATTGAAAGTGCTAAACACCGTACGTTGTCTAATGTTATTCTTACGGAGGAAAATAAAAATTTTATATCTCGCTTATTTATGAACGTATACTGACGAAACTTGGTATATGGCTTCATCTGGTTGTGTTATATTGATATTTGCTAAAAAAAATTATTTTTTGCAAAAGGCACCCGTAGCAGCAAACCTGCGTACTCAGCCCTATGTTATTCTTATGGATAATAATTAAATGCCATGTCTCCCTTAATTATGAACATAAATTAATCAAATCTGGTATATGACTTCACCTAGTTGAGTTATATTGATATTAGCATAAAAATCAATTTTTTGTGTTACTTGTTGCAGCAAACCTGCGTACTCAGCCCCAATGTTATTCTTATGGAGAATAATTAAAATTGTATATATCGCTTATTTGTGAATATATTTTTATGAAACTTGGTAAGTGGCTTTATGTAGTATTAAGACATTTATATATCTATTGGAAATTCGCTGAGTACGCAGGTTTGCTGCTACGGGGGTATTATAATAGCCTTCTGTTCAAGTCACAAGTATATTAAGCGAAAGTGTAAACAAAAATACTAGCTTACGTTTAGTATTTACAACTTAATAATCCATAATAGTTGTCTAGAAACTACAAAAACAGAAGGAAACCTAATTTAAAATACAGATTCAAGTTCTTTTTATAAATACATGATTCTTTGTTTGTGTGTTTACTTAATGTCGCAAAACATATTTACAGTAAACTGAGCATTTCTTCATACTGTGATCCTCAGTTTCCTTAAATAATTATTTTTCATTTATGAAAACCGTCCTAAAGTGCACACAAATAAGAAACATTATCAACATTTAGCCAATATGTCTTACTTTACCTTTACAAACCAGATATTTGAAGTCAATGTATCCTACAGTTGATTTAAAGGACATATATCTCTTGAGTTTTAACATACCTTATATAAAATAAAATTACTTGCGATAATTATTCAGATTAATTTAAAGGGACGAGGGACGTCAATCATAGTAAAAATGGGGTTGTACTAGATTTAACACACTTCCAGAGTTATATCATGGCCATAGTAGTAAAGCAGTTTAATATTTAAAAAAGTATAACCAACAAAAATGTTTGAAATTTAAAAGATAGAAAATCACAAAAGTATGAATAACGTCACAAGTAAGTTTTAGAACATTGCAGTTTAACACACAGCCCCAGGACCGAGAATGTACGATTTTTCCTTTATGAGAACATTTATTTCTCTCCGGATATGATGGGAATTTCAATATCCGTTCCATGACATAGAATACAGTCGAGAAGGCGAGGTGTTCCAATTCATTGCGACAACCTTTATATTCTGTTATATTTAAGAAAAGGCAATATTTTCTTCGAGCGACTTTTCCGCTACTGAAATAGTTGCACATAAAACAGTTTATTTAACATGGTCATTAACACATGCACCAACCCTTTTAAACAAATACGTTTTTTGAAAATAGATTTACACAAATCTATTGCAAAACGTTTGTAAATGTAACGTTTATTAAATACAATTATTGTAAACTATTAAAACATTTATTACTGCAGTTTTTATTTAAAACAAGTTACTAAGGTCTTCTATGTGTTTAATTTGCACACTGTTAGTTGTAATAATTTACAATTTTGAGTTGTAAATATCGCCAATAAACATCAATGGTTGATGAACTATTATTAACTAGTATTGGCGGCCGCTATCGTGACCGCAGGAAATAATCATCTGTTTCAGGAACAAAGCTTGTAGAAATAATCAGCTGTTTCAGGAATAACAGCTGATTATTTCTACAAGCTTGAATACTCCCTGCTCCGCTAATAATATTCTAAAATGGCCTAAAATCAGCTTAAAGCTACCGTAACTCAAATAAGGTTGCTTTTCAAGAAAAACGAACGACACGTGAAGCTTCCCCGACCTTGATTACCCCTAAAAATAGTATATTTCATTATAAGTACCGAAAGTGGTATTTTCCGGTGCGCGCTCAGAACACAGGAACACCAAATTTCACGCGCGAGGCTTCGCCTCATACGGGAATAATTGGAGCAAGTGCCACAAAATCAGTTTTGGTACACGTTATGAACGATACTTTTCATCACGACGCCTATTTCTGTTTACATTTAGATTGTTAAACAGTAAAAACAGCGGATTTAAATTTTAACAATAAATGGTAAAGAAACATTAGTGCGCGTAGTGGACAAATGGAAAACTGATTGAGAGCAAGGGAAAGTAAATTTAGAGCAAGGGGAAATCAGCTCATCGTTTTTCCCTTGCTCTAAATTAGAGCTTGGGAAACGATAATTTTCTTTTACATCAGCTGTCATCGAAAATAGCTAATTTCTGTACGGAGTGATGAAAATATCTTTTCGTAGCTTGGGAGCCATTACAGCTCGAGAAACAGCGGCGGACGGACGGACGCACGGAGTGGACGGACGCACGCACGGAGCCACAGAAAAATGCGAACTATAATATTGATGTTGATGTTGAGTAAAGAGCGGCTGAAAAGTAACTTCCAACCACCAGCCTTAACTCTTTTGCTAAATAACACATTTTAAATATTTTTTCCTGTAACTTTCTCGGGCATGAGAGGCAACAGAATCGAGGGTTGGTTTTAAATGGTTTATTTATACGCGTAAGGACTCAAATATTTAAAATTAAACGACTGTACTGTTGTGGGATAGCTATGTTAAAGGTCTTGGTAACACAAGAAAATTTACATAACAAAATATAAATCCGATAAAATAAAAACATAAACATCAGTACATAAAAAAGTGTAGCGATCAGTTTTATGTTTTTCAGAACCTGCAAAAAGACAACAAAACTCAAATTGCTGGAAAAAGGGTATTGGAGAAAACTTTCCCATGTTAGGCACTGAGAGTAAGTTGGGGTAAAAGTTTCACGAAACACATTATGTTTAGAGCTACAATTTTGTACTGGGAGGTCAGATTTTTTTAAATATTTAATTATACTAAAAATGGGGCGTATGCATAATTGGGCGTACATCCCATATAAAAATGTTGAATTAAATCCCTATCCCCGTTGAATATGCTACACGTGTCTCTGATATGGACGAGCTGAAGTCCAGAATCAAAGGACTGAGGAGATGTTGGTTAATGCTTGGGTGAAAATTGAATTTCGGCTAGATTTTCTAAGGTAAATAAGTTACTTGGAAGTATACTTATTTTTTTTTGTAAATAAAACTCTATTTGTTGCACTTTCTTAAAATATACCTATAAGCTTATAAAGTATCTCTAATAGTTTTCACAATAATACACGTAAAAATAAGCCCAGGACTTTATGGACACCCGGTATTTTCATGACACTAGGTATTCTGGTTAATGTGTTGGTGACGTATACATGTTTGCACTGGAAAAGTGTCTAAATTCGACCGGGGTATTTTGTCTTTTTGCTGAAACAAACCTGCGTACTCAGTCCCAATGTTATTCGTATGGAGAATAAATACAATTTTAATATATCTTAATTAATAATATAGATGATGTAACTTTCTAAGTGGTTCCATGTGGATTTACGTATTCATTTTAAATTCTCTGAGTACGAAAGTTTACTATTTCAGGGGTATTTTTATTTTTAAACAATAATCAATTATTGCAAGGGTACTGCTATATACAGAACGCATTCTGAGATGCTGTTCTAATCGAGTAATTGTTTTCCATCAACCAACTTCACGGAAGAGGTTTCATCAAGGTTTGGAGCAGATAACATCTCGCATCCTAATTTTCAGCCTTATTTCCGTAGGATTAATTCTGGAAGCAAAGCGATATTGCCATGAGAATACATCCGATCAGTTTTATGGACACTATCCAACACAGAAGAACACAGATAAAGTTTTTCTAGACCAAATGGTAAGTTTCTGCGCTTTAGACTTGAGCTTCCTAATATGTTTTGTGGCAATTTTTACTAATATGATATTAGATAGGTGGGGTTTTAAATTACCTCTTTTACATTTTTATTGTTTGTTAATAGAGAACATTGTATAGTTATTGGCCAGTTTCCTTCTGGCCATTGCTATATTTATTTCCCCTTTTTAGCGAATTTCCCCTATAGGGAAGAAGCTATTACCGTAGTCGGCATGGCAATACCTAGGCTCGGGACCATGATAACTTTTCATTTTGAGGTCCCCAGACCCAAAAAACACCATTCGTTCGAAACTGTATATATATATATATATATATGTGTGTGTGTGTGTGTGTGTGTGTGTGTGTGTGTGTGTGTGTGTGTGTGTCCGTGAGCACGATAACTCTCGTACAAATTATCCGATTTTGATGAAATTTGGTATAAACGTGTAAGGCAACATTTATGACTTTAAGTTCGAAAACCAGCTATCTCGCTCCATCCGAAGGGGTATTTTGGGGGGGGGGTTTTGTACCCCAAAAATGGGTTTTTGAAATTTGTACATATATTTTTTTTAAAGTCAAATATTGGTTTTTATTATTGGGTTCAGCTTAAAAAAACACACAATTTGGTATTTTGATCATTCCTCTACGTCAATTGGTTACCGAGATATTGAAAGTGCTAAACACAGTACGTTGTCTAATGCTATTCTTATGGAGGAAAGGAAACATTTTATATCTCGCTTATTTATGAACGTATACTGACGAAACTTGGTATAAGACTTCATCTGGTTGTGGTATATTGATATTTGCTCAAAAACAATTTTTTGCAAAAGGCTCCCATAGCAGCAAACCTGCATACTCAGCCCCCATGTTATTCTTATGGAGAATAATTAAATGCTATGTCTCCCTTAATTATGAACATAAATTAATAAAAACTGGAATACGACTTCACCTAGTTGAGTTATATTTATATTAGCATAAAAGCCCATTTTTTGTGTTCCTTGTTGCAGCAACCCTGCTTACTCAGCCCCAATGATATTCTTATAGAGAATAATTAAAATTGTATATACCGCTTATTTGTGAATATATTTTTATGAAACTTGGTCAGTGGCTTTATGTAGTATTAAGACATTTATATCTCCATTGGAAATTCGCTGAGTACGCAGGTTTGCTGCGACGGGGGTATTTTATTTATTTATTTAATTTATTTTAAACCTGTTTTTACGTAAGTAAGTAACATCAGTCTTGGAAATTTAATCTGTTCTTAGCAAGCTTTAATGTTTTGGTCCATTTAAAACAATATTACCGAATCATGTTCCTTCAAAATAATTTACTAGCAACAACAGGGTTGATTTCAAGCCAGATCATCAAAAATGCTCCGAATAAAAATAGGATGAAGCGGTGGGTGAAAAAGAATAAACAGTTAGTTCATGTCACTCACCATGCAAAGCGAACACTGGTAAAAGCAGAAAAACGAGTTTGTTTCCCTTGAGCCGAGGTGAATAATGTAATATTTCTCTCGAACCTAACTGCTGACCTACAAGTAATAGGTCTCCTGGTACGTAATACTTTAAATTTAAGAATATAATATACGAGGTGTAGTTAATTGAGCACATCGCTTAAAACTCTGCTACCAAACGTATAGAGGCTTTCTTTATAAAAAAAGATCTTAACAGGTATTAAGGTCTTAATAAAAAAGTAGTTTGAAGTGCACAAGGATAAAAGTCACAAATGAAGAGATCTTTGTTTGAGAGTTTCAATTATGAAAGTATCAATAATCTTCACCTCGCATACCTGATTTCTTAATTCGAAAGTAATATATTCTGTATCGCTAATTAACTTTGTTTAAATTAATTTTGTTGCTATTTAAACGCCAACAGCATTTATGTAAGAGAGCACAGACAAAGGCTTTTAGAGAAAGCAGTCCAAAACCCTCGCATTGTTGTGGACACCACGGGAATCGAACCCGTGACCCAATGAACCGAAGTCCACGACGCTAATCGTTAGTCTAGCGATAATTCTAATCAAACCTTTTATAAGTTTTTGACACTGAAAGAGTAGCCGAAACATTAGTTTAGTCGTGAGTTAATAATCAATTGAGCTGTATTAATAATCTGAACATATGAGCATATTTTCATACTCTAATGTTGAAAAACATGGGTGTATCTACATGAGTAATTGATGTGACGAAAGATTTGATGAACAGTTTAAAGATATAAGAACACATTTGATATGTTGTTTAATCCATTTTCCTGACTGGTTCTGCTTTTATTAATGGAAAAGTAAGCAATATTTTTTGAATCTCTAAAAATACTTAAGCAATAAATGCTAATACTACACTGTTGATACTTTTTCTTAACTGTGTATGCATAGTTTTGTTTTAAACTTTGAACTCAAATTAAACTTCAACTAGAATATTATGCGTACTTACATTTTAGAGGAATTTTAGTAAAAGAAAAATGTTGATTACTTACATTGTTTTAAAATTTTATATAATTGATGTACGATATTTAAAAGAAAGGTGAAATATTTAATAACTTTATCCATAGTTATTTTTTAATAAAAGCTTATAACCACGCTCGTTTGGAAGTACTAACTTTCGAGTTTAGTATTTAAGATATTTTTACCAATAATTGGATAAATGTACTGTAACATTACTGTACGTCAATATTAAAGAAATGTGTTATTGCAACTGCATAAAACAAATTTTGAATAAACAATAATGTTCCCGAACATCACAATAGGTCGAAAATGACCAGGAGGAGAGTGGAGGAGGCTCAGCAAGCATCTACCGTAACAATGTGGCAATAATTGCGAGTTTAGGCTACACCCACATTGCGCATACACGTCCCTTCCTATCAGTACAATACACAGCTGAATACGGCATTGTTTCAGACCTTTAGGGAATATAGTTTGAATTACTGTATACAAATTGTGAATTGCATTTGGATCCTATTAAATCGTATTTTATAATTTATATTTATAACATCTTCAATAGATACTAGGGGTGTGCGAGTACTCGAAACTTCAAGTTTTTGGCCGAGTATTTTAATACTCGAACTCGACGAAAAATACTCGAAAGTTTGAGCGAGTATTTTCCGATTTCCGGACGACCGCTAACGATTGCGCTCGGCCAAATCGCGTAGTAACGGCCGCAAAATTCGATCGCATTACGTAAATTCGGCCGAAAATGACGATGGATATCGATTGCGACTGGCCGAAACGCGCAGTAACGGCCGCACAAGGCGATCGCATCACGTAAAATCTGCCGAAAATCACGATCGCTAACGATTGCGACCGCCCAAAACGCGTAGTAACGGCCGCACAAGGCGATCGCATCACGAAAAATCGGTCGAAAATGACGTTCGGATGCCTAATTTTGGCCGTAAATGATGACGGAATACATAATATCAGCAAAAGTGGCGACCGGGCCACTTAATATCGGCCGTAACAAACGATTTCGTCAGCTAATATTGATTATAAGCAATGTCTGGACCAGGTGATATTGGCCAAATGATAACCGGACCGTGTTTTATTGGGCGGAAACTAATGTCAGACCGTGTTTTGTTTGTCAATACATAATCCAGTTTGATTATACTGGCCAAAACTTGGTATTGCTACTCATGTATTAGTTAGAAACCATGTTTAGATTATCAAATCTAGAGTGGAATCCAAATCCCATTACACTATTTTAAACTACCAACTGATGGCAAATACTCACTCGAAAATACTCACAATTCGAAAATAATTGGCACTACTCGACTCGAATAAAAAATCACTACTCGCACACCCCTAATAGATACTCTCGAAGTCGGTTGTTTCTTGTAGTGCAATGGGGGCTCCCATCCATACCTCCCCCTCTATTACCTCCGTATGGGCTAGCTAAAACATACAAGATTTGATATGTACTTAATCAAGATTCATGGGTGGTAAAATACAAAATGCCTGTTCATGAGTTTGTAGTAGTGGCAATATAGCGGTTTTAGTTGCATTATGTTACTTGCGGAAAATATGACGTAATTAACCCTCAATTTCAGCCAAATTAAAACTAAGTACGAAGGATCAGTTCTGCGATAAGTTATATTTAATTAATTGTAAGGATGGCATAAGTTTAAAAGTATGGCCTGATGTAGTGGTTAGAGTGCTTGCCATTGGTCCGCAAGGTCCCAGGTACGATCCCCGCCAATCTCCAAGGGATATTAGCTGTGTGATAATGCAACATTTCTGTGATCCGGTACACAACTTAAGCTGTAGGTTCACCTATCTAGAACAGAAAAATGTATAGGTCGCATGCAAATGTAGTTCTCTTAGTTTTCATAATCATTACTTAGGTAGTACCTACGTATTATTGTCACCTAGTAGCATTGTTTATTCAATAGTGACCCAAGTAAAATATCATGAAATTTCCTAGTGGAAAATGCACCACAGTGAATCAACTCCATAATCTACAAAGACTATGTGGGAGAACTTTAACGTTTCTTTTAGTACTGTTGTCTGAATATTCCTTCTTTTAATTCCATCTTCTGTGTTATAATTCTTTAAGTGTAGTATTTTTCATTAAAACTTTTCATGATTTCAAAAAAGAAGAGAGTTTTGTTTTGTATGCCAACAATACCGTTACTTATTTTGACCTCTCCCTGTTTTACGCCAGATATACTCAAACCGAAATATAGAGAAAACATTGTCTTAGATGATGGTTAAAAACTCAAGGAAATTATAAATTAAAAATTACTTTAATAACAAATATTCGTATAAATCATATTTTTAATACGACTAATAATGATTACGATGCTTGACTTTATACAGTATTCATCTATAAAAAAGAATAGGAAACACTTAAAGACAAGACAAGAAGTTTAGAAGAAATACATAAACTGGAGGAAGAAGGTGTACCGTAATTGCCATTGGTACATTAATTTAGTTATTATAAAATATAGAGTTTTAATTTAATTTTTGCCAATATTTTAAAAAGTTCAAGTAAAACTCGGTAAGCCAAAGGATGACTCACTATACCAGTATATACAGGATACTAGATAATAGGATTAATCATGTTTGAATCTTGCTGAAACTAGTATAAGACAGGATTAAGTTATATAAGACAGCAAGAGGGGGTAACCCTACCAGGACGGGACTCCTCATTCAGAAGGCGGTGTTGGTGTGCATCTGGTCGGCGGACTTCGTCGTCGGCTGAATCGCTGGTCTTCTCTGTTTTCACCCTTTTTGAAGGTATTCACAACATTTTGTATTTATTATAGTAGCAGGAGTGTATAAAATATGTATTGTCTTTTCAGGTGAATTTTAATGGATAATTTTGTATATTTTAGATTTCTTTTATAATAACTTTGAGTCTGGCTACCGAGTATTTTGTACAGTAAAGTAAAATGCAGTAAAAGTTGGGGAATTAACTTTGCCAATAACTAAAGTTGAATAATTAATTCGAAGCAATTTCTATAGCGCGGACTGCGCTTATTTTATGTTAAAGGGTTCAAGAATATGGGGAATGAGCTTCAGAACGAGCAATCCTTTCTATTCCCTACCTAAACCAAATTAATGAAATATTTTATAAGTAAAAGGGGTAGCAATAATGAAAATGATATAAAATTTTAATAGAAAAAGATGTATTATTTTATGGTAATATTATAAAAAGGTAAACTGGAATAAGTTTAGTTATGTTAAATTCAATTATTTTCACGTAAATAAAAAAAAGGCAATTGTAACAGCATAAATGTATATTGATTTTAATTTTAAAAACCTCACGAATTGTCTCTACCTGCCAGTGTTCTAAATTATATTTTAGATGTCAAGGTAATCAAAAAACACTGGAGTACTGAAAAGTGGTTTCAGAGAATTTATGGAATAGTTGTCGAAATGTAGAGGGCAATTACCATAAATTAAGGTAGGGTACAAAGGAGTTATGCTGTGAGGGATGTCAGGGGGGGGGAGCTATTGTCGCGAGACCGCCACAGAGCCCCGTAATCTCACATCAGCAGCGCTGGAGGAAGAAGGAGTTATGCTGTGAGGGATGTCGGGGGGGGAGCTATTGTCGCGAGACCGCCACAGAGCCCCAATCTCACATCAGCAGCGCTGGAGGAAGAAGGAGTTATGATGTGAGGGATGTCGGGGGGGGAGCTATTGTCGCGAGACCGCCACAGAGCCCCGTAATCTCACATCAGCAGCGCTGGAGGAAGAAGGAGTTATGCTGTGAGGGATGTCGGGGGGGGGGGGAGCTATTGTCGCGAGACCGCCACAGAGCCCCGTAATCTCACATCAGCAGCGCTGGAGGAAGAAGGAGTTATGCTGTGAGGGATGTCGGGGGGGGAGCTATTGTCGCGAGACCGCCACAGAGCCCCGTAATCTCACATCAGCAGCGCTGGAGGAAGAAGGAGTTATGCTGTGAGGGATGTCGGGGGGGGAGCTATTGTCGCGAGACCGCCACAGAGCCCCGTAATCTCACATCAGCAGCGCTGGAGGAAGAAGGAGTTATGCTGTGAGGGATGTCGGGGGGGGAGCTATTGTCGCGAGACCGCCACAGAGCCCCGTAATCTCACATCAGCAGCGCGTCACATTCATCTCGCCCTGCTGATTTAAACATCCAAACTTGGCGGTCTATTGGAAACTTATTTCCCTTGGAACGGAATGTTTACCAACGCTATTTAACTCGGAGAGAAGAATACAGTTGTCGTTGTTGTTCTGTCTGCTGATCTTGGCGTCAGTAGTGATCAAGTCCCCTTTCCCAAAGCAGTGTTTTGGCTGTTTAATTCATATTTTCCATTTGCAGAAATGTAGCTTTAAACCGTAATTACGGGTTAAATTCTTGTATACAAAAGGCTCGTAACTCAGCCAGAGGTGTAACAATATATTTTGATGGTCTTGTAAATATTAAAGACTAGAGTATTTTATAAATTACCTTTTTAGGGAACGCGAGGAAAAGAACATATTACAAATTAATATATGAAGGGTATTTGATTTTACTCTGCGTTGTTTCTCGGTTAATGGAATCATTTTGTTTCTTTTACTTTTATGTGTAATTATTGACATGAAACTGAAAATATAAAGGACGGATTTTTTACACGTGATGCCCTTTAATATGCTTGAAAATAACATATATTGACTGGACCCTGGAAATTCACTTAATAATATTTTAAGCATTACTGTAAAGCTCGGAAAACTAGCATGCTAATTTTCATTACATCCTTGATTCTGATACTTGGGGAAGTAAAATATAAATGGTTTAACTTCCCAAGAAATATTGATTTGTACTTTCTCACTTGCAATTAATTGCTACCCATTTGATTTACGTTAACATTGTTTCTAAACATTGTTTTTCACGTGGTTATGGTCTTACATAATCTAGATAAAGGATTTGTGTTCTTATAAAAAAAGTTATGATTTAACACTTGCCTACTGTCTGGCTGAATAGACTAGAAACTTTACAAAATACCAATATGTTACACTCTTTTATAACTCGTTTAAATACGATTTGAAACATACGAATTTATCTAATAACACAATTTTAAAATTTGTTTGTTATTTTACAGCACATTTAACACTAAAATTAAATCAATACGTATCCGTATCCTAAGACACATTAAAAATAATAGAGAAACTTTAGCTTAGAATTAATTAACCATCCACAAAAATACGAAAATAGTTAACAACTTTTTAGCTGAATTCAATGTTAATTGAAAAGAAAAGCCCTTCAACGATTTCCTTTAAACGTTCTCCCCTTTGACGATTCTGCTTTGCTAAGCATCCTTTCATCTTAGTAGATCTAATTAACAATACAAAGTTTTCTCAGCGTAATTACGTTTTACGCTAATCGATTATTCCGAGACTTTCGTGTTGCAAGAATTTGCATCTCGCAAAGTGATATTGTTAAAGTAAAAATTAGTCGTATTTGGACCGTTAATTGATTTATTTTCGAAACGAGACTTATGTGTGTCTCAAGTGTTATCCACCTATATGTATTAGATTTTGACTTTTTTTAAGTTATAGATTTTAGCTCTTTCATGATACGAATCCTGCTTAATCAGGTTTGTTGCCACTAATTGTTTGTTATGTGATCAATGGCAACATCCTTTTTAAAATTTTTAAATACTTAAATTGGAATTTTGAGGAGGGAATATGCGTATATATTGCTCATAGGACATAACAATACCTTTCTATCCTTACCTAAACCAAATCTGGGTATTTGTTTAACTGTTTTTAAGTGAGTTAACAAAACTTTGCTCGTTTAAAAAATAGTACTCTACGATTTTTCAATCATAGAAAAGCTATATGACCTTGTATTAAAATTAATTTGCTAAACCCATATTTGAAACTAGTTTGGTTAGTGAGTGTATTCCAGACACTCACGGACCGAAAGTGGGGCAGTTTTGTTTTCCCGCGGTTGCCCTCATGAATAACACATGTCGACGTGTTCCACATATCTACTGCATTAACCTGCTTCATGAGGATTTCATCGCATTCTATCTCCACACTCTCCGGTGTAACATTGCAGTGCAAATAAACACCAGCAAGAGTACCTGCATCCACGGTGGTCTACTAGCTGACAACTAAGCGTACATCCGAGAGAAACTGGGGATTCACTCCAAAGATTTATCTCTTTTCCAATATAGTAACAATTTTACTTAAAATTCTATACAATAAAATATTTTTAAGTAGGAAGGTAGTTCGTATTTTCAAATGATGTGTTGAGAAATTAATCGTTTGCAAACTAACGTTCACAAATGTTTTTTAGGCTAACAACTCCAGCTAACATTCTTCTTCTAGTAAATAAATAAATAAATATATTTTCTATTACAAATTTTAAAAGAAAGCACCCTTTATATATTTGTTATATAATTTTAGAATAAAAAATGGTACTTTGTTTTAAAATGTTTATTATTCGTACTATTGGTAACAATATACACAAATTTGAATTACACTGTGTATATATACATATTATAAATATAATAAAATAAAAATTCAACTGAGCACCCTTTTTAAAATCGTTTAATGAAGCTACATGTTTCGGCACTTTTAAGGCGATTGTCAAGCTAAACTTAACCTAACATATTTTATTAATTTTTGGATTTGTAAAGCTGATAAGATCAAAACATGCTAAATCTATAATAATAATATTATAAAGAAGAGGTGGTTTCTGTCTGTCTGTCTGTCTGATGTTCCGGGTGAACGCAAAAACTACTGAACCGACTGGGCTGAAACTTTACACAAAGTAGATATTGAACCCATCCAATACATAGGCCTGTCAATTTCCTTAAAATTCCCTCGGGCTAGGCCCAGTGAACGTCCTAAGTTTCAATGTTTACATGTCAGAAGAAAGTAAACATTCAGAAACTGTAATGCGAACAGCTGAGGACACTTCTCTTTGACAGCTCAAAGAGCAGAAGCAAGAACAGCTGTTTCAATCTAACTAAAATAATGCAAATTTCATTGACTATAGAACGGGTAAAGAAAACCCCTGAGCGAAGAACGGGTACATCAACTAGTTATTTCTAAAAATATCAGATGATTTTGAATTTGAGTAAAGGTTTTTGGGGTTCCTTTTATATATTCAATTGCATTAATTTATCATATATTGCCTTGTTTGTGGCTATATGAGTATTTAATATATTGCTTGGTTCGCTTTTGTTGCCCACATATATCAGGTATTCTTCTTTTAAGTCCATTATGTTTCCTTTATTCATTATTTCTCAAATTTTCATCTTTTCAGTCTGTTACTATGACCTGCACATATCAAAAAATGGTCTGCAAAGTTAGACTTCATGGACGTACGGTTATTGCTTTTTAAGGCCTGAATGTGTTCTCTGAATCTAGATTTGAAAGTATGCCCTGTTTGGCCAGTATAAAATTTCTCACAATCTGAGCAATTTATTCTATATATGCCAGATTTGTCATATATGTCGTTTTTTGTTTCATTCTTATCTGTAATTTTACTGATTAGATCAAAGGCATTATTATTTATTTTGTAACCAATCTGGTACTTTGAGTTTGTAAATGTTTTCTTATTGCCTTTTTCAGAGTTGTATTAAAAGGCATGCTAATGAATCTTTCTTCATTTCTTGATTCATCTCTATTCGGTTTTCTTAATCATTGACGTTTTACGTTCTTGACCATTCTATCTACAAGTTCTTGACTATATCCATTTCTTACTGTTTGATATTTGCTGGTTTTCAGTTATTTTTGGTAATTCTCAATAGTCAAGGTTAAATCTAACATCCTGTTAATCATGGCCCTAAATCCTGCTGTTTTGAATTTCCAAGGATGGTTTGAGTTTGATGTAATAAGGAGGTCTGTTTGAGTACTCTTCTATGAACTTGAAAACTATGTTTTCTCCCTTGTTTTTTTATTGTTAGGTCAAGACAATTAAATTGATTATTTTCACCTTCCTTTGTAAATTTAATTTTGTTTGACAATGTATGCAAATACGGTAAAAATTCATCACTTTCCTCCATATTTCCTTCGAAGAGACAAAGGATATCATCTTCATACCAAAAACAGTATTTTATTTTCGGTTGAAAAGGATTTATACAACTATTGCTCTTACTGACTTTAAGTTGATCTTACTGACGTCTAAATCACGCATAAAAACATCAGCAAGAAGGCCTGAAAGTGGTGAACCCATTGCTAGGCCTTTTTTTGTTGGTAATATGTTGAACCATATTTAAAGTAATTTTTATTTAAACATGTATCTGTTAGTTTTATAACATCTTTGATTTCTTGGTTGGATAATATTCTATTTCTTTTCAAGATCACTTTTCAAAATATCCGAAGTATCTAGTGGATGGATGTTGAAATACATATATCTTTAACGTCGAAGGATATGAAAATCGGTTGCTTGGTATTTCTATATCTCTTATTTTATTTACAAGCTCTATATTATTCTTCACACTGTAATTTGTTTCTAGTTCAGGTTGTTTTTACATTGTATTATTTAAATAATTACAAAGTTTGTAGGTGGGACCAGTTCTAAAATTTACAACTGGTCTTATGGGTATATCGACTTATATATATATATACCGGGTGTCCCACGTAAGGTGTCTCAAATTGATTACGGAAAAACGGCTTAACGTACAAGGATGAAATAAAATTATTTCCCGCTAAATCAACCCCAAGGAATAACGTAAAAATATTTGTAACTTTTTTCCGATACAGGGTGTGCCAAAAACTGAGGGTCATAAGTTCGAATCTCGGAATTTTCAAAAGTAAACATATGTCATGTTATACATCATTTTAAAGGTATTTAATAGACAAACATTTTGGCGAAAACAGAAATTAATTATCTTTTTCCGTTTCAAAATGGCGGCAGTTTTTTTGGGAAAAATCAATATGTTTTTAATACTCTGTGTTTCCTATACCAATGCACATAGCCCTTCTCCGGTTGAATTTTCTTACTCGTTATGAAATTAGCTTTACTGTGATATGCTACAAGTAACGGTTTTTTCAAATAATAAAAATTCCAAAAAAATTGATTTTTGAAAATTTGCAAATGCCCATTGTTCAAAATTTCCAAACAGCAACATATGTCAAGTGGCACATCATTTTATAGGTTTTTTAATTCTTAACAACTTTTTAATTTACACTTACTTCGTATCTCTTTTAGTTTTTGTGTAAATAACAAAAAACCTAATTTTCCTATATCAAATGCATGTTATTTGGGTTTAACACTAAATAGCTGATCATGGCCCCATTTCATTTAGTGTTAAACCCAAGTAACATGCATTTGATATAGGAAAATTAGGTTTTTTGTTATTTACACAACAACTAAAAGAGATACGAAGTAAGTGTAAATTAGAAAGTTGTTAAGAATTAAAAAACCCTATAAAATGATGTGCCACTTGACGTATGTTGCTATTTGGAAATTTTGAACAATGGGCATTTGCAAATTTTCAAAAATCAATTTTTTTGGAATTTTTATTATTTGAAAAAACCGTTACTTGTAGCATATCACAGTAAAGCTAATTTTATAACGAGTAAGAAAATTCAACCGGAGAAGGGCTATGTGCATTGGTATAGGACACACAGAGTATTAAAAAAATATTGATTTTTCCCAAAAAAAAACTGCCGCCATTTTGAAACGGAAAAAGATAATTAATTTCTGTTTTTGCCAAAATGTTTGTCTATTAAATACCCTTAAAATGATGTATAACATGACATATGTTTACATTTGAAAATTCCGAGATTCGAACTAGTGACCCTCAGTTTTTGGCACACCCTATATCGGAAAAAAGTTACAAATATTTTTACGTTATTCCTTGGGGTCGATTTAGCGGGAAACAATTTTATTTCATCCTTGTACGTTAAGCGGTTTTTCCGTAATCAATTTGAGATACCTTACGTGGGACACCCGGTATATATGATTATTTGATGATAATGATTACGAGGTATCTCACTATCCTAACGGTTAGCATCTTGGACTTCGGTTCGAGGGGTCACGGGTTCAAATCTCGAGGAGTCCACAATAATTTGAGTTGTTCTGACCGCTTTCCATGTCTGTGTGCTCTATTAGCAAAAAATATGCTATTTTATGACTGTTTAGTAAAGTAAATGTAATGTTCATAAAAGGCCATAAATTCAACAAAACCCTAACATTTATCTGAATCCAAAACATCCGATGTTATCAAGTAAACTGGTGTGGCAATTGTATAATCTGCAGTGGTCAGTGACTATAATAATTTGTGTGCCTTTTTTAAATTGTAAATTGCACAAATTCTTTATGTTACGGTTTTTTTTGTAAACTTTTATATTTGGAAAAATGCCTATTTTATGTAGTGATGAGTTGTCTAAAAACACAGATAAGTTAATTGATTTTATATTACATGTGAAGTTCTATGTAAACATAGCGGACCTGGTATTGTATATCGTATTTACATCTGTATCCAGTAGTCCAAGTTTAATGAATAAGTAATCCAATTAATATCTCCTTTGAAACAACCGTCAAAGACTTGTCCTAAACAAACTACAGTTCATATGTCCACAGCCAAGGGCCCGTAATTTCACTAACTCTGAAGATAAAGTGTAAACTCATAAGATAGTTAGTTAAAACTAATACAAATTAGACAGTAAGGTGATTTAAATATTTCTTTGGACAGAGACTCTTTGACTAGTTAATTATTTTAATTTGTGTTTTGATAACAACAGTAGTCGCTGTACAATGATTACAGTCATGGTTCGTAAATAAATATTGCGTAAGGTATAAAACAACATTAAACGTAAGCTCGACGTTCCCTTCTTAATTCAACCAATTAAGTGAATTTTAAACAAATGCATTAGTTAACAAAAATTGAAAATATAAAAATTAAATTTTATTTGTTCATGGTAATTTATTTCCAAACACGATTTTATTTTTTATTAAGAAATTGACTTAATATATAATTCTAAATTGGCCAAACCCTAAAACTCTTTTTTAATACTGTCTTGACATGACGTATCATGAAAGCAGACACCCGGAAGAGTTTATTCGTGTTTAAATTATTTTACTTCATTATTAACTTTGAGATGTGTCATGTGTTTTGGTAAATGTTGGATCTGAGGGATTAGAAGGGGCTCTAGCATTAACTCGTTCGTTATTACACAATCACCGAAAGAAAGAGAATTGCAGGGATGTGTAATGTACGTCAGAAGCAGCAGGTTACCCTAAACGGGGGAGAGAATTGCTCCTTGACCCATCCAGCATCCGGGATCAGAGCTGGACAATCCCAGGTCAATTCGCTCTATAACCCGGATGACCTGTTGGACCGGTCAGACAAAGACCTTCCCTCCCAGGGAGGCCTCCAAATCCTCTGGCTTCCAGAGTCCACTAGAGGATCCTTCCCAAGGTCGGTTCATCTCCAGCCAAAGGCTTCAGGGGTGTTTCGGGTAAGAACCATTCTTCCCAAGTAATCATTTACAGGTAGCATAGAGAAGACAAAGAAGGTGTATTACTGCTTCCAAGGGTTCTATTGACTGGGTATCCAGGCTCAGCCGGGAGTCTCATATTTCAAAAACCAGCCAACGGAGGAACAAACAGATACCCAGGTAAAGAGAAGCTAGTCAAACTGGATAGCCAACAGGATTTAACAATCTGTGACATCTTATTTTTGTTGTTCCAAATGTCGAGTACACAACCAATCCAGAAGGCTGTCTAGGGACCGTGAAGGCTGTCTAGGGAAATATATGGTTAATCAATTTGAAATTGGGCATTATATTATCATACAACTCTGATTATTACAATTATTTTTAGCCATATTTCACTAAACTAAACTCCTAAATCTACCTCCCTCAATTTCGACATAGATATGAACACTTTCCTTAGGGTTTTTATTCTTATTTACTTTCTGTACAAGCCCAGCTGAGTAAATTTATAATATTAAACTCTTTTTTACGGTTTGCAGTTACGTTTGTTTGTTAAGTTTGAAAAAGTACTGTTTGCAACTGGGATCTCTGACCAACATGCGGACGTACAATTCTACAGACGTTCCTGAGACCAAGTGAGGTCATTAATTAGGTTTCAACGAACCACAGCACAAGGCTAATTAGACCACAACTGTCTCAGGCTGAATCGTATTCACTTTGATGAACCATAGTCAATTAAGCTGAGTACTTAAGACGGTGTGTACAAACATCTCTGAGATTAGAAATATCATTAATTAGGTTTCTAGTCAATGAATCACATCTTAAAACGTATTAGTAACTATTTCATGCTGAATCACAATTACGTTGATTAACCATTGTCATCCACGCAGAACACCTACGGCGCGACGATGTGCTGTTCAGTCACCTTTAAGATTAAGTGAACTCATTGTTTAAGTTTCCAGCCTATGAGCCCCAGCTGAAGGCTTATAAGGAAATAAGGCTTTATAAGGCTTCTCAAGGAAAATTGCATTTACTTTAATAAATTAATGACAATCACGCCGAACATTTACGATTGGGTTGCTTTACCCATCTCTAAGAGCATATTGACACACTAATTAGGTTTTCAGAGCATAAATTCGTGCACAAAGCTCATTAACTGTCTCAGGCTCGTTTTGAAACAGAAGTGTTTGCTGCATTCTGTGGTTAACTTACAAATTATCTGGAACAATGAACAATATGAACATACCAGATTTGCAGGGTCCCTTTAAATAAAATGTGTAACAGTCCAATTGGCAACTGAAAACTACATCAAGAAATCAAGTAACAGGCCACAAATCCGATCTAAAGTAGAACTAAATTCGGATATTTCAGCTGGTCAATGTTTTCATTAACGTGCGATTAGCTAAACTTTGAGATTCCATAAAGTTCGTCTTAACTGTCCTTTAAATGCCAGATTTGTAGCATTACGCACCGTCAAGAATAATGTATAAGTAAGGTATTGGCATCCACTTATAACCTATAGCTATTTCTTGGTTAGCAAAACAAAAAATTAATATCTTTAAAGACATATTTAAAAACTAGAAGCAATAGTTAAGGTCCAATCTACTCTTATAAATTAAGAGCAAATTAGATTCAAGCTAATTTGACGTTAGCGAAGCTTGGCTAGTTTCAAGTTAGAGCAAGGTTTTAAGTTACTGATAATTATAACTCATTGTTTGTTTGAGGTAGGATTTTCAGTATCGTGTTCTTCTAATATAAATATACAATTGTTTACCATATTTGAGTTGTATTCCCATTTTAAATTTGATTTTTCCTGGATAAATTGAAAATGGTTGTTTTGAAAGTTGTTTTTAATGTTCATGTACCAAGTTTTATTATTTTATGTATGATGGTTTCAGATATAAATACCCCCGTCGCAGCAAACCTGCGTACTCAGCGAATTTACAACAAATAATATATGTCTTAATACCATATACTGCTGCATACCAAGTTTCATAAAAATATATTCACCAATAAGCGATATATAATAAATAATTAATTTTATTCAACAGACTAACACTTTCCCAATATACGGGACTACCCCTTTTAGACAAAGTACAATAATTCAATTTAATATAATACTATTACTAATTAATACTATTAATGTTGTGGGCTTTTGAGGCCGAATAAATGATTCCTTAAAATGTAGACAGAGTATTTTAGAGTAGTCGTGACAATGTCTTAGATATTTGATTTTGAAAACTAAAATTGTGTAAACAATTTTAATTATTCACCATAAGAATAAATACCACCGTAGCAGCAAACCTGCGTACTCAGCGAATTTCCAATGCATATATATGTATCTTAATACTACATAAAGCCACATACCAAGTTTCATCAATATACATTCATAAATAAACGATTTATGATATTTTAATTATTGTCCATAAGAATAACATAGCGGCTGGGTATGCAGGTTTGCTGAAGCAAGGAACACAAAAAATGGGGTTTTATACAAATATCAATATAAATCATGTAGGTAAAGTACCAAATTTCATTAATTTATTTTCATAATGAAGGCAGATAACACGTTACTTACTCTCCATAAGAATAACATGGGGCTGAGTACGCAGGTTTGCTGCTACGTGAGCCTTTGGTAAAAATTTTGTTTGAGCAAATATCAATGGTCCACAACCAGATTAAGCCGTATACCAAGTTTCGTCAGTATACGTTAATAAATAAGCGAGATATACAATTTTTATTTTCCTCCATAAGAATAACATTAGACAACGAACTGTGTTTAGCACTTTCAATATCTCGGTAACAAATTGCCGTAGATAAATGATCAAAATACCAAATTGTGTGTTTTTTAAGCTGAATCCAATGGGAAAATTTAAAATTTTACTTTTTCCAAAATTATTTGTAACAAATTTGAAAAACCCATTTTTGGGGTACAAAACCCCCCAAAATACCCCTTCAGATAGAGCGATCTGGCTGGTTTTCGAACTTAAAGTCATAAATGTTGCTTTACACGTTTATACCAAATTTCATCAAAATCGGATCATTTTTACGAGAGTTATCGTGCTCACGGACACACACACACACACACACACACACACACACACACACACACACACACACACACACACATATATATATACATATATACACAATTTCGAACGAATGGTGTTTTTGTGGTCTGGGGACCTCAAAACGAAAAGTTATCATGGTCCCGGGACTAGGTCTTATTATGTCGACTACGGTAATAGCTTCTTCCCTATAGGAGAAATTCGCTAAAAGTGGTAACCAGTAATTTAACCCTGAACCTCTAATTTTTATTTTTTTATTTTTGGCTCACTCAAAAAACTGTTACACAAATTTGATAAAAATACAATAGCAACTATTTAATTACACACCAAAACTACTAGATGTCCTACTGTCCTTCATCTATTTCTAACCTAGAAAGATTAGGGTTATAAACAAACTGCTTAGATGTCCTCAATAATAACTTCATTCCCACTAATGATTTTAAGAACTTATTTGAAATGCAAATTGCTACGGGACAGCGTAAAGTAATTACCTTTAAACTTTATCCAGAAGTATGCAACAACAATCAAGTTTGAACATAAATTAGTTATGTGTGAGGTGACACAATGATCTTGGGTAGTATTAGATTTATAATATATATACTGTATTTAGATTTAATAACAATAGAATGGGGTACATTTTTATGTAAGTAAACAATAGCCGTAGTCCATTATTAAAAATCAATAAAGTCTAACTTAGTAGACTATTTGATATGTTCAGGTCATAGTTACAATAACATGACTGAAAATATAAAAATTTGAGAAATAATGAATAAAGGAAACATAATGGACTCAAAAGAAGAATACCTGATATATGTGGGCAACAAAAGCGAACCAAGCAATATATTAAATACTCATATAGCCACAAACAACGCAATATATGATAAATTAATGCAATTGAATATATAAAAAGAAAACCAAAAACCCTTACTCAAATTCAAAATCATATGATATTTTTAGAAATAACAAGTTGATGTACCTGTTCTTCGCTCAGGGGTTTTCTTTACCCGTTCTATAGTCAATGCAATTTGCATTATTTTAGTTAGATTGAAACAGTTGTTCTTGCTTCTGCTCTTTGAGCTGTCAAAGAGAAGTGTCCTCAGCTGTTTGTATTACAGTTTCTGAATGTTTACTTTCTTCTGACATGTAAACATTGAAACTTAAGACGTTCACTGGGCCTAGCCCGAGGGGATTTTAAGGAAATGGATAGGCCTATGTGTTGGATGGGTTCAAGATCTACTTTGTGTAAAGTTTCAGCCCAGTCGGTTCAGTAGTTTTTGCGTTCACTCGGAACATCAGACAGACAGACAGACAGAAACCACCTCTTCTTTATAATATTATTATTATAGATTTAGCATGTTTTGATCTTATCAGCTTTACAAATCCAAAAATTAATAAAATATGTTAGGTTAAGTTTAGCTTGAAAATCACCTTAAAAGTGCCGAAACATGTAGCTTCATTAAACGATTTTAAAAAGGGTGCTCAGTTGAATTTTTATTTTATTATATTTATAATATGTATATATACACAGTGTAATTCAAATTTGTGTATATTGCTACCAATAGTACGTCTAATAAACATTTTAAAACAAAGTACCCTTTTTTATACTAAAATTATATAACAAATATATAAAGGGTGCATTGTTTTAAAATTTGTATTAGAAAATATATTTATTTATTTATTTACTAGAAGAAGAATGTTAGCTGGAGTTGTTAGCCTAAAAAACATTTGTGAACGTTAGTTTGCAAACGATTAATTTCTCAACACATCATTTGAAAATACGAACTACCTTCCTACTTAAAAATATTTTATTGTATAGAATTTTAAGTAAAATTGTTACTATATTGGAAAAGAGATAAATCTTTGGAGTGAATCCCCAGTTTCTCTCGGATGTACGCTTAGTTGTCAGCTAGTAGACCACCGTGGATGCAGGTACTCTTGCTGGTGTTTATTTGCACTGCAATGTTACACCGGAGAGTGTGGAGATAGAATGCGATGAAATCCTCATGAAGCAGGTTAATGCAGTAGATATGTGGAACACGTCGACATGTGTTATTCATGAGGGCAACCGCGGGAAAACAAAACTGCCCCACTTTCGGTCCGTGAGTGTCTGGAATACACTCACTAACCAAACTAGTTTCAAATATAGATTTAACAAATTAATTTGAATACAAGAGCATGTAGCTTTTCTATGATTGTAAAATTGCAGAGTATTATTTTTTGAATGAGCCACGTTTCCATCCTCAAAATCCCAATTTAAGTATTTTAAAAAGTTTTAAAAAGGATGTTGCCATTGATCACATAACAAACAATTATTGGCAACAAACCTGATTAAAGTGGATACGTATCATGAAAGAGCTAAAATCTATAACTTAAAAAAAGTCAAAATCTAATACATATAGGTGGATAACACTTGAGACACACATAAGTCTCGTTTCGAAAATAAATCAATTAACGGTCCAAATACGACTAATTTTTTCTTTAACAATATCACTTTGCGAGATGCAAATTCTTGCAACACGAAAGTCTCGGAATAATCGATTAGCGTAAAACGTAATTACGCTGAGAAAACTTTGTATTGTTAATTAGATCTACTAAGATGAAAGGATGCTTAGCAAAGCAGAATCGTCAAAGGGGAGAATGTTTAAAGGAAATCGTTGAAGGGCTTTTCTTTTCACTTAACATTGAATTCAGCTAAAAAGTTGTTAACTATTTTCGTATTTTTGGGGATGGTTAATTAATTCCCTGCTAAAGTTTCTCGATTCTTTTTAATTTATCTTAGGATACGGATACGTATTGATTTAATTTTATTGGTAAATGCGCACGCTGTAAAATAACAAACAAATTTTAAAATTGTGTTATTAGATAAATGTGTATGTTTCAAAACGTTTTAAAACGAGTTATAAAAGAGTGTAAAACATTGGTATTTTGTAAAGTTTCTATTTAGACTATCCAACCAGACAGTAGGCAAGTGTTAAATCATAACTTTTGTATAAGAACACAAATCCAAATAAGATCGTTAAAATATTAGGTAATGCAATAATAATTGGGTTATCCTTGATCTGTTTTAATAGAATTACAATATTGCGTCGTAATTTTTTTAAGATTGTGTAAAGCTATGAAGTTTTATCAATCCTAAAAGATAATTCATCTCACCATTTATTTGTTTACCATGTTTAAACCTTAAAGTCACTATTTATTTATTTGATATAAGGTTGTCTTTTATCCATGCATAATGTCAGAACGAACTTACTGGTTTTTGACATTATATGTTTTTTAGAAATTATATATTATTATAGTAACGATCAAGAAGTTTTGCAAAGTCCCCTGTATGAAGCATATTTCCAGGTTGCCAATTCTTTGATTCCTGGATATTAAAACTACCTCGTACTGTGGTTTTACCAGCAAATAATGTTAACCAGGTTTTTATATATATTTAATTGGAAATATAATTATGCTTTTTTAAATGTTATTTACGTTTCCAAAAAAGGACTACACACTTATGGAACATTTTGTGAAGTTCTCACCAAGATGATAATAAAAAAAGTTATTCGTAGGGATTATGGGATGTAATTTTAAAAAGTCTTACAACACTTCAAAATATATTTACATGTGTAGAATAGTGTATTAAAGTACAAGACGGCAAATCATTACCAGGCCCAATATCCACGAACCTGATAACCGGTGTCACCGGTCTAAATTGATTGCCTAGTGCCGTTATTATATATACTGTATATTTAACGTGTTATTATGTGTACAGTGTGACTCTAAATCTAGTTTTAGACGTTGTTATAATTTCATCCCGTATTATAACAACACGTGCTATGCTAATAAACATTTACTTTTGTGGGGATGTGATCTGTAGTTTATTCAAAAGTTAATTGGTAAATTTGGCTTCATAAGTTGAAGAAAAGATGTAAAATATTGATGTCTATACATTCAAATTTTATTGATTGAACTTTCGGGCAGTCATTTTTTAAAGTACTAACAGTGATAATTGCACCTATGTTTTCATGTCAAATTACATTTTAGCGAATTTCCCCTATAGGGAAGAAGCTATTACCGTAGGTCTCATGGTAAGACTTAAGCCCGAGACTATGATAACTTTTTGTTTTGAGGTCCCCAGATGCCAAAAACAATATTCGTTAAAATTTATATATATATATGTATATATATATATATATATATATATATATCTATATATGTGTCCGTTAACACGATAACTTGAGTAAAAAACGTCCGATTTTGATGAAATTTGGCTCAAATGTGTAAAATGACATTCATGACTTTAAGTTCGAAAACCAGAAAAATCGGACCATGGGAAGGGGGGTTTATGGGGGTTTTAATTTTTCCAAAAATCAGTTTTTTGTTTTTTTCACCCTACAATTTTTAAAAAACTTAATTTTGGTTTTGACCATGTTATAGAGCTTACAAAAACAAATAATTCAGTATTTTGAATCATTAACCTAGGTTAAGTGGTTGCGGAGAAAATCCAAAAAACCTGCTCATAAAATCTCCCATGTTAATCTTATGGGAAAAAGGTTTTTGGCTTTTCCCCAGTTTATTTTAATGTAAAATTCACATTTGCTTTTACCAATCTGTTCAGTTCCACAAAGCAATCATTTTGGTGTTTAAATTGTGATTCTACGCCCAACCGTTGCAGAGATATTCAAAGTGCTAAACACAGTACGTTGTCCAATGTTATCCTTATGGAGAATAAATAAAATTTGATATCTCGATTATTTATGAATGTATGTTGATGAAACTTGGTATGTTGCTTCACGTAGTACTGGTATATTGATATTTGCACAAAAAATTGATTTTTTATTGATTATCCCTGTAGCAGCGAACCTTCGTACTCAGCCCCCATGTTATTCTTATGGAGAATAAGTAAAATGTAATGACTCCCTTAATTATGAACATAAATTAATAAAACTTGGTATGTAGCTTCACTTGGTTGAGTTATATTGATAATTATATAAAAACCCATTTTTCTGTTCCTTGTTGCAGCAAACCTGCTTTCTCCAGCCCCCATGTTATTCTTATGGAGAATAACTAGAATGTTATATAGCGCTTATTTATGTTTGAATATTGATGAAACTTAGTATGTGGCTTCGCCTAGTTAAATTTTATTTATATTTGCATAAAAACCAATTGTTTCTGTTCCTTGTTTCAGCAAACCTACGTACTCATTACCAATGTTATTCTTATGGTGAATAATTAAAATCGCTTATATGTGAATATATTTTTATGAAACTGGGTTTGCGGCTTTATCTGGTATTAAGACATATATTATGCATTGGAAATTCGCTGAGTACGCAGGTTTTCTGCGACGGGGGTATTATGAAAGTACGTTCCACTCTATTGGTAACCACAGCTAAACTGCAGTTATTAATAACAAGTTGATTTACAACTTGTGATTTTAAAGCACTAATAGTCGGCAGCAGCGAGTACTGTAGATAGCTTGTAAATAATTCCCAGTTACAAGACTGATCTTAATCCCAAGACAGCGTCGTCGCCTCCGGGAAGCTTTAACAACTTGGTCCGCCTCTGCGAGACTCGGCCCTGGATATTTGATGAACAAACTAACAACTGAATAGTTGAAAAAAGCAATCAAATCTTGTGCCATATTGTGCCAAACAGTTTGCGCTACTTGAATGGATTGCATTGAACACTATTTCATAGAGTACTCTTAATTTTTTAATTTATCTTTACAAAATTATACTATAATTGAATAAAACATATTTATTTTTCATATTTTACACAATTACATTACATTGTAACCCTGAGGCGAGGTTATGAGGTTACCATCACTTTATTGCATTATTCTAAAATTAAAGGTCTTTCAAGTGCAGACATAAAATAATATGAAAATAAATACAATTAAAATTATATAAACATTTGTTTCTCTAATTGCGAGCAACATGAACAATATAATGAAAATAAATCAAAATATGAAATTAAAAATATAAAATTTCAACATAAGCCTTCAACTTTTAAACAGGTAGTAGTTTAACTATGTTTAACCAGTTTAACAAGTTTAACTATGTAGTTATTATTTCTGAAGAATATGATAGTAGAGTTTTTATTTCATTATAAACAATAACAATAAAACTTGTTCTACTAAAAGTATATTTTCCGTCTTGTGTGACTGTGGTGTATGCGGAAACAATAAAACGTATGTTATTTCGAACAGTGTTTAAAAATATTGATATAGATAGGAAAGATAGTTACAATTTATGTGGTATGTTGGAATAAAATTGACAACCAGTTTGAATGTTTTAAACCATCTTAAACCATCTTATTCTCTTTTAATTTAACTTTTAATTTAGCTCCATGCTAGTACACGACATATCTAGACCATACACGGTAACACAAACTAAAACCTCTGAAACCCAAAGCTAAAACTGTTTGGGTCTGTAAAACCTAAAAGTAACGTAGAAATTTCATCCATAACCGTTACAACATAAGTAGGTATTACTTCTAAGATAATTAACCAAGTTGGTCAAACATGCTACAAAGGCAAGACTATCAAATACATTAGTCACTATAATCAAGAGGTGCTAATAAAAACTGAAACTAACCAATGTAATTCCTATTGATTACATTTCATGAGTGTATACTGAACGAAGAAATGTTGTTAACATTTTAGGCGAAAAGGGAGTAGTGAAGTAACCCCATCACACAGATGTTTCACTTGTTCACTGTTTCAGCACGGTTGATCTGCAATAATTATCACGTTCGATTGATAGTTCCGTAGTTATCAGAGCAACAGTAAGGGTAGAATTACCCACACCCCGAGCCCCCCACTTATAATATGCTGATTTTCAAGTCCATTAGATTAAATTCTGGTCATAAAGTTCAGTGTTAAAACTAAAACTGTAATTTTCCTACGTATCCTTTAATTGATACAAAATATGTAAACTACTTCAAAACACTATTCAAAAGTGGCGTTTTGACTTCAATTAATGCCACTTTAGGATAAACTATTCGTGTAAAATGTGATACCAGTAAAAATTAAACAAAATGTTTTTGGTTGAGAGAGCAATTCCTAAGTATAAATACTTCTCTGGGTGACCGGGCTAGGTGGCAGAAATACAAATCCATAATCGATATTTTGTGTTTGAGAAATGTCGCTCGAGAATATCCGAGCAATAAAACATTAAGAGAGACAGTTAATGAAAACGAGGACTAAAGCAAACAGCTTTGTGGTTAGTTAACAAGTGCTTGAAAGTGAATGTATCATTAGCCTTGAGCTCCCTACTGACTGTCTGCGCCCTTGCTAATGACTGCGGTTTGTGAATATTTAAACAAGCCCAGGCACATGTTTCAATAACAAGGAGCCCCCTACATTACGAGTAGAATATATTTTCATATATCTACGTCTTTATTTTGGTGAAACATATATGTTGTGCTTGCCGTATTAATGTTATTGAAATCATAAGTAATATTATGATAATTAGTATTATCATTAAGTACAAGATTGTTGTAAAGTTTATTTAATAATAAGTAGATTTTATGTTTTTTTCTTTTTTGCTCGTGAAGTGTTCAACAGTATAATGACACCTTTCTTTTAACTTATTTTTACAAACACAGAATTATGTTTAGCTATATCCATGTCCTAAAAAAACATAGCGGACTGGTACCAACAGTTGATTAGACGTGTCAAAAAGCTTGGTTCCTCCAGCCGCACTCCTCGGCTGGATCCACGGTAGTTTGAGCTTGGTTCCTCCAGCCTCACTCCTCGGCTGGATCCACGGTAGTTTGAGCTCGGTTCCTCCAGCTTCACTCATCGGCTGGATCAACGGTAGTTTGAGCTCGGATCCTCCAGCTTCACTCCTCGGCTGGATCCACGGTAGTTTGAGCTTGGTTCCTCGAGCCTCACTCCTCGGCTGGATCCGCGGTAGTTTGAGCTTGGTTCCTCCAGCCTCACTCCTCGGCTGAATCCACGGTAGTTTGAGCTTGGTTCCTCCAGCCTCACTCATCGGCTGGATCCACGGTAGTTTGTGCTTGGTTCCTCCAGCCGCACTCCTCGGCTGGATCCACGGTAGTTTGAGCTTGGTTCCTCCAGCCTCACTCCTCGGCTGAATCCACGGTAGTTTGAGCTTGGTTCCTCCAGCCTCACTCCTCGGCTGGATCCACGGTAGTTTGAGCTTGGTTCCTCCAGCCGCACTCCTCGGCTGGATCCACGGTAGTTTGAGCTTGGTTCCTTCAGCCTCACTCCTCGGCTAGATCCGCGGTAGTTTGAGCTTGGTTCCTCCAGCCTCACTCCTCGGCTGGATCCACGGTAGTTTGAGCTTGGTTCCTCCAGCCTCACTCCTCGGCTGGATCCGCGGTAGTTTGAGCTTGGTTCCTCCAGCCTCACTCCTCGGCTGGATCCACGGTAGTTTGAGCTTGGTTCCTCCAGCCTCACTCCTCGGCTGGATCCGCGGTAGTTTATCTGGTGGTTGAGTGAGATTGTTGTTATATTTTAAAGTAGAACAATATTTACGAAGGAGTTTTAAATCAGGTACTTTGCCGTGTCTAAGCTTCTGGGAGGCTTCTTTTCGTGCAATCTCGTATGTTCCCGTTTCTGGCATGTCCCATCCATCGCAATAATAATATTTAGTTTTTCAGACTCTACCCCCTTTACCATAGCTTAGCTTAATGATACTTTTACTAATTTTACTTTGTTGATGACTGAACTGAGTTAGTGTAATGAAGTATTCAAAAGGCTTACTTCAAGGGTTATCTTACCCTACAATCCGATTCTATTACAAAAACGGCGCGTTGAGTTTCATTTTCAATTTAAAGAAACTCTTTTAAACCTCGATAGTGATCCTTTTATGCCGAAAAGTAATCTACGACTTTAGTAAATTGGCAGAGAATAACTTATCTCATAGTGGCTGTGACACATTTTTGGATATTGTTCTCAAAATATATTACCCCTCAGACGTCTATCTTATAAATATATATCTACTATATTATTAATACGCTTCATGCAAAATTTGTAAATAATAAGGCTTTTCGGTTTTAAGATTTATCCCTACATAGTATACACTAAAACGCGCGTCTAAGTGTGCAGACGTGTAAACTGGCTTTAGATTTTCGATTTAGGCCTCAGGGCTCTTCCCAACGGGACTTCCAAGACCCCATGTTATTGATATGGAAGAGTTTTATTTGGTTTATGCCAAAGCAAGAATACATTTAACGATATAAATAAAATAAGTTTCCTTGTTTTTTGCCCTTAAAAGTAACATGGAGAATAACTTTATTTGAATTGCAGCTGTTAATACATTTTGGACAGGTAATCACAAGTGTACATCTACCTATATAAATAAAATACGTTTTCTTTATATTTCAAATGTTAGCACACATGTTTTGTTTGTTTTTACACCAAATTAATTGCGGATAGACAGATAATCAGCAAGAATGCATCCATCTATATAAATAAAATAAGTTTTCTTTATACTTCAAATTTTATGTTTATACCGCCCTGAAAGTTGGTTTTTTGCCCTTAAGATGAACATGGGGAATACATTTTATTTGAATCGCAGCTGTTAATACATTATGGACAGGTAATCAGCAAGAATACACCTACCTAAATAAATAAAAATCAATTTTTTTCTATTTGAATTATATGTATATATATATATATATATGATTTTTATATTTATAAAATCTATATCTACATCATTAATACGGTACATGCAAACTTTGTAAACAATAAGGCTTTTTTTTAAGATTTACCCCCACATATTATACACTAAAACGCGCGTCTAGGTGTGCAGAAGTGCAAACTGGCTTTAGATTTTCGATTTAGGCCTCAGGGCTCTGCCCAACGGGACTTCCAAGACCCCATGATATTAATATGGAAGAGAGTTTTATTTGGTTTATACCTCATGTTTTTCTACTTAATTTAATTCAATTAAATAAACAGCTGTTATAAGGATTATATCTAACTAGAGACACTGTAGTCTGCATGGTAAGACCTAGGTCCGGGACATGATAAGATAACTTTCATAACAAGATGAAACTATGGTCCGATTTTGATTAAATTTGGTACTCACATGTAAAGCAACATTGCATGTCTTTACGTTTGAAAAGCAGATAGATCACCCCATCCAAAGGGATATTTTGGAGGTGGGGTTTTGCACCCCAAATTTTTGACATATCATCTGTTTAAAAATCAAATTTTGGTTTGCACCATTGGATTTGGCTTAAAAAATAAACAATTTCATAGTTTAAATTATTACTCGACTTCAATCAGTAACTGAGATACAGAAAGTGCTAAACTCAAAACGTTGTCCAATGTCATTCTTATTTAGATTGGGTAAAGTTTTATTTATCGCTTATTTATGCATGTATATTGGTGACAATTGGTAAGTGCAATCTGGTATAATCTGGTTGTAGTGAATTGACACTTGCACAAAAACCAAATTGTTTCGATGGTTCCCGTAGTAGCAAACCTGCTAACTCAGCCCTAATGTTATTCTTATGGAGAATAAGTAAAATGTTATATCTTGCTTACCTCTGAACTTAAAATTCTTCAAACTTGGTATATAGCTTTGTCTGGATATTATCTATTGATATCCACATAAAATATCCCCGGAGTAGCAAACCCACTTACTCAGTCCTATGAAAACATATGGACATTCTGTTATCCCATATTATTCTCATGGGAAATAAATGAAATTCGATAAATGGGTCCCTTGTTTATGAATGCAAATTTTGAAACTTAGGATGTGCCTTCATATATTGTGGTATATTTTCATAAAATTCCTACTTTTAGTCTTCCTCATTACAGCAAACCTGCGAAATCTGTTCAATGGCATTCTTATGGAGGATAAATACATTGTTATATCTCACTAATTTATTAATAGGTAGGCCTACGGGTCTCCATACAATCCTGGACTGATTCTTACGACTAATAAAATAAAAACAACTAGAGATGCAAGTATAAGCTTATATTTTTAAGAGAGTGCAACAAACAAAGTTTTATTTACAATATATACAACATCAGTACACTTCCACATGTGGCACATTGGTGGCCCGTAGAGTATCTAGCCGAAATTCAATTTCCGCCCAAATATTAACCAACTCCTCCTCAGTGATTATTAATATTGCTCCCCTGATTCTGGTTTTCAGCTCGTCCATATCAGCGACAGGTGTAGCATATGCAACGTCTTTAACATAGCTCCGAAAGAAAAAGTCTATTGGAGTAATATCCGGCCTCATTTTTTTATGTTAGTGATTGTCTGGATGAAACATCCCCCAATCGGCGGATCGGTCGCAGCGGGCCCATATAGCTTTATCTCCTGGCTCACAAGATATTTCCCCCATGGACTTTTTCTTTTGGGGTTATGTTAAAGTCGTTGTATATGCTTCACCTGTTTCTGATATGGACGAGCTGAAGACCATAATCAGAGGAACAATATCAACAAACACTGAGAAGATGTTGGTTAATACTTGGGCGGAAATTGAATGTTGGCTAGATTTTCTACGAGTCACATGTGGAAGTGTACTGATGTTGTGTATTTTGTAAATAAAGCTCTACTTGTTGCACTTTCTTCAAATATACATGTAGCTCTAGTGGTTTTCATTCTATTAAATTTACAAATCAGTCCAGAACTTTATGGGCACCCGGTATTTTGATGACACTAGGTACTCTGGTTATTGTGTCGAGGACGTATAACATACTTGCACTGGAAATTTGTCTAAATTCGACCGTGCTATTTTGTCTTGGATTGTGTAGCAATTCTGCGTACTCAGACCCAATGGCATTCGTATAGAGAATAAATAAAATGTTACATCTTAATTATTAACATATTTTTTTGAAACTTGCCAAGTGGCTCCATGTGGATTTACGTATTTGACATTTACTGAGAACACAAGTTTGCTATTTCAGGTGTATTTTTATTTTCAAACAATAATCAATTATTGCAAGGGTTCTGCTATATACAGAATGAGCACAGCTGTTTTCTAGACACGTGTTTTTTTGTTGTTATCTACTCAAACTTGTAAAAATTGTTTTACATGCTAACCATCTATTACATAAGGCATGTCATGAGATTTGAAATACTGTCGCGCCAACATCCACCGCGGGCTGGCCTGTTTATCCGGTAGATTTGCCATTTTACAACTCGCTTCACACGATACTCCTGCAGAGGCGGGCAGCGAGAGGGAAATTAACGTTAGCCTTAGGTCCGCGTCGTTGGCAATTAAACTTTAAAATCAGACATATATTTAAACACAGTTGAAAATTCGTTATTTATAGAAAGTACACAGAGTATACACTGAATAGTGTCCATTGTCTTTACTGTTATTACATGTAATAAATATTTACAAAAAATGATAATCAAACCTAGATATATGATATATGCATTCACTTCAAATAATCTATAACATACTATCATTGACTATAGATACTTCTATAGTCAATGCTGATTCTTAAAAATCTGTTTAGAGTTTAAATTATTTTTAAGCATCATAGACAATATCTAAATGCCTTTTCTTTGAACACATAATAATTCTACATACCCATGTAGCTTGAAACCCCCAGACAAATTGCCGAAACTGATAATTTTTTCAAACCCCTAACAAATTATTTAAAATTTATAGATTTAACAAATTTTAGATTTATAGTTTTTCAGCTCTAGCGGCCGATAGGATGATCCTATCTGAAAACGGAGGACAACACGTGTCATGGGATTTTGCAAGATCTACAACTGGTCCTATGACTTTTTGTTGTTTTCCGCTTTCTTCACCCTTTGATAGAGCTAAACTTTGTTATTTCAGGATATTGTCAAAGATTTTGCTGGTGACTTTAAATGTTCTGTCGCTATAATTCAGTACTTTGAGGCTTGATATTTAAAACACAATATGTTGTATTTGTGTCAATATTTTGTGAGTGTGTTTATGTGTGTGTTTTATCTTCACAAAACAGTACCTCCAATATATATATATATACAGCCGCGTGTGTAACTGACTGACTCACTCACTGAGGTATCCGAATTATATACCACTTATAGATGAGCTAGGAACGTGAAATTTGGCATGCGCGTAGCTTCTACCTAGTTACCCCCAAAAAAATTCAAAAAGTTAAAATGTAAATTTGTAACCTCCTCAAACAAAATCAAAATGGTGGCATTTTTGGACCTTTAAAAATTAGTGTTGTTTTACTTGGGCTCTAATGACCGAACGGTTGGTCCTATCGAGAAACGGAGACCACCACGACGCACGGATTTCAGACGATCTACAACTTTGGTCCTACGACATTCTGCCGTATCTCTTCTTTACCTTTAGGTAGCGCTAGATTTTTAAATTTTTAGCACTTTTCCACCAAAACGTTGTGGTTTTAGCGAATTTCCCCTATAGGGAAGAAGCTATTACCGTTGGTCTCATGGTAAGACTTAAGCCCGAGACCATGATAATTTTTTGTTTTGAGGTCCCCAGATGCCAAAAACACTATTCGTTCAAACTTATATATGTATATCTATCTATCTATCATCTATATATATATATATATATATATATATATATATATGTGTGTGTGTGTGTGTGTGTGTGTGTGTGTGTGTGTGTGTGTGTGTGTGTGTCCGTGAATGCGATAACTTGAGTAAAAAACGTCCGATTTCGATGAAATTTGGCTCAAATGTGTTAAGTGACATTCATGACTTTAAGTTCGAAAACCAGAAAAATCTGACTATGGGAAGGGGGGTTTATGGGGGTTTTAAATTTTCCAAAAATCTGTTTTTGCATTTTTCACCCTCAAGTTGTTAAAAAACTTAATTTTGGTTTTGACCATGTTATAGAGCTTAAAAAAACAAATAATTTAGTATTTTGAATAATTAACCTAGGTTAGTTAAGTGGTTGCGGAGGAAATCCAAAAAACGTACTCATAAAATCCCCCATGTTAATGTTATGGGAAAAAGGTTTTTGGCTTTTCCACAGTTATTTTTATGTAAACATCACATTTGCTTTTACCAATCAGTTGAGCTCCACAAAACAATAATTTTGGTGTTTAATTTGTGATTCTACACCCAACCGTTGCAGAGATATTCAAAGTGCTAAACACAGTACGTTGTCCAATGTTATCCTTAAGGAGAATAAATAAAATTTGATATCTCGATTATTTATGAATAAACAACATGTTGTATATTTATGAAACTTGGTATATGGATTCACGTAGTACTGGTATATTTATATTTGCACAAAAACTATTGTTTTGTTGATTATCCCCGTAGCAGCAAACCTGCGAACTCAGCCCCCATGTTATTCTTATGGAGAATAAATAAAATGTAATGACTCCCTTAATTATGAACATAATTCAATAAAACTTTGTATGTGGCTTCACCTTGTTGAGTTATATTGATATTTGCATAAAAACCTATTTTCCTTGTTGCAGCAAACCTGCTTACTCAGCCCCCATGTTATTCTTATGGAGAATAATTAAAAAGTTATATCGCCCTTATTTATGATTGAATATTGATGAAACTTGGTATGTGGTTTTGCCTATTTAAATTCTATTTATATTTGCATAAAAACCAACTGTTTGTGTTCCTTGTTTCAGCAAACCTACGTACTCATCACCAATGTTATTCTTATGGAGAATAATTAAAATTGTATATATCACTTGTATGTGAATATATTTTTATGAAACTTAGTATGTGGCTTTATGGTGTATTAAGACATATATTATGCATTGGAAATTCGCTGAGTACGCAGGTTTGCTGCGACGGGGTATTTATTTTCTTGACACTATAATATAGTACTTAAGAGTACTAATATTTGGCACAAAAATTACATCTACATTACAGGAAGTATGTGGTAGAAGATGTATGACCACATCAAATTGTTTGAACCCTAAAGAAATTTGAAAATTCCCCAGTTTTTGAGATTTTTCGGTGGTTTCGTAGGTATTTTGGTATCTTAGACTTACATAGAAGGTAAAAACATGTACCAGATTGTTTTAATTAGTTGTACATGTCCTATAGACACCATATGTATTATAGTTATGCTATGTTATGACGGTGTATCCCCCTCAAAATAAAAATAGAAAAAACTGTTATTTACAGGTCATACTCAAAAATCTGTCAAAGATATTAAATTATTTCAATAACTTAAATAATCCTACAACATACTAGTGTATTTCAATTTTTTCATTCCCTCAACTTTAAATATCTGTTGATTTTTCTGTTTTCTTAGTATGAGTAGTATTAATATGTCGCTTCTGGGCCACTAAATACAACACCACTTAATCTTGAGCTAGAAACGTGAGATTTGGCATCGTCAACCTGAGGCTAAACAGCAACCTGGGGGCGAAGCCCCCATCGAGCGAAGCGATTAACAATAATACAATCACACTGTCTTCATATTGGGTTATTACAGTTTGTCCTTAATAATTAAATAAGAATATAAACCCATATTACCTATACTAAGAACTAATAAAATATTCTTATAAGTAACTTTTGAATTTGGTGTTGATATTTTCTAGTTTAATTTCCCTGGGAAAATACTTTAAAATTGCAATGCTTTGTATGTAGCTTTCTTTTTTTTTAAATTGATCTTACCGTGACTGTAATAATCTTGCCTTTACTTCTAGTATTGTACTGGTGAATTGACAAGGGGTGTTGTTTCACTTTTTGCTGTCAATGTAATTAATAATATACTTTCCATAAACTGTTATAATTTTAAGGCCAATAAAATGTTTGTTCCTTTCCATATACCTCCTGTTTTAAATAAAGGAAAAATCTAATAGCTTCAGATTTTTAATCGGGATCGATTCCCTTTGGCAGTAACATTTGTATAAAATATGTATGAATGCTCTTGATATAGTCAAATGTAATGACGGCATTGTAGAGTAAACCGAATTAGTATGTTTTATATGTTACTATCTTTTACTTAATGAAAGACATTTCAATTGTAAATATACATAAATAACTATCAAACAATAGTTCAACAATTATTTATCATTTTCGTTAAAATGCCTTTATTATTATATTTTGGCTTTTTTCATCTTTATTTTACTTTGCAAAAGGTTTGTTTACACTAATTTATGTATATTTACAAATCAATCATCAGGAATTCATGTTTTCTTTTTCAAAACATTTTCGGTCCCATATTTGTAAAGACATTGTAAGGTATTGTTAAACAAAATTATATAATTAGACAATGCTAATTTAATGTGTGGTACACAATAAATAGTACAAACGCGGGAAATAAATCGTGTTAAGACTCGGCAACGACCAGAACAATAAATCCAATGTTAATTTAGGACAACCCTTTGACAGTGTTTCAAACTAAATTAATTTCATGAATAATTCATCACAACTTAAATATTTGTTGCAACTAAACAAATCGCCATGACTTTGACACTTGTTTTGTTACTCAGCAATACGGAAAGCCCTTTCTGCAACTTATTTTTTTAAAACACTTATTTAAAGTGATAAAAAGACAATAAAGGTAATAATTTTTAAACTGAACATTTCGGATTATCTGCATATTTAGAAAAGAAATGGTGTTACTTGATCCTTCAGTATTGAGTAACTAACTGTGCCTGGTATAAAAGTACGTTTATTTTTTTCTTTCTTTTCTTTATCTGCATTTTATAACAAAAAAAGCTTGTGAAAAAAGTTAATTCACTGCAATAATTTCTTAAGACTTAACTAAATAAATTAATTAATAAAGTTTGTCTTTTGGAACACATATTGCTTTTATAAACATATCGAATGTTTTAGGATATATTCATTTTTTTGCTATTTAGTAAAGTAATCTCAAGAAGCCTATGAATAGTCTTGATTTCACGATCCATCCAAGTTAAGAATTAGTCTCTGAATTTACTTAAATCCTTATGTTTATTAAGTACATAGGTTCCAAAAGTACTTAAATCCGGCCTTACATTTACATTTACTGGCCTCTAGTAAGAACATTAATTTCCTCCACAATTACGTTATCATCATAATTCATTATACTAACACCATTATCATCGGCGTTAGTTTGATACAGTAACAAGTATGAGTCAACAAAGTAGCAAAAGGAAATTCCGGGTTGTAGCTAAGTGTAATGATGCTACATAAGACCTTTAAAATTACATGTGGCATGGCTATAACAAGGCATGCACCACCTCGATACGGATGTTTTTGTTACGGAAGACTTTGTTTTGGTCAAATAGTGTAGCAGGTAAAATCAAAATTCTGGCTTTAACAACTTTTTATATTATATAAAATAGTTAAATTAACTTGGTATTTGACTTAAAACAACTTTCTGTCTACAAAGTGTAAATTAATCGTATCGGATGTGCAGTCTGAGTATTTATAACTCAAGACTTCTTATGGAAGCTTTATTTAAAATTATTTTACATAGGGCCAGTGAATCATAAGGGCTTAAATAATGTGATGATCAAAGAAGCACGCGACATTACACACGATATTAAAAGTTTTGCCACCTGAACCGTAAAATTAAAAGACAAAATTTTTCTCTTCGAAGTTGTTTCTACCTAGTAAAATAAATATTTTCGGTATCCTTCATTTATTAATAATTTTACTGTGAAATTTATTTTAGTGTATGTAGAATTGTACAATTGTTTATAATATAATATATTGACTCATAAATGCATAAGTACGATTACAATGTTATAGTCGTGTTCATAATATAGTATTGAAAACAGGAGTAAACTTTTCATGGTGCAACAGAGAAATTTACGCCTTAATTATAATGTTGTAATGAGGACGTTGGAGATGGCCATGTTGGATTTTTACTCCTTTAGAATCAATGTTAAAAGGAATGTCATGTTACATCGAATCTGAAAACTATGATTCATCATATAAATGTCTCTTGGGTATACTTTTTATTGGTGAACAACAGTAACGACTTGTATTTCTAAAAGGCCTAGCACAAATACACTAAATATAAATTCGAAGTAGTTTCTTTTAAAAAAACTTATCAGTATTTCAACAAGCTGTTTCTCAGACAATGCGCTAGTCTCATCATGTTACACCGCATCAGTGTCGGCATAAGGTAAGTGATCCGCGTCAAAAGGGCTAATGCAGTGGCGATGTGGAACACGCCAACATGGGTTATTCATGATCGGAGCCGCTGCTGCCGCCGGGAACACTAAACTGCCCCTCCTCAGACAATGCGTTAGTCTCATCATGTTACACCGCATCAGTGTTGGCATAAGGTAAGTCATCCTCGTCAACAGGGCTAATGCAGTGGCGATGTGGAACACGCCAACATGGGTTATTCATGATCGGAGCCGCTGCTACCGCCGGAAACACTAAACTGCCCCTCCTTAGACAATGCGCTAGTCTCATCATGTTACACCGCATCAGTGTTGGCATAAGGTAAGTCATCCGCGTCAACAGGGCTAATGCAGTGGCGATGTGGAACACGCCAACATGGGTTATTCATGATCGGAGCCGCTGCTGCCGCCGGGAACACTAAACTGCCCCTCCTCAGACAATGCGCTAGTCTCATCATGTTACACCGCATCAGTGTCGGCGTAAGGTAAGTGATCCGCGTCAACAGGGCTAATGCAGCGGCGATGTGGAACACGCCAACGTGGGTTATTCATGATCGGAGCCGCTGCTGCCGCCGGGAACACTAAACTGCCCCTCCTCAGACAATGCGCTAGTCTCATCATGTTACACCACATCAGTGTCGGCATAAGGTAAGTGATCCGCGTCAACAGGGCTAATGCAGCGGCGATGTGGAACACGCCAACATGGGTTATTCATGACCGGAGCCGCTGCTGCCGCCGGGAACACTAAACTGCCCCTCCTCAGACAATGCGCTAGTCTCATCACGTTACACCGTATCAGTGTCAGCATAAGGTACAGTGTGTGGTATCTAGTGATCCGCGTAAAAAGGGCTAATGCAGCGGCGATGTGGAACACGCCAACATGGGTTATTCATGATCGGAGCCTCTGCTACCGCCGGGAACACTAAACTGCCCCTCCTCAGACAATGCGCTAGTCTCATCATGTTACACCGCATCAGTGTCGCCATAAGGTACAGTGTGTGGTATCTAGTGATCCGCGTCAACAGGACTAATGCAGCGGCGATGTGGAACACGCAAACATGGGTTATTCATGACCGGAGCCGCTGCTGCCGCCGGGAACACTAAACTGCCCCTCCTCAGACAATGCGCTAGTCTCATCATGTTACACCGTATCAGTGTCAGCATAAGGTACAGTGTTTGGTATCTAGTGATCCGCGTCAACAGGGCTAATGCAGCTGCGATGTGGAACACGCCAACATGGGTTATTCATGATCGGAGCCGCTGCTGCCACCGGGAACACTAAACTGCCCCTCCTCAGACAATGCGCTAGTCTCATCATGTTACACCACATCAGTGTCGGCATTAGGTAAGTGATCCGCGTCAACAGGGCTAATGCAGCGGCGATGTGGAGCACGCCAACATGGGTAATACATGATCGGAGCCGCTGCTGCCGGCGGGAATACTAAACTGCCCCTCCTCAGACAATGCGCTAGTCTCATCATGTTACACCGCATCAGTGTCGGCATAAGGTAAGTGATCCGCGTCAACAGGGCTAATGCAGCGGCGATATGGAACACGCCAACATGGGTTTTTCATGATCGGAGCCGCTGCTGCCGCCGGGAACACTAAACTGTCCCTCCTCAGACAATGCGTTAGTCTCATCATGTTACACCGCATCAGTGTTGGCATAAGGTACGTCATCCGCGTCAACAGGGCTAATGCAGTGGCGATGTGGAACACGCCAACATGGGTTATTCATGATCGGAGCCGCTGCTGCCGCCGGGAACACTAAACTGCCCCTCCTCAGACAATGCGCTAGTCTCATCATGTTACACCGCATCAGTGTTGGCATAAGGTAAGTGATCCGCGTCAACAGGGCTAATGCAGTGGCGATGTGGAACACGCCAACATGGGTTATTCATGATCGGAGCCGCTACTGCCGCAGGGAACACTAAACTGCCCCTCCTCAGACAATGCGCTAGTCTCATCATGTTACACCACATCAGTGTTGGCATAAGGTAAGATATCCGCGTCAACAGGGCTAATGCAGCGGCGATGTGGAACACGCCAACATGGGTTATTCATGATCGGAGCCGCTGCTACCGCCGGGAACACTAAACTGCCCCTCCTTAGACAATGCGCTAGTCTCATCATGTTACACCGCATCAGTTTTGGCATAAGGTAAGTCATCCGCGTCAACAGGGCTAATGCAGTGGCGATGTGGAACACGCCAACATGGGTTATTCATGATCGGAGCCGCTGCTGCCGCAGGGAACACTAAACTGCCCCTCCTCAGACAATGCGCTAGTCTCATCATGTTACACCGCATCAGTGTCGGCATAAGGTAAGTGATCCGCGTCAACAGGGCTAATGCAGCGGCGATGTGGAGCACGCCAACATGGGTAATTCATGATCGGAGCCGCTGCTGCCGCCGGGAATACTAAACTGCCCCTCCTCAGACAATGCGCTAGTCTCATCATGTTACACCGCATCAGTCTCGGCACAGTGTGGTATCTAGTGATCCGCGTCAAAAGGGCTAATGCAGCGGCGATGTGGAACACGCCAACATGGGTTATTCATGATCGGAGCCGCTGCTGCCGCCGGGAACACTAAACTGCCCCTCCTCAGACAATGCGCTAGTCTCATCATGTTACACCGCATCAGTGTCGGCATAAGGTACAGTGTGTGGTATCTAGTGATCCGCGTCAACAGGGCTAATGCAGCGGCGATGTGGAACACGCCAACATGGGTTATTCATGACCGGAGCCGCTGCTGCCGCCGGGAACACTAAAAAGGCCCCTCCTCAGACAATGCGCTAGTCTCATCATGTTACACCGCATCAGTGTCGGCATAAGGTACAGTGTGTGGTATCTAGTGATCCGCGTCAACAGGGCTAATGCAGCGGCGATGTGGAACACGCCAACATGGGTTATTTATGATCGGAGCCGCTGCTGCCACCGGGAACACTAAACTGCCCCTCCTCAGACAATGTGCTAGTCTCATCATGTTACACCGCATCAGTGTCGGCATAAGGTAAGTGATCCGCGTCAACAGGGCTAATGCAGCGGCGATGTGAAACACGCCAACATGGGTTATTCATGATCGGAGCCGCTGCTGCCGCCGGGAACACTAAACTGCCCCTCCTCAGACAATGCGCTAGTCTCATCATGTTACACCACATCAGTGTCGGCATAAGGTAAGTGATCCGCGTCAACAGGGCTAATGCAGCGGCGATGTGGAACACGCCAACATGGGTTATTCATGATCGGAGCCGCTGCTGCCGCCGGGAACACTAAACTGCCCCTCCTCAGACAATGCGCTAGTCTCATCATGTTACACCGCATCAGTCTCGGCACAGTGTGGTATCTAGTGATCCGCGTCAAAAGGGCTAATGCAGCGGCGATGTGGAACACGCCAACATGGGTTATTCATGATCGGAGCCGCTACTGCCGCCGGGAACACTAAACTGCCCCTCCTCAGACAATGCGCTAGTCTCATCATGTTACACCGCATCAGTATCGGCATAAGGTGCAGTGTGTGGTATCTAGTGATCCGCGTCAACAGGGCTAATGCAGCGGCGATGTGGAACACGCCAACATGGGTTATTCATGACTGGAGCCGCTGCTGCCACCGGGAACACTAATCTGCCCCTCCTCAGACAATGTGCTAGTCTCATCATTTTACACCGCATCACTGTCGGCATAACTTACAGTGTGTGGTATCTAGTGATCCGCGTCAACAGGGCTAATGCAGTGGCGATGTGGAACACGCTAACATGGGTTATTCATGATCGGAGCCGCTGCTGCCGCCGGGAACACTAAACTGCCTCTCCTCAGACAATGCGCTAGTCTCATCATGTTACACCACATCAGTGTCGGCATAAGGTAAGTGATCCGCGTAAACAGGGCTAATGCAGCGGCGATGTGGAACACGCCAACATGGGTTATTCATGATCGGAGCCGCTGCTGCCACTGGGAACACTAAACAGCCCCTCCTCAGACAATGTGCTAGTCTCATCATGTTACACCGTATCAGTGTCGGCATAAGGTACAGTGTGTGGTATCTAGTGATCCGCGTAAACAGGGCTAATGCAGCGGCGATTTTGACCACGCGAACATGGTTATTCATGATCGGAGCCGCTGCTGCCGCCGGGAAACCTAAACTGCCCCTCCTCAGACAATGTGCTAGTCTCATCATGTTACACCGCATCAGTGTCGGCATAAGGTACAGTGTGTTGTATCTAGTGATCCACGTCAACAGGGCTAATGCAGCGGCGGTGTGGAACACGCCAACATGGATTATTCATGATCGGAGCCGCTGCTGCCGCCGGGAACACTAAACTGCCCCTCCTCAGACAATGCGCCGGTTTCATCATATAACACCGTATCAGTGTTGGCACTAAGTACAGTGTGTAGTATCTAGTGATCCGCGGCAACAGGGCTAATGCAGCGGCGATGTGGAACACGCCAACATGGGTATTCATGATCGGAGCCGCTGCTGCCGCCGGGAACACTAAACTGCCTCTCCTCAGACAATGCGCTAGTATCATCATGTTACACCGCATCAGTGTCGGCATAAGGTACAGTGTGTGGTATCTAGTGATTCACGTCATCAGGGCTAATGCAGCGGCGGTGTGGAACACGCCAACATGGATTATTCATGATCGGAGCCGCTGCTGCCACCGGGAACACTAAACTGCCCCTCCTCAGACAATGTGCTAGTCTCATCATGTTACACCGCATCAGTGTCGGCATAAGGTAAGTGATCCGCGTCAACAGGGCTAATGCAGCGGCGATGTGAAACACGCCAACATGGGTTATTCATGATCGGAGCCGCTGCTGCCGCCGGGAACACTAAACTTCCCCTCCTCAGACAATGCGCTAGTCTCATCATGTTACACCACATCAGTGTCGGCATAAGGTAAGTGATCCGCGTCAACAGGGCTAATGCAGCGGCGATGTGGAACACGCCAACATGGGTTATTCATGATCGGAGCCGCTGCTGCCGCCGGGAACACTAAACTGCCCCTCCTCAGACAATGCGCTAGTCTCATCATGTTACACCGCATCAGTCTCGGCACAGTGTGGTATCTAGTGATCCGCATCAAAAGGGCTAATGCAGCGGCGATGTGGAACACGCCAACATGGGTTATTCATGATCGGAGCCGCTACTGCCGCCGGGAACACTAAACTGCCCCTCCTCAGACAATGCGCTAGTCTCATCATGTTACACCGCATCAGTATCGGCATAAGGTACAGCGAGTGGTATCTAGTGATCCGCGTCAACAGGGCTAATGCAGCGGCGATGTGGAACACGCCAACATGGGTTATTCATGATCGGAGCCGCTGCTGCCGCCGGGAACACTAAACCGCCTCTCCTCAGACAATGCGCTAGTCTCATCATGTTACACCGTATCAGTGTCGGCATAAGGTACAGTGTGTGGTATCTAGTGATCCGCGTCAACAGGGCTAATGCAGCGGCGATTTTGACCACGCGAACATGGTTATTCATGATCGGAGCCGCTGCTGCCGCCGGGAAACCTAAACTGCCCCTCCTCAGACAATGTGCTAGTCTCATCATGTTACACCGCATCAGTGTCGGCATAAGGTACAGTGTGTGGTATCTAGTGATCCACGTCAACAGGGCTAATGCAGCGGTGGTGTAGAACACGCCAACATGGATTATTCATGATCGGAGCCGCTGCTGCCGCCGGGAACACTAAACTGCCCCTCCTCAGACAATGCGCCGGTTTCATCATATAACACCGTATCAGTGTTGGCACTAAGTACAGTGTGTAGTATCTAGTGATCCGTGGCAACAGGGCTAATGCAGCGGCGATGTGGAACACGCCAACATGGGTATTCATGATCGGAGCCGCTGCTGCCGCCGGGAACACTAAACTGCCTCTCCTCAGACAATGCGCTAGTATCATCATGTTACACCGCATCAGTGTCGGCATAAGGTACAGTGTGTGGTATCTAGTGATCCGCGTCAACAGGGCTAATGCAGCGGCGATGTGGAACACGCCAACATGGGTTATTCATGATCGGAGCCGCTGCTGCCGCCGGGAACACTAAACTGCCCCTCCTCAGACAATGCGCTAGTTTCATCATATAACACCGTATCAGTTTTGGCACTAAGTACAGTGTGTAGTATCTAGTGATCCGCGTCAACAGGGCTAATGCAGCGGCGATGTGGAACACGCCAACATGGGTTATTCATGATCGGAGCCGCTGCTGCCACCGGGAACACTAAACTGCCCCTCCTCAGACAATGCGCTAGTCTCATCATGTTACACCGCATCAGTGTCGGCATAAGGTAAGTGATCCGCGTCAACAGGGCTAATGCAGTGGCGATGTGGAACACGCCAACATGGGTTATTCATGATTGGAGCCGCTGCTGCCGCCGGGAACACTAAACTGCCCCTCCTAAGACAATGCGCTTGTCTCATCATGTTACACCACATCAGTGTCGGCATAAGGTAAGTGATCCGCGTCAACAGGGCTAATGCAGCGGCGATGTGGAACACGCCAACATGGGTTATTCATGACCGGAGCCGCGCCTGCCGCCGGGAACACTAAACTGCCTCTCCTCAGACAATGCGCTAGTCTCATCATGTTACACCGCATCAGTGTCGGCATAAGGTAAGTGATCCGCGTCAACAGGGCTAATGCAGCGGCGATGTGGAACACGCCAACATGGGTTATTCATGATCGGAGCCGCTGCTGCCACCGGGAACACTAAACAGCCCCTCCTCAGACAATGCGCTAGTATCATCATGTTACACCGCATCAGTGTCGGCATAAGGTACAGTGTGTGGTATCTAGTGATCCGCGTCAACAGGGCTAATGCAGCGGCGATGTGGAACACGCCAACATGGGTTATTCATGATCGGAGCCGCTGCTGCCGCCGCGAACACTAAACTGCCCCTCCTCAGACAATGCGCTAGTCTCATCATGTTACACCGCATCAGTGTCGGCATAAGGTAAGTGATCCGCGTCAACAGGGCTAATGCAGCGGCGATTTTGACCACGCGAACATGGTTATTCATGATCGGAGCCGCTGCTGCCACCGGGAACACTAAACTGCCCCTCTTCAAATAATGCGCTAGTCTCATCATGTAACACCACATCAGTGTTGGCATAAGGTAAGTCATCCGCATCAACAGGGCTAATGCAGTGGCGATGTGGAACACGCCAACATGGGTTATTCATGACCGGAGCCGCTGCTGCCGCCAGGAACACTAAAAAGGCCCCTCCTCAGACAATGCGCTTGTCTCATCATGTTACACCGCATCAGTGTCGGCATAAGGTACAGTGTGTGGTATCTAGTGATCCGCGTCAACAGGGCTAATGCAGCGGCGATGTGGAACACGCCAACATGGGTTATTCATGATCGGAGCCGCTGCTGCCGCCGCGAACACTAAACTGCCCCTCCTCAGACAATGCGCTAGTCTCATCATGTTACACCGCATCAGTGTCGGCATAAGGTAAGTGATCCGCGTCAACAGGGCTAATGCAGCGGCGATGTGAAACACGCCAACATGATCGGAGCCGCTGCTGCCGCCGGGAACACTAAACTGCCCCTCCTCAGACAATGTGCTAGTATCATCATGTTACACCACATCAGTGTCGGCATAAGGTAAGTGATCCGCGTCAACAGGGCTATTGCAGCGGCGATGTGGAACACGCCAACATGGGTTATTCATGATCGGAGCCGCTGCTGCCGCCGGGAACAATAAACTGCCCCTCCTCAGACAATGCGCTAGTCTCATCATGTTACACCGCATCAGTCTCGGCACAGTGTGGTATCTAGTGATCCGCGTCAAAAGGGCTAATGCAGCGGCGATGTGGAACACGCCAACATGGGTTATTCATGATCGGAGCCGCTACTGCCGCCGGGAACACTAAACTGCCCCTCCTCAGACAATGCGCTAGTCTCATCATGTTACACCGCATCAGTGTCGGCATAAGGTAAGTTATCCGCGTCAACAGGGTTAATGCAGCGGCGATGTGGAACACGCCAACATGGGTTATTCATGACCGGAGCCGCTGCTGCCACCGGGAACACTAATCTGCCCCTCCTCAGACAATGCGCTAGTCTCATCATGTTACACCACATCAGTGTCGGCATAAGGTAAGTGATCCGCGTCAACAGGGCTAATGCAGCGGTGATGTGGAACACGCCAACATGGGTTATTCATGATCGGAGCCGCTGCTGCCACTGGGAACACTAAACAGCCCCTCCTCAGACAATGCGCTAGTCTCATCATGTTACACCGCATCAGTGTCGGCATAAGGTACAGTGTGTGGTATTTAGTGATCCGCGTCAACAGGGCTAATGCAGCGGCGATGTGGAACACGCCAACATGGGTTATTCATGACTGGAGCCCTTGCTGCCACCGGGAACACTAATCTGCCCCTCTTCAGACAATGCGCTAGTCTCATCATTTTACATCGCATCACTGTCGGCATAAGGTACAGTGTGTGGTATCTAGTGATCCGCGTCAACAGGGCTAATGCAGCGGCGATGTGGAACACGCCAACATGGGTTATTCATGATCGGAGCCGCTGCTGCCGCCGGGAACACTAAACTGCCTCTCCTCAGACAATGCGCTAGTCTCATCATGTTACAACACATCAGTGTCGGCATAAGGTAAGTGATCCGCGTCAACAAGGCTAATGCAGCGGCGATGTGGAACACGCCAACATGGGTTATTCATGATCGGAGCCGCTGCTGCCACTGGGAACACTAAACAGCCCCTCCTCAGACAATGCGCTAGTCTCATCATGTTACACCGTATCAGTGTCGGCATAAGGTACAGTGTGTGGTATCTAGTGATCCGCGTCAACAGGGCTAATGCAGCGGCGATTTTGACCACGCGAACATGGTTATTCATGATCGGAGCCGCTGCTGCCGCCGGGAACACTAAACTGCCCCTCCTCAGACAATGTGCTAGTCTCATCATGTTACACCGCATCAGTGTCGGCATAAGGTACAGTGTGTGGTATTTAGTGATCCACGTCAACAGGGCTAATGCAGCGGCGATGTGGAACACGCCAACATGGGTTATTCATGATCGGAGCCGCTGCTGCCGCCGGGAACACTAAACTGCCCCTCCTCAGACAATGCGCCAGTTTCATCATATAACACCGTATCAGTGTTGGCACTAAGTACAGTGTGTAGTATCTAGTGATCCGCGTCAACAGGGCTAATGCATCGGCGATGTGGAACACGCCAACATGGGTTATTCATGATCGGAGCCGCTGCTGCCGCCGGGAACAATAAACTGACTCTCCTCAGACAATGCGCTAGTATCATCATGTTACACCGCATCAGTGTCGGCATAAGGTACAGTGTGTGGTATCTAGTGATCCGCGTCAACAGGGCTAATGCAGCGGCGATGTGGAACACGCCAACATGGGTTATTCATGATCGGAGCCGCTGCTGCCGCCGGGAACACTAAACTGCCCCTCCTCAGACAATGCGCTAGTTTCATCATATAACACCGTATCAGTGTTGGCACTAAGTACAGTGTGTAGTATCTAGTGATCCGCGTCAACAGGGCTAATGCTGCGGCGATGTGGAACACGCCAACATGGGTTATTCATGATCGGAGCCGCTGCTGCCACCGGGAACACTAAACTGCCCCTCCTCAGACAATGCGCTAGTCACATCATGTTACACCGCATCAGTGTCGGCATAAGGTAAGTGATCCGCGTCAACAGGGCTAATGCAGCGGCGATTTGGAACACGCCAACATGGGTTATTCATGATCGGAGCCGCTGCTGCCGCCGGGAACACTAAACTGCCCCTCCTCAGACAATGCGCTTGTCTCATCATGTTACACCACATCAGTGTCGGCATAAGGTAAGTCATCCGCGTCAACAGGGCTAATGCAGTGGCGATGTGGAACACGCCAACATGGGTTATTCATGATCGGAGCCGCTGCTGCCGCCGGGAACAATAAACTGTCCCTCCTCAGACAATGCGTTAGTCTCATCATGTTACACCGCATCAGTGTTGGCATAAGGTAAGTCATCCGCGTCAACAGGGCTAATGCAGTGGCGATGTGGAGCACGCCAACATGGGTTATTCATTATCGGAGCCGCTGCTGCCACCGGGAACACTAAACTGCCCCTCCTCAGACAATGCGCTAGTCTCATCATGTTACACCGCATCAGTGTTGGCATAAGGTAAGTGATCCGCGTCAACAGGGCTAATGCAGTGGCGATGTGGAACACGCCAATATGGGTTATTCATGATCGGAGCCGCTACTGCCGCCGGGAACACTAAACTGCCCCTCCTCAGACAATGCGCTAGTCTCATCATGTTACACCGCATCAGTATCGGCATAAGGTACAGTGTGTGGTATCTAGTGATCCGCGTCAACAGGGCTAATGCAGCGGCGATTTTGACCACGCGAACATGGTTATTCATGATCGGAGCCGCTGCTGCCGCCGGGAAACCTAAACTGCCCCTCCTCAGACAATGTACTAGTCTCATCATGTTACACCGCATCAGTGTCGGCATAAGGTACAGTGTGTGGTATCTAGTGATCCACGTCAACAGGGCTATTGCAGCGGCGGTGTGGAACACGCCAACATGGATTATTCATGATCGGAGCCGCTGCTGCCGCCGGGAACACTAAACTGCCCCTCCTCAGACAATGCGCCGGTTTCATCATATAACACCGTATCAGTGTTGGCACTAAGTACAGTGTGTAGTATCTAGTGATCCGCGGCAACAGGGCTAATGCAGCGGCGATGTGGAACACGCCAACATGGGTATTCATGATCGGAGCCGCTGCTGCCGCCGGGAACACTAAACTGCCTCTCCTCAGACAATGCGCTAGTATCATCATGTTACACCGCATCAGTGTCGGCATAAGGTACAGTGTGTGGTATCTAGTGATCCGCGTCAACAGGGCTAATGCAGCGGCGATGTGGAACACGCCAACATGGGTTATTTATGATCGGAGCCGCTGCTGCCGCCGGGAACACTAAACTGCCCCTCCTCAGACAATGCGCTAGTTTCATCATATAACACCGTATCAGTTTTGGCACTAAGTACAGTGTGTAGTATCTAGTGATCCGCGTCAACAGGGCTAATGCAGCGGCGATGTGGAACACGCCAACATGGGTTATTCATGATCGGAGCCGCTGCTGCCACCGGGAACACTAAACTGCCCCTCCTCAGACAATGCGCTAGTCTCATCATGTTACACCGCATCAGTGTCGGCATAAGGTAAGTGATCCGCGTCAACAGGGCTAATGCAGCGGCGATGTGGAACACGCCAACATGGGTTATTCATGATTGGAGCCGCTGCTGCCGCCGGGAACACTAAACTGCCCCTCCATAGACAATGCGCTTGTCTCATCATGTTACACCACATCAGTGTCGGCATAAGGTCAGTGATCCTCGTCAACAGGGCTAATGCAGCGGCGATGTGGAACACGCCAACATCGGTTATTCATGACCGGAGCCGCTGCTGCCGCCGGGAACACTAAACTGCCCCTCCTCAGACAATGCGCTAGTCTCATCATGTTACACCGTATCAGTGTCAGCATGAGGTATAGTGTGTGGTATCTAGTGATCCGCGTCAACAGGGCTAATGCAGCGGCGATGTGGAACACGCCAACATGGGTTATTCATGACCGGAGCCGCTGCTGCCGCCGGGAACACTAAACTGCCTCTCCTCAGACAATGCGCTAGTCTCATCATGTTACACCGCATCAGTGTCGGCATAAGGTAAGTGATCCGCGTCAACAGGGCTAATGCAGCGGCGATGTGGAACACGCCAACATGGGTTATTCATGATCGGAGCCGCTGCTGCCACCGGGAACACTAAACAACCCCTCCTCAGACAATGCGCTAGTCTCATCATGTTACACCGCATCAGTGTCGGCATAAGGTACAGTGTGTGGTATCTAGTGATCCGCGTCAACAGGGCTAATGCAGCGGCGATTTTGACCACGCGAACATGGTTATTCATGATCGGAGCCGCTGCTGCCACCGGGAACACTAAACTGCCCCTCCTCAGACAATGCGCTAGTCTCATCATGTTACACCACATCAGTGTTGGCATAAGGTAAGTCATCCGCGTCAACAGGGCTAATGCATTGGCGATGTGGAACACGCCAACATGGGTTATTCATGATCGGAGCCGCTGCTGCAACCGTGAACACTAAACTGCCCCTCCTCAGACAATGCGCTAGTCTCATCATGTTACACCGCATCAGTGTCGGCATAAGGTAAGTGATCCGCGTCAACAGGGCTAATGCAGCGGCGATGTGGAACACGCCAACATGGGTTATTCATGACCGGAGCCGCTGCTGCCGCCGGGAACACTAAACTGCCCCTCCTCAGACAATGCGCTAGTCTCATCATGTTACACCACATCAGTCTCGGCACAGTGTGGTATCTAGTGATCCGCGTCAAAAGGGCTAATGCAGCGACGATGTGGAACACGCCAACATGGGTTATTCATGATCGGAGCCGCTACTGCCGCCGGGAACACTAAACTGCCCCTCCTGAGACAATGCGCTAGTCTCATCATGTTACACCGCATCAGTGTCGGCATAAGGTAAGTTAACCGCGTCAACAGGGCTAATGCAGCGGCGATGTGGAACACGCCAACATGGGTTATTCATGACCGGAGCCGCTGCTGCCACCGGGAACACTAATCTGCCCCTCCTCAGACAATGCGCTAGTCTCATCATGTTACACCACATCAGTGTCGGCATAAGGTAAGTGATCCGCGTCAACAGGGCTAATGCAGCGGCGATGTGGAACATGCCAACATGGGTTATTCATGATCGGAGCCGCTGCTGCCGCCGGGAACACTAAACTGCCCCTCCTCAGACAATGCGCTAGTCTCATCATGTTACACCGCATCAGTCTCGGCACAGTGTGGTATCTAGTGATCCGCATCAAAAGGGCTAATGCAGCGGCGATGTGGAACACGCCAACATGGGTTATTCATGATCGGAGCCGCTACTGCCGCCGGGAACACTAAACTGCCCCTCCTCAGACAATGCGCTAGTCTCATCATGTTACACCGCATCAGTATCGGCATAAGGTACAGTGTGTGGTATCTAGTGATCCGCGTCAACAGGGCTAATGCAGCGGTTATTTCACTAAATAGCTGATCATGGCCCCATTTCATTTAGTGTTAAACCCAAGTAACATGCATTTGATATAGGAAAATTAGGTTTTTTGTTATTTACACAACAACTAAAAGAGATACGAAGTAAGTGTAAATTAGAAAGTTGTTAAGAATTAAAAAACCCTATAAAATGATGTGCCACTTGACGTATGTTGCTATTTGGAAATTTTGAACAATGGGCATTTGCAAATTTTCAAAAATCAATTTTTTTGGAATTTTTATTATTTGAAAAAACCGTTACTTGTAGCATATCACAGTAAAGCTAATTTTATAACGAGTAAGAAAATTCAACCGGAGAAGGGCTATGTGCATTGGTATAGGACACACAGAGTATTAAAAAAATATTGATTTTTCCCAAAAAAAACTGCCGCCATTTTGAAACGGAAAAAGATAATTAATTTCTGTTTTTGCCAAAATGTTTGTCTATTAAATACCCTTAAAATGATGTATAACATGACATATGTTTACATTTGAAAATTCCGAGATTCGAACTAGTGACCCTCAGTTTTTGGCACACCCTATATCGGAAAAAAGTTACAAATATTTTTACGTTATTCCTTGGGGTCGATTTAGCGGGAAACAATTTTATTTCATCCTTGTACGTTAAGCGGTTTTTCCGTAATCAATTTGAGATACCTTACGTGGGACACCCGGTATATATGATTATTTGATGATAATGATTACGAGGTATCTCACTATCCTAACGGTTAGCATCTTGGACTTCGGTTCGAGGGGTCACGGGTTCAAATCTCGAGGAGTCCACAATAATTTGAGTTGTTCTGACCGCTTTCCATGTCTGTGTGCTCTATTAGCAAAAAATATGCTATTTTATGACTGTTTAGTAAAGTAAATGTAATGTTCATAAAAGGCCATAAATTCAACAAAACCCTAACATTTATCTGAATCCAAAACATCCGATGTTATCAAGTAAACTGGTGTGGCAATTGTATAATCTGCAGTGGTCAGTGACTATAATAATTTGTGTGCCTTTTTTAAATTGTAAATTGCACAAATTCTTTATGTTACGGTTTTTTTTGTAAACTTTTATATTTGGAAAAATGCCTATTTTATGTAGTGATGAGTTGTCTAAAAACACAGATAAGTTAATTGATTTTATATTACATGTGAAGTTCTATGTAAACATAGCGGACCTGGTATTGTATATCGTATTTACATCTGTATCCAGTAGTCCAAGTTTAATGAATAAGTAATCCAATTAATATCTCCTTTGAAACAACCGTCAAAGACTTGTCCTAAACAAACTACAGTTCATATGTCCACAGCCAAGGGCCCGTAATTTCACTAACTCTGAAGATAAAGTGTAAACTCATAAGATAGTTAGTTAAAACTAATACAAATTAGACAGTAAGGTGATTTAAATATTTCTTTGGACAGAGACTCTTTGACTAGTTAATTATTTTAATTTGTGTTTTGATAACAACAGTAGTCGCTGTACAATGATTACAGTCATGGTTCGTAAATAAATATTGCGTAAGGTATAAAACAACATTAAACGTAAGCTCGACGTTCCCTTCTTAATTCAACCAATTAAGTGAATTTTAAACAAATGCATTAGTTAACAAAAATTGAAAATATAAAAATTAAATTTTATTTGTTCATGGTAATTTATTTCCAAACACGATTTTATTTTTTATTAAGAAATTGACTTAATATATAATTCTAAATTGGCCAAACCCTAAAACTCTTTTTTAATACTGTCTTGACATGACGTATCATGAAAGCAGACACCCGGAAGAGTTTATTCGTGTTTAAATTATTTTACTTCATTATTAACTTTGAGATGTGTCATGTGTTTTGGTAAATGTTGGATCTGAGGGATTAGAAGGGGCTCTAGCATTAACTCGTTCGTTATTACACAATCACCGAAAGAAAGAGAATTGCAGGGATGTGTAATGTACGTCAGAAGCAGCAGGTTACCCTAAACGGGGGAGAGAATTGCTCCTTGACCCATCCAGCATCCGGGATCAGAGCTGGACAATCCCAGGTCAATTCGCTCTATAACCCGGATGACCTGTTGGACCGGTCAGACAAAGACCTTCCCTCCCAGGGAGGCCTCCAAATCCTCTGGCTTCCAGAGTCCACTAGAGGATCCTTCCCAAGGTCGGTTCATCTCCAGCCAAAGGCTTCAGGGGTGTTTCGGGTAAGAACCATTCTTCCCAAGTAATCATTTACAGGTAGCATAGAGAAGACAAAGAAGGTGTATTACTGCTTCCAAGGGTTCTATTGACTGGGTATCCAGGCTCAGCAGGGAGTCTCATATTTCAAAAACCAGCCAACGGAGGAACAAACAGATACCCAGGTAAAGAGAAGCTAGTCAAACTGGATAGCCAACAGGATTTAACAATCTGTGACATCTTATTTTTGTTGTTCCAAATGTCGAGTACACAACCAATCCAGAAGGCTGTCTAGGGACCGTGAAGGCTGTCTAGGGAAATATATGGTTAATCAATTTGAAATTGGGCATTATATTATCATACAACTCTGATTATTACAATTATTTTTAGCCATATTTCACTAAACTAAACTCCTAAATCTACCTCCCTCAATTTCGACATAGATATGAACACTTTCCTTAGGGTTTTTATTCTTATTTACTTTCTGTACAAGCCCAGCTGAGTAAATTTATAATATTAAACTCTTTTTTACGGTTTGCAGTTACGTTTGTTTGTTAAGTTTGAAAAAGTACTGTTTGCAACTGGGATCTCTGACCAACATGCGGACGTACAATTCTACAGACGTTCCTGAGACCAAGTGAGGTCATTAATTAGGTTTCAACGAACCACAGCACAAGGCTAATTAGACCACAACTGTCTCAGGCTGAATCGTATTCATTTTGATGAACCATAGTCAATTAAGCTGAGTACTTAAGACGGTGTGTACAAACATCTCTGAGATTAGAAATATCATTAATTAGGTTTCTAGTCAATGAATCACATCTTAAAACGTATTAGTAACTATTTCATGCTGAATCACAATTACGTTGATTAACCATTGTCATCCACGCAGAACACCTACGGCGCGACGATGTGCTGTTCAGTCACCTTTAAGATTAAGTGAACTCATTGTTTAAGTTTCCAGCCTATGAGCCCCAGCTGAAGGCTTATAAGGAAATAAGGCTTTATAAGGCTTCTCAAGGAAAATTGCATTTACTTTAATAAATTAATGACAATCACGCCGAACATTTACGATTGGGTTGCTTTACCCATCTCTAAGAGCATATTGACACACTAATTAGGTTTTCAGAGCATAAATTCGTGCACAAAGCTCATTAACTGTCTCAGGCTCGTTTTGAAACAGAAGTGTTTGCTGCATTCTGTGGTTAACTTACAAATTATCTGGAACAATGAACAATATGAACATACCAGATTTGCAGGGTCCCTTTAAATAAAATGTGTAACAGTCCAATTGGCAACTGAAAACTACATCAAGAAATCAAGTAACAGGCCACAAATCCGATCTAAAGTAGAACTAAATTCGGATATTTCAGCTGGTCAATGTTTTCATTAACGTGCGATTAGCTAAACTTTGAGATTCCATAAAGTTCGTCTTAACTGTCCTTTAAATGCCAGATTTGTAGCATTACGCACCGTCAAGAATAATGTATAAGTAAGGTATTGGCATCCACTTATAACCTATAGCTATTTCTTGGTTAGCAAAACAAAAAATTAATATCTTTAAAGACATATTTAAAAACTAGAAGCAATAGTTAAGGTCCAATCTACTCTTATAAATTAAGAGCAAATTAGATTCAAGCTAATTTGACGTTAGCGAAGCTTGGCTAGTTTCAAGTTAGAGCAAGGTTTTAAGTTACTGATAATTATAACTCATTGTTTGTTTGAGGTAGGATTTTCAGTATCGTGTTCTTCTAATATAAATATACAATTGTTTACCATATTTGAGTTGTATTCCCATTTTAAATTTGATTTTTCCTGGATAAATTGAAAATGGTTGTTTTGAAAGTTGTTTTTAATGTTCATGTACCAAGTTTTATTATTTTATGTATGATGGTTTCAGATATAAATACCCCCGTCGCAGCAAACCTGCGTACTCAGCGAATTTACAACAAATAATATATGTCTTAATACCATATACTGCTGCATACCAAGTTTCATAAAAATATATTCACCAATAAGCGATATATAATAAATAATTAATTTTATTCAACAGACTAACACTTTCCCAATATACGGGACTACCCCTTTTAGACAAAGTACAATAATTCAATTTAATATAATACTATTACTAATTAATACTATTAATGTTGTGGGCTTTTGAGGCCGAATAAATGATTCCTTAAAATGTAGACAGAGTATTTTAGAGTAGTCGTGACAATGTCTTAGATATTTGATTTTGAAAACTAAAATTGTGTAAACAATTTTAATTATTCACCATAAGAATAAATACCACCGTAGCAGCAAACCTGCGTACTCAGCGAATTTCCAATGCATATATATGTATCTTAATACTACATAAAGCCACATACCAAGTTTCATCAATATACATTCATAAATAAACGATTTATGATATTTTAATTATTGTCCATAAGAATAACATAGCGGCTGGGTATGCAGGTTTGCTGAAGCAAGGAACACAAAAAATGGGGTTTTATACAAATATCAATATAAATCATGTAGGTAAAGTACCAAATTTCATTAATTTATTTTCATAATGAAGGCAGATAACACGTTACTTACTCTCCATAAGAATAACATGGGGCTGAGTACGCAGGTTTGCTGCTACGTGAGCCTTTGGTAAAATTTTTTTTGAGCAAATATCAATGGTCCACAACCAGATTAAGCCGTATACCAAGTTTCGTCAGTATACGTTAATAAATAAGCGAGATATACAATTTTTATTTTCCTCCATAAGAATAACATTAGACAACGAACTGTGTTTAGCACTTTCAATATCTCGGTAACAAATTGCCGTAGATAAATGATCAAAATACCAAATTGTGTGTTTTTTAAGCTGAATCCAATGGGAAAATTTAAAATTTTACTTTTTCCAAAATTATTTGTAACAAATTTGAAAAACCCATTTTTGGGGTACAAAACCCCCCAAAATACCCCTTCAGATAGAGCGATCTGGCTGGTTTTCGAACTTAAAGTCATAAATGTTGCTTTACACGTTTATACCAAATTTCATCAAAATCGGATCATTTTTACGAGAGTTCTCGTGCTCACGGACACACACACACACACACACACACACACACACACACACACACACACACACACACACACACACACACACACACACACACACATATATATACATATATACACAATTTCGAACGAATGGTGTTTTTGTGGTCTGGGGACCTCAAAACGAAAAGTTATCATGGTCCCGGGACTAGGTCTTATTATGTCGACTACGGTAATAGCTTCTTCCCTATAGGAGAAATTCGCTAAAAGTGGTAACCAGTAATTTAACCCTGAACCTCTAATTTTTATTTTTTTATTTTTGGCTCACTCAAAAAACTGTTACACAAATTTGATAAAAATACAATAGCAACTATTTAATTACACACCAAAACTACTAGATGTCCTACTGTCCTTCATCTATTTCTAACCTAGAAAGATTAGGGTTATAAACAAACTGCTTAGATGTCCTCAATAATAACTTCATTCCCACTAATGATTTTAAGAACTTATTTGAAATGCAAATTGCTACGGGACAGCGTAAAGTAATTACCTTTAAACTTTATCCAGAAGTATGCAACAACAATCAAGTTTGAACATAAATTAGTTATGTGTGAGGTGACACAATGATCTTGGGTAGTATTAGATTTATAATATATATACTGTATTTAGATTTAATAACAATAGAATGGGGTACATTTTTATGTAAGTAAACAATAGCCGTACGTCCATTATTAAAAATCAATAAAGTCTAACTTAGTAGACTATTTGATATGTTCAGGTCATAGTTACAATAACATGACTGAAAATATAAAAATTTGAGAAATAATGAATAAAGGAAACATAATGGACTCAAAAGAAGAATACCTGATATATGTGGGCAACAAAAGCGAACCAAGCAATATATTAAATACTCATATAGCCACAAACAACGCAATATATGATAAATTAATGCAATTGAATATATAAAAAGAAAACCAAAAACCCTTACTCAAATTCAAAATCATATGATATTTTTAGAAATAACAAGTTGATGTACCTGTTCTTCGCTCAGGGGTTTTCTTTACCCGTTCTATAGTCAATGCAATTTGCATTATTTTAGTTAGATTGAAACAGTTGTTCTTGCTTCTGCTCTTTGAGCTGTCAAAGAGAAGTGTCCTCAGCTGTTTGTATTACAGTTTCTGAATGTTTACTTTCTTCTGACATGTAAACATTGAAACTTAAGACGTTCACTGGGCCTAGCCCGAGGGGATTTTAAGGAAATGGATAGGCCTATGTGTTGGATGGGTTCAAGATCTACTTTGTGTAAAGTTTCAGCCCAGTCGGTTCAGTAGTTTTTGCGTTCACTCGGAACATCAGACAGACAGACAGACAGAAACCACCTCTTCTTTATAATATTATTATTATAGATTTAGCATGTTTTGATCTTATCAGCTTTACAAATCCAAAAATTAATAAAATATGTTAGGTTAAGTTTAGCTTGAAAATCACCTTAAAAGTGCCGAAACATGTAGCTTCATTAAACGATTTTAAAAAGGGTGCTCAGTTGAATTTTTATTTTATTATATTTATAATATGTATTTAAACACAGTGTAATTCAAATTTGTGTATATTGCTACCAATAGTACGTCTAATAAACATTTTAAAACAAAGTACCCTTTTTTATACTAAAATTATATAACAAATATATAAAGGGTGCATTGTTTTAAAATTTGTATTAGAAAATATATTTATTTATTTATTTACTAGAAGAAGAATGTTAGCTGGAGTTGTTAGCCTAAAAAACATTTGTGAACGTTAGTTTGCAAACGATTAATTTCTCAACACATCATTTGAAAATACGAACTACCTTCCTACTTAAAAATATTTTATTGTATAGAATTTTAAGTAAAATTGTTACTATATTGGAAAAGAGATAAATCTTTGGAGTGAATCCCCAGTTTCTCTCGGATGTACGCTTAGTTGTCAGCTAGTAGACCACCGTGGATGCAGGTACTCTTGCTGGTGTTTATTTGCACTGCAATGTTACACCGGAGAGTGTGGAGATAGAATGCGATGAAATCCTCATGAAGCAGGTTAATGCAGTAGATATGTGGAACACGTCGACATGTGTTATTCATGAGGGCAACCGCGGGAAAACAAAACTGCCCCACTTTCGGTCCGTGAGTGTCTGGAATACACTCACTAACCAAACTAGTTTCAAATATAGATTTAACAAATTAATTTGAATACAAGAGCATGTAGCTTTTCTATGATTGTAAAATTGCAGAGTATTATTTTTTGAATGAGCCACGTTTCCATCCTCAAAATCCCAATTTAAGTATTTTAAAAAGTTTTAAAAAGGATGTTGCCATTGATCACATAACAAACAATTATTGGCAACAAACCTGATTAAAGTGGATACGTATCATGAAAGAGCTAAAATCTATAACTTAAAAAAAGTCAAAATCTAATACATATAGGTGGATAACACTTGAGACACACATAAGTCTCGTTTCGAAAATAAATCAATTAAAGGTCCAAATACGACTAATTTTTTCTTTAACAATATCACTTTGCGAGATGCAAATTCTTGCAACACGAAAGTCTCGGAATAATCGATTAGCGTAAAACGTAATTACGCTGAGAAAACTTTGTATTGTTAATTAGATCTACTAAGATGAAAGGATGCTTAGCAAAGCAGAATCGTCAAAGGGGAGAATGTTTAAAGGAAATCGTTGAAGGGCTTTTCTTTTCACTTAACATTGAATTCAGCTAAAAAGTTGTTAACTATTTTCGTATTTTTGTGGATGGTTAATTAATTCCCTGCTAAAGTTTCTCGATTCTTTTTAATTTATCTTAGGATACGGATACGTATTGATTTAATTTTATTGTTAAATGCGCACGCTGTAAAATAACAAACAAATTTTAAAATTGTGTTATTAGATAAATGTGTATGTTTCAAAACGTTTTAAAACGAGTTATAAAAGAGTGTAAAACATTGGTATTTTGTAAAGTTTCTATTTAGACTATCCAACCAGACAGTAGGCAAGTGTTAAATCATAACTTTTGTATAAGAACACAAATCCAAATAAGATCGTTAAAATATTAGGTAATGCAATAATAATTGGGTTATCCTTGATCTGTTTTAATAGAATTACAATATTGCGTCGTAATTTTTTTAAGATTGTGTAAAGCTATGAAGTTTTATCAATCCTAAAAGATAATTCATCTCACCATTTATTTGTTTACCATGTTTAAACCTTAAAGTCACTATTTATTTATTTGATATAAGGTTGTCTTTTATCCATGCATAATGTCAGAACGAACTTACTGGTTTTTGACATTATATGTTTTTTAGAAATTATATATTATTATAGTAACGATCAAGAAGTTTTGCAAAGTCCCCTGTATGAAGCATATTTCCAGGTTGCCAATTCTTTGATTCCTGGATATTAAAACTACCTCGTACTGTGGTTTTACCAGCAAATAATGTTAACCAGGTTTTTATATATATTTAATTGGAAATATAATTATGCTTTTTTAAATGTTATTTACGTTTCCAAAAAAGGACTACACACTTATGGAACATTTTGTGAAGTTCTCACCAAGATGATAATAAAAAAAGTTATTCGTAGGGATTATGGGATGTAATTTTAAAAAGTCTTACAACACTTCAAAATATATTTACATGTGTAGAATAGTGTATTAAAGTACAAGACGGCAAATCATTACCAGGCCCAATATCCACGAACCTGATAACCGGTGTCACCGGTCTAAATTGATTGCCTAGTGCCGTTATTATATATACTGTATATTTAACGTGTTATTATGTGTACAGTGTGACTCTAAATCTAGTTTTAGACGTAGTTATAATTTCATCCCGTATTATAACAACACGTGCTATGCTAATAAACATTTACTTTTGTGGGGATGTGATCTGTAGTTTATTCAAAAGTTAATTGGTAAATTTGGCTTCATAAGTTGAAGAAAAGATGTAAAATATTGATGTCTATACATTCAAATTTTATTGATTGAACTTTCGGGCAGTCATTTTTTAAAGTACTAACAGTGATAATTGCACCTATGTTTTCATGTCAAATTACATTTTAGCGAATTTCCCCTATAGGGAAGAAGCTATTACCGTAGGTCTCATGGTAAGACTTAAGCCCGAGACTATGATAACTTTTTGTTTTGAGGTCCCCAGATGCCAAAAACAATATTCGTTAAAATTTATATATATATATATATATATGTATATATATATATATATATATATATATATATATATATATATATGTGTCCGTTAACACGATAACTTGAGTAAAAAACGTCCGATTTTGATGAAATTTGGCTCAAATGTGTAAAATGACATTCATGACTTTAAGTTCGAAAACCAGAAAAATCGGACCATGGGAAGGGGGGTTTATGGGGGTTTTAATTTTTCCAAAAATCAGTTTTTTGTTTTTTTCACCCTACAATTTTTAAAAAACTTAATTTTGGTTTTGACCATGTTATAGAGCTTACAAAAACAAATAATTCAGTATTTTGAATCATTAACCTAGGTTAAGTGGTTGCGGAGAAAATCCAAAAAACCTGCTCATAAAATCTCCCATGTTAATCTTATGGGAAAAAGGTTTTTGGCTTTTCCCCAGTTTATTTTAATGTAAAATTCACATTTGCTTTTACCAATCTGTTCAGTTCCACAAAGCAATCATTTTGGTGTTTAAATTGTGATTCTACGCCCAACCGTTGCAGAGATATTCAAAGTGCTAAACACAGTACGTTGTCCAATGTTATCCTTATGGAGAATAAATAAAATTTGATATCTCGATTATTTATGAATGTATGTTGATGAAACTTGGTATGTTGCTTCACGTAGTACTGGTATATTAATATTTGCACAAAAAATTGATTTTTTATTGATTATCCCTGTAGCAGCGAACCTTCGTACTCAGCCCCCATGTTATTCTTATGGAGAATAAGTAAAATGTAATGACTCCCTTAATTATGAACATAAATTAATAAAACTTGGTATGTAGCTTCACTTGGTTGAGTTATATTGATAATTATATAAAAACCCATTTTTCTGTTCCTTGTTGCAGCAAACCTGCTTTCTCCAGCCCCCATGTTATTCTTATGGAGAATAACTAGAATGTTATATAGCGCTTATTTATGTTTGAATATTGATGAAACTTAGTATGTGGCTTCGCCTAGTTAAATTTTATTTATATTTGCATAAAAACCAATTGTTTCTGTTCCTTGTTTCAGCAAACCTACGTACTCATTACCAATGTTATTCTTATGGTGAATAATTAAAATCGCTTATATGTGAATATATTTTTATGAAACTGGGTTTGCGGCTTTATCTGGTATTAAGACATATATTATGCATTGGAAATTCGCTGAGTACGCAGGTTTGCTGCGACGGGGGTATTATGAAAGTACGTTCCACTCTATTGGTAACCACAGCTAAACTGCAGTTATTAATAACAAGTTGATTTACAACTTGTGATTTTAAAGCACTAATAGTCGGCAGCAGCGAGTACTGTAGATAGCTTGTAAATAATTCCCAGTTACAAGACTGATCTTAATCCCAAGACAGCGTCGTCGCCTCCGGGAAGCTTTAACAACTTGGTCCGCCTCTGCGAGACTCGGCCCTGGATATTTGATGAACAAACTAACAACTGAATAGTTGAAAAAAGCAATCAAATCTTGTGCCATATTGTGCCAAACAGTTTGCGCTACTTGAATGGATTGCATTGAACACTATTTCATAGAGTACTCTTAATTTTTTAATTTATCTTTACAAAATTATACTATAATTGAATAAAACATATTTATTTTTCATATTTTACACAATTACATTACATTGTAACCCTGAGGCGAGGTTATGAGGTTACCATCACTTTATTGCATTATTCTAAAATTAAAGGTCTTTCAAGTGCAGACATAAAATAATATGAAAATAAATACAATTAAAATTATATAAACATTTGTTTCTCTAATTGCGAGCAACATGAACAATATAATGAAAATAAATCAAAATATGAAATTAAAAATATAAAATTTCAACATAAGCCTTCAACTTTTAAACAGGTAGTAGTTTAACTATGTTTAACCAGTTTAACAAGTTTAACTATGTAGTTATTATTTCTGAAGAATATGATAGTAGAGTTTTTATTTCATTATAAACAATAACAATAAAACTTGTTCTACTAAAAGTATATTTTCCGTCTTGTGTGACTGTGGTGTATGCGGAAACAATAAAACGTATGTTATTTCGAACAGTGTTTAAAAATATTGATATAGATAGGAAAGATAGTTACAATTTATGTGGTATGTTGGAATAAAATTGACAACCAGTTTGAATATTTTAAACCATCTTAAACCATCTTATTCTCTTTTAATTTAACTTTTAATTTAGCTCCATGCTAGTACACGACATATCTAGACCAGACACGGTAACACAAACTAAAACCTCTGAAACCCAAAGCTAAAACTGTTTGGGTCTGTAAAACCTAAAAGTAACGTAGAAATTTCATCCATAACCGTTACAACATAAGTAGGTATTACTTCTAAGATAATTAACCAAGTTGGTCAAACATGCTACAAAGGCAAGACTATCAAATACATTAGTCACTATAATCAAGAGGTGCTAATAAAAACTGAAACTAACCAATGTAATTCCTATTGATTACATTTCATGAGTGTATACTGAACGAAGAAATGTTGTTAACATTTTAGGCGAAAAGGGAGTAGTGAAGTAACCCCATCACACAGATGTTTCACTTGTTCACTGTTTCAGCACGGTTGATCTGCAATAATTATCACGTTCGATTGATAGTTCCGTAGTTATCAGAGCAACAGTAAGGGTAGAATTACCCACACCCCGAGCCCCCCACTTATAATATGCTGATTTTCAAGTCCATTAGATTAAATTCTGGTCATAAAGTTCAGTGTTAAAACTAAAACTGTAATTTTCCCACGTATCCTTTAATTGATACAAAATATGTAAACTACTTCAAAACACTATTCAAAAGTGGCGTTTTGACTTCAATTAATGCCACTTTAGGATAAACTATTCGTGTAAAATGTGATACCAGTAAAAATTAAACAAAATGTTTTTGGTTGAGAGAGCAATTCCTAAGTATAAATACTTCTCTGGGTGACCGGGCTAGGTGGCAGAAATACAAATCCATAATCGATATTTTGTGTTTGAGAAATGTCGCTCGAGAATATCCGAGCAATAAAACATTAAGAGAGACAGTTAATGAAAACGAGGACTAAAGCAAACAGCTTTGTGGTTAGTTAACAAGTGCTTGAAAGTGAATGTATCATTAGCCTTGAGCTCCCTACTGACTGTCTGCGCCCTTGCTAATGACTGCGGTTTGTGAATATTTAAACAAGCCCAGGCACATGTTTCAATAACAAGGAGCCCCCTACATTACGAGTAGAATATATTTTCATATATCTACGTCTTTATTTTGGTGAAACATATATGTTGTGCTTGCCGTATTAATGTTATTGAAATCATAAGTAATATTATGATAATTAGTATTATCATTAAGTACAAGATTGTTGTAAAGTTTATTTAATAATAAGTAGATTTTATGTTTTTTTCTTTTTTGCTCGTGAAGTGTTCAACAGTATAATGACACCTTTCTTTTAACTTATTTTTACAAACACAGAATTATGTTTAGCTATATCCATGTCCTAAAAAAACATAGCGGACTGGTACCAACAGTTGATTAGACGTGTCAAAAAGCTTGGTTCCTCCAGCCGCACTCCTCGGCTGGATCCACGGTAGTTTGAGCTTGGTTCCTCCAGCCTCACTCCTCGGCTGGATCCACGGTAGTTTGAGCTCGGTTCCTCCAGCTTCACTCATCGGCTGGATCAACGGTAGTTTGAGCTCGGATCCTCCAGCTTCACTCCTCGGCTGGATCCACGGTAGTTTGAGCTTGGTTCCTCGAGCCTCACTCCTCGGCTGGATCCGTGGTAGTTTGAGCTTGGTTCCTCCAGCCTCACTCCTCGGCTGAATCCACGGTAGTTTGAGCTTGGTTCCTCCAGCCTCACTCATCGGCTGGATCCACGGTAGTTTGTGCTTGGTTCCTCCAGCCGCACTCCTCGGCTGGATCCACGGTAGTTTGAGCTTGGTTCCTCCAGCCTCACTCCTCGGCTGAATCCACGGTAGTTTGAGCTTGGTTCCTCCAGCCTCACTCCTCGGCTGGATCCACGGTAGTTTGAGCTTGGTTCCTCCAGCCGCACTCTTCGGCTGGATCCGCGGTAGTTTGAGCTTGGTTCCTCCAGTCTCACTCCTCGGCTGGATCCACGGTAGTTTGAGCTTGGTTCCTTCAGCCTCACTCCTCGGCTAGATCCGCGGTAGTTTGAGCTTGGTTCCTCCAGCCTCACTCCTCGGCTTGATCCACGGTAGTTTGAGCTTGGTTCCTCCAGCCTCACTCCTCGGCTGGATCCGCGGTAGTTTGAGCTTGGTTCCTCCAGCCTCACTCCTCGGCTGGATCCACGGTAGTTTGAGCTTGGTTCCTCCAGCCTCACTCCTCGGCTGGATCCGCGGTAGTTTATCTGGTGGTTGAGTGAGATTGTTGTTATATTTTAAAGTAGAACAATATTTACGAAGGAGTTTTAAATCAGGTACTTTGCCGTGTCTAAGCTTCTGGGAGGCTTCTTTTCGTGCAATCTCGTATGTTCCCGTTTCTGGCATGTCCCATCCATCGCAATAATAATATTTAGTTTTTCAGACTCTACCCCCTTTACCATAGCTTAGCTTAATGATACTTTTACTAATTTTACTTTGTTGATGACTGAACTGAGTTAGTGTAATGAAGTATTCAAAAGGCTTACTTCAAGGGTTATCTTACCCTACAATCCGATTCGATTACAAAAACGGCGCGTTGAGTTTCATTTTCAATTTAAAGAAACTCTTTTAAACCTCGATAGTGATCCTTTTATGCCGAAAAGTAATCTACGACTTTAGTAAATTGGCAGAGAATAACTTATCTCATAGTGGCTGTGACACATTTTTGGATATTGTTCTCAAAATATATTACCCCTCAGACGTCTATCTTATAAATATATATCTACTATATTATTAATACGCTTCATGCAAAATTTGTAAATAATAAGGCTTTTCGGTTTTAAGATTTATCCCTACATAGTATACACTAAAACGCGCGTCTAAGTGTGCAGACGTGTAAACTGGCTTTAGATTTTCGATTTAGGCCTCAGGGCTCTTCCCAACGGGACTTCCAAGACCCCATGTTATTGATATGGAAGAGTTTTATTTGGTTTATGCCAAAGCAAGAATACATTTAACGATATAAATAAAATAAGTTTCCTTGTTTTTTGCCCTTAAAAGTAACATGGAGAATAACTTTATTTGAATTGCAGCTGTTAATACATTTTGGACAGGTAATCACAAGTGTACATCTACCTATATAAATAAAATACGTTTTCTTTATATTTCAAATGTTAGCACACATGTTTTGTTTGTTTTTACACCAAATTAATTGCAGATAATACATTATAGACAGATAATCAGCAAGAATGCATCCATCTATATAAATAAAATAAGTTTTCTTTATACTTCAAATTTTATGTTTATACCGCCCTGAAAGTTGGTTTTTTGCCCTTAAGATGAACATGGGGAATACATTTTATTTGAATCGCAGCTGTTAATACATTATGGACAGGTAATCAGCAAGAATACACCTACCTAAATAAATAAAAATCAATTTTTTTCTATTTGAATTATATGTATATATATATATATATGATTTTTATATTTATAAAATCTATATCTACATCATTAATACGGTACATGCAAACTTTGTAAACAATAAGGCTTTTTTTTAAGATTTACCCCCACATATTATACACTAAAACGCGCGTCTAGGTGTGCAGAAGTGCAAACTGGCTTTAGATTTTCGATTTAGGCCTCAGGGCTCTGCCCAACGGGACTTCCAAGACCCCATGATATTAATATGGAAGAGAGTTTTATTTGGTTTATACCTCATGTTTTTCTACTTAATTTAATTCAATTAAATAAACAGCTGTTATAAGGATTATATCTAACTAGAGACACTGTAGTCTGCATGGTAAGACCTAGGTCCGGGACATGATAAGATAACTTTCATAACAAGATGAAACTATGGTCCGATTTTGATTAAATTTGGTACTCACATGTAAAGCAACATTGCATGTCTTTACGTTCGAAAAGCAGATAGATCACCCCATCCAAAGGGATATTTTGGAGGTGGGGTTTTGCACCCCAAATTTTTGACATATCATCTGTTTAAAAATCAAATTTTGGTTTGCACCATTGGATTTGGCTTAAAAAATAAACAATTTCATAGTTTAAATTATTACTCGACTTCAATCAGTAACTGAGATACAGAAAGTGCTAAACTCAAAACGTTGTCCAATGTCATTCTTATTTAGATTGGGTAAAGTTTTATTTATCGCTTATTTATGCATGTATATTGGTGACAATTGGTAAGTGCAATCTGGTATAATCTGGTTGTAGTGAATTGACACTTGCACAAAAACCAAATTGTTTCGATGGTTCCCGTAGTAGCAAACCTGCTAACTCAGCCCTAATGTTATTCTTATGGAGAATAAGTAAAATGTTATATCTTGCTTACCTCTGAACTTAAAATTCTTAAAACTTGGTATATAGCTTTGTCTGGATATTATCTATTGATATCCACATAAAATATCCCCGGAGTAGCAAACCCACTTACTCAGTCCTATGAAAACATATGGACATTCTGTTATCCCATATTATTCTCATGGGAAATAAATGAAATTCGATAAATGGGTCCCTTGTTTATGAATGCAAATTTTGAAACTTAGGATGTGCCTTCATATATTGTGGTATATTTTCATAAAATTCCTACTTTTAGTCTTCCTCGTTACAGCAAACCTGCGAAATCTGTTCAATGGCATTCTTATGGAGGATAAATACATTGTTATATCTCACTAATTTATTAATAGGTAGGCCTACGGGTCTCCATACAATCCTGGACTGATTCTTACGACTAATAAAATAAAAACAACTAGAGATGCAAGTATAAGCTTATATTTTTAAGAGAGTGCAACAAACAAAGTTTTATTTACAATATATACAACATCAGTACACTTCCACATGTGGCACATTGGTGGCCCGTAGAGTATCTAGCCGAAATTCAATTTCCGCCCAAATATTAACCAACTCCTCCTCAGTGATTATTAATATTGCTCCCCTGATTCTGGTTTTCAGCTCGTCCATATCAGCGACAGGTGTAGCATATGCAACGTCTTTAACATAGCTCCGAAAGAAAAAGTCTATTGGAGTAATATCCGGCCTCATTTTTTTATGTTAGTGATTGTCTGGATGAAACATCCCCCAATCGGCGGATCGGTCGCAGCGGGCCCATATAGCTTTATCTCCTGGCTCACAAGATATTTCCCCCATGGACTTTTTCTTTTGGGGTTATGTTAAAGTCGTTGTATATGCTTCACCTGTTTCTGATATGGACGAGCTGAAGACCATAATCAGAGGAGCAATATCAACAAACACTGAGAAGATGTTGGTTAATACTTGGGCGGAAATTGAATGTTGGCTAGATTTTCTACGAGTCACATGTGGAAGTGTACTGATGTTGTGTATTTTGTAAATAAAGCTCTACTTGTTGCACTTTCTTCAAATATACATGTAGCTCTAGTGGTTTTCATTCTATTAAATTTACAAATCAGTCCAGAACTTTATGGGCACCCGGTATTTTGATGACACTAGGTACTCTGGTTATTGTGTCGAGGACGTATAACATACTTGCACTGGAAATTTGTCTAAATTCGACCGTGCTATTTTGTCTTGGATTGTGTAGCAATTCTGCGTACTCAGACCCAATGGCATTCGTATAGAGAATAAATAAAATGTTACATCTTAATTATTAACATATTTTTATGAAACTTGCCAAGTGGCTCCATGTGGATTTACGTATTTGAAATTGACTGAGAACGCAAGTTTGCTATTTCAGGTGTATTTTTATTTTCAAACATTAATCAATTATTGCAAGGGTTCTGCTATATACAGAATGAGCACAGCTGTTTTCTAGACACGTGTTTTTTTTGTTGTTATCTACTCAAACTTGTAAAAATTGTTTTACATGCTAAACATCTATTACATAAGGCATGTCATGAGATTTGAAATACTGTCGCGCCAACATCCACCGCGGGCTGGCCTGTTTATCCGGCAGATTTGTCATTTTACAACTCGCTTCACACGATACTCCTGCAGAGGCGGGCAGCGAGAGGGAAATTAACGTTAGCCTTAGGTCCGCGTCGTTGGCAATTAAACTTTAAAATCAGACATATATTTAAACACAGTTGAAAATTCGTTATTTATAGAAAGTACACAGAGTATACACTGAATAGTGTCCATTGTCTTTACTGTTATTACATGTAATAAATATTTACAAAAAATGATAATCAAACCTAGATATATGATATATGCATTCACTTCAAATAATCTATAACATACTATCATTGACTATAGATACTTCTATAGTCAATGCTGATTCTTAAAAATCTGTTTAGAGTTTAAATTATTTTTAAGCATCATAGACAATATCTAAATGCCTTTTCTTTGAACACATAATAATTCTACATACCCATGTAGCTTGAAACCCCCAGACAAATTGCCGAAACTGATAATTTTTTCAAACCCCTAACAAATTATTTAAAATTTATAGATTTAACAAATTTTAGATTTATAGTTTTTCAGCTCTAGCGGCCGATAGGATGATCCTATCTGAAAACGGAGGACAACACGTGTCATGGGATTTTGCAAGATCTACAACTGGTCCTATGACTTTTTGTTGTTTTCCGCTTTCTTCACCCTTTGATAAAGCTAAACTTTGTTATTTCAGGATATTGTCAAAGATTTTGCTGGTGACTTTAAATGTTCTGTCACTTTAATTCAGTACTTTGAGGCTTGATATTTAAAACACAATATGTTGTATTTGTGTCAATATTTTGTGAGTGTGTTTATGTGTGTGTTTTATCTTCACAAAACAGTACCTCCAATATATATATACAGCCGCGTGTGTAACTGACTGACTCACTCACTGAGGTATCCGAATTATATACCACTTATAGATGAGCTAGGAACGTGAAATTTGGCATGCGCGTAGCTTCTACCTAGTTACCCCCAAAAAAATTCAAAAAGTTAAAATGTAAATTTGTAACCTCCTCAAACAAAATCAAAATGGTGGCATTTTTGGACCTTTAAAAATTAGTGTTGTTTTACTTGGGCTCTAATGACCGAACGGTTGGTCCTATCGAGAAACGGAGACCACCACGACGCACGGATTTCAGACGATCTACAACTTTGGTCCTACGACATTCTGCCGTATCTCTCCTTTACCTTTAGGTAGCGCTAGATTTTTAAATTTTTAGCACTTTTCCACCAAAACGTTGTGGTTTTAGCGAATTTCCCCTATAGGGAAGAAGCTATTACCGTTGGTCTCATGGTAAGACTTAAGCCCGAGACCATGATAATTTTTTGTTTTGAGGTCCCCAGATGCCAAAAACACTATTCGTTCAAACTTATATATGTATATCTATCTATCATCTATATATATATATATATATATATATATATATATATATATGTGTGTGTGTGTGTGTTTGTGTGTGTGTGTGTGTGTGTGTGTGTGTGTGTGTGTGTGTGTGTGTGTGTGTGTGTCCGTGAATGCGATAACTTGAGTAAAAACGTCCGATTTCGATGAAATTTGGCTCAAATGTGTAAAGTGACATTCATGACTTTAAGTTCGAAAACCAGAAAAATCTGACTATGGGAAGGGGGGTTTATGGGGGTTTTAAATTTTCCAAAAATCTGTTTTTGCATTTTTCACCCTCAAGTTGTTAAAAAACTTAATTTTGGTTTTGACCATGTTATAGAGCTTAAAAAAAACAAATAATTTAGTATTTTGAATAATTAACCTAGGTTAGTTAAGTGGTTGCGGAGGAAATCCAAAAAACGTACTCATAAAATCCCCCATGTTAATGTTATGGGAAAAAGGTTTTTGGCTTTTCCACAGTTATTTTTATGTAAACATCACATTTGCTTTTACCAATCAGTTGAGCTCCACAAAACAATAATTTTGGTGTTTAATTTGTGATTCTACACCCAACCGTTGCAGAGATATTCAAAGTGCTAAACACAGTACGTTGTCCAATGTTATCCTTAAGGAGAATAAATAAAATTTGATATCTCGATTATTTATGAATGTATATTTATGAAACTTGGTATATGGATTCACGTAGTACTGGTATATTTATATTTGCACAAAAAATTATTGTTTTGTTGATTATCCCCGTAGCAGCAAACCTGCGAACTCAGCCCCCATGTTATTCTTATGGAGAATAAATAAAATGTAATGACTCCCTTAATTATGAACATAATTCAATAAAACTTTGTATGTGGCTTCACCTTGTTGAGTTATATTGATATTTGCATAAAAACCTATTTTCCTTGTTGCAGCAAACCTGCTTACTCAGCCCCCATGTTATTCTTATGGAGAATAATTAAAAAGTTATATCGCCCTTATTTATGATTGAATATTGATGAAACTTGGTATGTGGTTTTGCCTATTTAAATTCTATTTATATTTGCATAAAAACCAACTGTTTGTGTTCCTTGTTTCAGCAAACCTACGTACTCATCACCAATGTTATTCTTATGGAGGATAATTAAAATTGTATATATCACTTATATGTGAATATATTTTTACGAAACTTAGTATGTGGCTTTATGGTGTATTAAGACATATATTATGCATTGGAAATTCGCTGAGTACGCAGGTTTGCTGCGACGGGGTATTTATTTTCTTGGCACTATAATATAGTACTTAAGAGTACTAATATTTGGCACAAAAATTACATCTACATTACAGGAAGTATGTGGTAGAAGATGTATGACCACATCAAATTGTTTGAACCCTAAAGAAATTTGAAAATTCCCCAGTTTTTGAGATTTTTCGGTGGTTTTGTAGGTATTTTGGTATCTTAGACTTACATAGAAGGTAAAAACATGTACCAGATTGTTTTAATTAGTTGTACATGTCCTATAGACACCACATGTATTATAGTTATGCTATGTTATGACGGTGTATCCCCCTCAAAATAAAAATAGAAAAAACTGTTATTTACAGGTCATACTCAAAAATCTGTCAAAGATATTAAATTATTTCAATAACTTAAATAATCCTACATCATACTAGTGTATTTCAATTTTTTCATTCCCTCAACTTTAAATATCTGTTGATTTTTCTGTTTTCTTAGTATGAGTAGTATTAATATGTCGCTTCTGGGCCACTAAATACAACACCACTTAATCTTGAGCTAGAAACGTGAGATTTGGCATCGTCAACCTGAGGCTAAACAGCAACCTGGGGGCGAAGCCCCCCACAGGGGTCTGGGGGTGGAGCCCCCATCGAGCGAAGCGATTAACAATAATACAATCACACTGTCTTCATATTGGGTTATTACAGTTTGTCCTTAATAATTAAATAAGAATATAAACCCATATTACCTATACTAAGAACTAATAAAATATTCTTATAAGTAACTTTTGAATTTGGTGTTGATATTTTCTAGTTTAATTTCCCTGGGAAAATACTTTAAAATTGCAATGCTTTGTATGTAGCTTTCTTTTTTTTTAAATTGATCTTACCGTGACTGTAATATTCTTGCCTTTACTTCTAGTATTGTACTGGTGAATTGACAAGGGGTGTTGTTTCACTTTTTGCTGTCAATGTAATTAATAATATACTTTCCATAAACTGTTATAATTTTAAGGCCAATAAAATGTTTGTTCCTTTCCATATACCTCCTGTTTTAAATAAAGGAAAAATCTAATAGCTTCAGATTTTTAATCGGGATCGATTCCCTTTGGCAGTAACATTTGTATAAAATATGTATGAATGCTCTTGATATAGTCAAATGTAATGACGGCATTGTAGAGTAAACCGAATTAGTATGTTTTATATGTTACTATCTTTTACTTAATGAAAGACATTTCAATTGTAAATATACAAAAATAACTATCAAACAATAGTTCAACAATTATTTATCATTTTCGTTAAAATGCCTTTATTATTATATTTTGGCTTTTTTCATCTTTATTTTACTTTGCAAAAGGTTTGTTTACACTAATTTATGTATATTTACAAATCAATCATCAGGAATTCATGTTTTCTTTTTCAAAACATTTTCGGTCCCATATTTGTAAAGACATTGTAAGGTATTGTTAAACAAAATTATATAATTAGACAATGCTAATTTAATGTGTGGTACACAATAAATAGTACAAACGCGGGAAATAAATCGTGTTAAGACTCGGCAACGACCAGAACAATAAATCCAATGTTAATTTAGGACAACCCTTTGACAGTGTTTCAAACTAAATTAATTTCATGAATAATTCATCACAACTTAAATATTTGTTGCAACTAAACAAATCGCCATGACTTTGACACTTGTTTTGTTACTCAGCAATACGGAAAGCCCTTTCTGCAACGTATTTTTTTAAAACACTTATTTAAAGTGATAAAAAGACAATAAAGGTAATAATTTTTAAACTGAACATTTCGGATTATCTGCATATTTAGAAAAGAAATGGTGTTACTTGATCCTTCAGTATTGAGTAACTAACGGTGCCTGGTATAAAAGTACGTTTATTTTTTTCTTTCTTTTCTTTATCTGCATTTTATAACAAAAAAAGCTTGTGAAAAAAGTTAATTCACTGCACTAATTTCTTAAGACTTAACTAAATAAATTAATTAATAAAGTTTGTCTTTTGGAACACATATTGCTTTTATAAACATATCGAATGTTTTAGGATATATTCATTTTTTTGCTATTTAGTAAAGTAATCTCAAGAAGCCTATGAATAGTCTTGATTTCACGATCCATCCAAGTTAAGAATTAGTCTCTGAATTTACTTAAATCCTTATGTTTATTAAGTACATAGGTTCCAAAAGTACTTAAATCCGGCCTTACATTTACATTTACTGGCCTCTAGTAAGAACATTAATTTCCTCCACAATTACGTTATCATCATAATTCATTATACTAACACCATTATCATCGGCGTTAGTTTGATACAGTAACAAGTATGAGTCAACAAAGTAGCAAAAGGAAATTCCGGGTTGTAGCATTGTGTAATGATGCTACATAAGACCTTTAAAATTACATGTGGCATGGCTATAACAAGGCATGCACCACCTCGATACGGATGTTTTTGTTACGGAAGACTTTGTTTTGGTCAAATAGTGTAGCAGGTAAAATCAAAATTCTGGCTTTAACAACTTTTTATATCATATAAAATAGTTAAATTAACTTGGTATTTGACTTAAAACAACTTTCTGTCTACAAAGTGTAAATTAATCGTATCGGATGTGCAGTCTGAGTATTTATAACTCAAGACTTCTTATGGAAGCTTTATTTAAAATTATTTTACATAGGGCCAGTGAATCATAAGGGCTTAAATAATGTGATGGTCAAAGAAGCACGCGACATTACACACGATATTAAAAGTTTTGCCACCTGAACCGTAAAATTAAAAGACAAAATTTTTCTCTTCGAAGTTGTTTCTACCTAGTAAAAAAAATATTTTCGGTATCCTTCATTTATTAATAATTTTACTGTGAAATTTATTTTAGTGTATGTAGAATTGTACAATTGTTTATAATATAATATATTGACTCATAAATGCATAAGTACGATTACAATGTTATAGTCGTGTTCATAATTTAGTATTGAAAACAGGAGTAAACTTTTCATGGTGCCACAGAGAAATTTACGCCTTAATTATAATATTGTAATGAGGACGTTGGAGATGGCCATGTTGGATTTTTACTCCTTTAGAATCAATGTTAAAAGGAATGTCATGTTACATCGAATCTGAAAACTATGATTCATCATATAAATGTCTCTTGAGTATACTTTTTATTGGTGAACAACAGTAACGACTTGTATTTCTAAAAGGCCTAGCACAAATACACTAAATATAAATTCGAAGTAGTTTCTTTTAAAAAAACTTATCAGTATTTCAACAAGCTGTTCCTCAGACGATGCGCTAGTCTCATCATGTTACACCGCATCAGTGTCGGCATAAGGTAAGTGATCCGCGTCAACAGGGCTAATGCAGCGGCGATATGGAACACGCCAACATGGGTTATTCATGATCGGAGCCGCTGCTGCCGCCGGGAGCACTAAACTGCCCCTCCTCAGACAATGCGTTAGTCTCATCATGTTACACCGCATCAGTGTTGGCATAAGGTAAGTCATCCGCGTCAACAGGGCTAATGCAGTGGCGATGTGGAACACGCCAACATGGGTTATTCATGATCGGAGCCGCTGCTACCGCCGGGAACACTAAACTGCCCCTCCTCAGACAATGCGCTAGTCTCATCATGTTACACCGCAACAGTGTTGGCATAAGGTAAGTCATCCGCGTCAACAGGGCATATGCAGTGGCGATGTGGAACACGCCAACATGGGTTATTCATGATCGGAGCCGCTGCTGCCGCCGGGAACATTAAACTGCCCCTCCTCAGACAATGCGCTAGTCTCATCATGTTACACCGCATCAGTGTCGGCATAAGGTAAGTGATCCGCGTCAACAGGGCCAATGCAGCGGCGATGTGGAACACGGCAACATGGGTTATTCATGATCGGAGCCGCTGCTGCCGCCGGGAACACTAAACTGCCCCTCCTCAGACAATGCGCTAGTCTCATCATGTTACACCACATCAGTGTCGGCATAAGGTAAGTGATCCGCGTCAACAGGGCTAATGCAGCGGCGATGTGGAACACGCCAACATGGGTTATTCATGATCGGAGCCGCTGCTGCCGCCGGGAACACTAAACTGCCCCTCCTCAGACAATGCGCTAGTCTCATCACGTTACACCGTATCAGTGTCAGCATAAGGTACAGTGTGTGGTATCTAGTGATCCGCGTCAAAAGGGCTAATGCAGCGGCGATGTGGAACACGCCAACATGGGTTATTCATGACCGGAGCCGCTCCTGCCGCCGGGAACACTAAACTGCCCCTCCTCAGACAATGCGCTAGTCTCATCATGTTACACCGTATCAGTGTCAGCATAAGGTACAGTGTGTGGTATCTAGTGATCCGCGTCAACAGGGCTAATGCAGCGGCGATGTGGAACACGCCAACATGGGTTATTCATGATCGGAGCCGCTGCTGCCACCGGGAACACTAAACTGCCCCTCCTCAGACAACGCGCTAGTCTCATCATGTTACACCGCATCCGTGTCGGCATAAGGTACAGTGTGTGGTATCTAGTGATCCGCGTCAACAGGGCTAATGCAGCGGCGATATGGAACACGCCAACATGGGTTATTCATGACCGGAGCCGCTGCTGCCACCGGGAACACTAAACAGCCCCTCCTCAGAAAATGCGCTAGTCTCATCATGTTAAACCGCATCAGTGTCGGCATAAGGTACAGTGTGTGGTATCTAGTGATCCGCGTCAACAGGGCTAATGCAGCGGCGATGTGGAACACGCCAACATGGGTTATTCATGACCAGAGCCGCTGCTGCCGCCGGGAACACTACACTGCCCCTCCTCAGACAATGCGCTAGTCTCATCATGTTACACCGTATCAGTGTCAGCATAAGGTACAGTGTTTGGTATCTAGTGATCCGCGTCAACAGGGCTAATGCAGCTGCGATGTGGAACACGCCAACATGGGTTATTCATGACCGGAGCCGCTGCTGCCGCCGGGAACACTAAACTGCCCATCCTCAGACAATGTGCTAGTCTCATCATGTTACACCGCATCAGTGTCGGCATAAGGTACAGTGTGTGGTATCTAGTGATCCGCGTCAACAGGGCTAATGCAGCGGCGATGTGGAACACGCCAACATGGGTTATTCATGACCGGAGCGGCTGCTGCCGCCGGGTACACTAAACAGCCCCTCCTCAGACAATGCGCTAGTCTCATCATGTTACACCGCATCAGTGTCGGCATAAGGTACAGTGTGTGGTATCTAGTGATCCGCGTCAACAGGGCTAATGCAGCGGCGATGTGGAACACGCCAACATGGGTTATTCATGATCGGAGCCGCTGCTGCCGCCGGGAACACTAAACTGCCCCTCCTCAGACAATGCGCTAGTTTCATCATGTTACACCGCATCAGTGTCGGCATAAGGTAAGTGATCCGCGTCAACAGGGCTAATGCAGTGGCGATGTGGAACACGCCAACATGGGTTATTCATGATCGGAGCCGCTGCTGCCGCCGGGAACACTAAACTGCCCCTCCTCAGACAATGCGCTAGTCTCATCACGTTACACCGTATCAGTGTCAGCATAAGGTACAGTGTGTGGTATCTAGTGATCCGCGTCAAAAGGGCTAATGCAGCGGCGATGTGGAACACGCCAACATGGGTTATTCATGATCGGAGCCGCTGCTGCCGCCGGGAACACTAAACTGCCCCTCCTCAGACAATGCGCTAGTCTCATCACGTTACAACGTATCAGTGTCAGCATAAGGTACAGTGTGTGGTATCTAGTGATCCGCGTCAAAAGGGCTAATGCAGCGGCGATGTGGAACACGCCAACATGGGTTATTCATGATCGGAGCCGCTGCTGCCGCTGGGAACACTAAACTGCCCCTCCTCAGACAATGCGCTAGTCTCATCATGTTACACCGCATCAGTGTCGGCATAAGGTACAGTGTGTGGTATCTAGTGATCCGCGTCAACAGGGCTAATGCAGCGGCGATGTGGAACACGCCAACATGGGTTACTCATGACCGGAGCCGCTGTTGCCGCCGGGAACACTAATCTGCCCCTCCTCAGACAATGCGCTAGTCTCGTCATGTTACACCACATCAGTGTCGCCATAAGGTACAGTGTGTGGTATCTAGTGATCCGCGTCAACAGGGCTAATGCAGCGGCGATGTGGAACACGCCAACATGGGTTATTCATGACCGGAGCCGCTCCTGCCGCCGGGAACACTAAACTGCCCCTCCTCAGACAATGCGCTAGTCTCATCATGTTACACCGTATCAGTGTCAGCATAAGGTACAGTGTGTGGTATCTAGTGATCCGCGTCAACAGGGCTAATGCAGCGGCGATGTGGAACACGCCAACATGGGTTATTCATGATCGGAGCCGCTGCTGCCGCCGGGAACACTAAACTGCCCCTCCTCAGATAACGCGCTAGTCTCATCATGTTACACCGCATCAGTGTCGGCATAAGGTACAGTGTGTGGTATCTAGTAATCCGCGTCAACAGGGCTAATGCAGCGGCGATATGCAACACGCCAACATGGGTTATTCATGACCGGAGCCGCTGCTGCCACCGGGAACACTAAACAGCCCCTCCTCAGACAATGCGCTAGTCTCATCATGTTACACCGCATAAGTGTCGGCATAAGGTACAGTGTGTGGTATCTAGTGATCCGCGTCAACAAGCTAATGCAGCGGCGATGTGGAACACGCCAACATGGGTTATTCATGACCGGAACCGCTGCTGCCGCCGGGAACACTAAACTGCCCCTCCTCAGACAATGCGCTAGTCTCATCATGTTACACCGTATCAGTGTCAGCATAAGGTACAGTGTTTGGTATCTAGTGATCCGCGTCAACAGGGCTAATGCAGCTGCGATGTGGAACACGCCAACATGGGTTATTCATGACCGGAGCCGCTGCTGCCGCCGGGAACACTAAACTGCCCATCCTCAGACAATGTGCTAGTCTCATCATGTTACACCGCATCATTGTCGGCATAAGGTACAGTGTGTGGTATCTAAGGATCCGCGTCAACAGGGCTAATGCAGCGGCGATGTGGAACACGCCAACATGGGTTATTCATGACCGGAGCGGCTGCTGCCGCCGGGAACACTAAACAGCCCCTCCTCAGACAATGCGCTAGTCTCATCATGTTACACCGCATCAGTGTCGGCATAAGGTACAGTGTGTGGTATCTAGTGATCCGCGTCAACAGGGCTAATGCAGCGGCGATGTGGAACACGCCAACATGGGTTATTCATGATCGGAGCCGCTGCTGCCGCCGGGAACACTAAACTGCCCCTCCTCAGACAATGCGCTAGTCTCATCATGTTACACCGCATCAGTGTCGGCATAAGGTAAGTGATCCGCGTCAACAGGGCTAATGCAGCGGCGATGTGGAACACGCCAACATGGGTTAATCATGATCGGAGCCGCTGCTGCCACCGGGAACACTAAACTGCCCCTCCTCAGACAATGCGCTAGTCTCATCATGTTACACCACATCAGTGTCGGCATAAGGTAAGTGATCCGCGTCAACAGGGCTAATGCAGCGGCGATGTGGAACACGCCAACATGGGTTATTCATGATCGGAGCCGCTGCTGCCGCCGGGAACACTAAACTGCCCCTCCTCAGACGATGCGCTAGTCTCATCATGTTACACCGCATCAGTCTCGGCACAGTGTGGTATCTAGTGATCCGCGTCAAAAGGGCTAATGCAGCGGCGATGTGGAACAAGCCAACATGGGTTATTCATGACCGGAGCCGCTGCTGCCGCCGGGAACACTAATATGCCCCTCCTCAGACAATGCGCTAGTCTCATCATGTTACACCGCAGCAGTGTCGCCATAAGGTACAGTGTGTGGTATCTAGTAATCCGCGTCAACAGGGCTAATGCAGCGGCGATGTGGAACACGCCAACATGGGTTATTCATGACCGGAGCCGCTGCTGCCGCCGGGAACACTAAACTGCCCCTCCTCAGACAATGCGCTAGTCTCATCATGTTACACCGTATCAGTGTCAGCATAAGGTACAGTGTGTGGTATCTAGTGATCCGCGTCAACAGGGCTAATGCAGCGGCGATGTGGAACACGCCAACATGGGTTATTCATGATCGGAGCCGCTGCTGCCGCCGGGAACACTAAACTGCCCCTCCTCAGACAACGCGCTAGTCTCATCATGTTACACCGCATCAGTGTCGGCATAAGGTACAGTGTGTGGTATCTAGTGATCCGCGTCAACAGGGCTAATGCAGTGGCGATTTGGAACACGCCAACATGGGTTATTCATGACCGGAGCCGCTGCTGCCACCGGGAACACTAAACAGCCCCTCCTCAGACAATGCGCTAGTCTCATCATGTTACACCGCATCAGTGTCGGCATAAGGTACAGTGTGTGGTATCTAGTGATCCGCGTCAACAGGGCTAATGCAGCGGCGATGTGGAACACGCCAACATGGGTTATTCATGACCGGAGCCACTGCTGCCGCCGGGAACACTAAACTGCCCCTCCTCAGACAATGCGCTAGTCTCATCATGTTACACCGTATCAGTGTCAGCATAAGGTACAGTGTTTGGTATCTAGTGATCCGCGTCAACAGGGTTAATGCAGCTGCGATGTGGAACACGCCAACATGGGTTATTCATGACCGGAGCCGCTGCTGCCGCCGGGAACACTAAACAGCCCCTCCTCAGACAATGCGCTAGTCTCATCATGTTACACCGCATCAGTGTCGGCATAAGGTACAGTGTGTGGTATCTCGTGATCCGCGTCAACAGGGCTAATGCAGCGGCGATGTGGAACACGCCAACATGGGTTATTCATGATCGGAGCCGCTGCTGCCGCCGGGAACCCTAAACTGCCCCTCCTCAGACAATGCGCTAGTCTCATCATGTTACACCGCATCAGTGTCGGCATAAGGTAAGTGATCCGCGTCAACAGGGCTAATGCAGCGGCGATGTGGAACACGCCAACATGGGTTATTCATGATCGGAGCCGCTGCTGCCACCGGGAACACTAAACTGCCCCTCCTCAGACAATGCGTTAGTCTCATCATGTTACACCGCATCAGTGTTGGCTTAAGGTAAGTCATCCGCGTCAACAGGGCTAATGCTGTGGCGATGTGGAACACGCCAACATGGGTTATTCATGATCGGAGCCGCTGCTGCCGCCGGGAACACTAAACTGCCCCTCCTCAGACAATGCGCTAGTCTCATCATGTTACACCACATCAGTGTTGGCATAAGGTAAGTGATCCGCGTCAACAGGGCTAATGCAGTGGCGATGTGGAACACGCCAACATGGGTTATTCATGATCGGAGCCGCTGCTGCCGCCGGGAACGCTAAACTGCCCCTCCTCAGACAATGCGCTAGTCTCATCATGTTACACCGCATCAGTGTTGGCATAAGGTAAGTGATCCGCGTCAACAGGGCTAATGCAGCGGCGATGTGGAACACGCCAACATGGGTTATTCATGATCGGAGCCGATGCTGCCGCCGGGAACACTAAACTGCCCCTCCTCAGACAATGCGCTAGTCTCATCATGTTACACCACATCAGTGTCGGCATAAGGTAAGTGATCCGCGTCAACAGGGCTAATGCAGCGGCGATGTGGAACACGCCAACGTGGGTTATTCATGATCGGAGCCGCTGCTGCCGCCGGGAACACTAAACTGCCCCTCCTCAGACAATGCGCTAGTCTCATCATGTTACACCGCATCAGTCTCGGCACAGTGTGGTATCTAGTGATCCGCGTCAAAAGGGCTAATGCAGCGGTGATGTGGAACACGCCAACATGGGTTATTCATGATCGGAGCCGCTGCTGCCGCCGGGAACACTAAACTGCCCCTCCTCAGACAATGCGCTAGTCTCATCATGTTACACCGCATCAGTGTCGGCATAAGGTACAGTGTGTGGTATCTAGTGATCCGCGTCAATAGGGCTAATGCAGCGGCGATGTGGAACACGCCAACATGGGTTATTCATGACCGGAGCCGCTGCTGCCGCCGGGAACACTAATCTGCCCCTCCTCAGACAATGCGCTAGTCTCATCATGTTACACCTCATCAGTGTCGCCATAAGGTACAGCGTGTGGTATCTAGTGATCCGCGTCAACAGGGCTAATGCAGCGGCGATGTAGAACACGCCAACATGGGTTATTCATTACCGGAGCCGCTGCTGCCGCCGGGAACACTAAACTGCCCCTCCTCAGACAATGCGCTAGTCTCATCATGTTACACCGTATCAGGGTCAGCATAAGGTACAGTGTGTGGTATCTAGTGATCCGCGTCAACAGGGCTAATGCAGCGGCGATGTGGAACACGCCAACATGGGTTATTCATGATCGGAGCCGCTGCTGCCGCCGGGAACACTAAACTGCCCCTCCTCAGACAATGCGCTAGTCTCATCATGTTACACCACATCAGTGTCGGCATAAGGTACAGTGCGTGGTATCTAGTGATCCGCGTCAACAGGGCTAATGCAGCGGCGATGTGGAACACGCCAACATAGGTTATTCATGACCGAAGCCGCTGCTGCCGCCGGGAACACTAAACTGCCCCTCCTCAGACAATGCGCTAGTCTCATCATGTTACACCGTATCAGTGTCAGCATAAGGTATAGTGTTTGGTATCTAGTGATCCGCGTCAACAGGGCTAATGCAGCGGCGATGTGGAACACGCCAACATGGGTTATTCATGACCAGAGCCGCTGCTGCCGCCGGGAACACTAAACTGCCCATCCTCAGACAATGTGCTAGTCTCATCATGTTACACCGCATCAGTGTCGGCATAAGGTACAGTGTATGGTATCTAGTGATCCGCGTCAACAGGGCTAATGCAGCGGCGATGTGGAACACGCCAACATGGGTTATTCATGACCGGAGCCGCTGCTGCCGCCGGGAACACTAAAAAGGCCCCTCCTCAGACAATGCGCTAGTCTCATCATGTTACACCGCATCAGTGTCGGCATAAGGTACAGTGTGTGGTATCTAGTGATCCGCGTCAACAGGACTAATGCAGCGGCGATGTGGAACACGCCAACATGGGTTATTCATGATCGGAGCCGCTGCTGCCGCCGGGAACACTAAACTGCCCCTCCTCAGACAATGCGTTAGTCTCATCATGTTACACCGCATCAGTGTAGGCATAAGGTAAGTGATCCGCGTCAACAGGGCTAATGCAGCGGCGATGTGAAACACGCCAACACGGGTTATTCATGATCGGAGCCGCTGCTGCCGCCGGGAACACTAAACTGCCCCTCCTCAGACAATGCGCTAGTCTCATCATGTTACACCACATCAGTGTCGGCATAAGGTAAGTGATCCGCGTCAACAGGGCTAATGCAACGGCGATGTGGAACACGCCAACATGGGTTATTCATGATCGGAGCCGCTGCTGCCGCCGGGAACACTAAACTGCCCCTCCTCAGACAATGCGCTAGTCTCATCATGTTACACCGCATCAGTCTCGGCACAGTGTGGTATCTAGTGATCCGCGTCAAAAGGGCTAATGCAGCGGCGATGTGGAACACGCCAACATGGGTTATTCATGATCGGAGCCACTACTGCCGCCGGGAACACTAAACTGCCCCTCCTCAGAAAATGCGCTAGTCTCATCATGTTACACCGCATCAGTGTCGGCATAAGGTACAGTGTGTGGTATCTAGTGATCCGCGTCAACAGGGCTAATGCAGCGGCGATGTGGAACACGCCAACATGGGTTATTCATGACCGGAGCCGCTGCTGCCACCGGGAACACTAATCTGCCCCTCCTCAGACAATGCGCTTGTCTCATCATTTTACACTGCATCACTGTCGGCATAAGGTACAGTGTGTGGTATCTAGTGATCCGCGTCAACAGGGCTAATGCAGCGGCGATGTGGAACACGCCAACATGGGTTATTCATGATCGGAGCCGCTGCTGCCGCCGGGAACACTAAACTGCCTCTCCTCAGACAATGCGCTAGTCTCATCATGTTACACCACATCAGTGTCGGCATAAGGTAAGTGATCCGCGTCAACAGGGCTAATGCAGCGGCGATGTGGAACACGCCAACATGGGTTATTCATGATCGGAGCCGCTGCTGCCACTGGGAACACTAAACAGCCCCTCCTCAGACAATACGCTAGTCTCATCATGTTACACCGCATCAGTGTCGGCATAAGCTACAGTGTGTGGTATCTAGTGATCCGCGTCAACAGGGCTAATGCAGCGGCGATGTGGAACACGCCAACATGGGTTATTCATGATCGGAGCCGCTGCTGCCGCCGGGAACACTAAACTGCCCCTCCTCAGACAATGCGCCAGTTTTATCATATAACACCGTATCAGTGTTGGCACTAAGTACAGTGTGTAGTATCTAGTGATCCGCGTCAACAGGGCTAATGCAGCGGCGATGTGGAACACGCCAACATGGGTTATTCATGATCGGAGCCGCTGCTGCCGCCGGGAACACTTAACTGCCCCTCCTCAGACAATGCACTAGTCTCATCATGTTACACCGCATCAGTGTCGGCATAAGGTAAGTGATCCGCGTCAACAGGGCTAATGCAGCGGCGATGTGGAACACGCCAACATGGGTTATTCATGATCGGAGCCGCTGCTGCCGCCGGGAACACTAAACTGCCCCTCCTCAGACAATGTGCTAGTCTCATCATGTTACACCGCATCAGTGTCGGCATAAGGTACAGTGTGTGGTATCTAGTGATCCGCGTCAACAGGGCTAATGCAGCGGCGATGTGGAACACGCCAACATGGGTTATTCATGACCGGAGCCGCTGCTGCCGCCGGGAACACTAAACTGCCTCTCGTCAGACAATGCGCTAGTCTCATCATGTTACACCGTATCAGTGTCAGCATAAGGTACAGTGTGTTGTATCTAGTGATCCGCGTCAACAGGGCTAATGCAGCGGCGATGTGGAACACGCCAACATGGGTTATTCATGACCGGAGCCGCTGCTGCCGCCGGGAACACTAAACTGCCTCTCCTCAGACAATGCGCTAGTCTCATCATGTTACACCGCATCAGTGTCGGCATAAGGTAAGTGATCCGCGTCAACAGGGCTAATGCAGCGGCGATGTGGAACACGCCAACATGGGTTATTCATGATCGGAGCCGCTGCTGTCGCCGGGAACACTAAACTGCCCCTCCTCAGACAATGCGCTAGTCTCATCATGTTACACCGCATCAGTGTCGGCATAAGGTACAGTGTGTGGTATCTAGTGATCCGCGTCAACAGGGCTAATGTAGCGGCGATGTGGAACACGCCAACATGGATTATTCATGATCGGAGCCGCTGCTGCCGCCGGGAACACTAAACTGCCCCTCCTCAGACATTGCGCTAGTTTCATCATATAACACCGTATCAGTGTTGGCACTAAGTACAGTGTGTGGTATCTAGTGATCCGCGTCAACAGGGCTAATGCAGCGGCGATGTGGAACACGCCAACATGGGTTATTCATGATCGGAGCCGCTGCTGCCGCCGGGAACACTAAACTGCCCCTCCTCAGACAATGCGCTAGTTTCATCATATAACACCGTATCAGTGTTGGCACTTAGTACAGTGTGTGGTATCTAGTGATCCGCGTCAACAGGGCTAATGCAGCGGCGATGTGGAACACGCCAACATGGGTTATTCATGATCGGAGCCGCTTCCTCCGGGAACACTGAACTGCCCCTCCTCAGACAACGAAGTAGTCTCATCACGTTACAGCGCATCAGTGTCGGCATAAGGTACAGTGTGTGGTATCTAGTGATCCGCGTCAACAGGGCTAATGCAACGGCGATGTGGAACACGCCAACATGGTCACAATCATGATTATAACCGCTTCCGCCGGGAACACTGAACTGCCCCTCCTCAGACAACGAGGTAGTCACATCAAGTTACACTGTATCCTAAGTACCGGGTTAGGGTTTATTCTTCCCCAGTATTTTCAGATTTTTTATAGTCTTTCAGCGAGTGTAGTTGGATTACAGTTCAATTTGCTGCTGTCAACATTCATTTGTAGGAACAGTTTTGTCAGCTAATAAAATTACTATACGGGAGAGATAAATATTGATTTAATTACTAATATATATCAAGATAAGTTGTGTTCGTTACATCCCTCAAAGCTTTAATACTTTATTGAGGTTAAAAAAGATTGTAAAAATACTTTTTAAAGTAATATTCAAATCTTTCTATGTAAATGACTCCTTTATGTCACCAATGAATATAGTCGAATTAGTGGGATGCAGAGGTAAGGGAAATGGGGAAATAACAAACACAATTAGACACATATTAACATATTAAACACGCAATTACAAAATGCAGAGGTTAAACCACCATCCCACCTTTCAATAGACTAAAGATAATTTCCTTTTACTTTCTCCCCTTATACATAGTATATGGAGAAAGTATTGTTTTCGTAACAATTTTCGAATTTGAGTTGTTAGTGGAAATATTCGTTTTGGTGCTCCCTGAACCCAAAAATGTGGTTTTTACGTGATGTCTGCCCGTGTGTGTGTGTGTGTGTCCGTGTGTGTGTGTGTGTGTGTGTGTGTGTGTGTGTGTGTGTGTGTGTGTGTGTGTGTGTGTGTGTGTGTGTGTGTGTGTGTGTGTGTGTGTGTGTGTGTGTGTGTGTGTGTCCGTGTGTGTGTGTGTGTGTGTGTGTGTGTGTGTGTGTGTGTGTGTGTCTGTGTGGATGTGTACAGAGCTAGAGCCTTAACCAATGGGCCGTTTTTTATGAAATTTGGCATGTAGGTACTAATCCACGATATCTCCAGGCGTTTTTTTTTTCATTTTTTTTAATTTTTTATTTTTAAGGGTAATTATCCCCCCAAAACCACCAAAAAACATGAAAAATCCAAATTTCTCAAAAACGGCTCTAACGATTTTGATTAAACTTTAGTCGTTTGTAGAACTTTAGTTTTCCAACAAAATGGCACCACCCGCATTCCTGTAAAAATTCGGGTTCAGAAATTACAGGACTTAAAACACCCAAAATTCAGTTTTTTGGATTTTTCATAACAAGACATAAATGTAAACAAATATTACTATTCACCATTAAAAGAGCTCAAAAAACTAAATAATTTAGTATTTTGAATTACTATTCTACGATTGCTGGTTTCGGAGAAAATTGAAATTTTCATTTTGCGGTAAACGCAGTACGTTGTTCAATGTTATTCTTATGGGGGATAAAAAAATACTATTTCTCTCTTATTTACTGGTCAATTTCATTCAAACTTGATATGCTTGTCTAGTTAGCATTGACCAACAGAGGAAATTCGAAATATGTTGCCCCTTAATAACCCTGGGGGGAATAGGGGGCATTTCCCATCTTAAAACCACGAGTGTAGCAATGGATTCTGTAGTGCCTCCAAAGCAGGGATTTGGGTGGATGTTTTTTTAAACAACTTGTTTACAAGATTTTTTGTACATTCGACCGTGCTTTGTATTCTATGTTTAGTAAATAAAAAGTAATTTATTCATTAAAGTTGGACTAAAAGGGAGAAAGTATGTGTCAGTTTCCTGATACCGTTTATTATATCTTAAAATGTTATGGCCTTCAATGAGGAACATTTTCTTGAGAGGCATTCAAAAATACAGGTTGCTCCGATAAAGCGATAAATAAATACATTTCAAATTTGAACATATTTGAAACAACTTCAGTATTCACAAACCTATACATGTGTGTTGTGTAACAATATTAGAACCATGATATATTACTTCTCTAATTCAAACGCCCTAGTAATCAATACATATAGCCGAGGGTTTGTTTACCAAATACTGTAAACTTGATTAAAGGGAGAAGTTTTCACTTTCGCATTTTGTTCCATGAAAAAAAAGAATAGGGTAAAACCTCCTTCTTCGTTTAGTGAATTCGCATTGTTTATTAAATTATTTCTGTACATCAGGGGGAATTCGCTTGACCCATTTGCCTTTCAATCAAATATATAAGGTAAGTGCAAAACTAACTTGGTTGTAAGGGATTTAAGTTTCATTTTTTACCAAGTGTATTTACCCTCTATTTTGTTTAAAGTAAGTGTTCTTGTGTATTGTATGATTAGTTTTCAGCTCATGGGAAAGTGAAAAATTTCCCTTTAATCAAGTTTACAGTATTTGGTAAACAAACCCTCGGCTATATACATTGATTATTAGGGTGTTTAAATTAGAGAAGTAATAATATACACAGCTCTTCTGTATATGCAGATATTGTTACACAGCTCTTCTGTAAAGGTTTGTGAATACTGGAGTTGTTTCAAATATGTTCAAATCTGAAATGTATTTATTTATCGCTTTATCGGAGCAACCTGTCTTTCTGCATGCCTCTTAAGACAATTTTTCTCATTGAAGGCCATATCATTTTAAGATATAAAAGGAAATTATGTTTAGTCTAGTGAAAAATGGGATGGTTGGTTTAGCTTTTGCATTTTTTAATTGCGTGTCTGATAATACATACCACTAATTCGACGAAAATCTATCAAATACATTTTAAATCCTCCCCATTTTAGTGGTACAATCATCTCATTAATTTATCATAATGACATTTCTCGTAGTTCCTGCCACGACCATTAAGTCGAGACACGCACTCGACAAAGAATTTGAATTAATTCTGTGTAAATGATCAAAAATGTGATTCTCGGTGTAAGGGGCGAGATGATGAACGAGCTGCGAACACCCCGAGTAATAGTCCTGCAGATATAATGCCGCCTAACATTGAATACTTTTGCATTTATTTTTGTTACTTTATCGCTTACTTCTCAATGAATCTTTGCTTTTTGAATGCGCTGTTGCCAGTTGTACTCATGGAATTAAGTGGTATTCTCTTAATGTGGATTTTTTTAAATTCAGTACAAAAAGACCAATATTTAACTTATTAATGAAATCGGGTTTGTGGCAATGGCTCCTTCTTTAAGACTAAGACTTAAACTAACCAACCACTAAGACCTTTAAAGTTAGGCATAACTCGATCCAAGTTTAGATTTGTAATCTTCAAAACTTCCTACGTGAGACACTCCTCCATGACACTAAAGTATTGGTCATAGTGTTCAATACACGGCTGTAGATTTGCATTATGTTAAGCTAAACTGTTTTGGAATTACTAAATGTATTCCAGAACTTTGCCTAACTTAATAAACGCAGGATAAAGTACAAAGCGGTTACTGTATATCGAATTTTATTTTATTTAATAACAATTGTCTTTCTTTTATCCACACGTCCAGAAACTTATAATTCTTATTTCATTACCAACACTACAAACTACAAACACAAATGACAAATATTCATTTATTTTAAGTGTTTCACAATGTTTAGTTAGAACGAGTAACTACATAGTTTAACATTATCATTATTTTACCTAGTAAGAGCACAAAGATTACTTTTTGATTAAAACAAGTTTGCTTTGCCACTAAAACGCGAGATGGATAACAATATCAATTACAGTCCAGTAAGTAATATGCATTTCATTATCAACTTTTTACTTTTAGCTAGGATTATATAAAATTATGTGCACATTCTTAGGTGTATAAAACACAATATTTTATAAAAAAGGTTTAGTTTACCTGTGCATCAATGTAGCCTTTGTAGTTTATAAAAACTACACCTGTTGAGCTCGTTGAACACATATTCAGGCTGCGAACGTCGTTGTTAAAACTCATACACCTTTTTGCATGAGTTTTCCATAGTATTTAAACACATTAAAAACACAACATATGTACAAGTATGATATATTGACATTTATAGGTCATGAACCTGTCCTGTCCTAGCCTACACTTGTAATTTAAAACTTATTGTTTCATGTACAATCGTAGATTTGCCCATTTTTGTTGCATTAATATCATGTAGACTACAGTCCTATAAATCAATATTATGAGGTCTAATTTGTCAACTGGGTTTGCAACCAATAATTAGACCTGAAATTGAGTATAAACTACTGTTATATATTTTATCTTACCATGAGGACTTTTTAGTTCGGAACTAAAAAGTAACATTAGTTATTGTTGTAAACTTGCCGCCCTCTTATAACTCGCCAAAACAAACGGGGCGAGTTACGGGTCCATTTGACCGTAAAGACACTTTCCCGCATGACCATTTGATCGACACCGATTTTTGGTAAAACCTTGTTGGCATTCTGTGCTCCTACTGAAATCTTGCGTCTGTTCCTTGTAATTCAGCAGCAGCTACAAACAACCTATGCTAAACACTAGTTTCCTATGTAAGGATGTACCCAACACATCCTACGTCCTCTACGCTTTCTTAATCTCCTCTAAACAACAACCGCTTCTTCCTCACTGATATATTGAATATGTTTATTTCATTATTTTAAGCACAATGCATTAATTTCATGAACTAGAATGTTAAAATTCGCTCCATCTCCTTATCAAATCGCGCTATGAGCTTTCAACTCACTCAATTTCAAACGATCGGGTTAAAATAATTTGACCTGATTGAAAATTAAATTACACAGTTTTCTTACTTCAGTGCCAAGGCCCATAACAGTTTCGAAAATCTTTTAAATAATAAACTAAAATGGTATTTTTAACAACATTGTGTGGTTTTATGATGAGAGATAATTACATTTGATGAATAAGAAGCTATTCCGGTTAAAACTTAAACACCAACTAACTGTATTAACTCTTTCTTTTCATAATGAGTAGTGTGCATTTGAGGCTGCTGGGGCGGAAGTGACGTCATCCGGTCACGTGACCGGATGCGCTGAGTCATTAAAAACGTCATCTGAGCCTCAGCCAGTGACGTAGGCGGTTTTGTGACGTAATGAGGGAAAGGTTAAAGTTCAAGGTCACGGGGAGGGTGTTTTAAAAAAGTACTACCTCGCACGCGTAAAATTCGATTGTGATTCGATAGTTAATCGATAAGAAATATCGAATGAAAACAATCGAATGAAGCAATCGAATGATACGAGTGCGAGGTAGTACTATTTCATTTATTACTTTATTATTTACATTTCTTTTTATTTACAATAAGTTATGTTTACAATAATTTATGTTTACAATAGTTCCCCGTTGTTTGTCGTCATCGATGTTGTTGATCCGGAGTCGCGGCCATCACTTCGTTTTCTGATGAAAGGCGGTAGATACTTTGACCCCTGCGCAGAGTCTATGTTGTTTGTTGCGATCAGTTCTAAAGATAAACTGTAGCCATTCGCTAGGAGAAGTCTTAACTCCTCTTTAAAAACCTCCAGGTCCGTAGAAGTTGATAGATAAATAGAGTCATAATAAATACATCGAATCTTGAGTGACATGATAATGTTATTTTGTGAAGAGCGCGGAGAGAGGATGATGTTCACCAGTCGGGAGCTGGAGGTGTACTGACTATTCACAAGCTAGCGTTGCAATCGTACCAAATGGTGGGGGTAAAAGTGTGGTGGGGCGGAGCAGATGGCGGACGGCAGATGGTAGGCGGCAGATGGCAGGCGGCAGGCGGCAGGTGACAAGTGCGCGGCAGATGGCAGCCGACGTGGGGAGGAAGACTTTGAACAAAATATCCATTAGTTACCCATCAAAATATTTGTGGTTCCATGTGCACCACGCAAAAGTTGGTCTGCTCGTTGAAGTTCCTCCTCTAGTTTAGTAACCAGCCGAAAATCCGCCTCCATTTCATCCTCCTGCTCTGGACATTGCGGCTGCGCACACCACCTCTTGCAAGCATAATCATACGCGTTCTTATATTCCTCCAGGACTTGTTCATATGTCCTAGGCTGCTGGGATACAGTTTGCATCGCCGCTCCTTGCTTAACCTCGGTAGTCTCAAGAGTTGCCACCAACTCCTTCTCACTAATCACACCTCCCCAAATAATGTTATTGCCACGGCTTATGATGTTGCTTGTTGGCTGCTGAGATGTAGTTTGCTCAACCTCGGTAGCGTCAAGAGTTGCAATCAACTCCTCCTCACAAACCGCATCTCCCCAAATATTGTCGTTGACGCTGCTCATGGTGTTGTCTGTTCCAATGATTGTATAGTAATGCAGCGTTTGAGTGTAATTTAGGTACTCGTCCCTTCCCCCACCACATCACTCCCCTCACCACACCACTTCCCCCACCAAGTTTTTACATCGCGCACTAACTAGCGTACACGCATTAGTTAGGGTCTGACTCTTACACTGTCAAGACCGTAGCTCCTTAACTGAAAACTTCAATTAATTTGTCTCAACACTATATGTGTATAAATATTACAGTCACTATGATCTAAACTAGTGCATGTTTCCATGTGTTGCTTCTTGTGCAGCAGACAACTGGCTAAGAGTGTTTCAACCTTGGCTATTCTACGATGGAACCGCTCATTGTCCGCTAAAAGCGTAGACATTCTATCTTCATCGTCGGAGAAGTAGAAGGTGGTGGCAAGCGGGCTACTGAAGGACACCTTACTCATATTCCTGTAAAACTGTGACATGTTCAGACGTTAACACAACCTATATATAGGTAGATGATCATCCGACAAGAGCTGGAAGTATAATGATGTACCGCTAGCGAGTAGGATAGACACCTATCCCCACCACAACGTTACCTTGTCCTTCAAACAGTTGTTTTTCGCTACAGTTGCTATACCCTTGGTCGGATCTGAGGTCTGTTTGCACTAACTTGTTCGTCTGATCAATCCGCGTAATTTGAATACCCACTTGATATATTTTAATCCGTAAATAAAGAAGTTATTTAGGTTTGACCTCCAAAATAGTTGTTTTTAGCTATTACTGCTATACCCTTGGTCGGATCTGAATTCCGTTTGCACCAACTTGTTCGTCTGATCAATCCGCGTAATTTGAGTACCCACTTGATATACTTTAATCCGTAAATAAAGAAGTTATTTAGGTTTAACCTCCAAAATAGTTGTTTTTAGCTATTACTGCTATACCCTTGGTCGGATTTGAATTCTGTTTGCACCAACTTGTTCGTCTGATCATTTCGCGTAATTTGAGTACCCACATGACATACTTTACACAAACTTTGTACCCCCCCCCAAAATGGGTCATGTTCAAGGTCAACCCCAAGGTCAAGGACCTTAGGACTTAGAAATTTTCACAAAGTGGGCTGCACACAAACATGAGACTAACAGTCTCCTGCCTATGTACAGGCCAAGTCCCTAACTTGAAATGCTTAGGGTGGTCCTGAAAAGGACCGTTTGTGTTTGAAGGAGATGGTGGATAAGGAGCGGTGGACAGTGATTACTTTATTTCTTCGTAACCCACTTTACTTGACCTTTCTGCCGTACCAAAAACAAGTCGCACTCGGTCTCAGGAGGTGGCAGAGTGGACCTTGGAAGGTGAACCTTGACGTAACGGCCGCCAAAGAGGTGTTGGAGTAGGTACTCGTCGCCGATCTTCCCCACAAATAAATATTCCACGTTCAACTTCAACTGGGCAAACTTGACGGTGACAGACTCCAGCGGCGATACCAACTCGGTAAGTTTCACCGTAGCCGTCCTCTTCATTATTTCCTCAACAGTTGGAGGTGGCGATGAAGGGCGAGGCGGTGTCGATGGCGGAGATGCAGAAGACGTCGAAGGCCGTTGATCAAAGTAAAGTGGGTGGTTCCGAAAATTTCTTTGTATACAAGACCTAAAAGAACTAGGTCTTTTGAAACCGCTCCTTTTCTCCGAAGACTTCTTCAAAGTCTCCTTCAAACGTTGCAGTTTCTCGGGTGTGATGGGAGAAGACATAGCGCAGAGGTGTATACAGTTCGCAAGGCAAAGCTGGAATGAGGTACCAGACGGAGCAAAGCGGGTCGTCAAGTGTAACCGTGACATTTCCATATACGGGTAGAAAGCTAAAGACCGGTCTACATCCTGTTCCCCTTCCACCGTGACGACACAACCCCCCCCCCTGACGTCACGGGGCGGACCCCCCCCTTGACGTAACCCCCCCCCGATTTGGGTCATGTTCAAGGTCACCCCCCCCTCGACTTCCCCCTTCCGCTTCGGTGACGTCACTTTGCCTTTATAAGCGGGAGCAGTCCGCAGTCTCGTCGCAGTAGCTTGCCGCCCGCTGTTTGGATATACGTCCCAGTGGGTTGCACTCTGCTGCAGCGTAGGTCTGTTAAGTGTGCGTTGGGCCCGACGCGCAATTAAGAGATCCGCGCCCTTGCATGTTTAGTTAGTTTGTTTAAGCATGTTAGATAACGCTTGTAGTTTGCTGCTAGGTAATGTAGTTAGTCTAATATATATGTTAGTGTTTGGTATTGGTTTGAAGTGTTTTATTTACTAATAACATATGTACTCCCGGCCCTACAGGTCCCTCAACAACCTTGGTCAAAACTTGGGTTCGCAGCAGCCTGACGCCGGGTGTTTGGGTCTACGTCCCACCGGGTTTCAGTGATACTGTTGACCTTTGCAAAACCGACCTTGGCTGTTTTTGTAAAAATAACGTTAACTGATTAATTTGTTTCTTTTACATAGTTGCTGGTAAAGTCTTTATTTTCAAAGTAATGTATCTTGTTTCTCATCCTTTTCCTAACCCCCTGACAATAAGGTTCGGCCCTGAAAACCGGCCTTGTCAATAAGATCAATACGGCCATGCAAACCGGTTGACACCACCTATCTCACCCATGAGAAACGTTTGTGAAATATAAAATCAGTCTCTTGTTTAAAATCAGTCTCTTGTTTAAAATCAGTCTCTTGTTTGTTGTCTTTTGTCCCCTTCCCCAATACAGAGCGGGGAATAGAGCAGTATGTTATGCTCTATTCCCCGCTTTGGCATTATGTCAGATGACCTTGACCTACTGACGGGACTTAGAAAAACTTTCGTTTGATCAAATATTGGAAGAAATATACTTTTAAAATAACCTTTCTCAATCACCTCCACTCCCACCACTTACATCTCTCCACCATTTACATCTCCCACCACTTACATTGGGTATAAAAGAGGTTCCCCATCACTGGTAAAACATTCTGCTGTTTGTGTTTAACCATGGCGCATATCAGGAAGCAGACCAAGCCTAAGAAGATGGTCGTAGCAAAACCAGCTCTTGTAACACCTACTACCTCTTCTACTGCTTCTTCATCATCTACACCAACTACTTCTGCACCGTCTCTACTCCGCCAGGTTTTATCTTCGCCAGCTTCTTCATCGCCTGCTTCTTCATCATCCGGTCCTGCGTCCATACTCCGCCACGCATTACTGATGTCCTTGATAATCCCGGAAGAGTCGCAACCAAGGTCTCCATCTTCTCCACCACCAAGACCCAAGTCACCAACAAAATCATCTTTATCTTCCCCATCACCAAGGTCAAGGACAAGGTCTTCTTCGTCATCTTCTTCTTCGTCATCTTCGAGCTCGAGGTCCTCTTCTTCTTCATCTTCGAGCTCGGGATCATCATCACCGAGTTCAAGATCTTCAACACCCACTATACCGCAGATCATTTCTCCAATTATCACTCCACCTTCCACAAGTTTTCGTCCGTCAGTAATCTGCATAAATGATCAAACTCCTTCAGAGAAATTTAATGAATTAAAATCCTTGAGAAGGAAGTGCTTACTTCCTGCACAACAATGTAAATACAGTTTTAAAAAAGGTGCAAGGAAAGGGGAACGTTGTGCTAAATCTTGTGTCTTAGATGAAGAATTATGCAGTTTTCATTTAAGACAAAAACACAAGGGTACCGTTTCTCTTTCCACACCACATCCAACAGTGAAACCAGCCAAAACTCGGATTAATAGGCTTTGTAAAAACAAACAATACTTCTTTGTCAAAATAATGGGTTTCTTAAAGGTCATGTTAAAATGTGGAGACCAACTCTACATTTTAAGATTACCTAAAGCCATGCGCCATCCCTACAAACCCACGAAAAAGCACTATCTAATCAGAGACAATTCGGGAACCACTGTGTGGAAAAAATTGTAATAACCTTTTTCCAAATTAAATCAAGTCTTTCTTTTTCCAAATTAAAAAAAAAAAGTGTGGACAACCTATTTACATTTTGTAGCATATGCTGCAGAGTGTAAATAGGTTGTCCACACTTTTTTTTTACAATGTTACAACGACCTTGACCTAGATAACGGACTTAGAAACATTTCGCTCTGTTTAAATTCCTTTTCAAACCAAAACATTGACCTGTTCACCAACCTTTTAGGTGGGGGTAAGCGGGTATATAAGCGTGGCGTCGTAGAACATATTCATTAGTCAGCTATGGAGACTCCAGCAGGTTCATCCAACTCATCAGCTACTGATATGGAAGTAATCTGGAAACGTAGAGCGAAACAAAATAGTGCACGTTCGCGAAGAAACGAAAATAAAGTAAGAGAAGGATTCAAAAGATTACAAGTCGCTGTACCATTTGCTAATCCTAGTGATTCTAGGGTTTCAAAAATTCGACAGGCAGTACAATATATTAAGTTCCTTCAAACACAGCTTCAAGAACCTTGTATAAAAGCTGAACTGCCTGAGGAACCGCTGCCCCCCTCAATCTTACAAAAAGAATTAGGGAACGTTTTTGTCGAACCTCCGACCCTTAAAAAAGAAGATGACTAAACAATGAGAGGGGTTAAAAAAAACAAAAAAAAAAACAAAGCGGGGAATAGATCAGTTTGTGGTCAAAGTGAGAATCACTTACTGCTCTATTACCCGTTTTGGCAATATGTTCAGACGACCTTGACCCAATAAAAAGACTTAGAATATTCGTGTATAGTAGTGACTTACACTCCGTGTGGTAAAATAATGGAAGATATATTTATTTCTTAACACGATATACCCCTTCCCTAACCCTTGTACTCCCACCACTAACCCCCACCATTTAAACGTAGTATAAAAGGGGTTCCCTATCACTGGTAAAATCATTCTGCTGAAAATGAGTACACCCGCTCTCCCTATCGCTGCAGCAACACTAGTAGTAAGCAGAAAGGTTGAAAATCACGATCAGTTAATTGTCTTAAGAAGATTACTGCACAAGTTTCTCGATTGGGAGGTTGGTTGTGATTTGTATATGTGGAAGCCTACGGCTCCAGTGTATAATAGTGAACAGGAAGCATGGAAAACAAGCTATAAAAACAATGTAAAGTTACTTAAAATGATTGGTATAATGGAAAGGTTACTCCGGCAGAAATGGATCATCAATGCAACATTTTATATTAAACCAAACCATTGTTGAATTAATAAAAAGGAGAGAGATTAAAAACAGAGCGGGGAATAGATCAGTTTGAGGTCTAAGTGAGAACCACTTACTGCTCTATTCCCCGTTCTGGTGGTATGTTCAGACGACCTTGACCCACTTACAAGACTTGTCATTCTGCGACATCGATGTTTGATATAAAATGTACTTCCTACAATAATATCCTTGTCATTTACCCCCACCACGTAAACTTGGTATTTAAGCGACCGCATCGGAATATCCCCAGTAGTTAGCTATGGATTCCCAAGCAAGCACATCCAAAGAGTATAAAGATGAACTATCAGAGTTTTTGAAGTTCAACAATTGCTTGCGGAACCGAAGAGCCGAAAACGCATTAAGAACAAAAACATATAAGCTGACAATGCAAAAAGCCTACCGGAGATTATCAAGTAAAGTCCCGGGCGTTAAATCTACTACTAAAACAAAGGACATGATATATCGGGCAATAGAATACATAAAACATCTGCAGGAAATAGTTGCAGAAGTTCCTTCTGAAGAACCGGTCTCTCTTGAACCGATAGAATGCGTGTTCCTGGTGGAAGATAGGTTGGCGAAACATCATTTTCTTGAGGAAGAACCGTCAGCCTACAAACAAATCTTCCTCATGGATGAAGACCAGGATGAATAACTGGGTTAACAAAATTAAAGACGTCTGGAATACAAAGCGGGGAATAGATCAGTTTGTGGTCCAAGTGAGAATCACTTACTGCTCTATTCCCCGTTTTGGTAACATGTTCAAACGACCTTGACCCACTTCAGGACTTGGAAACAACTTTGTTTAGTAATAAATATATATTTAACAACAATATCCCCTCCCCAACGCCCCCCCTCTAAATATTGTGGTATAAAAGGCGAGTTTGTATCAATGGTTGAATCAGTCTAGTCATGGCACCAAGAGACATCATCTTTCCTCATCCACGAGAGGTAATTCTAATGTTAAAAAACATTATGTTAGAAGATGAAGATGAAAATGAAGATGCGGTGTTGGAAGATGAAGAAGTTGATTCCGTAGAGATGGAAGCCGTGAGTTGGATGGAACAATTGGAGAGTGATGAGGATATCTCTAGTGTAGCGGATGACGTGGAGGAAAACTCGAATTCGGACGATGCGGAGTGTTACCAACAGTCACTCTGTTTGGAACACATGGAGGCAACTCCGAGTGGTAGTAGGACCCTTTTTGAGGGTACCTACGTCACTAGCTTTCTCCCCCGTCGCTTATTTCCGTTTGATGAGTCGGATGTGTCAGATGAGTCTGATTAGTTTTCTTCGTTAACCTTCCAACTACAAATACAGAGCGGGGAATAGATCAGTTTGTAGTCAAAGTGAGAACTACTTACTGCTCTATTCCCCGTTCTGGAAATATCTTCAGATGACCTTGACCTATATCTGGACTTGGAAACAACTTCTTTTGATACAATAATTATTACTAAATCAAACATATGCTCCAAGAGGGGGGTACTCTAATGGTGGGGGTAAGCAGGTATTTAACCATGCACTTTGGAATACACGTATTAGTCAGCTATGGATTCGCAAGCAAGCACATCCAACTCCAGATCTGGCTACAATCAGAGAAACGCTGAACACTCAAAGAAATGGAGAGTGAATATTAACACTGGATATGAGAGATTACAAAGTGTAATCCCATTCGCCAATCCTCGAGATGCAAAAATAACCGTTTTGTATAAGGCCATGGAATATATCAAAAGTTTACAGTTAAAACTCCAAGAACCGCTGTCAGCTCCCTCAATCGACCAAAAACTGTTGGAAGCATGTCCTCTGACTGAAGATGAAAAACTCCAAGAACCGCTGTCAGCTCCCTCAATCGATCAAAAACTGTTGGAATCATGTCCTCTGACTGAAGATGACTTGGCGGTTCAACATTTCTTTGCTGAAGAACCCTCATACAAACAACTTTTTGAAGATCAGGATAATTAAAAGAAAACTTAAAGATCTGTTAAATAATACAAAGCGGGGAATAGATCAGTTTGTGGTCCAAGTGAGAATCACTTACTGCTCTATTCCCCGTTTTGGCAACATGTTCAAACGACCTTGACCCACTTTGGGGACTTGAAAACATCTTGGTTTGATGCAAAATGTACTGCCTGCGTAAAATTTGGTATTTCTTCACTAACACATATACTCCGGCATGTATACCCCCCACCACTGTTCTTTTTCGGGTATAAATAGAGGTGAATTTTGGAGTGTTATTAGTAGCTGGTTAGCCTTTGAGGAAGACACAGTTATAATATGTATCGGTGCGATATTTGTAAAGCTTCATTTAGAGATGATTGGCTTTTAGCCATTCATAAAGAACTAAAACATAATCCCAACACAAATACAAAAGAAGAACAAAATGAGCAAGAATTAGATTCAATCGACCATCAATTAGCACAACATCAATTTGCAAACCTAAATCAAAAAGAACAAAATGAAGTTTTAAGACCGAGTGTCATCCATTATGCACACTCAACGCCATCAACATCGACTTCTACGCCTGTTATGTCTACACTTCATCATCCTTCTACATCAACACCATCGACTTCTACGCCTGCTATGTCTACACTTCACCATCCTTCAACATCAACACCATCAACATCGACTTCAACGCCTGCTATGTCTACACTTCACCCTCCTTCAACATCAACAGCTGCTATGTCTACTCTTCACCGACCCTCAACATCAACAGCAGTAGATGTGGAACTACACGCTCAAGCACTACCTGGTAAGGTAGTAACACATTTTAAAATTGACAACGTAAAATTACAACTTGAAAACTTTTTACATAACGCCAAAGAATTAGTAACCAAAACACTAAAGAATGAACAAAAAAGATTAAATTTTATCAAATTTGGACTGTTGCTAGATGCCATATTCACTAACATTCAAAACGAATCATCACCAAGAGGTTTCATGACAAAAAACCGAACCATCATGGCTGCGTCAGATATTGAAAAAATCGTAACAGAATGTTTTGAGGAACTTTTGACGAAACTACAAGAGCATGAAGGAAGAGGATCTGGATGGACTTTATTAAGTATAACAAGTCTGGATGTTAGAGTTCATAAACACGGTTATGGAATGAGAGGAAGTAGTTACATTCCTCTTCCGAAAAAAATAAGTGATACAAAATCCTGTATTAATGTGCAAAATGAAGATAACGAATGTTTTAAATATGCTATGTTGGTAAAATATGTAAACAAAGACCATCAAAAAAGACCGAGTGAAAAATATGAAGAAGTTCAACATAAGTATAATTTCCAGGGAATGACTTACCCTGTTGCAATTACTGATATATCAAAATTTGAAAAGCAAAATCCGTCGGCTTCAGTCAACATATTTGGTTTGGATTCGTCAAATAATGTGTATCCCTTGCGCATAACATCGAATGAGCGCAACAATCATACTGACTTGTTATTAATCAATAAAGGAGAGATATCTCATTACGTGTATGTAAAAGATTTTGAAGGGCTCGTATGTAAACAGTTAACAAAACATAAAAGGAAAATCACAACATGTAAGAGATGCTTTTGCCATGTGAACAAACCATTAAGAAGAGGAGGTTCAGAATGGTTATTTGAACACCAAAGGTTATGTAGTGGAAACTATGAGGTTAGAATTAAATTGCCACATCCTAGCAGATCATACGTACAATTTGACAAAGTAAATCAACAATACCCTATTCCATTTGTTGTGTACGCGGATTTCGAAGCATCTTTACTTCCAATTGAACAAGAAGAAGAGGATATCGCAAAAAGAAGCAAATATCAAAAACACGCACCAAACAGTTATTCTATACTAACAAAATCCACGCTGTCTGAAGAACATCTTCAAGAATTTGGACTATCATCTGCTCCGAAGATTTATCGCGGTGAACAAGCAGCGAAACACTTTGTAGACGATTTGTATTACATTGCCTCTAAGGTGGAAGAACTCTACAAAATTAAAATACCGATGCTACCTATGGAAGAACATCAACTTCAACATCACAATCTGGCAACAACATGTTATCTGTGTAATAACATATTTACACCAGATAACGTTAAAGTTCGTGATCACGACCATCTTACAGGAGTCTACAGAGGAGCAGCCTGTAACGCTTGCAACTTGAATTACAAAGTACCATCTTTTATGCCCGTTGTTCTACATAACCTTAGCGGATATGACTGTCATTTCATAATCCCGGAGTTAGGAAGAGATGATGGAGCAATAGATGTTTTGGCAACAACAATGGAAAAATTTATAAGCTTCTCTAAAAAGGTTGGCAAAATAAAACTTAGGTTTATTGATTCGTTTAGATTTATGCCTTCTAGCCTAATGAAATTAACTGAGAATTTAAAAAGAGAAGATCTGATAGAAACAAGCAAAATTGTAGCCAGTAGTAAAATGGATCTGGTTCTTCGAAAAGGGGTCTTCCCCTACGATTACATCGATGGACTGCATAGATTTAATGAAACATCACTTCCTCCACCAGAACAATTTAACAACAAACTTAATGATTCGGAAATTTCACTTGAAGATTATCAACATGCATGTCGAGTATGGAACGAGTTGGATATGAAGACTTTAGGAGAATACTCAGACTTTTATGTAAAACTTGACGTGACTCTTCTCTGCGATGTTATGGAAGAATTCCGAAGAACCTGTTTTGCAGCATACGGTTTGGACCCTCTACATTCGTATACATCTCCAGGACTAGCTTGGCAAGCAATGCTGAAAGAAACAAAATGCAAACTCCAGCTGTTAACAGATATAGATATGGTTTTAATGGTTGAGTCGGGTGTTAGAGGTGGATTAACTCAAAGCGTGACAAGACATGTTAAAGCCAACAACAAATATTTACCTGACCATGATCAAGAGAAACCTTCAACGTACTTGGGATATTTCGACGCAAATAATCTGTATGGATGGGCCATGTCGAACCCACTTCCATTTGACAACTTTAAATGGGTTGATCCCGACTGTATTGGCGATATATCACAAATTCCAAAACATGGAGATACCGGATATATTTTGGATTGCGACTTTGAATATCCAGAACATTTACACGATCTTCATTATGACCTTCCACTCCTTGCAAGAACAGAAATTTCACCAACTGGAAAACACCCCAAATTAATGATGACCCTTAACAATAAACAACGATACGTAGCTCACTATTGGGTTGTTCAACAAGCTATCGAATTAGGTTTACGTCTTACTAAAATTAATAGAGCTGTGGAATTTTCCCAATCGTGCTGGTTGAAACCGTACATAGACTCGAATACTACCAGAAGAGCAGCCGCTACATCAGCCTTTCAAAAAGACTTTTTTAAATTGATGAACAATGCAATATTCGGTAAAACATTGGAAAACAAAAGAAGACATAAAAATGTTAAACTTGTTACAGATCCAAACAAACTACAGAAACTTGTACAACAGCCAAATTTTGGAACATCTATAATTATTAACGAAAATATTGTAGCTGTATCTATGAAGAAAACAAGTGTGAAGATGGATCGTCCTTTGTATATAGGTATGCCAATCCTGGATATCTCCAAGACTCATATGTACGATTTTCATTATAAAAAGATGGTCACCTTTTATGGACGAGAAAACATCGGCATCTCCTACATGGATACAGACGCCTTTATATATTGGATAATTACTAACGATATGTATGAAGACCTTCGGACATTTGATTACAAAAACGATTTTGACTTTTCCGACTATCCAAAAGATCATCCAAACTACGACAATGACAGAAACAAAAAAGTGCTTGGCAAATTTAAAGATGAAGCCAATGGTGTTATACTTCAAGAAATTGTTGCACTAATGTCAAAATTATATTCTTTACAACTAAACGAAAACCAAGTCATTAAGAAAGCTAAAGGAGTAAAAAGTTTGTATTTAAAGAAGAATGTGCATTTTAATCACTATAAGAAATGTTTATTTGAAGATCAAGATATAACAGCAAAATTCAACACAATCAGAAGTTTCAACCATCAGCTGTACAGCGTGACGGAGGTAAAAAAAGCTCTCTCTTCAAATGATGACAAACGCCACATCCTTGCAGACAACATCCACACTCTACCATTCGGCCACTACTCCCTCAACCCTATTGACGAGTAACCCTTTCATCGTCCTACATCCCTTTTCCTTTTCCTTTCCGTATAAAAGGGGGAACACAGCAGTATTTTGCTGTGTTCCCCCTTTTATACATTAGTTTAGAATGACCTTGACCTATATAAGCAGATTTATACAAAAGAATATTTAATATCATATCAGCTGTCTTCGTGAAACCATCATGTCAGACCTGAAGGAGAAGATTATTAATAAACTACACAAACCTGCAAGAATAAAGTTTCCAAGAAGAAATACTGTTATAAAAGGGATAAATGATCTATATCATTCGGATTTAATTGAAATGCGACCGCATAGCAGAATAAACAAAGGATTTAAATATATACTCACAATTATTAATTGTTTTACAAAAGTTGCAGACGCTTTGCCTCTAAAGGACAAGACTGGTAAAAGCGTAACAGAAGCCATGGAAATAGCCATAAAAAGAGATAAAAACAAAATTAAACATTTACAAACTGATGATGGAACAGAATACTTTAATACAAACTTTGCACAGTTAATGAATAAATATAAAATAAATCATTATTCTACAAATTCAGAGAAAAAAGCAGCTATTGTAGAAAGATTCAATAGAACCTTAAAAGGAGCACTGTATAAACAATTTTCAAAAAGAGGTTCTTACGTATGGTATGATGTTTTACCACAATTAATAAATGATTATAACAACAGGTTTCATAGAACTATCGGTATGAAACCTAACAAAGTAAATAGAAGAAATGCAAAAGATGTATTAAAACGCATTAAGAAAAATAGAAAGCCTGAAGTAGAAAAAATGCAGCCAAGAAAATTTAATGTAAGTGATAAAGTACGGATTAGTAAATATAAGGGAGTGTTTACCAAGAAATACCTTCCCAATTGGACGAATGAAGTTTTTACAGTGTATAAAGTGCAACCGACTGTACCTGAAACGTATATCTTAAAAGATAACAAAGGAGATTTGTTGCAAGGTGCATTTTATGGACATGAAATGTTAAAGTCAACAGTAGGTGATGTATATCTTGTTGAAAAAGTGTTACAAAGAACAAAGGATGCAGTTAAAGTGCGGTGGTTAGGGTTTAACAAAACTGAGGATTCATGGATACCTATAAAGGACTTGGTTTAATGCAAGCAACTCATTTCATCGTTAACCTTTGAGCAGGATGGAGATTATTAACCATAAAGATCGATTCAATATTAATAACATAGATGATTTAACTGTGGATAACGTTAAAATCAACAATGGTAAACACGGTAGTTTACTTCCAAACACTGTTCGATGTATAGTAAGTGGCCCCTCAAACTGCGGAAAGACCAATGTTGTCTTTAATTTGATCACTAATCCGCAGGGATTAAGGTTTAATAACCTATATATTTTTTCAAAGTCTCTACATCAACCAAAGTATCAATTGCTGGATAAAATCCTATCTGATGTGTCTGATGTTAATTTTTACAAATTTAACGCTAGTGATAGCATTATGCAACCAAACGAAGCGAAACCGTATTCTGTATTTATATTTGACGATGTATCTTGTGAAAATCAGGATACTATTAGAAACTACTTTGCCATGGGAAGACATAATAACATCGACAGCATATATATAGGACAAACCTATAGCAAAATCCCAAAACAACTTATCAGAGATAATGCAAATATTCTAATTGTATTCAAACAAGATGATACTAACCTAAAACATATATATATATAACGATCATGTGAATGCGGATATGCCATTTGAAAAGTTTAAAGAACTTTGCGGAAAAGCATGGGCGGAAAAGTATGGATTTTTGGTTATTATGAAAGATCATGCTATAAAAGATGGTCGTTATAGAATAGGTTTTGATAAATTCGTTGTAATACACTGATTAGCGGTATTACTGTACAAGTCGTCAAGGTGTGAAGATGGTTAACCAGGAAAAGCTATTAAAGGAAATAAAATCACTTAGTGATTCTATTAGACAAAAAAACCGAGCTTTAAAATCAGGTATAAATGAAAGAGAGCAATTTTTAGAAACAACATTCAAACCTGTTACTGAACCTTTAAAGCGATTAGCACAAAATATGGAAAAACCTTCAATTCGCTTCGAAGGAGACAAAATGCTACCAATTTCCAAATATGAAGAAGAATTTCAGAATGATGAAAGTTTTGGCCAGTTACATACATCTGAAGAAAGCGACGAGTATGAAGAAAGCGGAGATATAGAGGATTTAAAGGAAAAGGATATTGCAGAAGATACAAGTACAGAAGATACAAGTGTAGAAGATACAAGAGCAGAAGAAGAGGATATTAACCCATCCAACTTAAGCAAATTAGGCACGGATATTATGTTTAAAGGAACACTTGGAAGAAAATATACGTTAAAAATGTTACACGCCGCACATGCTAATCGAAGTTATCATACCTATGGAGCTAGAATAGAGGATAAAGGATTAATGATTGGAGATAGCAAGTTAGATATAAACGAAAATGATGATATAGTTATTGGAGATAAGAAATATAAAGGTACAAAAGGTTTGTTTGAACTTATCTTTAAAAATAATCCTGGTAAATATACTAAAAGGGATTTACAATTGTTTAAAAATATATTAGAGTATACAAATGCACATAGAAAAAAGTATTCCAAAGACCTACCTATTCATAGAAATCGGTCAATAAAATATACAAGTATTATATCTAGTCTTTTCCCCTCAAAATCAAAAAAAGCTCAAATTAAAAGAAGAGCTTTATCTTCTGCTGAATTAAATGTTTTGCATAAAAAGAGAAAAACAACTGATCCTACCACATCTGGAAGGGGATTATTGAAAAATTTGTATAAAACTAATATAATATATTACAACGATATAAATAAGTTAGTTGATCGAATGAGATTATTACATGAAGCCATGGAAGCCGGGCACACTGGTTTAGAAAACGAATGGGTAGCTTTGGTTGATGAACTGGGAAAACAAGGAATAATTGTTCAGTAGACGCATATATATATATATATAATAAGAACCTAAACGATAGCGATTCAGTTACATCATGAGTGTGGACAAGTTTGGACGGTATTCCGAGTTTGGAGTAAAATCTGGATATAGTGAAAAAAGAGCTGGGTTTCCGTTAACATCTGACGGCAACTATAATTTTGAAGGAAAAGTAATTCAAAATTTGGTGATCCGCTTATGTCGTCTGATGCGGTTACGGTACAGTACATGAAAAAAAGAACCCCAACTGTACACGAAGATCATTGGGGGTTTTCCGGTAAAAGGTTAAGCGATATACAATATCCCATTTATGATGGCGAAGCAGTAAATTTAGCTACTCTAAAATTGTTAACGATTTACAAAAGGAATAAAACTGACACAAGCTATGATGTAAAAAAATTAAAATTATCAAATGTAGGTGATTGTGAGCAGGATGGAGACGCTGTAAATAAGAAAATGTTTGATATTGTACACAAGAAATGGACTACGGAATATGAAAAACATTTGGAAAGGTTTGGTGCAGCTCTATTCCATTATATCCATCGGGCTTCAGGAAGAGATGCAGCTTCAGATGTTGACAGTCACAATTATTTAGACTGGAAAAATATACACAATCTAGAGAAACCTAATCAACGAGATAAACCGTCTAAGCCTTCTAAAGTCAAGACATTAGGAAAGGAGGATAAAGTGAATGTGATTAATGAACCAACAGAAAACAATGAAGATTACATAAGAGAAAAAAGAATTTAAAATACCCCCCATGATAAGGGATAAAGCATCAGTCATATTCGAGAGACGATACAGAGAGGATGATGGAATCCAATATTACTGCGTGGAGTTTAATATCTCAAGAGCCGAGATTACCCCAAGGAGTGTTGACAGATGGTTTTGTTCAACGGTTTGATAGATATATGGATTGGGAACAACTTTCCATACATTACCTCTTTACAATGACTATGTTAAGAATTTATTTTCACAGAGTTAACTGGATCCATATTTTACAAAGACAACAGTTTTCAGAAGACTTCCTCGTAGAGATGACATCGAATTTTAATAACTGTTGGGAAGTAATAAGTAAATATCAAAATCTCTCTGAGAATTACATTGACAATTTTAAAGATAAACTAGACTGGGATGTGTTATTCAATTATCAACGATTAAGTGGCAAGTTTCTAAGGGAACATGACAACTATTTAAAGTTTATTCATTTTACCGAAGACAACGATACCATCACCAGCGGAGAAACATCTGGAACATCTTCAATTACACCTTATTTCTATTTTTACTACTTTTATTTAATATGTCTACATTTAATTAATAAATCCATTTCGATATAATAAATGGATTTTAAACAGTATATAATACAAGAAACCAAAACTGATATTACATTCATTGTAAAACATTTATAGAGTGCACCTACTGATTGTAAGTTTTGCTATAAATAGCCATGTCGAGGGTTAAACGCATCAGTCATAATCGAGAGAGATTACAGAGAGGAAGGGGAATAGCATCAACAGCATTTTCTCTATTGAGTAAACCGGTTGGAGCTATAGTTAACAAGGCGATTGATTTATTACCTGTGGAATTACATTTACCTGGAGGATATCAATATTGTGGTCCTGGAACCAAATTAGAGAAACGTCTTGCTAGAGGAGATCCTGGAATAAATAAGCTCGATCAGGCTTGTAAACAGCACGATATAGCGTATTCCAAATTTGATGATACTAAAAATAGATCAATAGCGGATAAAGCACTTGCTGAGAAAGCTTGGCAAAGAGTAAAATCTAGTGACGCGAGTATTGGTGAAAAAGCAGCGTCTTTAGCAGTAACAGCAGCAATGAAAGCAAAAACTACGTTTGGAGGAGGAAAGAGAAGAAGGCTGGGAAAAACCCGCTAAGAAACAAGGAGGTAATATCAGAAGAAAACGTCGATCTACCAGTGGTAAAGCTAAAAAGAAACCAACAATATGGTCAATGATAAAAAAGGGAGGAGGATTATACCTAAGACCGTATCGTGTGTATTAAATAAGAAAGAGCAATTAATAATTAAAAACAAAGAATTGACCAATGAAGAACTGATTACATATGCTTCTTGTTTGAAAATCCCATTTTTTAGAGGAGTATTTATGAAAGATGAATTACCGGTTAAAATGTGGAAAAATGAGACTGGTATTGTAAATTTGGGTAATAGTGAAGGATTAGGCACTCATTGGGTGTGTTACAAGAAACTTGGTAAAACCATTTATTATTTCGAGTTTTGGAGACCTTCCACCACCGAAAGAACTTCAACAATACTTTCGTGCGGCAGAAAATGTTTTTTACAATCATACAAGAAAACAACCTGATGATACATCCATTTGCGGTCATTTATGTTTAGACTTTTTAGCTAAAAGTGTTAGTCAACTTTAAGATGTCCTCGTATACAGTGTCATTAACCGGTAACTCATGTACTTTGCGCAGTATTCTGTTTCCAGCGCTACGTTTGCAAAAAGGAAGACTATGGGAAGCCGCATTATTGGATTTAACAACATATAACTCTATTCCAAACGTTAGTGAAGGAATTAATAACAAAATACATTATTACAAGACAAAAGCCGATAAAGGAAAGTATTCAGCTTTGGAAGAATTCAGTTTACCAACAGGAGCTTATGAAATTGATAATATAAATGAAGTTATACAAAAACATATGGGAAAAGAAAATATAACGATAAAAGGCAATAAAAATGCAATGAAAGCCGAAATTACGTCTAAGTATTATATTGATTTTAGCCAAGAACATTCAATTGGTAGTTTATTGGGGTTTTCTAAGGAAACAAAAGTATTAGAACCTAATAAAACTCATTCTGGGAATAAAACTGTGACGATCATCAAAGTTAATAGCATAGACATTACATGTAGCATTATACAAGGATCCTACAGAGATGGAGAGAATCGTCATATATTACACACATTCTACCCATCAGTTGCACCGGGTTTCAAGATAGTAGAAAAGCCTCAAAACCTTGTGTACCTACCGTTAAACACCAGTTTCATTTCAGACATCGTGCTGAACATAGTGGATCAAGACGGAAACCTTATTGACTTTAGAGGAGAAGCTATTACTGTAAGAATACATATAAAATCATCCGCTTAGACAATGGGGTTATCATTTAAAAAGAGAGAGCCAACAAGCAAAGAGGTCAGTAGCTTATCAGCTGTAGAAGGGTTAACAAGTGACAACATTCGTTTTCTAGAAGAAATTGGATTAAAAGTCATTAACAATGGATATACTGGATATAGCGCAGGGTCCAACATTCGACGAGACCTTATGGGAAAAGGAATATCACACGCACAACCCTTACGCTTCGTCCAAATTAAACAATAACGATGAAATTAGGATTCCTATACAACAACAAGACATTTATACTCTTCCATGCGAAAGTTATTTATATATTGAAGGAAAAGTAACAAACAATGATGGTACTGCTGGAACCACTGTTCCGTTCATAAATAATCCTATGGCATTTTTGTTTGACGAGATTAGATATGAAATTTCAGGAGTTACAGTCGATTCAACAAAAAAGGTTGGAATTTCCAGTACATTGAAAGGATTAGCGTCTTTAACACCAAATGAGAAGAATCTGTTAGCTGTTGCAGGATGGGTTGCACCAGACAAAAGTACAATCGCTCCTGACTCTTCGGGAAACTTTGATTTCTACGTACCTTTAAGATTACTCCTAGGATTTGCTGAAGACTACAGAAGAATAATAATAAATGTAAAACAAGAACTAGTTTTATTAAGATCATCAAACGATAAAGATATTATTAAAGCAGCTACTGGAACAACTGATGCCAATTTAGACTGGAAATTAACATTAGACAAGATTGTTTGGAGAGTACCACATGTGCGACTAAATGATGAACACAGGATTACATTATTAAGAAAGTTAAAATCAGATCGAGACATTGTAATGCCATTCAGAAGCTGGGAGTTTCATGAATACCCCGTTTTACCTACAACACAACGACATACATGGACTGTAAAAACTTCTACTCATTTGGAAAAAGCGAGATATGTAATATTTGGATTACAAACGAAGAAGAAAAGTATAATAACTGAAAATGCTGGTGAATTTGACCATTGTAAATTAACAAACTGTAAAGTGTTCCTGAATTCACAATTCTTTCCCTACGACAACTTTAATATTTCTTTTCATAAGAAAAGATACAGTGTTTTATACGACATGTACGCTAGGTTCCAAAATTCATATTACGGCAAAACAAATACACCTCTACTATCTCCCGTTCAGTTTGAATCGAAAGCTCCGATTGTTGTAATTGATTGTTCCAAACAAAATGAATCTGTAAAATCGTCTAGTGTTGATATAAAAATAGAAATGGAATTTCAAGAAAACGTACCTGCAAATACATCTGCGTATTGTTTAATTTTGCACGATAAAATTGTTACATACACACCGTTGACCGGTATTGTAAAGACAGTATTATAAAACGTTGTACCACCACCGGCACCGCCACTGTCGCTAACCTATAAATAGCGGAGCAACAATGCAGGTCTTCAGTTGATCGTCTATCGGCGCATGGGTAACATCTTCTACAAAATGAGTTCTCCATCTGTTGTACAAGGTGATGCAGAGGTAGCACCGTTATTGGAACGTGATAATACTAGTGAAGCAGAAATCATCAAGGAAATAACTGCATTTTTAAAGTTTGGTAAAAGAGATAGAGAGGAGGAAATTAATGCAGACCCATCAAAGGTAGTACCAAAGAGGAAGAAGAAAGTTGAAGAAAATATTCCTCCTCGCATTTTAACTGAAGTTTTTCTGCGAATCTTTTACCCCATCTCAGCATGCATCAGTAAAAGTGTATCAGTTGGATTGATGAAATCATTGGATTATTCCCCTACAGTAATACTACACCATGGAACAAAAAAGGTTTTATTTTCGCAAAATGCTTGGGAGTCATTTTTGAAACATGTACATTTAATAGAATGTTATTTAACTAACAGTTTGTGTGGAAGGAAAACACATATTCGACTTTTGGATTGTGACAATGAAATCGATATTGTTAAACATCGCGGACAACTACAAGTGCGAATTAGAGACTTGACTCAACATTAAAATAAGATTCTACTGTCACGTGAAGAATTCTACGTTTTAAACTACGCAACAGAACCTATTACAAGGTACATGAGACAGTTGGTATTTGCAAGCGCTATTATTAAAGAATATTTGGTCGATACTTTGGAAAAACAACCTGATAGCACCATCGTGTACGGTCCTGTGGATACATCTATTTTTAATAGAATACCTCATGAAGTTTGCATGTGGAGAAAGTTAAAGGATTTTGAACCACTTGTAGAAATCGCTACAGAAGCTACAGAAGAAACAACACAGGAAGAAGAAGAAACGGAGAAACAAGAAGAAGAAGAAAACGAAACACAAGAAGAAGAAGTTAAAAAAGACTAAAGTTTGACTTAGTAAAGAAGAACACACGTGGGGTAGGCCTATTGGGGACGGTGCCCACGTTAAATATACACCAACGCGCCTGCAACTGTACGGCCTGGTATTTAACCTACCGTGGTGTGGAAAACAGTTTAGTTGATCGCTAGGTGCCATGATGAGCGGAGGGGATGAAGAAGTGAGTGTAAAGCCTTGTGTAATAGAATTTCAAGCATTTCGAAATAATGACGATAGGTTTATTATCAAGGAATTAGCAATTTTAGACTTGCTTACATTTGTAGCCTACCCATTCACGTTTGAAGCTCCTTTTTCTTTTAACAAACTTAACACCAAAGCAAAAAGTACAAACAAATGGATAACAAACTACTTTCATCACATACATTGGTATGAAGGATTTATAAGCTACAGTAATCTGCACAGTATTATGTTTAACTTTTGCAAACAATATTCACATATATACACAAGAGGATTAGAAAAAAAGAACTGGATACAAAAGTATACGCACGGTAATGTTTTCGATATAACTATCAGTAAGGACTTTAACATTAATCTCGGTAATATTTGTGTCGCTGCAAAAGATCTTAAACACGGTCAAACAAACTGTGCATTGTACAACGCATATCGTTTGGCTGCTTACTTGAAACAAACGCAGGAATGTGGTGGGGGTAGCGGAGAACAGAAATGTGGTGGGGGTAGCGGGGTCTATAAATACGAGGAGACAACACCGCTTCAGCATGAGTATTATTCGAGACTCCGAAGAGGCAACATCAAAGAAGACACCACCACTGACGAAGATGGCATCACAACAATATCTACAAACATTGGTTGATCAATTCAACACTCACTCAAAATCCAACCTTCTGCTAACTAAAAAATGTTCAGAACTAAAAGAACAAAGACATTACATTATTCATAGCATCAAGAAAGTGGAAACCACACATGGAGAAGCAATTCTAGTATCATTGTGCGAAGGACCTATGACTCCAGGAGATGAGCCGAAGTTTCAAGTATTTCTTCCAAAACGATTTGTTCAACTGCTACAAAATGAAGACTTGCGAGATATTCAACCGGGGACGTTGTATTTGGTATCACACGGTGTAAGTGGCAACAACTCGACGGAACTCACTCTGCACATCATGCATCATTGTACATAATGTCTCTATTTGTTTTTCTCTGTTTGTATTTCTAGTCATCAATGTTAGACCTAAGCTTATTGTATTGTAAAATGTTTGTTTAATAAAGAAAGAATAACATAAAAAAAATAAAAAAGAAAAAAAAAGAAAAAACAGCAACATAGCAGTATATTATTTTATATACTGCTGTGTTGCTTTTTTTTAAAATTCAAATGGATGACCTTGAACTTTCATTCAGGGTTAACTTATGAAGGGGTATAAAAGAGAGGGAGCAGTGAAGTTAGTCTCAGTCTTGTCTAACACACGCTGCAGCTAACATGTCGGTGCCACCGATGAACAATTTATTTTTCGATAACAATTTGAAGACATATTGTTGCGAGTTGCAATGTTTTAAAATACCAGGCGATCAAGTTGACGGGAAAGCTTGTCGTAAGTGCAGGTGTTTCAGCTATTGCATATGTAGATGTAAAACATATCAAATGAACCGTCAAGATAAAATACAAGAATTACGGCGACGGCTTGCATTACTTTGGCGGCGAATGGAGTAGCAACCATCTGCCGCGCACTTGCCACCTGCCGCCTACCATCTGCCGCCTGCCATCTGCCGCCTGCCATCTACCGTCCGCCATCTGCTCCGCCCCACCACACTTTTACCCCCACCATTTAGTACGATTACAACGCTAGCTTGTGAATAGCCAGTACACCTCCGGCTCTCGACCGGTGAACATCGAGCTGCTCGTCCCGACTGTGTGTTCCCTGCAGTCACATAAATAGGCAAGGAACACACAGTCGGGATGGGCCGATTGGACAAACAAGCGCAACACTTGAAAACTACGTCGCGACTCCGGATCAACAACATCGATGACGACAAACAACGGGGAACTATTGTAAACATAAATTATTGTAAACATAACTTATTGTAAATAAAAAGAAATGTAAATAATAAAGTAATAAATGAAATAGTACTACCTCGCACTCGTATCATTCGATTGCTTCATTCGATTGTTTTCATTCGATATTTCTTATCGATTAACTATCGAATCACAATCGAATTTTACGCGTGCGAGGTAGTACTTTTTTAAAACACCCTCCCCGTGATCTTGAACTTTAACCTTTCCCTCATTACGTCACAAAACCGCCTACGTCACTGGCTGAGGCTCAGATGACGTGTTTAATGACTCAGCGCATCCGGTCACGTGACCGGATGACGTCACTTCCGCCCCAGCAGCCTCAAATGCACACTACTATAATGTGTAAAATTATTACCGTTTAGATTACCAGTGTCAGTTTAGAGTGTTGGTTACAGTGTCAATTTATCATATAAATGATTAGTGTCAAATGATGTAAAATATTTAAAATGTTAAGTTTGCAATAGATGACAATTGTTTTATCAGCAATAGAGAATCCACGAGGTTTTGTGAAGAGAAGGGAGAGAGAACCTTTATATATTTCTATATCAAAATGCAAAGATTTTTGAGATATATCTATAAAAGGCCTTTGAAACCAATTTTATAATATCACTTATCTCAACTTGTTCTAATTTTGATTGCAGATTAAATGAAATATTATAATTAAAGTTATTTTTTAAATTACTTTAGTAACACTTTTTATCCAGAGTTCTTCCGACAGCTCGGGTTCTAACTTGCCATAAAATATCTACTAGATGAACGAAGATTACATTTTTAAAAGGTTTTTGGACTAAACACACACGTTACGTATAATATAGAGTTTTTAATAAATATCTTTTTAGCCGAACACATTTAAAAATAGGTCAAGAAATATTCAGAATATTATCGATTTTTTTTTCGATTTGTTATAAATATAAAATTATATTTTTTATTTGTAAAATATCAATGATTGCAACTAAACTAAATACTGAACGAATTAAAGCCCTTTGTCATGAATTGTCTTAAACTATTGTCATGAATAGTTTTTTAAACTATTCAATCCATTGAAAAGAAATTTATTTAATATATTTAACAGTATTTTAGGTAATTTACAACATTTATTCACAGTCTTAAAAGATCAACAAATACACACAGTGAGTGTTTAGAGTCTGGAGCAGGTAATAGCCCGTCGTCGAGTAGAAACAGTTAAAAGCTTTCCTCAGTTGTGAAGCGTTTATCGCACTTTTAATGTTTCGTTTAATGGGTCTTTTAATTTAACGTTTGGAGATCTTGGAACACATTAGTCGAGTGAACTCGATGATGAATTTAACCAACCGGGGGGGGGGGAAATGTACCATATGAACTGAGAAACAAATATTTGTTAATTGAAGTTTGAAACTGTATTATAGCAATCGGTATTTTTATTTTTGTGTTGATATTTAAATTTTTATTTTATTTTTGAATTAGTTCAAAAAAGTCTTAGTGCATCATTTTAAGCCACATACAACAATAATTCCAACGAAAAAATTTGCTCATTCAGTACACAAATAAACTACGGTTTTTAGGCCTGCCACAATAAATTAGCCTGACCACGACCCGCTTGAGGACAGACGTTTTATTTCATGTTCATTTGAAGAATTACATCCTTCACACTTTATGGTTACATTTTTTAATAATATTTTTATTTTTATTTCTAGTATAATATTGTATCTTCAAATATTTGATGGAATACAACAAATTCAAAAATCCTTTTTAGCTACAATATTGATAGCTAAAAAGTAAGGTATGGAATAATTTACTTTCATCATCCAACATTCCATATTTTCTATAAAGACTCCAGAACCGAACGTAAATCTTAGAAAAAGTTTAGTGTTTGAGTGTGGGTTTTCTGTAACGGGAACCACAAAAATGGATTTCAATGCCAATATTAACTGACAATGACCACATGACGCTCCGAACCAAGATTGACCGAAATGTATTCATAAATAAGCGAGTTATACCCCAACTTTCCCAACTTGAAATAAACTACTTCTGGAATGAAAACGCAGTTTGCACAATATCTTGAGAAATGTTGGTGATTCAGAATCGTTAAAATAACATTTACTCGTGAGTTTGAAAATTTACAACAGTTTTGTACGATGTAATAATTCCTCATAATATTCGCAAAAACTAATTAATAATTTCACCATAATACCAATTATCATTGAACAATGTAGAACAATTTTGCGTATTAACTTTAAAGGGGTTTTATTAATAAAGCATAATTATTCAGCTCCCACTAGGCCTCACCGGGCTCGCTATCTCTGGAGTAACAACTCTGTGAAGTATGTTAAAAACTTGAGCTAGCCAAGGATTTGGTTTAGAGTTAATTAACGAAGTTTCGCCGGCTCCTCCAGTGAGATTCGTGTCGAGTGGACAGAGGAGTGCCAATTTCAGTGCTGGCGAATTCTTGGTACAAATTCAAAGAAAATTATCTGAAATACTATTATGAATTAATAGTTTAAATTTTATTATGTGTTTTTATTATTCTTATTTATTTATTTATTCGTCTTTATTATTATTTACATAAAATATATTCTATATGAAAATTATTAAAATGTGCGTGATTATTTTATTATTTGATCATGAATAAATTCAAGAACTTCAGAAATCTTAAAATGTTTAATAATTATTAAAATATGCAAAAATTATTATGCATACCAAATTTGGTTTACTTCTCCGCAGCAAATCTGACATATAACATTTGATTACGCTTTCTGAGTGCCAGGAGAGCGCACTCATGAACTCTTATTAAATCCACTCTGGCCACTTATAAAGATTGCCCCTGTGTTTTGTTGTCAAGATTTCGGAAAGATCAGAAGCCGTTTAAGCTCAAATTGGAAATCGAGTTTTAATGAATTCAGATAAGTAATTCTGTTTCCTAAATTGAATTTGCCATTGTATCCTAATAATATAATAAAGCTGAATGGTTGTGTGTTTGTCTATTCATCCATCACGGTACCGATTGAGCTACAACCAATACAAACACCGAAACCGGAAGTAGTTTGGAACTCCACCCTATTGGTCTTTAATACCCAATGATAATCATAAGGACCTCATAGGCGTAAGTTTATAACAGAGCCGATTAAGCTGAAATTGAGTAGGGAGATAAGTAGCACACCAGAAACAAACTTGGATAAGAGTACAAGAAATACAGCTACAAAACTGATCGAGCTAAAATTTTACAGGAAGATTGGTAATACTTTATAATCAAACACAAACCTCCTTCCGCTCCAAAATGATTAGCCTACTGTGGGGGTTTCTGCTCGCCTTCGCTTTTTAGGCTGTAGCCACCTGGCTTTCAAACTTCCCACCTACTATACCAACCCTCATGACCAACTAATACACCGATCTAGCTGAAACTTGGTAGGAAGATATATAAACCATAATAAAACGAGACCATTAACGTTCCAAAGATTTGTTACGTTGGTGTTTGAAGTTCCTGTGTTATCACTCATGGCCTAATTGAATGTTAGAGCTGAAATATGGTAGGAAGACTGGCAATAAACAATCTCGACTTTAACAGTTAAATATGGGGATACTCAACTGCCAAGAATTATTTGGGGCTCTATTGCAACTGGCTTTCCTTTGTAAATTTTACAAAACATTCACTGGTCTCGTTGAGCTGACACAGCAATAGGCTTTGCTTGCCTAGTGCTATTAGAGCCTATAACTTTTAGTAACATAAAATTGAATTTGTGACTTTTTTATGGATCTTGGCACTACTTGGTTATCTCGCTTAAAATAATAGTAGGATGAAAAATAATAGAGGAAACAAAACCATTCCGGATCAAAAATAAATGTGATATTTAATAAATTAAAATGAAAAATGGTAGATACTGTTAAACATTTAAACGAAAGATCATTTCCACTATTATAGCTCGAGGTTCAAATTTGCCTTTCATAACAGTTTTCATATAAAATTATTGCACTAACGCCGATGAATCACTAGAGCCTGAAGAATTTGATTATTAAATATGCACGCAACATTAAACACGATATTACACATTTTGCCTTTTGAACAGTTAAAGTAATAATTACATTTATTTACAATTATGATTTTTCTCGCAAAGAAGCTTGTTACACTATCACGATTTGTTGCTTTAAATTAAACTAAATATCTGAAAAAATGAAAAACAGCATGTGATGTTGGTTTAACTGGTCGAGATATAAAATAATTAGTTTTTGTAAAGACATTAAATACGTTTGTCGCAATGCTGAAAATTTGTATTAGTTTTAGTTTACAGTTGTTAAACTGCATAACAAAAGTAGGATAGGTAGTGGCGGATGGACAGTCACGTAAAAAAGCTCTTTAATTTTAACTAATCAGCTCAGGTCCTCATTGGGTTCCTTAACTATTATACTGTTGAACAGTATTATCAATTTCGAAAGCTTATGTTTCAGTATATAGCATAGCAGTCCACATGAATATATAGTAAAAAACACCTTCTATAAAAAGTGACCCAACATAAACTACCAGTTTGTATAATCAATCAATCTTGCAAAACTAATAAGGGACAAAACCAGCATTTACCGTGTGACTTTGAAACAGAAAACGAGTTAACACCCTTAAGCAAAACAATATCCAGTTTTTGCACAATGTGCTTAGTTACTAAATATAACTTAATTTATATTTACGACTAAATTAAAGGCAGAGTTTTTTTCATTAATGCAATAAATTATAAAGATCCAATATTGTTTATTTACTGTGCTCTGTGAGACACCGGAGGAAAGAGCTGTGATTATTTTCGGGGCTACAAAGGCAGCAATAAACGCCGCAGCACCATCTCTTCTCTCTCGGGCGTCGTCCTTTTTATGATGAGTCAATGGTATATATTTATTTAAAAAAAACCAAAACTAACTGTTTAAAAAATTACCAAAACTAACTGATAAAAAAATTACCAAATCCGTTTATAAGAACACTATGGTTTTTCATTTAATTTAGATTTTATCCATTGGAAATTAAAATGAAAAGGTTTCTTGGCTTAAAAGTCATCGCTTTAAACATTAATTATTAACCCTTTCAGAGCTATGGCCCGAAATATCGTCTTTTGAATCTGTTATCAATAAACACTGTTACTGCTTCATAAGCGATTGTACCGTTAGGTGCTCAGTCTGCAGTCTGAGTCTGACATGTGGTGAAACCTGGTAGACACGAATTGAACTATCTCGTCCAGCGCCTAGTCTCTATAATACCAACTGATCCACTACAGCTGCTAGCCTGACCAGTGGCTGTGCGGTCTAAGGCGTTACCTTCCCGGCCGGGGGTAACACTTGGATCGAGGGTTCGAATCCCGTCACAGTCGGTGGTTTTTATGTGCAACTCATGGAGAGTTCACCTGTCCGTGGCAGAGTTGAAGGGGAGGGCGGACCTTAAGCAAACGGTGGACGGCTCGGGTCCAAGCTGACGGGATGGGTGGGATTCTTTGTGAGTTGCACATCTGATCTCTGGGTCTCTGGGGGTAGCTTTATGTCATAGTGAGTTCTGTGTCCCTCTCTGTGGAAAATCATCGTTATATTAACAAAACATATGTGTTAACTACCTAGAATAAGTACGAAAATAATCACGCAAAAACTCTAATTTTCTTAAAATCAAAAATATAACATTTCTTTTAATTAGAATTAAAAATATAATTGCTATCACTGTTAAAATTATATAATGAATTTTTTAATTAGGTATTACAGTTAAAATTTCTAATAATAAGAAAAGTAAAAAATTGAACAGCCTAGTATAATGTATATGATTTAATACTAAAATTGTGTAATGAATCTCTTATTTGACTTGACTATTTATTTTTTAATGTAATAAAAACTTGTTATATGTAATCAAGATTAAAATATACAATACTATTATTTATGTTTTGAGAATGTGAAATAATTTATCCCCAATACAAATGGGTTTATAATTAATAATTTATTTATATATTCTTTTTCATGAAACGTACTTTCTCAATTTTTTTATTTCAATAACAACTCGAGCTTGATTGATTTCCAATAAAATACATGTATTTTAGCTTTAGTAGTAAATCACGTAAAAACAGCTACAAATTAACATGGCCAATGCGTCAATTATCCATAAGATATCGATTTTGGCAATACAATTAAAAGACTTTTTGCAAAATATTGCGATTGAAAAACAGGCAGTTGAAAATGAAAAGAGATAAGTACGCGTCATTAATCGATATGCAGTGTGATCATTATCTAGTGATAAAGGGGCTGATTATAGAACTTATTACGGACCACTGACAATTGAAACTCTCCCGTGTGAATCACTCGTGTAATGCAACTGCTTTGGAAACATAATCAGGTTTGGTGCAACAGTTTATTTGTTTTTATATAGGATTATGTAACAGAGTTGTTATTCCCTCGGTATTATCAAAACGCCTGACATCAACTGCAGTCGTATCATATTGTATACAGTAATAGATTTTATATTTAAAAACATACTATCAAAACGTTATTAATTGCAAATAGAAAATTATGAGTTTATTTGCATTTTATGTTGTCAAATTGCTACAACAAGAGATTGCAATTAGTATTGCCGAAACAGCACACCAAACAATTCAATATTATTTTTTACAATTTTAAGACTGAATATATATATATATATATATATATATATATATATATATATATATATATATATTGTGTGTGTGTGTGTGTGTGTCCGCACTCTAGCGATCGCAATTTTTGTCCGATTTACTTGAAATTTGGTAGGAACCTTCCCTTCTGTAAACAGGTGGACAAGTTCGTTTGGGAAATCAATCGGACAACTCTAACCCCCTTTTTTTGGATTTTAATTTTTTATATTTTGAGGTTTTGGGCCCAAAAGTGTCAGAAAAGCTCCGATTCTATAATTATTACATATTAAATTATTGTACGCCAACTCCAAAGTAATGGCAAAGAGTAATGGTTTATACTCCAACTCCTTTAGTACTTAAGTGTTTTGGATACAGTTTTAAAATGCATTATTCAACCAAAAAAATTACTGTATTCAAGAAAGAAACAGCGTAAGTTACCTACGCGCACAAGTGTCCATAAATAAGGCTGTATTAGCATAATGAAGTTGCGTTTCAGTTCTTTACAGGTAGAAATCACTGAATACTTTATTAAATTATTTGAAAATTCAGACATCCAATATCGCTCATTAGTGTTCCTTATTTATGAATCGCGTCATAAAGTTACGCATTATAAAGTATCCCCTCCCAGCTACAACAATGTTATCTAGCACCGAGCTCATTTATCACTCACCGTATTGGTCCAGAGTTCCGCCTCCGCCTCCGCTGGCTTCAAATAAATCTCCGTCACCTTGTTCTTTTAAAAATAGTATATGTAAGAAATTAAAAAAAATAACTGAATATTTTCAGTTGGTGATTGTATAGTTGTGTAATGGTTAGATATGTCACCAATAATAAATGTAGACGTAATAAATATAAATATGAGTGTATTTTATTCAGAAGAACAGAAGTGTATGTCTTTGACAAAACAGTAAACAAAGAATTAATAAACAAAACTTATATTACTTTAGAAATAAGAATTATCACATGGCGTATTCGTGTCACAGCCTCATACTCCCCTCCCAGCGGCAACATAAAAGATCAAGTAGAATACTTTGCAGGAAACCTCCCAATGCGTCCAAAACGAGTTTTTGTTTTTGGAGTACTATCAGGTTGGATAAGTTTGGTTTTGCTTGAAGGCTGTGTCTTGCTGTCCAGGTTTTGTTGTTCCAGGAGAGTCTCGATTTAAATTTGTTTCACTTTAGTATCACTTGGATCAGGTGTTTTATTAAGTGGTTGATTAGAGTAGGATACATCGAGCTGACTTTCTTGCATCAAGAATGCCGGTTTAAGCCGATCGATGGAAGCAGAGTCTTCACCTCTTGGATGTTGGATTTTAAAGACTTTGTCACTTCTCGACAAAACTTGTCCATCGTAGGTTGGTTGAAGTGATTTCCTTGAGGTATCATATCGAATAAAAACATGAGGGGAAGTCATAAGGTCAGAATGAATGAAAACTGAAATTTTCTGATGATGTCGAAAGGGTACAGGACGAATTGATTTAACGCGTTCGCAGAGTTGTGATAGTAATGCGGGTACCTCTTTTGCAAATGACGAATCTTCAGAGAAATCAGGAGGGAGTGTAAAAGATTCTCCGTAGACAATTTGAGCAGGTGAAACTCCAAATTCAGGAATTACATGGGAATGCAATCCAAGTAAAACATTTGGAAGTCGGGAAACCCAGTCGTCAGATAATTGTGCTTTGAGAGCTGACTTTAAAGAACGATGCCACCTTTCTATAGCTCCATTAGCTGCTGGATGGTAAGCCGTGGTCTTGATATGTTGTATCCCAAGCATAGAAGTTAGACAGGAAAATAGTTCACAATCGAACTGTCTACCTCCATCAGTTGTAATAATTCGAGGACCAAAACGAGAAATCCATGACTGCAGAACTGTGTTAGCTACTTCCTCTGCAGTTGTGCTTGTGATTGGTATTGCTTCAGTCTACCTGGAAAATCGGTCGATTATCGTTAACAGCTATCGAAATCCTCTTGAAGGCAGTAATGGTCCGACAATGTCCACGTTGATGTGTTCGAATCTCTTTTGGACAGAAGGGTAAGAAACAAGTTCGCTAGAAGTGTGTCGCTATGTTGTACAGCGTTGGCAAGGAATGCAAGTTTTGGCCCTCAAGGTAACATCACGCTTTAGGGAAGGCCAGCAGAATCTCTCTTGGAGTAATTTCACTGACTTGGCAATTCCAGGATGAGACGGATTATGAATTGAATCATAGAGAACTCTACGATAATGATGAGGAATGAAAGGACGTAGTTTGCCTGTTGAAGAATCGCAAATGAAATCCAAGCCATCATAAAGAGTCATTGTTTTGAAAACGTGGGCTGAAATATTCGAATCTCCAATGTGTTTAAGCTCATTACATGTGATCTGAGAACGAGCAATGTCGCTTGGAGATACAGTTAAGTGGTGTGGAAGGTTATTAAGAAATAAGTCAACTTTAGTTGCAATAAGTGCAATCAAGCAACTATGATAGACTGTAATATGTTTAAGTATTACTTCGTTAACTTAGTAATTTAGATAAAGGGAATAATGTAAACAAAAGTGTAATAGAAAATCATGCAATAGATGTAGTAAATAACTGTGTAAGAAACTGTAATAGTAAACCTTTTGAATGGCAAAGGATTCAAGAGAAAGAAATAATGACAATTGTAGCAAACTTAAGTTCATCAATGAGTGAGGACTATTATGGGTTATCAAATAAAGTGGCAAAGAATATTATTGACATAATATTAGTGCCTCTTACTTTTTTTCAATAAGATTCTGGAACAAGGTAAATATCCTGAAGTTCTTAAGATTAGCAAAGTTACTCCTATTTACAAAAAAAGGAGAAAACTCAGTCCATCAAGTTGTCGTCCGATTCCTTTAATACCAATCTTGAGTAAAATATTAGAAAGTTGTATAAAAATTCAGTTAAGTGATTTCTTTGCTCAAAATAATTTTTCTTGTGTCAGAGTATACTGACTGCATAGGTGTTTAGCCGTGCCAAAGAAATGTAGTTTATTGCCCACTAGCCTTTTATTTTTTAAGTCAATTAATAGACTAAACTCATATAAAAGATCTGCCTCAATGATTGGTTGCTGAACATCAGCTACGGTAAAGGGCCAAAAAAATATCTACGAAGTCCAAGTTTCAATAGTTTTCCACCATAAGTAGCGATACTTGATCCATTTACAGTATAGAGAAATCGAACAGATGGTTTGGATTGTTGTTTATTTTGCGGAGGAATAACGTACATTTCAGTGTCAATCAAAAACGTGGTATTAGTTGAAAGATCGTAAACAAAGAGACGGTGAGATCGTGATTTTGCGCTGTGTTCCGCCATATCAAGACAGTGCCTATCTAGTTTTCCGAATGTTTGGATGGAGAAGAGTGGTAGTTGCATGGTGCCACGCATTTTTTCGCTTCATTTCCTAAATGTTTGTGGTACCGACAAATTGGCTTTTCGGAAGTTGAATGATCGGTTTTATTTGTAAGTTTACGAGACTGCCGAGATTGAGAGCGGGATCAGGGTCAGCGCAAAGAAGAAATTTCGTTAGTTAACTTCGAAATTTGAGCCTCCAATCTAGAAATTCTGTCAGTTTCTGACACATTTGGTTCATCAGATTCGGAGACATTTTCTTCTGAGTTTGGCATATCAATTACTCACCTTTCAGCTTAGCAAAAGTAATGTTGGATCGAGGAAGTAGAGAATGACTCACATCGACGTTGAGGAGCAGTTATGAGACGCAAGAATCTACAAGAACTCTTTTTAGTGCTGAGTGTGTCCAGTAGGTTGATCTTGATGTTTCGAGTAGTCCAAAATGTTGGTCTTAGGTTGAAACAGTTCGATGAACTACGTGAACAGCGATGAAGTACGTTCTATCACCTTGCCAAATTCGTTTAAAAATTGTATATGTAAGAAATAAACAAATAAAAAACTGTATATCATATCTGTAATACAGTCATGTTTTTTGCAAATTGCCTTTTTCGGGGAGAAGTTAATACGTTCGGAAACCAGAAATATCGGAGCATGAAAAGGTGTTTTATAGGGCTTAGAATTTTTCAAAAACAGTTTTTGACATTTATCAATTTAAACTTTTAACACACCTTTAGACAATTTGTTATAGCTTAAAATAAATAGTTTATTATTTTGTATCATTAATCTAGGTTTAGTGGTTGCGATGAAAATAAATATTCATAAAATATTCGATGTTAATCTTATGGAAAAAGGGGTTTTCACATTCAATTTGATTGAAAACCTCACTTTTTACCAAAACGTTCAGCTCTACAAAGAACAATCATTTAGATGTATAAATTGTTGTCCTACGTTGAACTGTTGCAGAACTATTCAAAGTGCTAAACACAGTACGTTGTCCAATGTAATATCTTAATTAACCTACTAATATTATAATGTGAACGTTTGAATGAATGTTTAGATACACGTATAGATGTTTGTAGTTCCATCACGAATACACTACTGGACCGATTAAGCTAAAATGTTGCATGAACATGTTTACATATCTCATTATCATTTACATACACACCTGATCATATCTACAACCAACCTTATGGCTCCACCCCACGGGTCCTGTAAGTTTCAATGCGAATCTTGTGGGAGATATAGTTTACAACATCTCAAGCTGTGGTTGTTTGTCAGTTAGGGCAAAGAAAAAAATGTCCTGAAACTAAACAAAGATTTGATAGTGCTGGTCAGGTTAATATTTTTAATGTGTTTTAATTTGTCGCGAGCGAAGTGTTTTAATTTGGGGCGGGTAACAGCTGGTGAAGAATAAATACGATTTTATTTCTCGCTTATTTATGAATACGATTTATATAATTTATGTATCAGTAACATTTGTTTTGTGTCTTCACCTAATTGTGGTTTTTTTAAATTTGCACACAAACATTTTGTTTTCGAAGATCCCCGTTGCAGCAAACCTGCGGACTCATCCCTAATGTTATTCTTATGGAGGATAGGTAAATTTTTATGTGTCCCTTGATTATGGACTTAAGTTAATGAAACTTGGCACGTAGCTTCACCTGGTTGAGGTATAGTACCAGGAGGGCCTTGCTCGGTAAACGATCACTTCCTCACTTACACTCTCACAATAAGCTTTTTTGTCATTATTTCATTTATAATATTACAGAAAAAGTTATTTAGCTTCCTTATTTTGAAAATGATTAATTAGTACCACAGCTCATTATTTTATGACCTTGTCAGGGAGAGAAATACATTTCTCTTAGGTTGAATAAATCTCCCTTGTAAATTTCGTTCTGTGGCCCATATATTTTGCTTAAATATAATGGAAAATACAATGAGGTAAATACAAACCAACGAATTTAAAATTATGAGTACTTTATTTTTTAACATAGATATTTATTATTATTTTGTATAATATTTTAGGTTGTTTTTCACTTTTGAAAAGATTTTGTAGTGTTTGTAACTTCAATCGTAGAGCTTAAAAAGAAAAGAAAACACTAGGGAGTTTAAAGCACAAGAAGAGGATAAACATTAAGTCTTGGGCAAGGGGGCATTAAAAATTAAACAATAAAACATAAATTTCGTGCAAACTACAAGTATAGGTAATCATGGAAAACAGTGTCAATGTACTCACAAATGTAACTAAATACTTACGAAATAAAAAAATTAGAAAAGTCAAAATATTAATACTGTGAATGCTTTGATATAAGTAAATATATTACAATATGGTAACACAGGATATAAGAGCAGGATAGAGTTAATTTATTTTTTTAGATACAGCAATCTTTATAAAAATATATTATTACATAATATAACAATTCACCAAATATATAATAACTACATTTAAACATTTAAATAATTTGTTCTCATTAACAAATACATATTTTATGTAGCAAATTATTGAAATGAAGCCGAGAAAGTGATAAAGAATTGGAAAACAATCATTATTAATGAAATCATGAATTTAGAGCAAAATATACCAGAAAAAAACATTAAAACTGAAATAACGAGCGAATAAACTTATGATATAATATAGCTGAAGAATATTTACAGAGTAAATTGCTCGTAAAATTAAAATAAAAACTCACATTAATGTTCATACATAGAGTTAAAGGTAACAAAACAAAATGTTACTTTAATGAAAATCATCTCATTTATATAATATTAACATAATATAGAGCCATTATTTATTTAAAATAAGAGAACAATTTACTATACAAAATAAAGAACACAACAATGGAAAAAATATAACTTAATTCTCTAACATTATTTAAACTCAATAAAATACATAACAAATTTACTTTTTACAACATTGCTGTTTTAATCTTAGTGTAACAGATTTTAGTGAAACATTCAGCCCACACAATGTTTTTTTCCGTCGTCTGGCACCTTTAAAGGTGGTAAAACCATGTTAAGTGCACTTTTTCTTTTTTACCCTGGAAAATACAAATATAAATTCAATGCACAAAAAACAGGGGTACGCAGCCAAACGCCAACAGAATGAAACCTTTGGGCCTGAGACTTGTCAGTCATGGCGAAGACAGGTGGAACAGGAAACTGGTGCCGCTGCAATGTACACCCCAACTGAGACTTCAAGGGAATCAAGGGTTATTCTTGTTATGTGCACGTCTCGGCCGGAGTGTTCACCAGTGATAATCTTTGCTTTTATTATGGTTTGACAAAGGTTTGTGACTTTGCAAAGCATTTACAAAGCCTTTTACATTTCTTGTGTCATTACAAAGCCCTTTAGGTACGTTCAAACTACGAAAGAGCATGACGATTTAATTTTTCTTCAGTCTGAACTGGTGCGGTGGTAAGTCTGAAATCTCAATAGAATTGAGAAACTATGGGGGAAATTTCAAAGCTCCAACTGGTTTGTCTTTCACTGAGTCATAACCTTTTTTTAAATCTGTTCCTTTCCGTGATCATATCTATAATTTTTCCGATTTTATCAACCACAGATACTAAAAAAGACGTGGGCCAAAAACATAAACAAATTACGTCTGTGGATCGAATGTAAACAAACTTTCTTGACATATGGTTAAGTTTATTTATTTGTACTAATATTATCGGCTGCAGGGATAACAGGGAACATACTGGAATTTTGACATATCTATGTGCAAATAAAAAGAAATATGTTTACATTCGATACACTGACGTCATTTGTTTATGTTTATAACCCTTATTATTTTTTTCTAGTTACCGTGGTATCAACTTCCTTGTTTAATGGTACCAGTATCGCTCGTTATTTCATTTCTTTGATGTTTTCGTTGGTAAGGCATGCTCCGTAAACCTCTTCAATAATGTCTCCGTTAGAAATAATACCAACAAGAATTTCAATTTCACTTTTTCCCTTTGTCTCCAATGTGTCATTACTAAGCTATAGAAGGTACTTCGCAAAATCCTCTTCCTCTAAATCCACTCGCATGATTTTCTCTGAAAATAAAAACTGAATTTATCTCCGTCGATAATTTTTTTTACCGACAGGTTGAGGAGTTCGCTACGGGTTGCTATTGGCTGACTGGAAGGCACTGACGGAAATCTCCTATAATAAAAATGTTTCCTCCAAATGGGAAGTCCATGTTTCCACCACCACGTAAAACCTGCAGTTTAGGCTGTACTTTAGAAACATTGGCGCCACACCCATCATGAAAACATCCACTCCTAATAGGTCTTGGGCTTTTTGTAGATCCAGGCTGTATTGTAGACGTAGATTCAAAAATTTCTGACGGTAGTACGCCCTTCGGTCAGTAGCATTAGGATTGCCACGATGCCAGTCAAGGCCATACATTTTATATGATGATTTTAACCACGAACTATGTGAAACAGGGTGTTGCATACACTTTTTTTCCAGTACCCCCTCCTGATCGATAAAGAAACATTTCGCGATAGGACGTTAGTCTTCCATTGCTTGGATCATGGCATCAACAAATGCCCATTGCTTTTCATTGAGTTGTGTGTAGAAACGATGGTCCATCGTCTCTGATTTATAAACAAGTACAACTTCTTGATTTGACTCATCCTCATATCATGCATGCCATGGTTCTGGACCTAAAATTGGAAATTGTGACTTAAAACACATATAGAAGCTAATTAAAAATAAAGGTATGAGGAAACGAGAATTTGGCTTGACCTTTCTTCTATTATAATGAGTAGTAAGGCCGGCCACTTTGGGTCCAACATGGGCTCTTATGGGGAATAGATTAACATGGGGTCTTATGGAGAATAGAATAACATTGGTCTTATGGGAGAATAGAATAACATGGGCTCTTATGAGGAATGGAATTAGGGTGTAATTGCATCCCTCTGTGGTTCTTTTGCTACCCTCTGTCGTTGATTATTTATCTTTTTCATCCCCATATGGTTAACTATCTACCATTTTAGGTAATTATTTAACCACCGTGTCCTTCTGTTGTTAATCATCTAGCCTTCTGTGGTAATTATTTAGCCCTCGTATCCTTCTGCTGTTAATCATCTAGCATTCTGTGGTAATTATTTGAACTACGTTTCCTTCTACATATTTATTTTTTTAACCCCAGTGCCCTTCTATACATCTAACCTCCACATCCTTCTGCGTATCTAATCTCACTTCCTTCTGCGTATCTAACCACAACATCCGCAACAAGTCTCTGTCAGCAAACTAGTTGTGACCGGTTAAAATACTGCTATGTGATTGGTCGGAATTAGTCGTCCTGCCCTCTGATTGGTCCAGACACCCGCAACAAACAACACTATTGCATCAGCCACCTCCCTACCACCCCCAATTACCGCTATTTTCCTCTCACTTTGCTCTCAGCTTTCATTATGATCAGACGTGTCCCTGTGTTGCTCCGTTTGCTGCGTTTTGCAAAGATAATCTTGAGCGTTTGCCTACCCTATCCTACTTGTAACATAACCTCACTTCCTTGTGTCAAGGGTTGTGTCGTGCTTGTATTTGTTGACTAACAGTAATACCACTTTCTATTCTTGTTCTTTATTAAGTACCTTAGCCATTTTGTTTTACTTGGTAGTCCTGTGTTTATATGTATTGGATAACATAACAGCAAACCTAGTTTCTTGCGTCAAAAGTAGTTTTGTGCGTTGTATTTGATTGTTTGGCTTGGCTAAAGTAGTGTTGTGCTGACTAACATAACCTTATTTCCCAGTAACCTCAGTTTCTTGTGTCGAGAGTAGTGTTTTGCGTTGTATTTAATTGTTTGATTTGTTTAGAGTAGTGTTGTGTTGACTAACATAACCTCACACCCAGTAACCTCAGTTTCTTGTTTGATTTGACTGTAGTAGTGTTGTGCGTTGTATGTGCTGAGTAACATAACAGTAATATCACGGTATCATGCACTTGTCTTGTTCATGCCTGACTTATCTATGTTAAGAGCGTTGTATGACTTGCTAGTGTACAGTAACATCAGAGTTAACTACATGTTTCAAGAGTAGTGTCGTGTGATTTTTAGCGTTATCTGAACTGCTAAAGTAACCTCACTTTTTCTAACCTCACTCTTTACACTCCAACTTTACTGTATTATATTCCGTTTCATGGTGTACTTAATTTTATTTCTGTGTTGTGTTTATTGTCTTGGCTAGAGTAGTGTTGTTTTATGTTTAATTGTTTGATTTGATAGTTTACAGTAAAGAAAGTAAACAAACCCTCACTTCCTTATGGCTAAAGTAGTGTTGTATTGACTGACATAACCTCACTCTCAGTAACCTTATTTTTTTGCCCTGGTTCTTTTTGAACTGTAAATTCACCTCAGTAACCTCACCTTCTATTCTTGTTCTTTAAAACAGCTTTGGTTAGAACAGTTTTTGTATGTGTTGACTAACAGTAACCTCACTTTTCCGAGCCGCTGAGCGAGGAAAGAGTCAGAAGAAAATTTTCCCGCCAAATTTTCCCGCCAAATTTGCGCGCCAAAAAAAATTGGCGCCAAACCTAACCTCACTTTCTTGTGTCAAGAGTAGTGTTGTGTTTTATGTGCTGAGTAACAGTAATCTCACTTTCTATTCTTGTTCTTATGGTTAGAGTAGTGATTGAAACCTTCATTGGAGTTAACTATCGATAACTTGTAGTTCTGATTTGACTTGCGTAGTGTGTGTTAGTGTTTTTCTGACTTGCGTAGTGATACAGGGGTACCGTGCTCTTTTGTAGATCCTCTGTACCTGTTATTTTAGAGAACTTGATCAGTGACTTTAAAGTATCAGTTCTAGACGTAACCGTTCCAATAGTAACAGTTACCTTCTCTATCTTGTTTATGTTATAACATTGGAAACTGCTACAAAGTAACGGTTCCAAATGGTTACAGTTCCAACAATGTAACAGTTCCAGCAGTACTCGTTCCAACAGTTCCAACGGTAACCGTTCCAAAAGTAACAGTTCCAGTAGACCAATCAGTGACAAAGTAACAGTTCCGTTCTCTATATAGCTCTTACAACAAGCTCTAGTTCTTCAGTCTGATTTCAGTCGTCACACTGGTCGGACGTTCTTTTGCACTGCTCTTGCGTAGTTGTTCGTGTTTTAAACCTTCATTGGAGTTAACTTTCGATAACTTGTAGTTCTGGTTTGACTTGCGTAGTGTGTGTGTGTGTTAATGATTTTCTGACTTGCGTAGTGATACAGGGGTACTGTGCTCCCCTACATACTATATAGCTCTTACAACAAGGTCTGGTTCTTCAGTCTGATTTCAGTCGTCACACTGGTCGGACGTTCTTTTGCGCTGCTCTTGCGTAGGTGTTCTCTTGCACAGCTTATTATTGATTCTGCGTAATTCAGTTGTATCCGTGTGAGTTTGACTCTGGTCGGTGTGTTTTCTCTTTTAAGCGTTAGCACAGTTTAACTTGTTTTCAGTATTTAATTGTTTGTTGAAAGATGGACGTTTCTAAAAAGAACCCTCAAAATCCGATAAATTTAATTAGTAAAAATCAAACCTATGTTAAAAAATTCAGACTTTACAGGACTAATACTGTTTTTAAATTTACTAACCCTCCCAATGGTATCTCTGAGTTTGATTGGATTCGTAAAGGTCTCAATCAAATTGTTGAAAAAGCTAAAGCCGATGCTGAACCTACCGATTATCTAGGGTTTAAATTACAATCAATAAATTTAAAAAGTGCAGAACCGGGGTACGTAGATTATAGACCGGTCTCTGAAGTTAGCGGTGATGTACTTTGGCAAGTTTTCGGAGGTATTCTTCAATCCAACGCTGAATCTATTAAGTCTACCGACACATTTAAAGTAGACGTGTCACGAGTTAACGTTCCAGTAGGTTCTGGGAGGGTAAGGCCTGGATTTTACAATACGTTTGACGAGGAATCTAAAGCTAGAAAAGGGATTGTAGTAATTAATAACAAAGATAATTTATGTTTGGCTAGAGCGTTGGTAGTAGGCAAAGCGTATGCAAAAAATGATCCTCAGATCTACGCTATTCGAAAAGACAAGGGTAAAAGACAAACTTTCAGAGCTAATAAGCTCATAGCAAAAGCCCGTGTAGAAATGCCGGAGGAAGGCGCCGGTATCCCCGAACTTGAAAAATTCCAATCCCATCTTAAAAAATACAAAATTACCGTCTACAACTACGACAGAAAAGGCCGGGATGTCTATTTTGAAGGAGGTAATGAAGACGCTAAATTTAAAATAAACCTTCTGTTTCACAACGGTCATTATAATGTAATTACAAACTTAACTGCCGCGTTTGTATGCCATTATTTCTGTGAAGCATGTCATATTCCCTACAATAACAAGGGTGAGCACCGATGCTCAAACAGATGCTTGTCCTGCCATACTATCTCCCCACCCTGTAAACTAGAACACGGAGGCATTACATGCCGTTTTTGCTGTCGCTTCTTCAAAAACGAGCGGTGTTTAATAGCCCATCAGGGGCAAGTTTGTAAAACTTTAAAACTCTGCCGTGACTGTAAGAAAATGATTCATCCAAAAAAACGTAAGACAGCTCACGTATGCGGAGAAGTTTATTGTAAACCCTGTGAAGCGTTCAAAGACCCCGCACATCAGTGTTTCATGAGGGTAGATAGGAGAACTCCCAAAGACCGTGATTTTTTGTTTATTTTCTTTGACTTGGAGACTCGCCAAGACGAGTCTCTCTCCTCTGACGAGAATCAAAAAGTACATCAAGTTAACTTGTGTGTCTCACAACAGTACTGTTTTAAATGTATTAATGGGGGTGAGTGTGAAACTTGCTCGGAACGGCAAAGGGTATTTGAAAAGGAACCGGTAAAACAGTTTATGGACTATGTGATGCAAGTTCGAAAAAGATTTAAAGATGTTTGTGTAATTGCCCACAACGGGCAGGGTTTTGATTTCCAATTCATTCTACAGTATATTATGGAAGAAACTAAATTTACCCCAAAAATAACGCCTCGGGGAACTAAAGCTATTTTGATGGAAATGGACAACGTCAGATTCATTGACTCCCTAAGCTATTTCCCCATGGCCCTCTCTGCGCTCCCTAAAGCCTTCGATCTGCCTCCCGAGAAAAAGAAGGGCTACTTCCCGCATCTTTTTAATACATTGGCAAACCAAGATTATGTAGGCCCTATGCCCGACAAAAAATACTATTGCCCAGAGTCTATGTTTGAGAAACCACACAAGGCCTTTGAAGAATGGTACGAGGAACGAGTCGCTGAAGACTACGTGTTTGATTTTAAAAAGGAAATCTTGGAGTACTGTATTTCGGACGTAGAAATCCTAGCTCAAGCGTGTATTAAATTTAGAGCCTTACTTCTTCAAGAGTGTAACGTAGATCCTTTCCTCGAGGCTATCACAATAGCCAGCGCGTGTAACCTGGCCTTCCGCCGTAACTTCTTAAAAGAAAATACTATTGGACTTATACCAAAATCAGGGTACCGACTTGCAGACAATCAGTCAGCCATTGCTTTACAGTGGCTAACATGGGAGGAGGAGAAACGTGGAGTAAAGATTCAGCATGCGGGCCGGGGTAAAGAAGTAAAAATTAAAGGAATGAAAGTAGATGGGTTTGATGGTGAGCGAATTTACGAGTTTCACGGGTGTTACTGGCACGGCTGCCCGAAATGTTATCAATTCAGCAGAGAAGAACCTCTGCCGGAGGATCCTTCAGACAGTTTGCATCTCCGTTACGAGATAACCAAGTCCAAAATGGCAAAATTTAATAGCTATGAGGTTGTAGAGATGTGGGAGTGTGAGTTTAAAGGTTTGAAGAAGGACACAAAATTAAATCACCTGAACCAACTATCCATTCTAAACACACTTCCACTTAATCCTAGAGATTCCTTCTTTGGAGGCAGGACGGGTAATACTAAAACGTATTGTAAATGTGAAGAGGGAGAAACAATTCAATACGTTGATGTCTGTTCCCTCTACCCGTATGTAAATAAATATTGTAAGTATCCCGTGGGTCATCCTACTGTTTACGTTGGAAATGAGTGCCGAGAGAGAGGTCTTGAAGTAGAGGGCTTGTTAAAATGTAAGATTCTACCTCCTTACAACTTGTATCATCCCGTACTCCCCGCAAAAATGAATAATAAATTGATGTTTGTGTTGTGTAGAACTTGCGGGGAGACTCAAAACCAAGGGGAATGTTTTCATGATAGTGAGGAAAGGGCGATGGTAGGAACATGGACTATGGATGAAATTAGAAAAGCTGTAGAAAAAGGCTATATGATTTTGGACATGTATGAGTTGTGGGAGTATGAAGTCGCCACTTATGAGAAAGGGGGACTTTTTACCGATTTTATTAATAAATTCTTGAAAGTAAAGCAGGAAGCCTCAGGGTATCCCACTTGGTGTAAAACAGAGGAGGGTAAAGACAAGTATGTTTCTGATTTCTTTAAGCGTGAGGGTATTCAATTGGAGAAAGACAAAATTGCTAAAAACGGGGGTTTGAGATCGGTAGCCAAACTCATGCTAAACAGTTTTTGGGGCAAGTTTGGTCAACGCGAAAACATGACAAAAACTGCAATCGTGAGAGACTCTAAAGAATTGTTCAATTCGTTAACTCAACCAGGAACAAAAGTAAAGTTTGTTAAAGTAATCAACCAGGAGGTTTTATTAGTTAATTGGCAGAATGTTGATGAAGCTAGTGAGCCTCTAAAAACTGTAAATGTTGTAATTGCGGCCTACACTACAGCTCATGCGAGACTTAAACTGTATGAACACTTGGAGGCTTTGGGTGGGCAGGTCTTGTATTATGATACAGATTCGTGTATTTATTTATACCGGGAAGGATTGTACAGGGTCCCTACGGGAGATTACCTCGGTGAAATGACCGATGAATTGGCAGGTGACTACGGGCCCGGCTCTTATATCGTAGAGTTTGTTTCTGGGGGACCTAAAACTTATGCATACCTTGTTTGGTCAACCAACAAACATAAACTAGAATCTGTGTGTAAAATCAAAGGCCTCACCCTCAATTTAAAAACCTCCGAAACGCTAAATTTTGAGCAATTGAAAAAGATAGTCCTTAGTGAAGCTGCTGAAATACTAGAAATTGAAGAAAACAGAATCAGGAGAACAAAGAGACGAGAAGTCGTTACAGTAAGCGAAGTTAAAAAGTTTAAAATTACAGGACCCAAGAGGAAATTTAATGATGATCACGATACCTTGCCTTTCGGCTTTAAAAAACAAAGAGTTGCTTAACGGAGCTGTCACTCACACGGGTACTGTGTGCATATACCTCTAAACATCAGCTCTATCATTCTGTTCTGAGACGCGGTAGTGAACGGACGTGCCTGTACTGTTACTGTTTGTCTCTCCTTGTAGAATGCCTGTTGAACATATTACACCCGCTAACCAAGAGGTGTTTCTTTTCCTTTTACACAAAAGTAGGTTAAATGAAGATTCAGAAAGTGGCATTATATGCTTGGAGTATGTGTTCTTACTTGACGGTTCAATAAATGCACAGGAATGGCCTTTGATGTTCTCGGAGTATATAGTAGATAAAATAACGGAGGACTCCTCATCAATCACCTACATTGAAGTATCAATAATGCACGGTGATATTTCAAGAGATATATCGTTCATGTTCTTACCTGATTTAACACCGAAGTTTTTTGATGATTACATTAAAGGAGTATTTTGTAGTAATGCAGAACTGCCTGGTGTTTTACGTTTTGAAGTATTACTTAGCCATCTTCCATAATGCTACCCTCGATAAAGGTAGCACCTTTCCCTATGGAGCAGCGTTACTCCTGTATATACCAAATGTCACTAGTACAGTTACATCATTCTGCTCCAAGTCGCGGTACTGATCAGACGTTCTTTTGCGCTCCTTTTTCCTGTACTATTGAGTAAATTGTGACATGGCTGCTAAATACTATACATTTAATAACAAACCCGTATTGGTTCTGTTTGATAATGAAGGAAAGCCATGGTTTAAAGCTAAAGACGTAGCTACTGCTCTAAAGCATGTTAATTGCTGGAGTGCAGTTCGGAAACATGTAGATGACAGTGATAAATTAACTGTTGGAAGTTTTTCTGACGCCCAAAAACAGGGCGTTGAGCCTATTGAGAAAACAACGGTTTTCATAAATGAAGCCGGATTATGTTCTTTGATGTTAAAATCAACTACTCCTGAGGCATGACTGTTAGTAAGAAGTCTGTTGCCGGAGAAGTTTTACCTTACTTACACAAATATGAAAGATGAAAGTTAACTTTAAATGTAAATTTTCTTTAAAATCACAAGTTCCCACTGTATGTGTGTGTGTGTGTGTGTGTGTGAATGAAGGTCCCTGGCGTGGGTGACGAAAAGCCCCGTAAACCTGTATGAAGGTCACTGGCGCGGGTGACAGAAAGCCCCGTAAACCTGAAAGGGGGGTCTAGTAGATTGAGGCACCGGGCTAACACCCCGGCTACTCCTTCGAACAACCCGGTGTGAATGAAGGATCTTGTACACTGAGGCGCCTGGCTAACAACCAGGCTACTCCTTGGAACGGTCCGTACGGTGGGACTTGTAAGAATAAAAATGAAAACTGTGCCTTGATGTCCGCGAAATACTACGCTCAAAAAATATTTTCGAGTGGGGTCTAATAAAAAAAAGACCCGGCAGTCGCTCATCCATCAGGCAGGGCTAAACCCTTTGTAAGTCCAGGGGTGTGGGGAGGTTGGCGTAAAAAACCGTGAAACCGTTTGTTGTAATCCTCCGACTGTCAGGGAAACCGGATGGAAAGGCGCAACAAAAAAAAGATAAAAATAAAAACCAAATAAAAAGTATAAAAGCAAAAAAACAAAAAAAATATAAAAAGGAGGTAGCATTTTGTTATGGAGTGGCTACCACTGTGAGAGGCGATGGTTGGGGCCTCTCACCCCAGAGGTTAGGCCTCCAGGGGAAGCTCTGGGTAACCAAAAAGAACGCGCCGACGCTCCTACGGCCTAGCCTAAAGGCTTACCGTGGTGTGGAAACGTGAGCGTTCAAAGTTATTTCACTGGGGTTAGAAGTGTTTAACCGATAAATTTTAAAAAGATCCCCGTTAAAGTGAAATGTAACACATTATAATGTAGCTTCAGCGGAGGCAGGAGTAAATGACCGGAAAAATTTAAGAAGTTTCGGCCAATTTATGGCACTGCCCCCTTAAAAACACCTTCAAGCTGAATTTGAGGTATTTGACGGAGAAGTTACAGCGTAAAAATACGACAGATCCGCCGTTTTACAGGACTTAAATGCAAATAACCAATCAAGTTTAAAGACTCGGAGCTAAATACTGTATAATTTCTGTCCTTCTAAAGAATGCATTTTATGCTTGTTGTCTTTTAATATGCACCCATGGTGTGTAATTTTTTGCCAACTCTCTGATATTGGTGTTGGTTACAATCCTTTTACTAGTAAATTCAGTAAAATTATATATTGATTCAGTTTGTTACAGAGTTTTACAAGCAATCAACTACAACAAAAAGACAACTCTGTATTTGTTTGACTTTACAAAATACCCTACTGTCACCAGCCTCTTCTGCATTAGTTTTAATTCTTAAACAGTGGGTCCTGAGGGTCCAACACTTAGAATCATGATAATTGAGTTGGGACCCATTTTGGGTCCCAACTACTTCCGGTGTAGTGTTATCAAAGGGTGAAGGGTTTTCTTGTCTGTCCATTTCTGCTAGTTTTTACAAGCCTCTTCTCTCCTTTCAGTTAATATTACCTTGAGATTTCTAAACAGTTCAATACATGTAAAGTTTCCCAAAGTAATTCTTAAGTAACACTTAATTTACAGGCATACACACCAGCTACAATTATTCAATCATGAAGCTAAAACCCAGCTAACATACTAACAATCTAATAAAAGACAGAGACATGACCCAAAATAACAGCTAAAATACACAAAAACAGCTAAAATACACAAAAAACAGCTAAAATACACAAAAAACAGGTAAAATACACAAAAAACAGCTAAAATACACAAAAAAACAGCTAAAATACACAAAAAAACAGCTAAAATACACAAAAACAGCTAAAATACACAAAAAACAGCTAAAATACACAAAAAACCGCTACAAATAGCCAGAGAGCCATTTTAGCAAGGGGGAAGTATTGACCCCCTTTACCTTCACCTTAAAGAATCAGTCAAAGAATAATTTATTTTGTGTTGGTTTCTCACCAGTTTTCTTGTAGTTTGTGTCAATCACATGTATTTTACATTATCATGATTTAAGAGTGGCTGAGGTATATGATGATGTACAGAGAACCATACCGGAAGTGGGGGTGAACGTTTTGTATCAATCGCCCTTTGAACTATCAATCCCAAATAGTTTAAATCAATGAACCAGGGCTTTACTATATTTAACATAAAAAAGAAGCAAACACCATGAAAAAACTAGTACAACAGCGCTTGAGATATGGTCCTGTCCAGTTTTTGTGATGTTTCTTCTTTACATAGTTTAAATTGTAGCGTGGGTTAATAAGTAGCGAACTGCATTTCAATTGTCCCAAAAACTCTCAATATATTTAATATTAAACTATAGCTCCTTCAGTGTTTTTGATACTTTCCCACAATACAGAGTTTAAGTTTTTTAAATCGTAGCGGAGGAGTACAAGTAGATACAAAATTGCATTTCAATTACCCCAAAAGCTCTCAAAGTATTTAATTTTAAAGTATAGCTCCTTCAATTATTTTGATACTACCTGCAGTACAGAGTTTAGGTTTTTGTAAGATGTAGCGGAGGTTAACAAGTATCCACATATCAAGTTTCATTAAAATAGGCCCAGCGGTTATTAAGATATTGGTTTTTAAAATATGACTCCTTCAATTATTTTGATACTACCTGCAGTACAGAGTTTTGGTTTTTGTAAATCTTAGCGGACGTTAACAGGTACATACATGCCAAGTTTCGTGAAAATCGGCCAAGCCGTTCTTGAGATATTTAATTTTGAAAATCTGCCCCTTCATTTTTTGAGATGCAACCCGCAACATTTTGGTTAAGACTTTTCATATGGGTAGATACCCCCCTGGAGTGCCTACACTACGTAGTAGGCAGTTTTCCGGGGTCAAAATGACCCTAGGACTTACCGTTTTCGAGATATTAGCGATTTTCAAGAAAGAGAAGAAAAAGAAGAAAAAAGAGAGAAGTAGTGGCGCGGAGTGGTGAGGGTGAGAGGGGAAGGTGAGGGGAGTGACAGTAACAGAACACACAAGATAAATAAAACAGTGGATGGGTGAGAGGGTGAGGGGAGGGGAAGGTGAGGGGTAAGAAGAAGAAGAACACGCAAGTGCTTACAGAAGTGATCAGTAGGGTTCGCAGGGAGTGGGTCCTAACATGGGAATAGTTTTTGAAGTAAATGTAAGTGTCCATGGTCTTTTATATATATACATGGTCACGTTAGCGTGATGTGAGTTGGCAACAATTGCCTTTTTTTCTTAAGTTGTCAACATATATATTTTTTGCAGTCCGTTGTATTATAAATGTCTGTGAATTTACTGTTTTGAATGTCCATGACTTTCTTACTTAACTGTCCGTGAGCGTGACGTAATGACTCCATAATTCATAAATCAATGACTTTATTTTCTTTGGTCACGCTCTTTGGTTTACCCGTCTTTGACGTAACGAGAATCTGGCGGGAAGAAAAGTAAGGTTAGGTTTGGCGCCAATTTTTTTTGGCGCGCAAATTTGGCGGGAACGCCACCATGGGCGCCGCACCTTGAATCACGTGACCGGCTCTCGACCAATCAGAAGCCAGATTTTAGGCCCATAAGACCCCATGTTAGGACCCATCTCCCGCCAACCCTACTGATCACTTCTGTTAGCACTTGCGTGTTCTTCTTCTTCTCACCCCTCACCTTCCCCTCCCCTCTCCCTCTCACCCATCCACTGTTTTATTTATCTTGTGTGTTCTGTTACTGTCACTCCCCTCACCTTCCCCTCTCACCCTCACCACTCCGCGCCACTACTTCTCTCTTTTTTCTTCTTTTTAGCGAATTTCCCCTATAGGGAAGAAGCTATTACCGTAGTCGGCATGGTAAGACCTAGGCCCGGGACCATGATAACTTTTCGTTTTGAGGTCCCCAGACCCCAAAAACACCATTCGTTCGAAACTGTATATATATATATATATATCTATATATATATATATATATATATATATATATATATATATATATATATATATATATATATATATATATATATATATATATATATATATATGTGTCCGTGAGCACGATAACTCTCGTAAAAATGATCCGATTTTGATGAAATTTGGTATAAACGTGTAAAGCAGCATTTATGACTTTAAGTTCGAAAACCAGCCAGATCGCTCCATCCGAAGGGGTATTTTGGGGGGGTTTTGTACCCCAAAAATGGGTTTTTTGAATTTTTTACATATAATTTTTGAAAAGTCAAATATTTGTTTTTACCATTGGATTCAGCTTAATAAAGCACACAATTTGGTATTTTGATCATTTCTGTACGTCAAATGGTTACAGAGATATTGAAAGTGCTAAACACAGTACGTTGTCTAATGTTATTCTTATGGAGGAAAAGAAAAATTTTATATCTCGCTTATTTATGAACGTATACTGACAAAACTTGGTATACGGCTTCATCTGGTTGTGGACCATTGATATTTGATCAAAAAAACAATTTTTTGCCAAAGGCTCCCGTAGCAGCAAACCTGCGTACTCAGCCCCATGTTATTCTTATGGAGAATAAGTAACATGTTATCTCCCTTAATTATGAAAATAAATTAATGAAATTTGGTACGTGGCTTTACCTTAATGAGTTATATTGATATCTGTATAAAACCCGATTTTTTGTTTTCCTTCCTTCAGCAAACCTGCATACTCAGCCGCCATGTTATTCTTATGGAGAATAATTAAAATGTCATAAATCGTTTATTTATGAATGTATATTGATGAAACTTGGTATGTGGCTTTATGTGGTATTAAGATACATATATATGCATTGGAAATTCGCTGAGTACGCAGGTTTGCTGCTACGGGGGTATTCTTCTCTTTCTTGAGTCAGATTTTCTTAAAAATCGCTAATATCTCGAAAACGGTAAGTCCTAGGGTCATTTTGACCCCGGAAAACTGCCTACTACGTAGTGTAGGCACTCCAGGGGGGTATCTACCCATATGAAAAGTCTTAACCAAAATGTTGCGGGTTGCATCTCAAAAAATGAAGGGGCAGATTTTCAAAATTAAATATCTCAAGAACGGCTTGGCCGATTTTCACGAAACTTGGCATGTATGTACCTGTTAACGTCCGCTAAGATTTACAAAAACCAAAACTCTGTACTGCAGGTAGTATCAAAATAATTGAAGGAGTCATATTTTAAAAACCAATATCTTAATAACCGCTGGGCCTATTTTAATGAAACTTGATATGTGGATACTTGTTAACCTCCGCTACATCTTACAAAAACCTAAACTCTGTACTGCAGGTAGTATCAAAATAATTGAAGGAGCTATACTTTAAAATTAAATACTTTGAGAGCTTTTGGGGTAATTGAAATGCAATTTTGTATCTACTTGTACTCCTCCGCTACGATTTAAAAAACTTAAACTCTGTATTGTGGGAAAGTATCAAAAACACTGAAGGAGCTATAGTTTAATATTAAATATATTGAGAGTTTTTGGGACAATTGAAATGCAGTTCGCTACTTATTAACCCACGCTACAATTTAAACTATGTAAAGAAGAAACATCACAAAAACTGGACAGGACCATATCTCAAGCGCTGTTGTACTAGTTTTTTCATGGTGTTTGCTTCTTTTTTATGTTAAATATAGTAAAGCCCTGGTTCATTGATTTAAACTATTTGGGATTGATAGTTCAAAGGGCGATTGATACAAAACGTTCACCCCCACTTCCGGTATGGTTCTCTGTACATCATCATATACCTCAGCCACTCTTAAATCATGATAATGTAAAATACATGTGATTGACACAAACTACAAGAAAACTGGTGAGAAACCAACACAAAATAAATTATTCTTTGACTGATTCTTTAAGGTGAAGGTAAAGGGGGTCAATACTTCCCCCTTGCTAAAATGGCTCTCTGGCTATTTGTAGCGGTTTTTTGTGTATTTTAGCTGTTTTTTGTGTATTTTAGCTGTTTTTGTGTATTTTAGCTGTTTTTTTGTGTGTTTTAGCTGTTTTTTTTTTGTATTTTAGCTGTTTTTTGTGTATTTTACCTGTTTTTTGTGTATTTTAGCTGTTTTTTGTGTATTTTAGCTGTTTTTGTGTATTTTAGCTGTTATTTTGGGTCATGTCTCTGTCTTTTATTAGATTGTTAGTATGTTAGCTGGGTTTTAGCTTCATGATTGAATAATTGTAGCTGGTGTGTATGCCTGTAAATTAAGTGTTACTTAAGAATTACTTTGGGAAACTTTACATGTATTGAACTGTTTAGAAATCTCAAGGTAATATTAACTGAAAGGAGAGAAGAGGCTTGTAAAAACTAGCAGAAATGGACAGACAAGAAAACCCTTCACCCTTTGATAACACTACACCGGAAGTAGTTGGGACCCAAAATGGGTCCCAACTCAATTATCATGATTCTAAGTGTTGGACCCTCAGGACCCACTGTTTAAGAATTAAAACTAATGCAGAAGAGGCTGGTGACAGTAGGGTATTTTGTAAAGTCAAACAAATACAGAGTTGTCTTTTTGTTGTAGTTGATTGCTTGTAAAACTCTGTAACAAACTGAATCAATATATAATTTTACTGAATTTACTAGTAAAAGGATTGTAACCAACACCAATATCAGAGAGTTGGCAAAAAATTACACACCATGGGTGCATATTAAAAGACAACAAGCATAAAATGCATTCTTTAGAAGGACAGAAATTATACAGTATTTAGCTCCGAGTCTTTAAACTTGATTGGTTATTTGCATTTAAGTCCTGTAAAACGGCGGATCTGTCGTATTTTTACGCTGTAACTTCTCCGTCAAATACCTCAAATTCAGCTTGAAGGTGTTTTTAAGGGGGCAGTGCCATAAATTGGCCGAAACTTCTTAAATTTTTCCGGTCATTTACTCCTGCCTCCGCTGAAGCTACATTATAATGTGTTACATTTCACTTTAACGGGGATCTTTTTAAAATTTATCGGTTAAACACTTCTAACCCCAGTGAAATAACTTTGAACGCTCACGTTTCCACACCACGGTAATCCTTTAGGCTAGGCCGTAGGAGCGTCGGCGCGTTCTTTTTGGTTACCCAGAGCTTCCCCTGGAGGCCTAACCTCTGGGGTGAGAGGCCCCAACCATCGCCTCTCACAGTGGTAGCCACTCCATAACAAAATGCTACCTCCTTTTTATATTTTTTTTTGTTTTTTTGCTTTTATACTTTTTATTTGGTTTTTATTTTTATCTTTTTTTTTGTTGCGCCTTTCCATCCGGTTTTCCCTGACAGTCGGAGGATTACAACAAACGGTTTCACGGTTTTTTACGCCAACCTCCCCACACCCCTGGACTTACAAAGGGTTTAGCCCTGCCTGATGGGTGAGCGACTGCCGGGTCTTTTATTTATTAGACCCCACTCGAAAATATTTTTTGAGCGTAGTATTTCGCGGACATCAAGGCACAGTTTTCATTTTTATTCTTACAAGTCCCACCGTACGGACCGTTCCAAGGAGTAGCCTGGTTGTTAGCCAGGCGCCTCAGTGTACAAGATCCTTCATTCACACCGGGTTGTTCGAAGGAGTAGCCGGGGTGTTAGCCCGGTGCCTCAATCTACTAGACCCCCCTTTCAGGTTTACGGGGCTTTCTGTCACCCGCGCCAGTGACCTTCATACAGGTTTACGGGGCTTTTCGTCACCCACGCCAGGGACCTTCATTCACACACACACACACACACACACATACAGTGGGAACTTGTGATTTTAAAGAAAATTTACATTTAAAGTTAACTTTCATCTTTCATATTTGTGTAAGTAAGGTAAAACTTCTCCGGCAACAGACTTCTTACTAACAGTCATGCCTCAGGAGTAGTTGATTTTAACATCAAAGAACATAATCCGGCTTCATTTATGAAAACCGTTGTTTTCTCAATAGGCCCAACGCCCTGTTTTTGGGCGTCAGAAAAACTTCCAACAGTTAATTTATCACTGTCATCTACATGTTTCCGAACTGCACTCCAGCAATTAACATGCTTTAGAGCAGTAGCTACGTCTTTAGCTTTAAACCATGGCTTTCCTTCATTATCAAACAGAACCAATACGGGTTTGTTATTAAATGTATAGTATTCAGCAGCCATGTCACAATTTACTCAATAGTACAGGAAAAAGGAGCGCAAAAGAACGTCTGATCAGTACCGCGACTTGGAGCAGAATGATGTAACTGTACTAGTGACATTTGGTATATACAGGAGTAACGCTGCTCCATAGGGAAAGGTGCTACCTTTATCGAGGGTAGCATTATGGAAGATGGCTAAGTAATACTTCAAAACGTAAAACACCAGGCAGTTCTGCATTACTACAAAATACTCCTTTAATGTAATCATCAAAAAACTTCGGTGTTAAATCAGGTAAGAACATGAACGATATATCTCTTGAAATATCACCGTGCATTATTGATACTTCAATGTAGGTGATTGATGAGGAGTCCTCCGTTATTTTATCTACTATATACTCCGAGAACATCAAAGGCCATTCCTGTGCATTTATTGAACCGTCAAGTAAGAACACATACTCCAAGCATATAATGCCACTTTCTGAATCTTCATTTAACCTACTTTTGTGTAAAAGGAAAAGAAACACCTCTTGGTTAGCGGGTGTAATATGTTCAACAGGCATTCTACAAGGAGAGACAAACAGTAACAGTACAGGCACGTCCGTTCACTACCGCGTCTCAGAACAGAATGATTTGATAGAGCTGATGTTTAGAGGTATATGCACACAGTACCCGTGTGAGTGACAGCTCCGTTAAGCAACTCTTTGTTTTTTAAAGCCGAAAGGCAAGGTATCGTGATCATCATTAAATTTCCTCTTGGGTCCTGTAATTTTAAACTTTTCAACTTCGCTTACTGTAACGACTTCTCGTCTCTTTGTTCTCCTGATTCTGTTTTCTTCAATTTCTAGTATTTCAGCAGCTTCACTAAGGACCATATTTTTCAATTGCTCAAAATTTAGCGTTTCGGAGGTTTTTAAATTGAGGGTGAGGCCTTTGATTTTACACACAGATTCTAGTTTATGTTTGTTGGTTGACCAAACAAGGTATGCATAAGTTTTAGGTCCCCCAGAAACAAACTCTACGATATAAGAGCCGGGCCCGTAGTCACCTGCCAATTCATCGGTCATTTCACCGAGGTAATCTCCCGTAGGGACCCTGTACAATCCTTCCCGGTATAAATAAATACACGAATCTGTATCATAATACAAGACCTGCCCACCCAAAGCCTCCAAGTGTTCATACAGTTTAAGTCTCGCATGAGCTGTAGTGTAGGCCGCAATTACAACATTTACAGTTTTTAGAGGCTCACTAGCTTCATCAACATTCTGCCAATTAACTAATAAAACCTCCTGGTTGATTACTTCAACAAACTTTACTTTTGTTCCTGGTTGAGTTAACGAATTGAACAATTCTTTAGAGTCTCTCACGATTGCAGTTTTTGTCATGTTTTCGCGTTGACCAAACTTGCCCCAAAAACTGTTTAGCATGAGTTTGGCTACCGATCTCAAACCCCCGTTTTTAGCAATTTTGTCTTTCTCCAATTGAATACCCTCACGGTCAAAGAAATCAGAAACATACTTGTCTTTATCCTCCTCTGTTTTACACCAAGTGGGATACCCTGAGGCTTCCTTTTGCTATGAGCTTATTAGCTCTGAAAGTTTGTCTTTTACCCTTGTCTTTTCGAATAGCGTAGATCTGAGGATCATTTTTTGCATACGCTTTGCCTACTACCAACGCTCTAGCCAAACATAAATTATCTTTGTTATTAATTACTACAATCCCTTTTCTAGCTTTAGATTCCTCGTCAAACGTATTGTGAAATCCAGGCCTTACCCTCCCAGAACCTACTGGAACGTTAACTCGTGACACGTCTACTTTAAATGTGTCGGTAGACTTAATAGATTCAGCGTTGGATTGAAGAATACCTCCGAAAACTTGCCAAAGTACATCACCGCTAACTTCAGAGACCGGTCTATAATCTACGTACCCCGGTTCTGCACTTTTTAAATTTATTGATTGTAATTTAAACCCTAGATAATCGGTAGGTTCAGCATCGGCTTTAGCTTTTTCAACAATTTGATTGAGACCTTTACGAATCCAATCAAACTCAGAGATACCATTGGGAGGGTTAGTAAATGTAAAAACAGTATTAGTCCCGTAAAGTCTGAATTTTTTAACATAGGTTTGATTTTTACTAATTAAATTTATCGGATTTTGAGGGTTCTTTTTAGAAACGTCCATCTTTCAACAAACAATTAAATACTGAAAACAAGCTAAACTGTGCTAACGCTTAAAAGAGAAAACACACCGACCAGAGTCAAACTCACACGGATACAACTGAATTACGCAGAATCAATAATAAGCTGTGCAAGAGAACACCTACGCAAGAGCAGCGCAAAAGAACGTCCGACCAGTGTGACGACTGAAATCAGACTGAAGAACCAGAGCTTGTTGTAAGAGCTATATAGTATGTAGGGGAGCACAGTACCCCTGTATCACTACGCAAGTCAGAAAATCATTAACACACACACACACTACGCAAGTCAAACCAGAACTACAAGTTATCGAAAGTTAACTCCAATGAAGGTTTAAAACACGAACAACTACGCAAGAGCAGTGCAAAAGAACGTCCGACCAGTGTGACGACTGAAATCAGACTGAAGAACTAGAGCTTGTTGTAAGAGCTATATAGAGAACGGAACTGTTACTTTGTCACTGATTGGTCTACTGGAACTGTTACTTTTGGAACGGTTACCGTTGGAACCGTTGGAACGAGTACTGCTGGAACTGTTACATTGTTGGAACTGTAACCATTTGGAACCGTTACTTTGTAGCAGTTTCCAATGTTATAACATAAACAAGATAGAGAAGGTAACTGTTACTATTGGAACGGTTACGTCTAGAACTGATACTTTAAAGTCACTGATCAAGTTCTCTAAAATAACAGGTACAGAGGATCTACAAAAGAGCACGGTACCCCTGTATCACTACGCAAGTTAGAAAAACACTAACACACACTACGCAAGTCAAATCAGAACTACAAGTTATCGATAGTTAACTCCAATGAAGGTTTCAATCACTACTCTAACCATAAGAACAAGAATAGAAAGTGAGATTACTGTTACTCAGCACATAAAACACAACACTACTCTTGACACAAGAAAGTGAGGTTAGGTTTGGCGCCAATTTTTTTTGGCGCGCAAATTTGGCTGGAAAATTTGGCGGGAAAATTTTCTTCTTACTCTTTCCTCGCTCAGCGGCTCGGAAAAGTGAGGTTACTGTTAGTCAACACATACAAAAACTGTTCTAACCAAAGCTGTTTTAAAGAACAAGAATAGAAGGTGAGGTTACTGAGGTGAATTTACAGTTCAAAAAGAACCAGGGCAAAAAAATAAGGTTACTGAGAGTGAGGTTATGTCAGTCAACACAACACTACTTTAGCCATAAGGAAGTGAGGGTTTGTTTACTTTCTTTACTGTAAACTATCAAATCAAACAATTAAACACAAAATAACACTACTCTAGCCAAGACAATAAACACAACACAGAAATAAAATTAAGTACACCATGAAACGGAATATAATACAGTAAAGTTGGAGTGTAAAGAGTGAGGTTAGAAAAAGTGAGGTTACTTTAGCAGTTCAGATAACGCTAAAAATCACACGACACTACTCTTGAAACATGTAGTTAACTCTGATGTTACTGTACACTAGCAAGTCATACAACGCTCTTAACATAGATAAGTCAGGCATGAACAAGACAAGTGCATGATACCGTGATATTACTGTTATGTTACTCAGCACATACAACGCACAACACTACTACAGTCAAATCAAACAAGAAACTGAGGTTACTGGGTGTGAGGTTATGTTAGTCAACACAACACTACTCTAAACAAATCAAACAATTAAATACAACGCAAAACACTACTCTCGACACAAGAAACTGAGGTTACTGGGAAATAAGGTTATGTTAGTCAGCACAACACTACTTTAGCCAAGCCAAACAATCAAATACAACGCACAAAACTACTTTTGACGCAAGAAACTAGGTTTGCTGTTATGTTATCCAATACATATAAACACAGGACTACCAAGTAAAACAAAATGGCTAAGGTACTTAATAAAGAACAAGAATAGAAAGTGGTATTACTGTTAGTCAACAAATACAAGCACGACACAACCCTTGACACAAGGAAGTGAGGTTATGTTACAAGTAGGATAGGGTAGGCAAACGCTCAAGATTATCTTTGCAAAACGCAGCAAACGGAGCAACACAGGGACACGTCTGATCGTAATGAAAGCTGAGAGCAAAGTGAGAGGAAAATAGCGGTAATTGGGGGTGGTGGGGAGGTGGCTGATGCAATAGTGTTGTTTGTTGCGGGTGTCTGGACCAATCAGAGGGCAGGACGACTAATTCCGACCAATCACATAGCAGTATTTTAACCGGTCACAACTAGTTTGCTGACAGAGACTTGTTGCGGATGTTGTGGTTAGATACGCAGAAGGAAGTGAGATTAGATACGCAGAAGGATGTGGAGGTTAGATGTATAGAAGGGCACTGGGGTTAAAAAAATAAATATGTAGAAGGAAACGTAGTTCAAATAATTACCACAGAATGCTAGATGATTAACAGCAGAAGGATACGAGGGCTAAATAATTACCACAGAAGGCTAGATGATTAACAACAGAAGGACACGGTGGTTAAATAATTACCTAAAATGGTAGATAGTTAACCATATGGGGATGAAAAAGATAAATAATCAACGACAGAGGGTAGCAAAAGAACCACAGAGGGATGCAATTACACCCTAATTCCATTCCTCATAAGAGCCCATGTTATTCTATTCTCCCATAAGACCAATATTATTCTATTCTCCATAAGACCCCATGTTAATCTATTCCCCATAAGAGCCCATGTTGGACCCAAAGTGGCCGGCCTTACTACTATAATGTGCATGTGGAAATCTTTACGTCTTTCCTCAAACTTAAGATGTTGTATGAATAGAAATGAGATTTATTTGTTTCCGTTCCCATTTTTATCTAACGTATCCTGCAACCATTGAAAGATTTATTGTAAATGTTCCGTAAATCATACTTTTTTCACAAAATCTATTTTCAGAGACTTTGTCCTTACCAATATTTTGGACCTGGAATGCTTGCAAGTATAAAACATGAATTAATAAGAATAAACGCATAAAATTTACTTCCAGGTCCGAAAATTCTAAATTCGTTTTCATTGACATATACCAACAAATACAAAGCATACACTATAAATGTTACTAATTACAATATTTTCGAGTAAAACTACATCTTGTAGCCAGTTCAACAAAATCTACAAGTATTTAGATTGTATGCAATAGATCGATATGCTCTCTTAAGTGCATCATCTGCAGATTTTTTAACTCGTTCTGCTTCTCACAGGAAATCCTGTGCTAAGTCACGCTTGAAATGCCGAGAGGCATTTAGGGTTTTCTGGTGATCCGAGAACGCGAATCTGAGTAAAGAGCGTTCGTATTACTCTTGGTATCTTTGACAGTAAAGACTCCTGAAGACCATCAATCCACTGTTTTTCGTAATTCGTCAGAGTTTTGGACATGATTATAAATAGGTTGAATGGTTAATGTCGTTCACAACTTTCAGATCATCAAAACTTATGGCATTCTTTACATGAAAAAGGAGCATTCGTAGATGGGCAAACAAATTCACACTATGCACTCTTCTGATTGTTTTCTAGCTTTGTTGTCGCTCTACCCATTCACATGTTTTGCAAATCTATCTGAAATTTTCTGGCCTTTGCCAGTAGAAACAGTCGTTGACATTATTTTCACTCTGCTTTTCATGTCGCAGCTTTGCTTCGAGACGAAATATGCTTCCAAAGAGCACCCCTTCAGCCTAGTGTCTGCTAAATCCTCTTGAGACTGATCAAAGTTGGCAACACGTTACTGATTGGAAGGAGAATATCCTGTCGTTTAACACTATGATTTCTTTTGAATTTCGTAACCAAGTAGTCGCCAGCAAGCTTCAGGACGTGGTATTAGCGTTCTTCTACAAACGTATCTGGCTCATTGTAGGTGATCCGCGCCTGTTTTCAATGATTTTTACGTTCCCTTTGGTCACGTTTTAGTGGTTTTTAGTCATGACCTTTGTAAATGTACTTGTAAAGGAACTTAACTGCTCTAATGCTGCCAACATACTCAAAATAATATTGCATATATTTTTGTTATAAATAGCTATTGTACGGCCCTACGTGTCGGTCATCTCTTGCAACCTTCTGATGATCACTGTTCTTTCTATAAACAGCATGAATGTGTGAAAATTCCGAATTAATTAGGTCCAACGATGGGTCGTATCTTGCAACGAAGGCCAGGTTTCTAGTCATCCGCGATCGAAGTGTGATCTTGAAATGCTTTAAGAAAGCCAAAGTGGCATTTAGAAGATTTGCTCTTGTTTTGTATACATGGTGCATTGTGGCTTTGTTCTCCTCACGGATTATGAATCATCCACTTGAGTACCAGGTTGCGCAGTGTAGGGCCTTAGTTTGGGATCTTAGGAGATACAAGAGTACAGCATTGACTTCCTCTGGGCTCCGGAGTTTATCCTAACGTGACTTTACCACTAAGAAATGAAGGTGAAGTAATCCACGTTTTTGGAACCCAGCAGTGTACACATAAGCAGATGACTTTACAAAAATCTGTCGATTGTAAATATTGCCGAAAATCTCGTCAAATGTTAGCTTGGATACTTGCGCTAGCTTATCAGGCCTTTCTTGTGCTAGCTGCTGAGCTTTGGATCCATCAGAAAGTCCAATGCATGCAGCTTATTTTAACTCCGGACGTTTTCTAATAAAAAATGTACATGTCGTATCTACTACAAATTACAACAATAATTATAAAAACATATATTTATTTAATTTACAGAACTTAAAAGACTATTACAGAATTAAAAGTCACATAATGAGTATTATATTTTATTGTATACGTAATTCGCAGTTTAAATCAAAAGAAGGATGCTTTTTTTTGCTTTTCCAGTTAATTTCAGTTTGTGTCTTGTATGTATAATATTGTAAAATTGTATGTATAATAAACTTATAATATAACATATATATATATATATATATATCATTTTCTTTACTTAGAAAACTAGTTAAATTATAATATCTTGATTTATTTCAAGAATTTCTAAAAAACCGCTTCCACAGCAAAACAGTTTTAGTTTACTCTTCGTCTATATTTACAGTTGTTGATATTTTAAATTATACTGGTATCTACAACAATCTCCAACACAGTTACTGGGGGGTTTGGATAAAGGGTAGCTTTGGGGAACAGCAAAGAATTAAATTAGGGAGATTAACATAGGTGGAGGACCAGGGAATTGAAATGAATTCCCTAAAACAAAACATACATATTATAATGATAGATGATTCCTTTATAACATCAATTAAGTTTAATTAATAGAATCATGGCGAGTTTATAATCATAGAAATTGTACAAAACATATAAAAACAAAACAACTAGGTAAGAAACTCTCTTTACATTAATACTATTTTGGTTATAATAGTATTCAGTATTCAAACATGTTCATGAGGTATTGATATTTAACACACAAAATTAGTTCGATTGACTTACGAAGAAAAAGTAGTGGTGATGAATGTTGGATTACTTGATGTCTTCATAGATGTTGCCTATAAGTCCAAGCTCAGTAGTTTATCACGCACATATTCACTGCATACTCTTCAAATTGTACATTCAAATTGTACTCTTCAAATTGTAGCAAAGGGTGACATTGAAGATAGAAAGGAAGGGAGTTTTAAGTTGAAATACTTTACTTTAAATTAAACTTCGTTAAATTATATGGATACAGGGTAAAAGAGAGTAGTGACTACATGTTGGGGGACAAGCAAAAACGAATATTGAATTAAAAAAGAGAAAATGCATGCAATTGTTAAGAAAGGGTGTTTGGTAAGGGATCCACCAATTATAATAATGAAATCATTTTTAAAAACAAAAATAGTCAACATAATAAACAAAAACGTGTGATAAATTAAAACAAGAAATAAATCAGATGGCACAAGTTGTGCACAACAAAGGAATATATTATTAGACAGGATGGTGGGGAAAAACAGTTTATAAACCTATTTAAAATGTTATTGTTCCACTCTCTGTTTGTCCGCAACAGTTACAATATCAACGGCAAGGCACTTTTTTAATGTAACAAGGACAAGATTTGTTGCATTTTTTACATTTACGGGGGAGGATATTTTAGGAGGTAATAGTTCAACTGGCAAGATGGATTTGTCATTGAGGGCGTAAAGATACAGAACAGTTGGGTGATGTTTGCTTCAAAAGCATTATCTCATACTTGTACCTGAGCCAATATTCGAAGAACATGGAGTGTCATACTATCTCTTGTAGACGGAAGAGCTGAGATGTTTCTTAATGATGCGATGATATGATTTTGAATCTAATTTAATTCCAGGGGGATCCTGGCTTTTTCAGGATCCTTAGATAAAGCGCTTCACATTCCTTGAAGTCTTCTTCATCAAATTTTCTTTCCAAATTGTCTTAAAATAACAATTTTTTCTTATGATTTTGCCTCATTTAAAGCTGATTTCTTGGTTTCAACCTTCTTGCATGTATCAAAAACCGGAAAAAACGTGAATGGCCAGTAATATGCAAGTAATATCACATCCATAAGTCTCAGAAGCTATGTGATAGAACAAGTTCATTCGTTAGCAATTTCGGTCTTGATCCATAAAGCAGAACTTTTCGGCTATGAAGTTCCGTCCAGAATCATAAACCCAAAAAAAATACATTAGAGTCAGGGCTGTGTATGATTAAAACTGCTGCTGTGTTATGGGAAATTAAGGCCTCTTTTTCATTTAAAAGTAGCCTTGTGTCAGATTCTATTGTCGTTAATATTTAATTGTATTGTTACGATCATTTCACCTATATCACCTTTCTGCATACTAGATTCACCATCAAATGATCCACCTATATTTTAAAATAAATTGCCAGACAATTTTGAAATCACTTTTTTTTAGAGAAAACCTCACAAAAATACTAGTTGAATTTAGACATGTCGGCTATGGCTTCATCGGGTCTAAGATATGGTAGTTTGACAGGTTTTTTTTCAAATTTTAGCAAAATCGATGAAAGATTAACTTTTATGGTACAAAATATTCAAAAAATAATATCCGTAATTTTCCAATATAACGGATAAAGCTTACCTGACCCAAGGCAGAAAACTTGGTATTTGATTTAGGAGACCTCAGTGCACATTTTCCAGCAAAATCTTTCTGTTTGTTTTTTTTATATTTTTTAAGCTTTTTTCATTGACCTAATGGTTTGGCTCCAGTGATTGCTGGATCAGCTGCACTGTGTATATAATCAGCCGCGCTCCGACATTTGTTGGATTCCTGGAACCAGAACGTTATTTATGCTATTTAAACATAATAAAACAAACATATTCATTCGATAAACGCAAGTAAAATTAAATTATATAAATACAGAATGATACCATATAGGAACACTTTGAGCAATAGAAAAATAAACCTTCTAGCGACATAATTTACAATAATACAAAACCTTAACATAATTTTAAAGATATTTTCAATTGAATAAGTAACATCTTGTGTAATAATCTTTTCCCCCACCCACTATGTAAAGTCGAATTTGACTCCCTATAATGTACGAGTAAGTGATACTTTGTCTCCCGTGGGAGACAAAAAGTACTTTGACTCCCGTGTGAGACAAAATAAACCCATAAGAATAACATTGACAACCTGGCAACACAGTGCAGTGGAGAACTGGCAAAGCTGTATCTGTAACGGAAGCGGACAAGAACGCTCAGCTGATACTTCGCTGCAGTTAACGTTCTGAGTTCCGAGGTTAGTTATTACGCATTACGCAACCAAAATGGACAGCGATTGTAAATACTTATCAACGCCCCCAGATATTGCAAATGAAGCAATCCAAAAATAAATCGTCAAAATAAGACAATGATTATTCTATATTCAACTTTTGTTAGTTATAATTGTGTGTTTAATGATTAGCCTATAATCAAATTTGTGTGTTACAATTGTGTGTTTCATGTCAATACAACAGTTTGTTTATAAATTGTGTATTTATTTATTAGAACTAGGTGGGGGGATTTTGGGGGCGAAATGTTGTATGTATTATTGGAGTAAAGTACATTGTCCCCTCGGGAAAATTTCCCCCTCGCCTACGGCATCGGGTGCCAAACATTTCCTTTATACACAAATAACTCTTGTGTAGACTATGTTATTACCCACAAAACAAAACCAAATTCGTTTTTATGCGGTGGACTAATAAGGGAGCCATGATCGTTTTAATAATTTACGTATTTCCCGACTTTGCACCCCCACCCCTAAGTAGTCGACTACCCCCGGGGGGCGAGGACATGGGTGTTCATACTCTCTAAGGTCCCTATTCCTAAAATCAAAAGTCAAATCTGCCTCTTTCTATGCACACTTAATGACACCTAGCGCCTGTAATGTCATAGCGGATTAAAATATCGTTATTGTATATTTTAGGATCCATTTTACGTTTAGAATTTGAAAATTTCAAAATATGTAGGAAGTGCAAATTTTATGTGACACCTGTGTACAAAGTTATATCAAAGTGTAAGGTAAAAAGCTGGAAAAACTTTGCCCAAGGACAATTCTAGATCTCGTATAGTGGAATATATTACCTGTAAATAATCTGTTGTGCAACTTTCTTTTGTGACTGGTAAACTTGACACTAAGGAAATAGTTTTTGAACGTTTCATCGACACTCCTTTATAATGTCCACATTTTAACTCCTTTGTTGTTACTTATTCCGTTTGTAAGGCGTTAAATGATTACATTTCAAGAAGAAATATCATCTGAAATAGCTACTTTAACACATTTTACAACTTCATTATGGCCACCAATGCAAAAATGTTGCACAATATACCATTCAAAAAGTATTAAAACCATCACAAAAACAGTGTACTCAACAATTTACTACATTACATAAGAAAGAAATAACAAAACAATTGTGCACTTCATTGTTTATATTGCGAACGTTTTTAAATTAAAAGTGAAATCTTTTCAAATATGGAATATAATAAAAATCAGCTTCATGTTAAATAACGTTCAGGCTCTACTCCACTGACGTACGATGTACCCACTTTAACTTATGAACGTAAGTTTTATTGGATGTAATGGTTATATAAATATCTGTACTGTATTCGTGCTGGTTATTGTTTTCACTGAATTTAGCCCACACAAGTAATATATGAATTTTAAATGCGTTATTGGAAAACCAAATAATTCCCATGCAAATTTGTGAAAAAAACCTCTAACAACTGTGTTATCGATTGTTACTGAACAAGTATTGGACAATCCTCACTTTATGTTTAAAAAAATATCAAATGATAAAATATTCAAAGCGTCATCATTTGAAAATCGAGCGAACAATAATTGGTGTCATTATACATTTAACAATAAACTATCATATTGACAATTTATTACTTTAAAAATTCTACATAATGTAACACCAAATTGTAATGTATGTGTTTGCTCTTTTTGGACCCTATGCGGAAGTTGGTGTTTCAAACACAATGTGCTGAGGGTCCAGAGAAATCATCCAGGTAATGGAACCGCTAGGAGTAATTGAGTTTCCGTTCGACCCGGATGTAACGCAAGCTAACTAATGGCTTACAAACAATGTTTCCCTCACATTGAAGTAATTGTAAACAAATACTGCCCACTACATCATAAACATGTACAGGGAAATATCTTTACAGGATGTCTTTTAAACGTCCCCTCCCTTTCACTTTGAATGCACATTGTCTGATGTCGACTCCAGCCCGCCGCCGGTACGTTATAATGTGGTTGGAGATGATCAATATTAATAATATTCTTTTATAAAGAGGTCGGCAGCCTCTTGCTGACTTGCTTTGCCCCACTGCCTCGCTAAACTAGAAGTAACTAGAATAGCTTTATGGTGGATCACAAGTAAAATTTCATGAAATTGAAAGTCATTTCAATAAGGTCCGTCCTAAGAGGCTAGTTTGGGTGAACTGATTCGTAATGTAAAGAGGTGGAATTAACGTGATGTATACAGGTATTTATACATGACTAAGCTGTTTGAAGGTACTAAATTGGAAATTATGTCTGAGCATCCGCAGTCCTTAACAAGATCAGTCGGATAGGGTCATTTGGGTATCACAGAGAAAGGTAATAGCAACGTTCAAAATCAATTATTTGCATCCTTGTAACATTCATTTGCAAGAGTTGAACGATGACAACCTAAGAAAAGGGCATACCTTTTGTGAAAACATAGACACCGGTAAGTGCTTTCCCGGAAGTTAAATGGGTTGTTTAAAATATCCGTTTTCTGATCAATGTTCATTTTGTAAAGAAATGTGTCATATGCATAACGGCATCTTTATATATAATTCTGTAAGCGAAATTTTAAGTCAAAATTGCGGCAGTTTGGAAAACTGCAGGACGATGGGCGACGGCTCAAATTAATGGTCTTGATCCCAGGGACTCGGGAAAAATAGCAGTATTTCTATAAAGTTACCAGCAAATGATAACTAACGTAAAATATCTCCCGTAATAAAATCATGGGAATTTAAAACCGTCTGCTTTGTTTAAATTAAAACATGTGATTATGATGAGTGTATAACTATACTTTATTAACGAAATGACATGTGTTCAAATCAAATGAGGCAGACTATTGGAGCAAAGTAAGGGGCCTTGGCCCATTCAAGCCACTAGTAACAATGCATTCTTCGTTAGTCCCCCGCTCAATATCCAATCTCGCGGTTAATGTACGGTTCAGATATTATATAACTACAAAATAATTATTAGTCCAGTATTTGTTGGAAACAAACTAAATGGTGAGAATCACATTCAGACGCTACGGTATACAATCATTCCCTCCCAAATAAATCCGACACGAATCCACGAACAGTTTTATAATGAGCTGAGATTCCAAGAATATAGTGCCCGCCACACTTCCAAAGATAAGTGTAAGCATATTTTGAAGAACCCTTTTACAAATGTGGATTGAAAGGTGGAAACAAATGTAATCCAGACGTGGGTTTATTTTTTAGTTTTATGTGGGCCACTTTTAATCCAATGCTAACTTGACAACATCGGTTTATAATTTAGAAAGAAAGCTGATAAGTGACGAATTTAATCTAATCACGCCTGTAATACGTTTATAAGGTAAGTCGATCGTTTATAGACGGTATTTACTATGTTTAAGGCAACTATTTTGAACACTTATTTAAATTTAGACTAACTCAAAATGAAGTACTTACTACTGAACAACGTAGTGGTAAGGGGGTCCTTATTTGAACAAGGATTGAAATAAACGGTATCAGGAAACTGACACATACTTTCTCCCTTTTAGCCCAACTTTAATGAATAAATTACTTTTTATTTACTAAATATAGAATACAAAGCACGGTCGAATGTACAGAGAATCTTGTAAACAAGTTGTTTTCAAAATTTCCACCCAAATCCCTGTTCACTACAGAATTCATCGCTACACACGTGGTTTTAAAAGGGGAAATGCCCCCTATCCCCCCCTCAGGGTTAGTAAGGGGCAACATATTTCGAATTTCCTCTGTTGGTCAATGCTAACTTGACAAACATATCAAGTTTGAACGAAATTGATCAATAAATAATAGAGATTTAGTAACTTTTGTATTCCCCATAAGAATAACATTGGACAATGTACTGCATTTACCGCAAAATGAAAATTTGAATTTTCTCCACAGCCAGTAATCGTAGAATAGTAATTCAGAATACTAAATTATATAGTTTTTTGAGCTATTTTTAATGGTGAAGAGAAATATTTTTTATATTTATGTTTTTTATGAAAAATCCCAAAAACTGAACTTTTGATATTTTAAGTCTTGTAATTTCTGAACCCAAATTTTTAAAGAAATGCGGGTGGTGTCATTTTGTTGGGAAACAAAAGTTCTACAAACGACTAAAGTTTAATCAAAATCGTTAGAACCGTTTTTGAGAAATCTTGATTTTTCATGTTTTTTGGGGGATAATTACCCTTAAAAATCAAAAATTCAACAAAATGAAAAAAGGCCGGGAGATATCGTGGATTAGTACCTACATACCAAATTTCATAAAAATCGGACCATTGGTTAGGGCTCTAGCTCTGTACACATCCATACAGACAGACAGACACACAGACATCACGTAAAAATCTAATTTTTGGATTTAGGGAGTACCAAAACGAATATTTCCACTAAAACTCAAATTCGAAAATTTTGACGAAAACAATACTTTCTCCATATGTATAAGGGGGAGAAAGTAAAAATGGGACCTTTAATACCCTCTATAATCTTATTATATAAAAGTTAATCCATATTTCCCTTGGTCACACCATAACTTGAAAATGAGTGCACCAAATTGAATAATTCTTTTTTTTTGTACTCGTTAATGTCAGGACTAGGTTTTTATAAAAGACAATTTTTAATCCGACCCAAGTGCCCAAGGGTACCACTGGCCTTCAAAGGTCCCATTGATTTGATCAAAGTTCAGTTAGTTACACCAAACATCTGTTATAAGGATACTTGAATCTAAACATACTTGAAAGGAATAAACATATGATCATTACGGAAATATCAAATCTACTTGAATGGTGACTCAACTCTTTTTCGATGCCGAAGTTAGTTCTATATTAAAATAGGCGTGTGAGCGTAGCGAACGAGCTCATCCGGGAGGCGAGTGAGCGAAGCGAATGAGCTCATCTTGAAAATGAACGAGTATTTGACATAAAACAAATTCATTGACATTAGAACAGGACAACGTCTGCGGGCCTAGTAACGTATAATAATGCTATAATATAACATAATAACGGTGTACGGAATTTCTTTCCACAACTAAATCTAGAGTTTTTCCGGACCGATTTCCATAACTGATGCGTCATTTAAATCTCTGCCGGTGCTGGTGGTAAAATAGTTGTGAAAGTTTGAAGGAGAAAATTTGTGAGATTTAACATGTATGACTTTGGAGTAAGAGGATTGTTGCAGCCATGGCATCCATCTCACCTGACAATCAGGTGAGCACGTGGAGAGTATTGACTAAAATAATACAAACTTAGAATATACTCTTTGGAAAATGTAACTATATAAGTTAAATATAATGCTGTTAAAATAACACTTAAAACAATGAGTTATTTTATGAACCACCTTAATTCTCAGCCTACAAGTATTCATATATACGAACTTAAATTTTAAAATTATAGTTTCTCAAAAGAACATTAACAAATATTCACTATATTTTTTATCTAGAGTTACAGTTCGTAAAAGATTATTTCAACGATGTCAAAAGCCAAGAAGATTGCACAGGCGACGAAACCAATAAAAATGCAAATAGAGCCTAAACTTATTTCAGTGTTTTAAAGTCAAGTAGATGACACACATTTACGTTTCTTTTAAGTGAGGTTGCTACAGTCTTGACTTAGGTAATAATTGTCATATTTACTTTATCAGAAGAAATAATATAAACTTTCGATATGTACTAATGATAATTTTTATAAGTTTTTATATTTTCAAATACTAAACCTAATAACAATAACTATTATACATAATTAAATTTACAACTTTATGACGGAATGTTATTCAGACGCCATGAGTTTTTAAACAAAAACAATTCTGTAGTTAACTTTTTATATTACAAAGCAGATGCACGAGTATTGAAATAATAAAATAAAATCACTTGGATGCACTGGATCAAACACTATTTTGAAGGGTTGTGGTCCTAAATGCCCTAGAAAAATGTCCCGTTTCATGTCTTCATTCTTTATGTTTTCATTTCGTAAAGCAATCTTTAGTATTTTGTACCAATACAATCCAATTTGCTGTTTTGCCATTGAATGTACTACATTTTAAATCTTTATTTATCGTCTGCTCCATTTGTGGAGTATGTCTTTTCATAAAGTAGAATTAACAAAGAAACATTTGAAACTGTTATGTAAAACTTTGTATTCTGTAAAGATAACAACTGCAGTAAACATTAGACATTATTTTTGACAACTAAAACCAATATGAAATAAACACATGTTACAAATAACCAGCTGATACACTACACTATTAATAACGATGATTAATAAATATATTTATTGGTGATTAGTTTTAGTTGTACTAATACATGATTGATGCTCTTAATACGATAATCGCAAAATGTACTTTGATTGGAACTAAACAAATTTTAAAATAATAGGCATTTGATTGATTTTATTTTATTATTTCAATACTCGTGCATCTGCTTTGTAATATAAAAAGTTAACTACAGAATTGTTTTTGTTTAAAAACTCATGGCGTCTGAATAACATTCCGTCATAAAGTTGTAAATTTAATTATGTATAATAGTTATTGTTATTAGGTTTAGTATTTGAAAATATAAGAACTTATAAAATATTATCATTAGTACATATCGAAAGTTTATACTTCGTTACCTAAATCTAATGAGTTGAAATTTATAATGGCAACAACTAAATGATTTCTGAGGAAACTATGTAATGAAAAAATTTAATAAATTAGTTAAATAAACACGGAATTCTAAGCCTCTTTTTTGTTTTGTGGTTGTGAAAATCTGGTTAAAAACCTTCAGCAGAATCCAACTAAATCGTAAAACGACTTACCGCACAAGCTACTTTCAAAATCATATAATAATTAAATAGTTGTTTGTAAATTCATTTTCCTAATTTTTTATATGAATGAAAAATCCTACTGCATAATATTTATATTATAAATGATTTAGTTTATTATATAGCTTATTGTTTATAAAAAATATCTTTGTATTTAGCAATTTAGTTATATTACATCAAAATATGCCTTCCTATTTACTTAAACAAACTGCCACGACTAAACAAACAGTTTTTAAACTGCTAATAAATAACAGCTGTTAAACATGTACTAGTAATGACAGAAAAAATAATATATCTCCGTTTGTTAATTAATACTTATCAGTTCTTAAAAGCTGTAAAACTAAAGGGTAAAAAAATAGACCAGCAAATGATATATTTAATTTTAAATGTGACACATTGTAATGCCTGCATTGTGTAACAATTTTTTCTTAGTACATATTTTTTACAATTTCCTGCAATGCTACAAAAATAATATTTTAGTTTTGAATATTGAATAAATATTACATTTTATTATATCGTGGTTTATATTTCCAGTTGATTTAAGAGAACCGTCCGTCGAAAGTAGTCTTAATCCTTCCTGCAAAAACATAAAACAAGATCATCTAATTTGCAACTTAATCTGTAAAATATTACATTTTGCGTTCTACTGCATTGATTGAATTTGGTTTATTTACATTCTTGATATCTTCTCCTATTATTTGCTATCAAAGTGAAAATACTCACCATCTAATTGACCGCAATCTCGTGTAATAAACACATCTGCCCTCTAGTTAGTTAGAGTAATTGGAGTTAACAACACTGTATCTGTATTACTTATCGAGATACCTTTTAACTTTCCATAGTAACAATTAAATGAATTTAAAAGGAATACATATTTTACATTAATATTTATGCTGTGTAATCACTTTGTTTAGGGAAGATGTCAATGCACATTTTCTAGATTACTTCCTTTAAATATATGTATTGAATAAAGCTGTAATATTAAACAATGTATGTAAGACGACTATTTTCCACTCTGTGGTATTTTAGTTCACAAAATCATACCGGTTATTGCTATTCTACCTCCGAAATGAATTTCACCTAAATCCAACACAAAACGAGTTAGAATAAGCAGAGGTAAATCTTTTTCAACTTAATTTTACAAAGAATATGTTCTGTTATAAAATAATTTAATTAAACATACGGTTTAACTACAAACATATTTAGGTAGAAGCAAAATTCAACTGCACTTAGTCTTGATCCCAGAATGTCTTTAGCCACAATGGCTGAGGTAAAATACATATCAAAGGAAAATGTTGATGCCTATAAACATGCAAATGGAAGGCAATGTAATTTCATTCTTTAAGCCAAGAAGGCAGTATGCATCTAAATGGAGTCGTAGTAAGCTCCCACCTCGTTCACTCAAAATGAAATTAAGATACATTTCTAGAATTTCGTTCGTCTTATGGGCAATAATGTATTCGTTTAATTCATGCCATTCAATTCCATGTTAAATTAAAAAATGAAGTTCTAAATGTACTGGAGATTTTTTGTTAAAGATGAATTCGTAGTTACATAACCAACACGAATTTAAATACAAGTTTTGATTTGTGTCGTTACGTTTTTAATATGAATAATCAATGTCATCCTTGTGCTATTTTGGTTATTTTGCCGCTATTTCTGGTTATGCGAACTATGTTTTTCATCTTTGGGATGACGTGGAATTCTTTATCAAGGTTTGTCAGGGTGACACAATAAAACACTCAAAACTCAATGGATCGGGATATCCAGCCTGTACGACATTTTCGCAAGGACTCTGAATATTTATATTTTGAGAATATGATGCTGCAAGCTTGGTCTCAGTGTAAACTAGGACTGAAATACTTTGACCTACTATTGTTGCACTACTTTGCAGCCTCTCTTATTGAACCCATGAAGCAAAGGCAATCAAAGGTCATTCTATGACATAAGTGCTATATGCAAACATGCCAGCTGACATTTCCATCTTAATAGTCAGGTTGAGTCCGGGGTTTCAGTATTGTATTACATTAATGAAACCCTTTAATTGTACGCACAACTCATGAAGTAATTCAATATTTACTTCTGATACCTTGCAACCCCTTTCCAATTGGAGATGAACTACTACTGCAATGATTACTATGTACTGCAATTTATCCAAAGTAAGCCTCAGGGTTTTGCGGGTTTCATTTATAAAAATAAGCAAGTTAAATTGCTTATTGCTTATTTTGAGCCCTCGGTTCACTAACGTTAGACAAAGATCACGATTACGGGTATTGTAATTACCAACACATGATCAGTGACTGTTGTCAATACAAAAATCGCTCAGACTATACTTTGAATATTTAACAGTACCTGTAGTGTCTTTATTACTAACAGATAACTAATTTTATTTGTATCTATTTTTAAATTTATTTAACATGATATTCTGGTTTATACAGTTTTAGCAACTCATTTTCACAGACGAGTAGAGAGAAACTAGGAAAGAGAAGCCACTTTCGGCGCTTTTTTCCCATGTTATTCTTATGGGGATCAGTTTTTGCACCGACGCCCGATCCTACCCTACACAAATTTCCTTGTTAGCCTGTACTAATGTCCAACCCTTGCCTATATTAAATATATTTTCCCAATCCCCATCCCTCCTCTATATTTTTTAAATTAATTTTCAAATTCAGGCTAAAAAACTATCTTTAGTGTTTATGGTCCAATTTGTCTACAATTTGGATATGTTACTGTCCTAGGCAAGTGTTTTAATAAATTCCACTTACATATCCCAAATTCATCATTACGGTCAAATTAAAAAATATTTTTGAAAAATACTGCCAATTGCCAACTTCTTTATTTACTGTCCGATTTATTTAAAATTTGGATATGTTATTGTCCTAGGCAAGTGTTTTAATAAATTCCACTTACATATCCCAAATTCACCATTACAGTCAAATTAAAAAATATTTTTGAAAAATACTGCCAATTGCCAACTTCTTTATTTACTGCCCGATTTATTTAAAATTTGGATACGTTATTGACCTAGGCAAGTGTTTTAATAAATTCCACTTACATATCCCAAATTCACTATTACGGTCAAATTAAAAAATATTTTTGAAAAATACTGCCAATTGGCAACTTCTTTATTTACTGTCCGATTTGTTTAAAATTTGGATATGTGATTGTCCTAGGCAAGTGTTTTAATAAATTACACTTACATTTTCCAAATTCACTATTACAGTGAAATTAAAAATATTTTTGAAAAATACTGCCAGTTGCCAACTTCTTTATTTACTGTCCGATTTGTTTAAAACTTGGATATGTTATTGTTATAGGCAAGTGTTTTAATAAATTACACTTACATTTCCCAAATTCACTATTACAGTCAAATTAAAAAATATTTTTGAAAAATACTGCCAATTGCCAACTTCTTTATTTACTGTCCGATTTGTTTAAAATTTGGATATGTTACTGTTGTAGGCTAGTGTATATGCACCATCCACATTTTACAAATTCAATATTGCGGTTAAATTTAAAAAAAAATTGGAAAAATACTGCCAATTGGCAACTTCTTTATTTATGGTCTGATTTGTTTAAAATTTATATATGTCATTATTCTAGGCTAGTGTATATGTACACACCATCCACATTTGACAAATTAACTATAATGGTCAAATTAAAGAAATATTTTAAAAAATATACTAACAATTTCAAACTTCTTTATTTACTGTCTGATTTGATTTATTTTCGGATATGTTATAGCTCTTATATAGGTAACAAGACCACACTACCACACGTTCCACTACCCCCTATAATACAGTATTTTGTCTTTTTTGTTTGTTTATTTTGCTGTAATCCCAAAACTGACTTTGCTGTTTATTGTCCGATTTGCCTACACTTTAGATATTGTCCTAAGCTAATGCATTTATTGTCTGATTTATTTTTGGATATGTTATAGCCCCCAACTATTATATCTAAAATTACAATATTATTTCCACCTATAATACAGTTGATGTGTTGTTTGTTTTGCCGCAACCTAAAAACTAACATTGGTATTTGTGTTTTTACAAAACTATATTTTGTAAATTACTACCAATAACTCCTTTATTTACTTTTCGACTTGTTATATCCCCTTATATCTAAATTTACCGTATATTTTTTCCCCTTTTAGTGCAGTTTTGTCGTAACCAAACTTTGGACATGACTGAAATATATTAATGGCCATTGCATAAGTAAATACCCCATTTCCAAATTCAATATTACGGTTGGATTAAAAAAAATAAATACAAGCTTATTATATTTGCCACAAGCTTATTATATACATCCAGCTGTTATATTTGCCACATTTCCAATATTGTTGTGACCCTCTCAACTACCTCTCATTGTAATAATATAATAAGTAATATATATCCACAATTATGGTCAGAACTGCCTAAATTTTGGATATGTTTTAAGCCAATGCGATAACAAAAAAATAAATTTTTAAAACCCAAAACAACTAAACACAAAACACTAATCTTTCTTTGTGCTTGTTTGGAGTAGTCTTTATTTTATCCAACTTAATTTTAATTTTGTAGTTAAAATCAAACTTCCCACATTCTAGCTCCCTTTCCAGCCAGTGGTTGGAGACATAAAGGTTACGAATATTTTCAAACTGTACAATATATCTTTTTCTACCCCTATGTTGGACTTGTTTAATAGCGCTTATTAATAATTCCGCACCATCTTCCAAATCCTCCAGTCTACTACATTCTTTAAATTTAATATTGCCTTTAATATCTTGCATCTCTATGTCTTCTTGTCCAACATCATCCCACACATTGTTATGGAAACTTAGGTTTTCTATTTTTGGAAAGGAATTACCATAAAACGTTGCGGTACCGTTAGTGTTAAAGCTTGCAAGTGGCTCGTTGGTAGGTAGGTAAATAATGTCCAAATCACCACTATATGGCAACACGCTATAACCTTCCCTATTCTTATTTATCTCTATAAACACAGTTTTACAGACACCTTTAACATAGTATACACCCCTCTGTCCATCCTTTTCTGCCAACACTCCCACAAACTTGTTGTTTACTACAAACGCATACACTATATAATGTCCATAATGCGCTAGATCCTCCCAACGTCGCAGGAAGTAATCTTTTAATTTATCCTCTCTTTCCCTTATTTCTTGTTCTTTAGCCAACTGTGCTTTGTATTCCTCTGCAACAGTATTTTCCACATATTCCAATTTACGCTTATTACTGTCGATGTCTTCTAATTCCAATTTCCTCTTTTTGGAACAACTTTCTAAGAAAGGCTTGGAAAGTGGCTCTATTTCTTTAATAGTGTATGGGTACAGTTTATTGGTCCGGCTTCTTAAAACGTAGGGAGTAAGGTTAGGACTTTCCACTAAGCCTAATTCTTCTAAATTGATGTGTTTAGGTATAGTGGAGAAAGGTGTATTTGATTTTGTAAAACATGTGCCCCCAGATTTGATGCAACACTTATGCTTTACACTTATGGCATCAGGAAACTCCTCTATTACCTCCACGTAGTTAGTTGGTAAACAGTTAAAGCTAAATGCAGATAGAGCATACTTTATTAACTTTTCCCTTTGTGACCTATCTTTTGGCAGTTTTAGTTGTACTCCAGTTATCTTTTTCGTATTACTACTACCCCAATATGCGTATTGTAATAAATCGTTAAACACTGAACAACAACTGTTTTGTAATTGATTGGCAACTTTCACCCACATCTTATGCAGAGGTACAGCATAGAATGGAGCATTTTGGAAGTACCTTTTGTTGTCTTCTATTAGACTTAAACAATCTCTTAAAGGTTCAAACCCTTTACCAAAACCTCTACAATAGTTATAGATTTTTGCCTCTAACCTTGTTATTCCATTCTCTCTAGCTAGTTTAGACGAGAACGTTTCTTTTAGTCTCGCATCTGGACAGTTTACAAAGTTTATTATATGGTTTCCTATACTTTTAACTACTCCAGGGCTTGTAATCTGGCATATAAATTTATTATATATTTTTACCCTGCTATTTACATTAAACCATGTTAAACAGTCTTTACTAACATGGAAATTATCTACAATAACATTATATCCATTCCTGTACGCCCCTTGGTAGCAAAAGTTAAAGTTTTCTGTAAGATATTGGCACATTTCCTCTTTATTAAATATTCCAGCCAAATCTAGTGTTATATCGAAATCCATAAGATAGTACATTTCTTTTTCCAGATCTTGCAGTATCTTTGGAAGGTCTTCCAACAAATCCTTAATTTTAACATTTGCAAGCTCTATTTTATAGGGAATTGCTATAGGATCATCGTACTTTTGTTTAATTTGGTCAATATCTTTCTTTATTATTTGTAACACACCCTCGCTTTGGACCCCAGAGGACCTCTCCAAGGAGAATGGTAGTTTGGCCACAACACCATGTCGAGCTAAAGAGAACTTTTTAAATATTCCTCGTAAGTAGCTATTAAACGAGCCACATATTTCCTTCTTAACTTTAAATTTATTCCGAACGTCCCCATCACAATCCGTAACATTGGTTATCTTAACTAACATTATGTTATCACAAAACGCATCCGTTATAGATGTTAAGTTATTTTATTTTGGTTCGCCCTCGCAATAGTTTATATTACCTATGTCTGTAAGAAGGTTATTAGTAGTAGGGAAAGGGGACTTCTGGCTCACTTGATTGATGGCTTCCGGTCACGTGACCGGAAGCGCTGCGTCATGAAAGACGTCATCTGAGGCTGAGCCAGTGACGTAGGCGGTTTTGTGACGAAATGAGTAAAAGTTCAAAGTTCAAGGTCACGGTGAAGTTTTTTTAAAAAAATCTACCTCGCACTCGTAAAACGATTGTGATTCGATAGTTAATCGATAATAAATATCGAATGAAACAATCGAATGAAGCAATCGAATGATACGAGTGCGAGGTAGTACTATTACAAATATTACTTTATTTTATTTACAATAATTCATGTTTACAATAGTTCCCCGTTGTTGGTTGTCATCGATGTTGTTGATCCGGACGAGTTGCGGCCATCACTTTGCTTTCTGAAGAAAGACGGTAGATACTTCGATCCCTGCGCAGAGTCCATGTTGTGTTTTCGACATCTATCTGTTCTGTTAGGTGTTTGCATTTCATTGCTGTCAGGTGGAAATAATACCTGACGGCAATGAAATAGAAACATCTATCAGATCGTGAGTGAAATGATATTGTTATTTTGTGAAGAGCGTCTCGGAGAGCTCGATGTTCACCGGTCGAGAGCCGGAGGTGTACTGACTATTCGCTAGCTAGCGTTCTGGTATCAAACAAAATGGTGGGGGTAAAAGTGTAGTAGAACGAAGCAGATGGCGGACGGCAGATGGAAGGCGGCAGGTGGCAGGCGGCAGGTGGCAAGTGTGCGGCAGATGGTGGTCCCCCACTACACCAGTCCCCCACTACACCAGTCTCCCCACCAAGTTTTACATCGCACAATAATTAGTTTACATGTGTTAGTTAGAGGTTTAGCTCTTAGACTGTCAAGACCTTACCTCCGTAACTAAAAACTTCAATAATGTTGTTCCTCTGATCAATCTGCGTAATTTGAGTACCCACTTGACATATGGTAAACTAGAAATAAAGAAATTATTTAGATTTGACCTTCAAAATAGTTATTTTTGGCTATTACTGCTATACCCTTGGTCGGATCTGAATTATGTTTGCACCAATTTGTTCCTCTGATCAATCCGCGTAATTTGAGTACCCACTTGGCGTATGTTAAACCAGAAATAAAAAAAAAATTAGATTTGACCTTCAAAATAGTTGATTTTAACTATTACTGATATACCCTTGGTCGGATCTGAATTCTGTAATAACTAAACCTTAATCTCTCCCGAAAAATCAATACATCTTCCAGTATTTTAAGAAACGAGAATTTTCTGGAATTTTCCAAGTCCCCAAGGTCATCTGAACAAATTGCCAAAACGGGGAATAGAGCAGTAAGTGGTTCTCACTTGGACCGCAAACTGCTCTATTCCCCGCTCTGTATTAGGAGAAGAGGCCTAGTTTAATGCTCGCAATTATAGGCATAAACCTGATAACGGAACGCTATCCTCTCCCCCGAAAAGTTATCCCCCAAAAATAAATAAATAAAAGCAAAATGGTCAGTTAACAACAGTCGCGCACTCTGAAACCGCAAGGACGTTCATCACTGTGTAGGCGTCAGAGTTTTACGAACCGAAGTACAATAATTACCTGACCAAAATCCCCTTAAATTTAACCAAAAATAAGCAAACTGATTGAATCTGTTTCTCGTGATTAAGGGCTAAGATGGGCAATGTCAACCGGTTTGCGCGCCGTATTGACATAAGGTCGGTTTTCGTGCCATACCTTTTTTGTAAGGGGCTAGGAAAAGGATGAGAAACATACTGATTAGTTAAAGTTAATTTTACAAAGACCAACCGAGGACGGTTTTGCAAAGGTCAACAGTATCACTGAAACCCGGTGGGACGTAGACCCAAACACCCGGCGTCAGGCTACTGCGAACCTAAGTTTTGACCCAAGGCCAGTTTTAAAGCGTGAAAGAAAAGTACATATTTAATTAGTCAATAGAACACTTCAAAGACCAACACCACAAATAATTACAAACACCAACACTAACTACATTTTATAGCAGCAAACTACAAGCTATAATCTAACAAACAAACTAACATGCATAACAAACTAACATGCTAAGGTAGAATCTTTAGTATACAGGGGTACCACCTCTATACTAAAGATGCTATTACAGACAGTTAAGGCGAACAGCTAGCTAGGCTGCCAGCCTGAAACTGTGAGACGACTGCGGCTAGACCCTCGCTTTTATAGCCGACAGAGGAGCAGGTGCAAAGGCAGATGTACTCTACTACATTCGCCGCGTCGCAAAAGTAATTTAATACGGCGTCGACGTAATACTCTTGTATTTTATTTTGTCGGTTCATTTGATATGGCTGAAACACTTAGATATGCAATGGCTGAAACACTTGTACTAACGACAAAAGCCTCCAGTTGTTTTATAATGTAACTCTATATTATCAGTTATAACTACCCAATCTTAATCAAAACAAAAACACCAAATAAATCGCGTTGAACTTTTGTTATTAGATAAAACACACAATACAAGTCATTTTCTGTGCAATGGATTAAGCTATATATTTACTTTTAATTTAAATTTTCGAATAAATAAACACTATCTAGAATAAAGAAACACAATAACTTATACTTTATGTCTGGTATATATGTTACAATTGTTCATACAAATAAAAAAACTAAAACAAACTTTAAATTTTTTTGAATTTCGGCCAGATAAATTAATAAATTAATGAAAAAGTACATCACAAATACTGCTGTATAAGTTTGTGTGTTCAAATTAAATGTACATGTCATAAAAAAATTATAAAGTATAAATCTTGCGTTATTTTACAAAATCCTTGATCTTAATAAGTATTAACGGTTGGCACGTTAAATGACAGAAACACTATATATAAATTTTCCAACATCTTAACAATACTTTGATTTCAATATTTTCCTTACCCCACAGTAATTTCCCAAGTTATACCGAACTTATATAAACGCTTATAACTTTCTATCGCCAATGAATATAAGCTTGAAAATGACGTCAAGAAGAGTCTTTAGGAGATAATAGTGACAAATAATCAGTCTTAATATATTTCTGGTGTTAAATTTACATGAATAATTAAGTTTAAATATATAGTGGTTATTGTTCGGGTTTAAATACAAATTTTGTGACATATTTATTTGAATTACGTTTTATAACACTTTGCAATGCTCAAACAACCGTCCAAAACACTGTTATAACTTCATAAAAACGCTTAATGTTAGTCTGATCTACCTCCGAGTCGGCGTATCGGATAGCTAATTTTGATTACAATATGAATATATAAAAACCTCACAACCCTCCGATACAATTTTTTAATCAGTGTACTGGGCTTCGGATAGCCAAAGGCGCTATGTCCCGCGGCGTGCCGCGCCGCCGCGCCGGTGCCGCGCCTGGCATAGTTAATTTAAAAATATATTTCAAATAAAATAAAAAACTAGCCCGGAAGTATGCTTTTCTTCCCAGCCTTATTTTATTTTAGTGTTAGACCTTTTTTATACTGTAATGTGGTTTCTTATGTTAAATATATGTTCGAAATATATATATATATATATATATATATATATATATATTTTTTGTTTATTATTATCCTTCTGATATGGGTGAAATCCTTGTTTGCTGAAATCGTATATCACACCCAATGTAAACTGAACTTCAGACGTTACCTTACAATTATATCAAATTTCAAACAGGCATTACAGTAATATTATTAATGAAGGTCTGCATACATATAAGGTGAGATAACAACTGAATAATACTGTAATTTCTTTGGGTAAATGAACATTAACTAATGTCTTAAAACTATTTGGACTAAGTTATTTAATACCCTTGCTTGTCTTCTCTATTAGCAAGTGAAACTTCGAGGATATTACAAACCTATAACAACAATTTCTTCATTAGAACTTTTCTCATTACATAAAACACAATACATGTCATTTTCTGTGCAATGGATTAAGCTATATATTTACTTTTAATTTAAATTTTCGAATAAATAAACACTATCTATCTACCGCATTAATAAAGCGCAATTTAATCCACAAATATTATATACCTTTTCGAAGGTGTATAATAACCAAGCTCATTTTTTTTTTATACCCCAAAACAATTATGAATGTTTAATCAGGTGAAAGAGAACGCAGGTAAAACTAACTGTACCCTTGGGTATTAGTCTTTAATACAAATCCTATACCCTAAAGGTCACTCAAGATTATAGCCAAGGTTAAGGGCAAGGTCGCTTGCATATCCAGTTAGAAAGTGGCTACACAACGTGAACTGCACACAAACTCGAGACTAACAAGTCCCCTGCCTGGTTAAAGAGGTACAGTATATGAATGTAACCGTTAACGTAGATTACGAGACTTGTGTGTACAGAGAGAGACAAAAAAAAACACTTCCCCCTCGGGACTTAGACATCTTTCGAAGTAGAGCTGGATAAAATTGGAGAGAGAGCGAGTGCTTTGGAAGAAGTCACCCGACCTTGAATTAATAACCTACTGTGAACCGCACAAAGATTTAAGGTTGTAAGCTGAATTTATCCTTTGATAATCTACGGTGAACCACACAAAGATATAACAGTTGTAAACTGAATTATTAGACGTTCAAAATAAATACTACAAGGTATATGAATCTAACTGATAATGTAGATTGCGAGACCTGTGTGTACAACTACTTAGACATCTTTCGAAGTAGAGCAGAATGTAACTGTAGATATGGTTTACTTGAAGTTGACTTTGATATTTGTATAAAAAAAAATCTTACAATATTTTACCGAATGAAAATTTTATATATATATATATATGTATGTATACAATTCGATAAGTTAATTTTTTACGGAATGTGAATTTTTAAAATTAATGTCACAACTCCATATTCATTTTATATAATGCAATGTTGAATTAAGACGATTCGATCTAACCTCAATTTATATCTGCCATTTTTAAAATGTTGTTCAATTATATAAGTCAATTATTTTATAAATATCTCAAAATGATTGCGACAAGTTAAAGTATTCCATTTATTTTATTATTTACACTACGTAAACGAGACATCTCAATTTTGTAATTACAATCCATAAACATCTTGAAAATGCCTTGAATCTATAAACTAATAACTACAAGTAATTAAGGAACCTCTTCCCAGTACAATAATCGGGAATAAAATAACGAACAAAATAACTTTAATATTTTCCGTAAATCATGTAGATAAGCACTATAGATAGATCCTTATTGTCTTATCTTCAAAAGCACTTTACCTAGGTTAATAATTCAAAATACCATATTATTTTTTTTAAGCTCTATAACATAGTCAAAACCAAAGTTAAGTGTTTTAAAAATTTTAGGGTGAAAAATGCAAAAAACTGATTTTTTGAAAATTTAAAACCCTCCATAAACCCCCCTTCCCATGGTCCGATTTTTCTGGTTTTCGAACTTAAAGTTATAAATGTTAGTTGATAAGCTGGCTGTCGGACCAGCATTTAGTCGAGAAAAAATATTTCAGAGAATAAATCAAGTTAATAAAACAAAACAAAAATGCACATTGCTCTCTGAAGACTAATAAATAAATAAATAAATATAGCGAGATGGTTTTGGAATAAGTCTTCTAAGAGTCTCAACTCTATTTTTACACACATAAATATTACAAAATTCACAAACAATCATCTTTCATACAAAAAATTAAAACCAGGCTGATCCATTAAAACGAATTTTTGAGCAGAAAAAATTAAATAAATAAGACCCCTAAGACATAATGTCCGTTTAGAGGTTCCTTTACATAAGAAAATATATATATATATATATATATGCTTTCAAAGATTTTAGGAGCTAACAAATACATGCATTACATTCTGTGTACAGGTTATTAACATGAAATATTGTGCTATATGTAAGTATTTTGAATTGTAAGTATAATAACATAATAGAATAACTTATAAAAATACGTATTATAATATTACTAAACCAAACTCCAAATATCCAATTTTGTTAAAATAATTTTGTAGTGTTCTTAACATAACTAAAGCATTATTTGTAATAAAACAACATTTTTAAAACCCTTCAACCATTGTCTAACCTCTTTTTATGAATTTCGTGTGATTTACCAAAGTTTTAACATTATTATTTGGAAGTTTATTGTAAATTCTTGGGGCAATAAAATAATATGTGTGAGTGAAAAATGTTAAGCTTGGTTTCGTTACATAACAAAAACTTGCATTTCTCATAATTATAATTTGATATGTAGCAAATTTAATAAACTAAATATATTCAAAGATTTGTGGGACGTAGGTATGAGGGGCTATGTAAATTATAATGGGTTTCTGATCATTTACAAAGCAATACCTTCCTAACGGTATGCGTGAATTTCTCCTACGATGCATAACAGTTAAGAAAAAAGAGGGGCAGTTGTGTGCTTGCCTATTAATAAAAGGTTAAATAAAATAAATTTTGAGCAGTGAAATTGTGGGATATTGCTTTGCTTCAAGAAAACAATAGAGCACACCTCTTTTAACTCTTGAAGTTAAATATTGTGCTATTACTGAAGCTAGTTTAACAAATATTTACAATTGTTTATTCACTAGCTTAAAACACTGAACACCTATCTATATTTACAACACATTAAACTTAAACAATGTTGAATGTTATTAAAAAACAGTCATCAACAGATAGGAGACAAATATTTCAGAGAATAAATCAAGTTAATAAAACAAAACAAAAATGCACATTGCTCTCTGAAGACTAATAAAAAAAAAATAAATAAATAAATAAATATAGCGAGATGGTTTTGGAATAAGTCTTCTAAGAGTCTCAACTCCTTAAGAATCAAATGATAGTTTTATTATATATATCTGTACTAAACAAAAACAGTTTGGTTGGATGAAAACTATAATTTATTTATTTATTTTATCAATAAAGTATTTTATATTATCAATGAACAATTCTAAAGAAATATCACAGATAATCTGTTACGAAAAAACACTTACTTTTGTCATTTTACATCTACAGACCTCCTAACAGAGAAAATACAAGTAAGAATGTTCATTTCTAGCTTTTTATAGACTATTTAGCAGTCAAATTATATGTTTACCGTTTTTTCTACTTAAGTGTTTTACTTGACATTTACGGTGACATTTGACACTTGACAACGAATTTTTCACTGAGTACCAAAAAATGATTTATTAAAAAAGAGATCTTAAAATAACAAATGCACCTTTATTTGTTAAAAATCAAAATATGTACAGTATTTTTAAAACTAATAATATAGTAATCTTACTTTGTGCGTTATCAAAACAGTGTTTTTAACCCGTCCTAACAGAAGTATGATCAGACAAAATACTTACTTTACGCTACTATTGATACATAGACGTTAGCTAAATATTAACGAATGAAATAGCACTTAAATGAATCCTAAAGTTAATCTTATGCGAGAAAAAATTGAATTTGTTTTCTAGATTATTTCATTAATATTCAACCTAACTATCTCGGCCGGGATTCCGTACCACAGATAATATCTGCAAATTTTGCAAGTTGTGTTTTCGCATTACACTTGAAAAAAATAAGTATACTAAAAAATTAACGAATAAGTGTCTTTGCTTCAGATACATTGTGTAGTGTTTAATCTTTGAACGATATAATTAACCTAAATAAACATAACTATATAAATATATAAACATAACATAATTTCTAAGTTAAAATTATATAGTTTAATTGTATATTAAACGAACATATTTTGTTAGTGAGCTGTTATGCTGTTTTTAAGGTAAATTAAATTATAAGAACACCAACACTTAACACATTTAAGGGAGCCGAACAGAATAATACCCCCCGTTGCAGCAAACTTGCATACTCAGCGAATTTCCAATGAATATATAACATAACACATTAAAACACTTAACAGGATTCATAAGAAATGTATTCACAAACAAGCGATATTTAAAATATTAATTGTTCTCCATAAGAATAACATCGGGGATGAGTACGCAGGTTTCCTGCAACAAGGCACACAAAATAATGGGTTTTTATGCAAATATCAATAGAACTCATCTTAGCGAAGTCACATACCAAGTTTAATCCATATACATTCATAAATAAGCGATATATAACATTTTAAGTATTTTCCATAAGAATAACATGGGGACCAAGTACCTAAGTTTGCTGCTACAGGAACCATAGGCGAAAAATTGTTTTTTTGTGTGCAAACAACAATAAACCACAACCAGATTAAGCCATATACCAAATTTCGCCAGTTTATAATCATAAATAAGCAAGATCTACAATTTTTCTTTTTCTCCATAAGGATAACATTAGACAACGTACTGTGTTTAGCACTTTTAATATCTCGGTAACTAATTGACGTAGAGCAATGATAAAAATACCAAATTGTTTGTTTTTTAAGCTGAATTCAACGGTATTAATTAAAATTTGATTTAAATTAAAAGTACATGTGAAAACCCCAAAAAACACAGCTTCGGGGTACAAAACCCCCAGCTTGTCCACCTTAGCCTGGAACCCGTAGCCCGTGTCCTTGGAGCCGTCGGGTTCCAGCAGCTCGTACACGCCGTACACAACGTCGCCGTCTCGCGACTCCTTTTGGCTCGACATCGTACGTGTACGGGTTGTTGACGGCGTACGAGAACTCGTCCTTGGGCGGCGCGTAGGCGGGCTTGTATCCGTAGCCGCCATACTGCGCTGACACTGCGGTCACCGTTACGGTCAGGAGGAGACATAACTGGTTGGAAAAATAATACTTAGATACATTATGAATCATAACATTATAATTGGTAAGAGACAATTGGAACAAATTTTATTACATACAAAGTTTATTGATTTTCATAAAGGAACTGCCTTTTATTTAACAAATTTGTCTTATAACTGGAACAAATTCATATTTTTAGATTACCATGCAGTTTTATAAAATTCTATAAATTTGTAGTTATTTTATTTAACATTGATTTGAAGAATGGTTTTCACTGATAAGGTGTTTAACAACTGATGATTTATTTAACTGTGTGGTTTTTGGAAGGTGCTCTTTTTATAGCGTTTTGAATCTACGGGTAGTCTAGCTGCTTCATATTTAGGTTTATTTTGACCCGTAGAGTTGATATATTTCTCTAATGAAATAAAATAAAGCTCGATGTACCATCGGCCCAAAAATTATAAATATTATATTAAACAAACAAGTAAAGGTCGATTTGTATTTTTGTTTTTTTGATTGTTGTTAGTGTCAGTATAAAAATTTATAATTGTATTGGTGTTTTAATGTATAAAAATGTGCTTGGTTATTATACATCTTCAAAAATGTATATAATATTAGTGGATTAAATTGCGCTTTATTAATGAGGTGGATAGGTAATGTTTATTTATTCAAAAAATTTAAATTAAAAGTTAATATATAGCTTAATCCATTGCAAATAAAATGACATGTATTGTGTATTTAAGTTCAACGCGATTTTTTTATTGTTTAAGATTAGGTAGTTATAACTGATAGTATGGAGTTACATTATAAAACAACTAAGGGGCCTTGGCTTTATATATTTAAAAAAAAAAAACTAAAAACTTCTTAAGCCCACTTTAAGTTAATATATATATATATATATATATATATATATATATATATATATGTATATTTTTCTTCAACAAGTTCTTTTACATGATGGTATACATTTTTAACACTAAGTTAAATAACATTCTTCTATGCATAACTGTTAACAGAGTCACAAGGAGTGATCTATCCAGCTTATCAGTGCAACACGTATTAGAAGTTTACATCTTAAACAGCTAGGGTCTTGACGTAACTTGTTTGACCGTAATTACAGGAAAACTATATAATGCATTTATATTTATTTGTCAACCCTCTTGCAACAAAAAAAAAATATCCGGCAATTAAGATGATATTGGTATCAAGGCCAGACGGGGCTGTAGGTCAAAACACACACACATGCCCGTGTTCTCACACGCGCACACGCGACCACACCCTCGGGCGGTCGACAGCGCAATTTGCATTCTCCGGACTGGTTCCAATGGGCAGTTTAGCTGCTAATAAACCAAACGACATCATAACAAGAACGGATGCGATGTTCAGACTTATTTATCGAAACTGGAGGTCGCCGGCGGTTTAACGGGTTGTTGAACAAGATAATTAGCTCTGCGCGACAAGACAAGTGCCGTAGAAAGTGCCTCTAGCCTCACGCTATCAGCGACCAGCGGCCGCCGCGTAATGGCGGGTGACTGAATCGATTACATCATGATTGCTGTTGGTTTCCGCTTGTTTAATAAACCTATCGAAGGTGAAACGTGATTGGTGTGTGGCATAGCAAATGTTATAACGTGTAATTATTGAGAGTTTTTTTTTTAAATTCATTTTGGGTAGTCTCAATTAATATCATACAATTACGTGGTAGGAAACAACTGTTCCATTACTCAAACTGTATAAAATAACGTATTATAAAAAACCCCAAAATAAATTTGAACGAAACCATTCATTTAGTTGTTTACTACCTGCCTTTAGGAATTGACCTTTACAAACGGCACAAAGCTGCCAGATTATAACATAGCTCTTAAACTGAAAGTCATTAAATGCTCACGAAAATCAAATTCGAACAAATTTATTGTCTCAGGGGACTTCAAATTGGGGAGGACCCTATGCAAATTCCAACATGGATTTACCCCGCCGGGGTTAATGGAAAAGTGGACACGTGAACACACCCGGTTAAACAAGTTTCTCAAAAGATTAGCTAGGCTTCAGAGCTCTGCCCAAGGACTTGCAAGTGTCCATGTTATACATAAGGAAGAGAATTTTATTTGTTTTATGTCACATGCGATTTTTTTTAGTTAAATGTGTTGATGGTAATTGATTTGCACGGCGAATTTAATTATTGTTTGTCTGATTAAGTTGTAGAAATAGTAATTGGTTTACGTGCGTGGCATATTGGATTTATTTGAGTGGTCGGAGTTCGATTTGATCTCGATATTTGTGCGTGAAAATTGGCGTGAACTAGATTTATTGGAAACAATTTTTATATTGATTGAGTTTTTATAAATTAATGGATGTGAGATTTGTCTGATTAAATTATAGACATATAAGACTTTTACGTTAAATACCTAACTCAAAGATCACGAATAGAACACTAGAAATGTAAAACTGTAACGATGTTTTTTTTTTTTGGAAATGGTTAAAGATGGAATTAAAAGTTGCAATTACCTGCCAGATTAATGACGTTTAGAATTAATATTCACCTGACGTGTTCGTATTCAGGCGTAGTTTTATTAAATTCGATGGTTATGTTAGTAACTATTTATGGGTTAAAATTAAAATTACGCTGTGGTTAAGGGGTGGGGGAGACCATTTCGGAATTGTCTAGCCAAGGAAGGTATAATTGTATGGTTAACTATGTAAACCGCCAGGAAGGGGACTAGGACTCTGGACTAATCTGACCTTACCTAGGTAGCAACAGTTTAATAAAAACCTATCAATTAAAAACCTAACAATTTGTATAATTTAGTTGACGTCGCTTGCTATTAAACCAAACAAATAACTAACAATCAAAATAACTTCATATTGAGCAGGTGTCTGATGGTGAATTTTATTAGATAGAGTGTAATATGGTAAAAAAAAAATATTGTAGTTTTCTCATTATTTAACTATATCGAGGAAAAATTAACTTTTACAGTAATAATTATTTTAAATAGAGTCTCTCATTTACAAAAAAAAATAGCGTTAAAAGCTCAACTAGGACAACGGAAAAAAGTATATAATACAACTTGGACATGTATATTTTAAACACACCTAAATTTTGAATTTCAGTACACGTTTAAATGGTAAATAGTATCAAATGAACCGACAAAATAAAATACAAGAGTATTACGTCGACGCCGTATTAAATTACTTTTGCGGTGCGGTGAATATAGTAGAGTGCATCTGCCCCCACGGACATCTGCCTTTGCACCTGCTCCTCTGTCGGCTATAAAAGCAGAGCAGTCCGCGGTCTCTTCGCAGTAGCTTGCCGCCCTTTACGGACCAACGTCCGACTGGGTTGCATTCTGCTGCAGCGTAGGTCTGTTAAGTGTGCGTTGGGCCCGACGCGCAATTAACAGATCCGCGCCCTTGCATGTGTTTTTATGCATGGTAGATTGTTAGATTAACGCTTGTAGTTTGCTAGTAAATGTAGTTAGTGTTTGTAATTAATGTTTGGTGTTGGTTTTTTGAAGTGTTTTATTTACTAATATGTACCTTCCCTACAGCTCCCTTTTCTTATGGACATTGATCCAAACTGGGTAAAGTGTCCCTATTTTTATCCGTGGGGTTTAACTTGTAAATATAAAATCGGTCCTTGTAATCATACCTTGGTCAAAACTTGGGTTCGCAGTAGATTGGCGCCCGTTACTGACCCACGTCCGACTGGGTTCCAGTTTGCTGTTGACCTTTGTACAACCGACCTTGGTTGATTTTTGAAAAATTAACTTTAACGGTAAAGTCTTTATTTTCAAAGTAATGTATCTTGCTTCTCATCCTTTTCCTAATCCCTCTAAGGTATGGCGCGCAAACCGACCTTGTGTCAATACGGCGCGTAAACCGGTTGACATTACCCATCTTACCCCTTACTCACGAGAAACAGATTCAATCAGTTTGCTTATTTTTGGTTAAATTTAAGGGGATCTTGGTCAGGAAATTATTGTACTTCGGTTCGTAAAACTCTGGCGCCTACACAGTGATGAACGTCCTTGCGGTTTCAGAGTGCGCGACTGTTGTTAACTGACCATTTTGCTTTTATTTATTTATTTATTTTTGTGGGGAGGGGAGGGGATAACTTTTCGGGGGAGAGGTTAGCGTTCCGTTATCAGGTTTATGCCTATAATTGCGAGCATTAAACTAGTCCTCTTCTCCTAATACAGAGCGGGGAATAGAGCAGTTTGTGGTCCAAGTGAGGATCACTTACTGCTCTATTCCCCGTTTTGGCAACATGTTCAGATGACCTTGAGGACTTAGAAGATTCTCGTTTCTTAGAGTACTACCCAAGAATGCAGACTCACTCTGTCAGCTGTACAAGGATAGCTTATTCTCAATGTTTAGTGGGTACTTAGGTTACGCGGATTGATCAAACAAACAAATTGGTGCAAACACAATTCAGATCCGACCAAGGGTATAGCAGCAACAGCGAAAAAACAACTATTTTCAAGGTCAAATCTAAATAATTTCTTTATTTCTAGTTTAACATATGCCAAGTGGGTACTCTACTGTCGCGGCTTGGCAAAATAAACAAGAAGGTGCAAACACAATTCAGATCCGACCAAGGGTATAGCAGTAATAGCCAAAAACAACTATTTTGAAGGTCAAATCTAAATAATTTCTTTATTTCTTGTTGCAGGAAACCTGCGTACTCACCCCCGATGTTATTCTTATGGAGAACAATTAATATTTTAAATATCGCTTGTTTGTGAATACATTTCTTATGAATCCTGTTAAGTGTTTTAATGTGTTATGTTATATATTCATTGGAAATTCGCTGAGTATGCAAGTTTGCTGCAACGGGGGGTATTATTCTGTTCGGCTCCCTTAAATGTGTTAAGTGTTGGTGTTCTTATAATTTAATTTACCTTAAAAACAGCATAACAGCTCACTAACAAAATATGTTCGTTTAATATACAATTAAACTATATAATTTTAACTTAGAAATTATGTTATGTTTATATATTTATATAGTTATGTTTATTTAGGTTAATTATATCGTTCAAAGATTAAACACTACACAATGTATCTGAAGCAAAGACACTTATTCGTTAATTTTTTAGTATACTTATTTTTTTCAAGTGTAATGCGAAAACACAACTTGCAAAATTTGCAGATATTATCTGTGGTACGGAATCCCGGCCGAGATAGTTAGGTTGAATATTAATGAAATAATCTAGAAAACAAATTCAATTTTTTCTCGCATAAGATTAACTTTAGGATTCATTTAAGTGCTATTTCATTCGTTAATATTTAGCTAACGTCTATGTATCAATAGTAGCGTAAAGTAAGTATTTTGTCTGATCATACTTCTGTTAGGACGGGTTAAAAACACTGTTTTGATAACGCACAAAGTAAGATTACTATATTATTAGTTTTAAAAATACTGTACATATTTTGATTTTTAACAAATAAAGGTGCATTTGTTATTTTAAGATCTCTTTTTTAATAAATCATTTTTTGGTACTCAGTGAAAAATTGTTTGCACACAAAAAAACAATTTTTCGCCTATGGTTCCTGTAGCAGCAAACTTAGGTACTTGGTCCCCATGTTATTCTTATGGAAAATACTTAAAATGTTATATATCGCTTATTTATGAATGTATATGGATTAAACTTGGTATGTGACTTCGCTAAGATGAGTTCTATTGATATTTGCATAAAAACCCATTATTTTGTGTGCCTTGTTGCAGGAAACCTGCGTACTCATCCCCGATGTTATTCTTATGGAGAACAATTAATATTTTAAATATCGCTTGTTTGTGAATACATTTCTTATGAATCCTGTTAAGTGTTTTAATGTGTTATGTTATATATTCATTGGAAATTCGCTGAGTATGCAAGTTTGCTGCAACGGGGGGTATTATTCTGTTCGGCTCCCTTAAATGTGTTAAGTGTTGGTGTTCTTATAATTTAATTTACCTTAAAAACAGCATAACAGCTCACTAACAAAATATGTTCGTTTAATATACAATTAAACTATATAATTTTAACTTAGAAATTATGTTATGTTTATATATTTATATAGTTATGTTTATTTAGGTTAATTATATCGTTCAAAGATTAAACACTACACAATGTATCTGAAGCAAAGACACTTATTCGTTAATTTTTTAGTATACTTATTTTTTTCAAGTGTAATGCGAAAACACAACTTGCAAAATTTGCAGATATTATCTGTGGTACGGAATCCCGGCCGAGATAGTTAGGTTGAATATTAATGAAATAATCTAGAAAACAAATTCAATTTTTTCTCGCATAAGATTAACTTTAGGATTCATTTAAGTGCTATTTCATTCGTTAATATTTAGCTAACGTCTATGTATCAATAGTAGCGTAAAGTAAGTATTTTGTCTGATCATACTTCTGTTAGGACGGGTTAAAAACACTGTTTTGATAACGCACAAAGTAAGATTACTATATTATTAGTTTTAAAAATACTGTACATATTTTGATTTTTAACAAATAAAGGTGCATTTGTTATTTTAAGATCTCTTTTTTAATAAATCATTTTTTGGTACTCAGTGAAAAATTCGTTGTCAAGTGTCAAATGTCACCGTAAATGTCAAGTAAAACACTTAAGTAGAAAAAACGGTAAACATATAATTTGACTGCTAAATAGTCTATAAAAAGCTAGAAATGAACATTCTTACTTGTATTTTCTCTGTTAGGAGGTCTGTAGATGTAAAATGACAAAAGTAAGTGTTTTTTCGTAACAGATTATCTGTGATATTTCTTTAGAATTGTTCATTGATAATATAAAATACTTTATTGATAAAATAAATAAATAAATTATAGTTTTCATCCAACCAAACTGTTTTTGTTTAGTACAGATATATATAATAAAACTATCATTTGATTCTTAAGGAGTTGAGACTCTTAGAAGACTTATTCCAAAACCATCTCGCTATATTTATTTATTTATTTATTTTTTTTTTATTAGTCTTCAGAGAGCAATGTGCATTTTTGTTTTGTTTTATTAACTTGATTTATTCTCTGAAATATTTGTCTCCTATCTGTTGATGACTGTTTTTTAATAACATTCAACATTGTTTAAGTTTAATGTGTTGTAAATATAGATAGGTGTTCAGTGTTTTAAGCTAGTGAATAAACAATTGTAAATATTTGTTAAACTAGCTTCAGTAATAGCACAATATTTAACTTCAAGAGTTAAAAGAGGTGTGCTCTATTGTTTTCTTGAAGCAAAGCAATATCCCACAATTTCACTGCTCAAAATTTATTTTATTTAACCTTTTATTAATAGGCAAGCACACAACTGCCCCTCTTTTTTCTTAACTGTTATGCATCGTAGGAGAAATTCACGCATACCGTTAGGAAGGTATTGCTTTGTAAATGATCAGAAACCCATTATAATTTACATAGCCCCTCATACCTACGCCCCACAAATCTTTGAATATATTTAGTTTATTAAATTTGCTACATATCAAATTATAATTATGAGAAATGCAAGTTTTTGTTATGTAACGAAACCAAGCTTAACATTTTTCACTCACACATATTATTTTATTGCCCCAAGAATTTACAATAAACTTCCAAATAATAATGTTAAAACTTTGGTAAATCACACGAAATTCATAAAAAGAGGTTAGACAATGGTTGAAGGGTTTTAAAAATGTTGTTGTTTTATTACAAATAATGCTTTAGTTATGTTAAGAACACTACAAAATTATTTTAACAAAATTGGATATTTGGAGTTTGGTTTAGTAATATTATAATACGTATTTTTATAAGTTATTCTATTATGTTATTATACTTACAATTCAAAATACTTACATATAGCACAATATTTCATGTTAATAACCTGTACACAGAATGTAATGCATGTATTTGTTAGCTCCTAAAATCTTTGAAAGCATATATATATATATATATATATATATATATATATATATTTTCTTATGTAAAGGAACCTCTAAACGGACATTATGTCTTAGGGGTCTTATTTATTTAATTTTTTCTGCTCAAAAATTCGTTTTAATGGATCAGCCTGGTTTTAATTTTTTGTATGAAAGATGATTGTTTGTGAATTTTGTAATATTTATGTGTGTAAAAATAGAGTTGAGACTCTTAGAAGACTTATTCCAAAACCATCTCGCTATATTTATTTATTTTTTTATTAGTCTTCAGAGAGCAATGTGCATTTTTGTTTTGTTTTATTAACTTGATTTATTCTCTGAAATATTTTTTCTCGACTAAATGCTGGTCCGACAGCCAGCTTATCAACTAACATTTATGACTTTAAGTTCGAAAACCAGAAAAATCGGACCATGGGAAGGGGGGTTTATGGAGGGTTTTAAATTTTCAAAAAATCAGTTTTTTGCATTTTTCACCCTAAAATTTTTAAAACACTTAACTTTGGTTTTGACTATGTTATAGAGCTTAAAAAAAAAATAATATGGTATTTTGAATTATTAACCTAGGTAAAGTGCTTTTGAAGATAAGACAATAAGGATCTATCTATAGTGCTTATCTACATGATTTACGGAAAATATTAAAGTTATTTTGTTCGTTATTTTATTCCCGATTATTGTACTGGGAAGAGGTTCCTTAATTACTTGTAGTTATTAGTTTATAGATTCAAGGCATTTTCAAGATGTTTATGGATTGTAATTACAAAATTGAGATGTCTCGTTTACGTAGTGTAAATAATAAAATAAATGGAATACTTTAACTTGTCGCAATCATTTTGAGATATTTATAAAATAATTGACTTATATAATTGAACAACATTTTAAAAATGGCAGATATAAATTGAGGTTAGATCGAATCGTCTTAATTCAACATTGCATTATATAAAATGAATATGGAGTTGTGACATTAATTTTAAAAATTCACATTCCGTAAAAAATTAACTTATCGAATTGTATACATACATATATATATATATATATAAAATTTTCATTCGGTAAAATATTGTAAGATTTTTTTTTATACAAATATCAAAGTCAACTTCAAGTAAACCATATCTACAGTTACATTCTGCTCTACTTCGAAAGATGTCTAAGTAGTTGTACACACAGGTCTCGCAATCTACATTATCAGTTAGATTCATATACCTTGTAGTATTTATTTTGAACGTCTAATAATTCAGTTTACAACTGTTATATCTTTGTGTGGTTCACCGTAGATTATCAAAGGATAAATTCAGCTTACAACCTTAAATCTTTGTGCGGTTCACAGTAGGTTATTAATTCAAGGTCGGGTGACTTCTTCCAAAGCACTCGCTCTCTCTCCAATTTTATCCAGCTCTACTTCGAAAGATGTCTAAGTCCCGAGGGGGAAGTGTTTTTTTTTGTCTCTCTCTGTACACACAAGTCTCGTAATCTACGTTAACGGTTACATTCATATACTGTACCTCTTTAACCAGGCAGGGGACTTGTTAGTCTCGAGTTTGTGTGCAGTTCACGTTGTGTAGCCACTTTCTAACTGGATATGCAAGCGACCTTGCCCTTAACCTTGGCTATAATCTTGAGTGACCTTTAGGGTATAGGATTTGTATTAAAGACTAATACCCAAGGGTACAGTTAGTTTTACCTGCGTTCTCTTTCACCTGATTAAACATTCATAATTGTTTTGGGGTATAAAAAAAAAATGAGCTTGGTTATTATACACCTTCGAAAAGGTATATAATATTTGTGGATTAAATTGCGCTTTATTAATGCGGTAGATAGATAGTGTTTATTTATTCGAAAATTTAAATTAAAAGTAAATATATAGCTTAATCCATTGCACAGAAAATGACATGTATTGTGTTTTATGTAATGAGAAAAGTTCTAATGAAGAAATTGTTGTTATAGGTTTGTAATATCCTCGAAGTTTCACTTGCTAATAGAGAAGACAAGCAAGGGTATTAAATAACTTAGTCCAAATAGTTTTAAGACATTAGTTAATGTTCATTTACCCAAAGAAATTACAGTATTATTCAGTTGTTATCTCACCTTATATGTATGCAGACCTTCATTAATAATATTACTGTAATGCCTGTTTGAAATTTGATATAATTGTAAGGTAACGTCTGAAGTTCAGTTTACATTGGGTGTGATATACGATTTCAGCAAACAAGGATTTCACCCATATCAGAAGGATAATAATAAACAAAAAATATATATATATATATATATATATATATTTCGAACATATATTTAACATAAGAAACCACATTACAGTATAAAAAAGGTCTAACACTAAAATAAAATAAGGCTGGGAAGAAAAGCATACTTCCGGGCTAGTTTTTTATTTTATTTGAAATATATTTTTAAATTAACTATGCCAGGCGCGGCACCGGCGCGGCGGCGCGGCACGCCGCGGGACATAGCGCCTTTGGCTATCCGAAGCCCAGTACACTGATTAAAAAATTGTATCGGAGGGTTGTGAGGTTTTTATATATTCATATTGTAATCAAAATTAGCTATCCGATACGCCGACTCGGAGGTAGATCAGACTAACATTAAGCGTTTTTATGAAGTTATAACAGTGTTTTGGACGGTTGTTTGAGCATTGCAAAGTGTTATAAAACGTAATTCAAATAAATATGTCACAAAATTTGTATTTAAACCCGAACAATAACCACTATATATTTAAACTTAATTATTCATGTAAATTTAACACCAGAAATATATTAAGACTGATTATTTGTCACTATTATCTCCTAAAGACTCTTCTTGACGTCATTTTCAAGCTTATATTCATTGGCGATAGAAAGTTATATTAAAAGCGTTTATATAAGTTCGGTATAACTTGGGAAATTACTGTGGGGTAAGGAAAATATTGAAATCAAAGTATTGTTAAGATGTTGGAAAATTTATATATAGTGTTTCTGTCATTTAACGTGCCAACCGTTAATACTTATTAAGATCAAGGATTTTGTAAAATAACGCAAGATTTATACTTTATAATTTTTTTATGACATGTACATTTAATTTGAACACACAAACTTATACAGCAGTATTTGTGATGTACTTTTTCATTAATTTATTAATTTATCTGGCCGAAATTCAAAAAAATTTAAAGTTTGTTTTAGTTTTTTTATTTGTATGAACAATTGTAACATATATACCAGACATAAAGTATAAGTTATTGTGTTTCTTTATTCTAGATAGTGTTTATTTATTCGAAAATTTAAATTAAAAGTAAATATATAGCTTAATCCATTGCACAGAAAATGACTTGTATTGTGTGTTTTATCTAATAACAAAAGTTCAACGCGATTTATTTGGTGTTTTTGTTTTGATTAAGATTGGGTAGTTATAACTGATAATATAGAGTTACATTATAAAACAACTGGAGGCTTTTGTCGTTAGTACAAGTGTTTCAGCCATTGCATATCTAAGTGTTTCAGCCATATCAAATGAACCGACAAAATAAAATACAAGAGTATTACGTCGACGCCGTATTAAATTACTTTTGCGACGCGGCGAATGTAGTAGAGTACATCTGCCTTTGCACCTGCTCCTCTGTCGGCTATAAAAGCGAGGGTCTAGCCGCAGTCGTCTCACAGTTTCAGGCTGGCAGCCTAGCTAGCTGTTCGCCTTAACTGTCTGTAATAGCATCTTTAGTATAGAGGTGGTACCCCTGTATACTAAAGATTCTACCTTAGCATGTTAGTTTGTTATGCATGTTAGTTTGTTTGTTAGATTATAGCTTGTAGTTTGCTGCTATAAAATGTAGTTAGTGTTGGTGTTTGTAATTATTTGTGGTGTTGGTCTTTGAAGTGTTCTATTGACTAATTAAATATGTACTTTTCTTTCACGCTTTAAAACTGGCCTTGGGTCAAAACTTAGGTTCGCAGTAGCCTGACGCCGGGTGTTTGGGTCTACGTCCCACCGGGTTTCAGTGATACTGTTGACCTTTGCAAAACCGTCCTCGGTTGGTCTTTGTAAAATTAACTTTAACTAATCAGTATGTTTCTCATCCTTTTCCTAGCCCCTTACAAAAAAGGTATGGCACGAAAACCGACCTTATGTCAATACGGCGCGCAAACCGGTTGACATTGCCCATCTTAGCCCTTAATCACGAGAAACAGATTCAATCAGTTTGCTTATTTTTGGTTAAATTTAAGGGGATTTTGGTCAGGTAATTATTGTACTTCGGTTCGTAAAACTCTGACGCCTACACAGTGATGAACGTCCTTGCGGTTTCAGAGTGCGCGACTGTTGTTAACTGACCATTTTGCTTTTATTTATTTATTTTTGGGGGATAACTTTTCGGGGGAGAGGATAGCGTTCCGTTATCAGGTTTATGCCTATAATTGCGAGCATTAAACTAGGCCTCTTCTCCTAATACAGAGCGGGGAATAGAGCAGTTTGCGGTCCAAGTGAGAACCACTTACTGCTCTATTCCCCGTTTTGGCAATTTGTTCAGATGACCTTGGGGACTTGGAAAATTCCAGAAAATTCTCGTTTCTTAAAATACTGGAAGATGTATTGATTTTTCGGGAGAGATTAAGGTTTAGTTATTACAGAATTCAGATCCGACCAAGGGTATATCAGTAATAGTTAAAATCAACTATTTTGAAGGTCAAATCTAATTTTTTTTTTTATTTCTGGTTTAACATACGCCAAGTGGGTACTCAAATTACGCGGATTGATCAGAGGAACAAATTGGTGCAAACATAATTCAGATCCGACCAAGGGTATAGCAGTAATAGCCAAAAATAACTATTTTGAAGGTCAAATCTAAATAATTTCTTTATTTCTAGTTTACCATATGTCAAGTGGGTACTCAAATTACGCAGATTGATCAGAGGAACAACATTATTGAAGTTTTTAGTTACGGAGGTAAGGTCTTGACAGTCTAAGAGCTAAACCCCTAACTAACACATGTAAACTAATTATTGTGCGATGTAAAACTTGGTGGGGAGACTGGTGTAGTGGGGGACTGGTGTAGTGGGGGACCACCATCTGCCGCACACTTGCCACCTGCCGCCTGCCACCTGCCGCCTTCCATCTGCCGTCCGCCATCTGCTTCGTTCTACTACACTTTTACCCCCACCATTTTGTTTGATACCAGAACGCTAGCTAGCGAATAGTCAGTACACCTCCGGCTCTCGACCGGTGAACATCGAGCTCTCCGAGACGCTCTTCACAAAATAACAATATCATTTCACTCACGATCTGATAGATGTTTCTATTTCATTGCCGTCAGGTATTATTTCCACCTGACAGCAATGAAATGCAAACACCTAACAGAACAGATAGATGTCGAAAACACAACATGGACTCTGCGCAGGGATCGAAGTATCTACCGTCTTTCTTCAGAAAGCAAAGTGATGGCCGCAACTCGTCCGGATCAACAACATCGATGACAACCAACAACGGGGAACTATTGTAAACATGAATTATTGTAAATAAAATAAAGTAATATTTGTAATAGTACTACCTCGCACTCGTATCATTCGATTGCTTCATTCGATTGTTTCATTCGATATTTATTATCGATTAACTATCGAATCACAATCGTTTTACGAGTGCGAGGTAGATTTTTTTAAAAAAACTTCACCGTGACCTTGAACTTTGAACTTTTACTCATTTCGTCACAAAACCGCCTACGTCACTGGCTCAGCCTCAGATGACGTCTTTCATGACGCAGCGCTTCCGGTCACGTGACCGGAAGCCATCAATCAAGTGAGCCAGAAGTCCCCTTTCCCTACTACTGTTATTATTACGGAGATTTTCTAATAAAAACCATATACCGAATCTTTCGTTAGTAGGTTTAATACAATTTCCCAATAAATGGCTAACAGAGTACATTTCTTTTATACAAAAAAAGTAGCGGAAACATGTAAACAGGACAGATTACACCATAGAGGTTGTAAATATATGGATATTGTATATAAACATAGGCGAGCGGTAAGTGTAACATGTAAGTGGACACCTAGACCCATGTGCAAATATGGAATACCCACTATTAATATAATTCCAAATTCGACTAAATAAGTTTATAGTCTCAATATAATTAACATATTAACTAACGGTGCCATCCCGCATTCGTACCCAAATTGTCCAAATTCTATAATTTACAGTCTATTCTTAGTCCTTGTATTGGGTTTTGTACTATTAAACCCTACATTCTTATCCTGTGCAGTAGAGTAATATATGCATGTTATTTAATACAGATACGCACATTCTACAAGACCTGTACATAGATCTGTTGTATAAGCAGCAGAATAGAGTTGTGTAAAATGGCTGTAAACCAGTATCTGTGCTTGTGTTGTAATGCGTTAGAGTGTGTTATTTATTGTGTCTGTGCATTTGTGTTGTTTTATAAACTTTAAATATTACTATGTCCTTATACTCTTACTATTTCTGTTCCTATAATATTTATTTTTTACTGTTTGTTTTCCAAGTTTGATTGTGGGTTTGGCTAATATATCGGATGTTGTACCAATACATTTGTCTATAGTGTAATCTGTCCTGTTTACATGTTTCCGCTACTTTTTTTGTATAAAAGAAATGTACTCTGTTAGCCATTTATTGGCAAATTGTATTAAACCTACTAACGAAAGATTCGGTATATGGTTTTTATTAGAAAATCTCCGTAATATTAACCTTCTTACAGACATAGGTAATATAAACTATTGCGAGGGCGAACCAAAATAAAATAACTTAACATCTATAACGGATGCGTTTTGTGATAACATAATGTTAGTTAAGATAACCAATGTTACGGATTGTGATGGGGACGTTCGGAATAAATTTAAAGTTAAGAAGGAAATATGTGGCTCGTTTAATAGCTACTTACGAGGAATATTTAAAAAGTTCTCTTTAGCTCGACATGGTGTTGTGGCCAAACTACCATTCTCCTTGGAGAGGTCCTCTGGGGTCCAAAGCGAGGGTGTGTTACAAATAATAAAGAAAGATATTGACCAAATTAAACAAAAGTACGATGATCCTATAGCAATTCCCTATAAAATAGAGCTTGCAAATGTTAAAATTAAGGATTTGTTGGAAGACCTTCCAAAGATACTGCAAGATCTGGAAAAAGAAATGTACTATCTTATGGATTTCGATATAACACTAGATTTGGCTGGAATATTTAATAAAGAGGAAATGTGCCAATATCTTACAGAAAACTTTAACTTTTGCTACCAAGGGGCGTACAGGAATGGATATAATGTTATTGTAGATAATTTCCATGTTAGTAAAGACTGTTTAACATGGTTTAATGTAAATAGCAGGGTAAAAATATATAATAAATTTATATGCCAGATTACAAGCCCTGGAGTAGTTAAAAGTATAGGAAACCATATAATAAACTTTGTAAACTGTCCAGATGCGAGACTAAAAGAAACGTTCTCGTCTAAACTAGCTAGAGAGAATGGAATAACAAGGTTAGAGGCAAAAATCTATAACTATTGTAGAGGTTTTGGTAAAGGGTTTGAACCTTTAAGAGATTGTTTAAGTCTAATAGAAGACAACAAAAGGTACTTCCAAAATGCTCCATTCTATGCTGTACCTCTGCATAAGATGTGGGTGAAAGTTGCCAATCAATTACAAAACAGTTGTTGTTCAGTGTTTAACGATTTATTACAATACGCATATTGGGGTAGTAGTAATACGAAAAAGATAACTGGAGTACAACTAAAACTGCCAAAAGATAGGTCACAAAGGGAAAAGTTAATAAAGTATGCTCTATCTGCATTTAGCTTTAACTGTTTACCAACTAACTACGTGGAGGTAATAGAGGAGTTTCCTGATGCCATAAGTGTAAAGCATAAGTGTTACATCAAATCTGGGGGCACATGTTTTACAAAATCAAATACACCTACCTCCACTATACCTAAACTCATCAATTTAGAAGAATTAGGCTTAGTGGAAAGTCCTAACCTTACTCCCTACGTTTTAAGAAGCCGGACCAATAAACTGTACCCATACACTATTAAAGAAATAGAGCCACTTTCCAAGCCTTTCTTAGAAAGTTGTTCCAAAAAGAGGAAATTGGAATTAGAAGACATCGACAGTAATAAGCGTAAATTGGAATATGTGGAAAATACTGTTGCAGAGGAATACAAAGCACAGTTGGCTAAAGAACAAGAAATAAGGGAAAGAGAGGATAAATTAAAAGATTACTTCCTGCGACGTTGGGAGGATCTAGCGCATTATGGACATTATATAGTGTATGCGTTTGTAGTAAACAACAAGTTTGTGGGAGTGTTGGCAGAAAAGGATGGACAGAGGGGTGTATACTATGTTAAAGGTGTCTGTAAAACTGTGTTTATAGAGATAAATAAGAATAGGGAAGGTTATAGCGTGTTGCCATATAGTGGTGATTTGGACATTATTTACCTACCTACCAACGAGCCACTTGTAAGCTTTAACACTAACGGTACCGCAACGTTTTATGGTAATTCCTTTCCAAAAATAGAAAACCTAAGTTTCCATAACAATGTGTGGGATGATGTTGGACAAGAAGACATAGAGATGCAAGATATTAAAGGCAATATTAAATTTAAAGAATGTAGTAGACTGGAGGATTTGGAAGATGGTGCGGAATTATTAATAAGCGCTATTAAACAAGTCCAACATAGGGGTAGAAAAAGATATATTGTACAGTTTGAAAATATTCGTAACCTTTATGTCTCCAACCACTGGCTGGAAAGGGAGCTAGAATGTGGGAAGTTTGATTTTAACTACAAAATTAAAATTAAGTTGGATAAAATAAAGACTACTCCAAACAAGCACAAAGAAAGATTAGTGTTTTGTGTTTAGTTGTTTTGGGTTTTAAAAATTGATTTTTTTGTTATCGCATTGGCTTAAAACATATCCAAAATTTAGGCAGTTCTGACCATAATTGTGGATATATATTACTTATTATATTATTACAATGAGAGGTAGTTGAGAGGGTCACAACAATATTGGAAATGTGGCAAATATAACAGCTGGATGTATATAATAAGCTTGTGGCAAATATAATAAGCTTGTATTTATTTTTTTTAATCCAACCGTAATATTGAATTTGGAAATGGGGTATTTACTTATGCAATGGCCATTAATATATTTCAGTCATGTCCAAAGTTTGGTTACGACAAAACAGCACTAAAAGGGGAAAAAATATACGGTAAATTTAGATATAAGGGGATATAACAAGTCGAAAAGTAAATAAAGGAGTTATTGGTAGTAATTTACAAAATATAGTTTTGTAAAAACACAAATACCAATGTTAGTTTTTAGGTTGCGGCAAAACAAACAACACATCAACTGTATTATAGGTGGAAATAATATTGTAATTTTAGATATAATAGTTGGGGGCTATAACATATCCAAAAATAAATCAGACAATAAATGCATTAGCTTAGGACAATATCTAAAGTGTAGGCAAATCGGACAATAAACAGCAAAGTCAGTTTTGGGATTACAGCAAAATAAACAAACAAAAAAGACAAAATACTGTATTATAGGGGGTAGTGGAACGTGTGGTAGTGTGGTCTTGTTACCTATATAAGAGCTATAACATATCCGAAAATAAATCAAATCAGACAGTAAATAAAGAAGTTTGAAATTGTTAGTATATTTTTTAAAATATTTCTTTAATTTGACCATTATAGTTAATTTGTCAAATGTGGATGGTGTGTACATATACACTAGCCTAGAATAATGACATATATAAATTTTAAACAAATCAGACCATAAATAAAGAAGTTGCCAATTGGCAGTATTTTTCCAATTTTTTTTAAAATTTAACCGCAATATTGAATTTGTAAAATGTGGATGGTGCATATACACTAGCCTACAACAGTAACATATCCAAATTTTAAACAAATCGGACAGTAAATAAAGAAGTTGGCAATTGGCAGTATTTTTCAAAAATATTTTTTAATTTGACTGTAATAGTGAATTTGGGAAATGTAAGTGTAATTTATTAAAACACTTGCCTATAACAATAACATATCCAAGTTTTAAACAAATCGGAGAGTAAATAAAGAAGTTGGCAACTGGCAGTATTTTTCAAAAATATTTTTAATTTCACTGTAATAGTGAATTTGGAAAATGTAAGTGTAATATATTAAAACACTTGCCTAGGACAATCACATATCCAAATTTTAAACAAATCGGACAGTAAATAAAGAAGTTGCCAATTGGCAGTATTTTTCAAAAATATTTTTTAATTTGACCGTAATAGTGAATTTGGGATATGTAAGTGGAATTTATTAAAACACTTGCCTAGGTCAATAACGTATCCAAATTTTAAATAAATCGGGCAGTAAATAAAGAAGTTGGCAATTGGCAGTATTTTTCAAAAATATTTTTTAATTTGACTGTAATGGTGAATTTGGGATATGTAAGTGGAATTTATTAAAACACTTGCCTAGGACAATAACATATCCAAATTTTAAATAAATCGGACAGTAAATAAAGAAGTTGGCAATTGGCAGTATTTTTCAAAAATATTTTTTAATTTGACCGTAATGGTGAATTTGGGATATGTAAGTGGAATTTATTAAAACACTTGCCTAGGACAGTAACATATCCAAATTGTAGACAAATTGGACCATAAACACTAAAGATAGTTTTTTAGCCTGAATTTGAAAATTAATTTTAAAAAATATAGAGGAGGGATGGGGATTGGGAAAATATATTTAATATAGGCAAGGGTTGGACATTAGTACAGGCTAACAAGGAAATTTGTGTAGGGTAGGATCGGGCGTCGGTGCAAAAACTGATCCCCATAAGAATAACATGGGGAAAAAGCGCCGAAAGTGGCTTCTCTTTCCTAGTTTCTCTCTACTCAGACTAGTAAAATAAAATACTTGAAGGTTATATTTCCTGAAGACTTGCAGCGGAATAATATAAACACACTTCTTTAATTCGTTGTTAAATATGAGAGTTAATATTTTGCAGGAAATTGTTACCACCGCAACCAAGGTGTAATATTCAATACTATATCAAGGATCTTGGGATTAAACTGGAAATAGTTAGATGTATCGCATAAATTAAATTCCGGCAATAACGGATTTTAAAGTAACAATTATTACCAAGTTGAAAAATTATAAACCTGGTTGTGATTAACCCTTAAAAACTCAAGAGTTGTAAAGCTACATAGCTTTCGTTGCTATAGTTATGTTTTGCAATATAACAGGGGATATTATAAGTATCCTTATCTCTTAAAAAACTCGTAATAAAACTAAACCATATAAAAGTACTAGGAAATAAAATAGAAAATATTTTATGTAAATGAAGTTACTAGGAAGTTGTTAATTTAAATTGCTTGTTGTGTGAGAAAATCTACACATTAGCAGAGTCAATATTTTGTCATGAAAAAAAAACCAACGTAATGAAAAGACTGTCAACAGCAAAGGAAACAGACCAAATATAAAACAACAGAGAAGAAGCAAAGGGGATACGTAATGTAACACGAGCAGAGCCCAAAGTCAACATATTCATATTGTCATATTGTCGTGATACTTCGGTGCCCACAAACTGCCTCGTGAACACCGATGATATATTCATCGTTACAAACAAGTAATGTGTTCACGCTATACACGAACTCAAATAATATATAGTTTGATCCTTATTATATAATGACGTAATAGGTATTAAATTAAAGCCCAATATCTGATTTTAGAGTGTACAGGTATATTTTGTGTGAGATACGTGTGGCTCTTTAAAACAGACGCAGCCAATTTTGTTGTAGATCATTGTTTCTTTTAATTCCTTTGCATAGAGTGGGGGACGGGAGTATTCTGGTCGGTATTTCTTTCAGGCTCTTGGTGGTACTTATACTGCATTTATTGTTGGAAAGAAGCTACTGAATGTTTTAACAAATCATTTTACCATAGGTTTATTTTTATTATTTTGTTAATAATACATACAATAAAACCGAATGGTCATACACAACTCCACAGACGTTTACCTCCGATCCTCTGACAGGGATGTTTATCATCATGACACGTAATGACCTTTGCTGGATGGCTTACTATTCCTTCAAGTAGTTTCAAGAAAATTCCATCTCTAACTTGATTGTCAATCGTTGTGCTTTCCTCCAAGGAAATTACGTCAATTTTACAAGACGTATCCTAAGTTAATATCCAATGACCTCTTTTGGATTCTAAAGGAATCATCTTTACAATTCCACATTTATACCATCCAGGTTTTGACCCACTAAAACCTTTGTTTTTACCCTGGTAATTATGAAATATGAGTGGGGGGTGTGGGTCAAGTTTTTCAGCGTAGTTGAAAAAAAGAAACAAAAATACTTGCAATAGTAAAACACCACGGTAGTAAAATCAAGATGTTGAATTAATATTTTAAACAGATGAAAATAGAGCGTAACGTTGAGTTCATTTATAGCTTCCAATCGCCGGTCGGTGCAATTCCAACCGATCGTTCATACGGAAATAATCGTAAATCTCTTCATAACGTGCACTTGAGAAATTACAATCCCAGTCCTGTCGTTACACTCACTCGGGTTCCGAATGTTGTGTGGAGTTATGGTTATTAAGCTTTATTTTATCACGAGTCAATTAATAGTGACAAGCATTTAACTTAGCCACAAACTGAAAGTGTATGGCGGAGCTTTGCTCCTTATTTCCATTATTATTGATATAAACAAAATTAAAACTTTGTTTCGTTGCATAGCTTTCATGGTTTGGACTATTGATTCAAATTAAGGTACGATCTAAGTAAACGTAAATTTAGTTTTTCAAAGTCAAGGGTTTCTCCTTTGCCAAATCAAAAAATATAAGGTTCATTATTTGTAATAGTAGATTTGGTTAATGTCAGTATATTGTATACTTGTGTCAGAGTTGGAGATGACTGCTCCAGGTGGAGACCTGTCACACGGGGTGTGCCACAGGGATCTGTCCTTGGATCAATTCTTGTTTTACTGCACATCGATGACATGAGAGAAAACATCAATAATTCACATTTTCATCTCTATGCTGATGACCTGCAAATTCACTCCCATTTCTCAGTTAACAGCATAGAAACCACAGTTCAACGAAATGAATTCTGACATCGAATCATCACTCACTGGGCAAACCACAACGGCCTCTCACTAAACTGTAACGAAACACAGGCAACTGTTACCCAAGACTTATGACTAAAATCAACTTCCTCACTGAACCCAGACATAGAGTTAACGGTGACGACCTTGAATACCGCGACAAACAACACGACCTTGAATTGTAACAAACATTTGAAATAGACGTACCATGTCAATGCTACTTTCAACAGGGTGTTTTCCGCCATTCACAGCTTGACACGTTTTTCAGGGTACCTTCCACTTAATGTCAAATCAATGCTGGTTAAAACCCTTGTTTTGACACACTTTAATTATTGTTACGTAGTGATCAACGACATTACTGCTGGGCTCTCCAACAGCCTTCGAAGTGCTCCTTTTTAACATTACCAAAACATCCTATTCACACCCATTTGGTACAGATGTGTCAAATAAAATGTATTCTAACGAGTTCGAAAATCAGACTGATCGTGGCATCGGAGCGGGTTTTTTAGAGGGTTTTGAACACCAAACATGTTTTTTTGGGAGCTTCCACATGTAATAGAAATCACATTGTGTTGGTAAATCACATTGTGGGTGTCACAAGTTGATTTGCCAAATATTGTTCAGTATTGGTCTTGTTTGTAACAGTGTTTTTGAACTTTGTTGAACTGCACATCATTTTGCAAATGTAATTTGCCAACTACAATGTAAACATTGTCCAACAGATTATGTTGGTCAAAGATCGAATGCCTTGCGAGTCCGTATGACTGGCCACCGTTTTGATCAAGTAATTTAAATCCTAGGTAATTTTTCTTAAGTCTGAAGTGATTCAACTCAGCTGATGTTTTACTTTAAATGTAAATTTTATTATTTTCTAACCTGTACCAAAAATTATATGTTTTAATTTTCAAATTTCAGATGTAAAACATTAGTTTTATTAGACTTGTTTATTAGACTGTTTACAAACTTATTAATAAGTGAATGTGAATTGTAAACAATATAATCGTTCATAGTTTAGTAGGTGAATAATTACCTTCTGCCGAGTCACAATATGAATATTTTCCTATCAGACTCTGGAATCACTGAATGACGCAGCACTTATGGTAGCCAACCGCGTGCTGACGTGTTGTTATATGAATAAGTTTGGTTCAATACTAGGTATCCAACGTGCCTTGCATTTGTATCCTCACAAGGCATTGATGTGTTCTATGAATATGCTACGGTCAACTTTCTATTTTCATTATTAATCGTAATTGTATCCCTTAAATTATTTCATTTATAGGTCGCGATATAAATGTGTTTCAACCCAGTCCCTGATTTTGGCAATGTTCTGACCTTGTCTATTCTTTGGGCATTATTTGATTCTCAGTAGACTTTTTCTTCAGTAATAGCTAATTACCTTTATTAATTTATTAGCTTCTAGGATGTTTTAATGTGATACGATATAATATTTGCCTACTAGCAACCCAGTCTGTTTTTAACCTTTATCTGTAGACATAAAGGGTAATCTTGATTTGTTCTGGTACTAAAATATACATAACGGATAAGCAATTTAGTTAACATCGTGGCTCGCCGCGATTTTTAATTCGGTCCGCGGTTATAATTATAACTCCTACATCAACTTGTAAACTTGGTATTTTATTGTGAATCGTCATGTCATGAGACAAATGCATGTGAATATTTCAGTAGTTGGGCAAAAGGGGAATTAACTAATTGTAGTGACAGTTATAAAGTATAAGTATTATTATTTTGTGTTTTGAGAGCCGGTTACAAATATTTATGCCTTAAACAATATGTTCAGCATAATGTATCACCAGGTTTCATTTATAATAATAATGGTTTGTGATAAACTTACGAACATAGTTTTTAAAACTTAACATTATTTTATTTTCAACAACACTTCTGATAAACTTATGCCTTGTTACTTCTTGAATAACAAGTCCAAAATAATAAAAATGTCACCGAACATGCTTGATCTTTTGGATTACGATCTTTTACGAATCGGTTATGCGTTACTTAAGAGTTTGATAACTTGGAACAGAATTTATTGTATAACATGTTATATTGATATATGTACAATTTATTACAAATAGGTAAATTATGTATGTGAATGTTTGTTGTTGGTTAAAAACCAACGAAATGCAGAAACGTAAACGTTCTCGAAAGAACTCCTTCGGTGTTTATGTATTTGAATGCTAAACTAAAATTTGCACCTTCTACATCGAAGGCTCAAGTTAGCGAAAGGTAAGGTTACTGCATAGTTATACTAGTTATGTCAAGAAAATACTTATTTTAGTAATAAAATAATAATAATATTAATTTCTGGAACATTGGATAGTGGCAATGCGTGTTATTGCCTGGAAAATAAAATAAGAAATTCACAATTGACTGCCTTTCATAAAAATAGATTGACGAATTTCCTTAATTTCGGAATCGAATGTTGAGAATCACCCGTTTTACAGGAAATGAACGAGTCGCGTCATTTACTCCAGTAATAGGACACGCAAATCACCTAATGCCAATGATCGACCAACCTATAAAGCAGATGCGTATTGTGGTCTTTCCCTTACAAGCGTGACTCTATAAGCAAGAAAACCACAAAAGTAACAGGACACTGTCCAAATTTCAAATAACTTATGTACTAACAAACCTACTTGTAGGATTTGTTTTAAATCAATTTAAATCATGACGGGGAAAAATTATCGCTGTAAAATTAAATTTTAAGCTTCAAATTTAATAATTACTTAATATTTAATTTAACATTTTTTTAATCATCGCAAAATACAATAAGAGTTTATCATATCAAGTAATAAAACATCCTATGATATTTATGTATTCCGCCCTAAATTGTATTTTTACTTTCTCCCCCTATACATAGTATATATGGAGAAAGTATTGTTTTCGTAAAAATTTTCGAATTTGAGTTGTTAGTGGAAATATTCGTTTTGGTGCTCCCTGAACCCAAAAAAGTGGTTTTTACGTGATGTCTGTCTGTGTGTGTGTGTGTGTGTGTCCGTGTGTGTGTGTGTGTGTGTGTGTGTGTGTGTGTGTCTGTGTGGATGTTTACAGAGCTAGAGCCCTAACCTATGGGCCGATTTTTATGAAATTTGGTATGTAGGTACTAATCCATGATATCTCCAGGCGTTTTTTTCATTTTTTTGGATTTTTGATTTTTAAGGGTAATTATCCCCCAAAAACCGCCAAAAAACATGAAAAATCCAAATTTCTCAAAAACGGCTCTAACGATTTTGATTAAACTTTCGTGGTTTGTAGAACTTTAGGTTTGCAACAAAATGACACCACCCGCATTTCTTGAAAAATTCGGGTTCAGAAATTGCAGGACTTAAAACATCCAAAATTCAATTTTTTGGATTTTTTATAAAAAATCATAAATGTTAACAAAGATTACTATTCACCATTAAAAAGAGCTCAAAAAACTAAATAAATTAGTATTTTAAATTACTATTCTACGATTGCTAGTTACGGAGAAAATTGAAATTTTCATTTAGCGTTAAACGCAGTACGTTGTCCAATGTTATTCTTATGGGGAATACAAATATAACTATTTCTCTCTTATTTACTGATCAATTTCATTAAAATTTGATATGCAGGTCAAGTTAGCATTGACCAACAGATGATGTTCGAAATGTGTTGCTATTTAACCCTGGGGGGGCAAGGGGGCATTTCCCCTCTCAAAACCACTGTGTGTAGCAACGGACTCTATAGTGCCTCCCAAAAAGGGATTTGGGTGGATATTTCTGAAAACAACTATTTTAGACAATTTTCTGTACATTTATCTATACTTCATATTCTATATTTAGTAAATAACAAATATTTTTGTCATTAAAGTTTGGCTAAAAGGGAGAAAGTATGTGTCAGTTTCCTGATACCGTTTATTTTTAATTATTTATCTTATGAATAATCAAGCTCATTTATCAGTTTTACTGTACGAATTACCGGAACGGAATGTACATATCATTTATAATAATATTAACACATTTAATTATAGTCGATCAAACAATCTTCTTACTTTTAGTAACAATTCATTAACAACATCCGGGTAAATTATAATGACTCAAATTAAGATGATCCGTGATTCAATGTTTTTTAATTAATTTTTGCATATATCCCAAATATTCGCATACACAATTATTAAGAGATTCTACTGTCGTTAATCTACATTTGTACTCGCACCCTGTTAGTTGTACCGGATGCACTTAACATAATGTAGCATTTAAAATAGGTTGTTTTATTATGTAAAATTATAGTAGTTTTATATCCGCAAATAGCTACGATTTTCTCTCTTTCTCTCATTTGTCAGAACTTCTCGTAGTAATGAAGTCTGTCAACATCATGTACACCATGATAAGCTTTCGTCCCCACCACATGACGAGAGTATGAGGTTGCCGGACCGGAGGCCTCCGGGAGCTCCGGTGGCCTCTAGGATATTTCACTGCTAGTTATAAGCCCGAATTGAGAACAAAAATAAAGAACTGTCTAGGCATAGGTGTTAATAAGTGTTAAATGGTGAATATAACACTTTAAATGGCAAACCCCACATGTTATTATTATATTTGGTGTGTGATTCATCACTTAAGTTTGGATATAGGAGTAAGGTCAAGTGAAAAATAATTTAGGGAAATTAAATTATCATTAATACAATTTACAGCATTTTCCTAGACCAATCAAACATTTGTAACTAAATAAATACATTCTGAATCTAAATTAAATTTGTAATGGTATAAAAATCTACCTGGTCTTTGTTCAAGACGTTAATTAAGTTTTCAATCTAATAAAACGTTAATAACTATTGCATTTAAAGAGACAAGTAGCTTTAAATAAATTAATATTGTGTAAAAAGTTTATTGGTAAATGTTTAAGTATTAACGAACCGCGTAAAAAATTTTAAGCTGATAATAAAAGCAACTCCATACTTTTACACTGGATCGGACTGTTTATGCCTTAAAACGTTAAACTTAATACTTAACGAAATACTTAGTATATCAAACTTAATAAATTTATGCTTTTCATAATAAAACAAAAATTCCCTAGCAAAAAGATGTATAAAGTCGATATTGAAATATTACTAACTTTTTAAAACGTTTTTCAATATTACTACATAAATAATAAGAATCCAAAATAACCTTTATTGTGATTTCAGTAAGCGTTATGTAATAAACCTTTTCGGAATAAACTAGCTTGTATTGAGCAAAACTGAATTTATTAAAACATTCATATCACAAAATAATAAATAAACAAATTCAAGTAAACGTATAACATTACAATGAAATAACAGCTGGTATGAAATATGTCAAAATTTCACCAAATTTCTTCCCTCTAATAAATTTGATAGTCTCTGTAATGGATCTCTGACTGATCTACGTGGCAGCTCCCTAGCTGTGATCTGAGGTTCGCCATCCTCAGGAAGACTTGCATTTGATGCAGGACTGTGGGTAGTTGATGGTAGATGACAGGGCTATGGACTAGGATGATGCGAGGGTAATGGTAATGACGTAATATTATGTTTTAACAGTTTTAATCTCTCTAGAATTGTGTGGTTGAAAATGTTGTCTTCAATTTCATCTGTAAGATTTGGTCTTTCAATCAGTTGAAGGCTTACATCTCCTCTTGGTGCTAAGTGTCTTAAGTTTACAATTGACTCTCTTCCTTCACTAGTATGTATTAACGCATAATTCAGATTTACTTCAAGCAGTTCAACCTCTTCAACTACAGGGTCGTACGTACTGTTCCTTACTTGATTTTTCATAAGAACTTTCGTTTAGATAGGCGGCCAAGTTGGACATCATCTCAATTGCTAGATTTGTTTAAATCTTTCATGGGGAGTAAAATTAGTCACTGTGCATAGGAAGGATCGAATGTAGTGAAGAGCTTTATCAAGTACATTTTCCCATTATGATTTCAGTACCAGTTGTACGGTACTTGAAATCCCATTTAACCTCTCTACTTGCCCATTTCTAGGGGGATTGTAGGACTCGATTGACTAAGTAAACATATAATATTACAATAAATCAGCTGGTATGAAATATGTCAAAATTTCATCACCCTTAACTAGAAGAATAATGAATAAACCTTTATTGGAATTTAAGCAAATTACAAATCGTGAAATAAAACATTCAACAATATTACGTAAACTAAAACGACACAATTCAAACGTTTGTAACTTTAGTTATGTGTTTGAAAATGCTGCCGGAAATTACTGTGAAGAACCTCACTCAGAAAGGTTAAAATGTTCGATCTCCTTTGAGGCCCTCTGTGTCGCGATGTTTTATTCACGAGGTGGTGGAACTTGACCGCTCTTAAATTGCACACTCCTAATATGGTTTATTTTCCCTGTGAAAGAGCAAATTATTTGAATTCACTACGCTTTAATGAACTATTTTTGTGACTAAAGACCTTTAAAAATAAAATTATGATTTGCTTTATTCAGTATATTTTAATTTAATTTGAATATGCCCTTTTAGCGAATTTCCTCTATAGGGAAGAAGCTATTACCGTAAAAATTAAGCTGTTATGGTAAGACTTAAGCCCGAAACCATGATAACTTTTTGTTTTGAGGTCCCCAGATGTCAAAAACACTATTCGTTCAAATTTATATAGATACATTTATATGTGGGTGTATGTGTGTGTGTGTGTGTGTGTGTGTGTGTGTGTCCGTTACCTCGATAACTTTTGAAAGAAATGCCCGATTTTGATGAAATTTAGCACAAATGTGTATAGTAACATTTATTTATTACTTTAAGTACGAAAACCAGATTGATCGGACTATGGGAAGGGGGTTTTATGGGGATTTTAAATTTTCCAAAATCAGTTTTTTTTATATTTTTAACCCTAAATTAAAAAACCTCTCAATTTTGAATATAACCATTTTATAGAGCTTAAAAAACAAATAATTTATTATTTTGAATCATTAACCGAGAAAAGTAAAAAAACAAGTCCATATGTTAATCTGGGAAAAAGGTTTTTAGATTTTTCTAAGATAATTTTACTAAAATCTTCACATTTATTTTTACCAATAGGTTTAGCTCTACGAAACAATAATTTTGGTGTTTTAATTGTTGTTCTACGTCCAACAGTTGCAGAGATATTCAATGTGCTAAACACAGTACGTTGTCCTATGTTATTCTTTTGGAAAATTAATAACATTTGATATCTCGATTATTTATGAATGTATATTGATGAAACTTGGTATGTGCTTTCAACTAGTTTTAATATATTTATATTTGCACAAACAAATTTTTGTTGATTTTTCTCGTAGCAACAAACCTGCATACTCGGCCCCCTACGTTATTGATATGGAGAATAACTAAAGTATTATATCTCCCTATATATCACTTATTTATGGATGTATTTTGTGAAACTTGGTAAGTGTCTCTATGTACTAGTGAGACACATATATAAGCATTGGAAATTCCCTGAGTACGCAGGTTTGCTGTGACGGGGGTTTTCTATTATAAATGCTTACAGAAATATTAGTGAACATATGAAATTTTCAAAATATTGTGGCATTTGGCCAAACCCTATGTCATAAGGAACAATTCCCTAAGGGAATTACCCTAAGGGAATTTCCCTAAGGGAGTAACCTTTCTCCTGTCGAAGTTATAATATCAGTTACTTTACGGATTTTCTTTAAAATAATTTTTTAGAAACATTCAACAACTGATATCGTGAAAGGTGAATTAGATCAAAGGATAAGTTTATGAAGAATAAGATCCATTACCTCATAAATATTACAATGATTGTTTAATCATTTATGCGTGTGAAAAACATGATTTATCAGAAAGAAACCCTGGATTTAAACGGACTAAAAAGGCTAAGAGTAATCGCTCCTCTGGCAACTGATACACCGGTAGTATTGGCTAAGACATGGTGTTGATTATTGTTTGGACGTTGTTCATACTTCGAAACAGGGGTACTTTAAACTAATTAATTAATTTGTAAACAAGTCTGAAGGATTATTTAATAATTCTTACTGGATTGCAAGTTGGCCCAATATAAATAAAGTTGTAAGCTATTCTAGCTTAACTGCTCCGTGCGTTGGACACAACTTTAATAAGATGTGGCCAAATGTCAAACCGCACATAAACCTTAGAAAACACAATTCTAAAATTATTGACGTGTTAGGATAAAATAATGTATTTTTCAACTTAGTAGGTTAATATTTGTCAATTCGATCATTGTTAGTGACAGGTTACATTAAAAAACTAAAAAATGTAAACCGTAAGAAAATTTTAATTGACCATCAGTTTATTAAACTTACTTACTGACTTACTTAATACTTATTACTCTACTCTATTTATTTTTTCGCACCAGAAAAAAAACAATATGTTCTTGATTTGACAGATATTTATCATATTTGAGATACAAATGTACTACATAGTAACAACGTAACATCAATAACAACAAAGAGCAGACAAAATGAAAGCGACCAAAGGCTGTCACACGCAGTTAATGATTTCACGATCCATCAAACCATTAGTTGTCATGATCATCACAACGGAGTTCTGTTTTTCAAATAAATACTCACGATATTATGAACAATAAAAATAAAGACTGTAGCATTCTATAGAGTCTACACCTGCATTCGCGTTCAAGAATACGGTTTGAAAAAGGCTATATGTGATTTTACCATCGATTTTTAGTTCATTTTATACTTGTAATACACGTTCTTACCGATGTGCAGAATACAATAACAACTAACAAGAGTGGCTTCTAGACTTAATGTAATAACATGTTGATTATAATACTAGAATTTTATAATTGCAATACAATTGTTCTCGTTAAACAAAATAAAGTACAGCATTGTACTTTGTTTATTTTACTGTTGCTAACATGTTTTTTTTATTATGATAAAATCGCTTTTATGCAGGAGAAACTATGAATCCAGTAAAAACTGTTCCGAAGTGTGTCTTACTGTTTTAATTTTAGAAGAGCAGTTTTCAAAACACACCAAATAAAATACCGTAAAGTGTATACAAATAACTCTGATTTAAGAACAAACACAAATATGACAGATGATTTATATAGCACTCTTCAAACGGGAACTACGGATTTTTAAATTGAAATCAGTTAACAAAGTTTTTTCAACTGTATCACTATCAAAAACAGGACTAGGGAAAACCTGTATCATGTTCAGTTATGCAGTACACTCTTGTTCATTAAGGGTCACTCAGTCGACTGCAGTTTTCCAACCGCTATCACAGCTATCACATATACAGTGAATACAATGACTACAGCCTACAGGTGGCGTTAAACCAGGTGGGTACTCGAGACGTGTTACGCCACTCACGCCTTTAGTAGTTTTCCAATTACTATGAACGATATCATTTCAAGAGACACTAGCCGTAACACCTGCTGTTCATCACACACATTAATGTTACAGTCCTTTTCTATACAGACAAATTCCAATTTGGTATTTCTTAGTAACTTCACACAAAAAAATGCCGCCTCATTTCTTAGAAACATTAAAATATAATACATGATTCAACGGCTGCACGTCTTTTGCTCCGCGGTTTAGGATAATTTCAAAACATATCTTTTGCTCCTGGGGTAGAGGAGGTAGAAATCACCTATTTTGCTCCACGAGGGGGAGTAGTTATCACACCCGCTCCCCCAAATTCTTTCACCATCAGTCTAACTGGAGGTGCAAACTCAATGTGAAATTTCTTGCGAAATACTCTAGATTCTCTTAAGAAAAGTTTTTTCTTAATTAAGTTTTGCAAAGAATATTTCATTTTTGGTGACATAGATTTCCTATGCATAGTAAGTGACTTCCTATGATTGTGACTATGTGTACTGATTTTAAATTTCTCTATTTGTAAACACTATTTCGATGTAAATCATATGATAACCAAGAATAAGAATAATTTATCATAACCTAATAAAATCATGGGGTTCAACTGAAGACTTTAACATTCCGCTTGGTTCAACTGAAAACTTTACCATTCTGCTTTATAAAGGATTGGAAAGGTAACATATTTTCCTATCTCCTGGAATTCAGTATAAACACATTTGTACCGCTCCCACTTGTAATGTTTTATTTGATTTAGTGTTTGTTACAAAGACTGTTCTATTATTAGCGTCATAATTACTGTAGCATGATTGTAGATTGTAATAGTTGCAAGTTTTAAAGACTTTTGAACTGGGAAAGCGAAATAAATTTGCGATGTGCTGTCATTTTATTTTAATTAAGTATACTAATTGCAATATCATGTGTATGTAATGTGTATGTATCACAGTTTCAAATAATGTCAACAATATTATCAGTTCGGACACAATAGTTTTCAGCTACTCTCCCCCCACGGAGCAAAAGAGGTGCCAGCGGCCCTGATTTCTACCTGATCTACCCCCGGAGCAAAAGATGTGTTTTGAATTTACCCTAAACCTCGGAGCAAAAGGCGCACACGCGATTCAACTTAGGAATCGTTTTATTAATATAATTCATGTGTAATGTGCTAAATTTGTATAAGGGTAAAGTTTAGCACATTGTAAGCCTACCTGCAGAGACGTTTGACCGCATCCCAATAACCTTAGCCTAGGCCTACCTTAGCCTAGATTTGGTAAACAAACTTTAAACTGTGAGTAGCCTAGGGACCCTCTAAGGTGACGGAATTACATGTTTAGTATGTAACCAGGGATAAATAAACGACAACACTTTTAATAAGATCCAACACTTCGATGAAAATAAACGATTATTTACTCGTTGACCGAACCACAACAATCCGACATAACCTCGCCCCTCATCGACCGTGATTTAGTTTGACAGTTGACAGATGACGAGGTGGGTTCTTCTTTCTCTCTCGGAATTAATTTTGGGCTGGTGAAGAAGAAGGATGTCGGATATGTCCTTGATTTTTTAGTTTAACCCCTTTGCCGATCAGCTGTGGTGATTCATCCAAGCGGAAGGATTCTTCCTCGTGGAGAAGTAGCGTCTTTCTCCTGCCAATTGTCACAGTGCGAGCTTCGAGTGATTTTCCTGCGTCTTTGCCAGTGAGTTTTTGCGACCTGTTTTCGAGGTGCGTTACCGTGTGTTCGAGCTTCTGATTCCGATCACCTTGTGGTATTTCAGGTACGACAACGATTATTATATTTAGGCCCGATTACAAACTTGTATTAGTAAAGTTGGGTTTTTACGATAAGATAGCCTAAATAGGCCTAGCGGCACGACCATGTTGACAGTAACTGGGTAATAAAAATTATTATCCCGGTGTCAACTTTTTATTCTTTCAATTATTTTTGGTAGCAAACAAATTAAAGTCAGCCTGTGAGGCATTTTTCTGAATTTTCTTTCTTTGAGAGTAATCTTGTTTTCCTGCATTTAGACAGGTGACCACCGGTTGTAACCTGCGCGTCTAACCGAAGTATAGACAGGTGACCACTGGTTATAACCTGCGAGTCTAACCGGATTGTAGGGTAACCCTGCTCCTGTGAGGAGTATTTCTGGTGCTGGGGTTTCCTTGGAATTCTCTGCTAGGCCCGCATCCTAAGCCCTAGTAGAGCGCCCAGTCTAGTGACAGCGGCAGCAACGGGTCGATCCCGAGAGGTTACTGTCTACAATTAAATTTATTTTTATTGATTGCTTATACATTCCTTTTTTTATAAATTCTAAATTCTTTTCATCTTAAGTAAAATTTTCCTGTCTAATCTTGAGGAGTTTTAACTGTAAGTAAACCTCCGGAGAGGTTGTTTCAAAATTCTAGGCCCCAACCAATTTTTTCTGTGGGCAAGGATGAGGCAACTCTGAGTTGACCGGCAACCGAGTTGAGATATAACTGAGCTCTCTGATTTTATAAATCGTATAACTGTTACATTCGAACTTCGACCTTTGGAAATATCCCAGCAGCCGAGCTGAGCGTTTCCTGGGACTTCGACAAACGGTGACGAGGTTCCTGGGATTTCGGATTCGCCTGACGGTCCGAAACATTTTCGACCCCCCAGAAAGTTCATCACACATGCCTTCTTTCAAACCAATCTAAAACAGTGACAGCGGTACTTATATAACAAATGTAAAGTCAAAAGACATTTACATCGCCAGTGGCAAGTCACAAAATATCAATACATCAACTGTTTAACTCAGAGAGCCATTCGCAAATCATAAAACATTCTCCCTCCCCCCCCCACCACCACTACCGCCCCTTGCTCTCGCGCGCACGCAATCGTGGTAACAGTTGTTTTAGCAGAAAGCTCTTGTACATTTCGTTAATTAAAGAGTCGACTCATGTTTGAAAACATCTAAAAGCTTTAAAAGGCGGAACAGTCGATGATTTTATTCCATACAAGTGCGAAAATAAGGGTTAGGGTTTTTGCGTTGATATTTTATTAGTGTAAATTCATAATGTATAAATTAAAACCCTCTTTAAACTAGTGAAACACTTTTAAGTACTTTTGTATAAATAATGTTATAATTATGTTAAATAACTTATTTATTAATTTACTAAGGCCTACTGCTATTACACATAAATATTATTATATGAGTTATTAACTATTTATTCTTAGAGTCCATAGAGTCCAAATATTTCAACGATACATGTTTTCAATTTATTTTCCAATTGTAAATACTAATAGTTTACTTTTCGAAAGCATTGATTGTATAACAAAGCTTTCGATAACTAATACACACTTTTAGACGTCTCGATCAGGGCGGAACGGATATTCTTAAATAATTCTTCACGTTTTCATTACTTTAATATGGTTGTTGTGATTGCATTTAAAATATACTAGCTGTGTACCCGTCCTTCGTACGGGTTGTATATAAGTGGTAGATTAACTAAAACAAATAACAATCCACAGTATTTTACAATCTTAAAATTACATTTTCCACGTTTAATGTACAATTAAATCAAAGTTAATGAAATGGAAGTATCCACAGCTGTTCGCATTACAGTTTCTGGATGTTTACTTTTTTCTGAAATGTAAACATTGAATCTTGGGACGTTCACGGGGCGTAGCCCGAAGGTATTTTAAGGAAGTGAATAGGCCTATGTGTTGCATGGGTTCAAGATCTACCTATGTGTAAAGTTTTAGCCCAGTCGGTTCAGTAGTTTTTGCGTTCACCCGGAACATTAGACAGACAGACAGACAGAAACCACCTCTTCTTTATAATATTACTAGCTGACGTACCCGTCATCGCACAGGGGTTTTCTTTACCCGTTCTTTAGTCATTGCAATTTGCATTTTAGTTAGCTTGAAACAGCTGTTCTTGCTTCCGCTCTTTAAGCTGTCAAATGGAAGTGTCCTCAGCTGTTCGCATTACAGAATCTGAATGTTTACTTTCTTCTGAGATGTAAACATTGAAACTTAGGACTTCACGGGGCGTAGCCCGAGGGGATTTTAAGGAAGTGAATAGGCCTATGTGTTGCATGGGTTCAAGATCTACCTTTGTGTAAAATTTCAGCCCAATCGGTTCAGTAGTTTTTGCGTTCACCCGGAACATCAGACAGATAGACAGAAACCACTTCTTCTTTATAATATTATAGATAGATATTTCAAACAAATGGAAGGACTAATCGAGGAAAACTGTTTATATAAATAATAATATGGAGTAAAACAGATCATTGTCTTGTTTAATTCCTCAATGTCACTACTTTTTTTAATAAATTATATTTAATAAAAAATACCATGGTTATAACTGACCGCAAATTACATAGCAACAGTGCACATGTAATGACAAATGCATATTTAAGAGTAGTGTGTATTATTTTAACTGTACACTTTAAATTTACCTTTCATATTAGCTTACTTGTAGTTATCAAACCGATGAATTTAATTTCCAGCCAAAATGCTGAATTGTCCCATCCGATGGCCAGATCTGGGAAGTGTCGTAATGCCGTGTCGTCTGAGCACCCCACAACTCGTGTGGGCCACAAGGGACGGCGTGGTGTGTGCGAGGCTATAATTGTAAACCTTTAAGATCATTCAAACTAAAATATTAATTGAATAATTAGGTCATTTTGTAATTTGAGTTTCGATCCTTAACTAATTATTGGTTAACCTAGGAAATGATAACATCATGGGACATAGAAACATAGAAAAACATCGAACTTTGCAGGCTATTTGTAAAATTTGTAAGATATGAATTTCTCATTTACCGATAAAATATTAATGATGAAACTATTTAAATTTAAATCATCCTCAACCTTAGGTTCATTTCAAACAGTAACATAAGATCTGTATATTAGACACTTAATAAATAAATATATGAAAGAAACTAAAAATGCTGTTTGCCCTGTCCTCATGGTTAATGTTTGGAAATAAACAATATTTATGCAAGTAGTTTTCCTGCTGTCGGGTGCATTTGTAACGCGACTGGCAAAGGAATTAATATTATTTGTTGTGCTGACGTTAGCTGGAATGAGTAATTCATGGGATTAATCTCCTTTGAAACCGGCGTCAAAGGCGTGTCCTAAATAAATTGCAGTTTCAGCAGCTCTGGACGCGCACTCTCCGTGTCGCGGATCTCTACGGCCATTGTTTAGCTGGCTATGCATTACTTCTTTAGTTGTCAAAAAAATAATATTTCATTTGATTAAATGTATGTAGTTTAGTTGTGTCTGACTTTGATGAAATCCGGTAAAGAGAATAACGTGAAGTGAGTGGTTGGAAGGGCACTTTGGTAGTCATCGATCTAAAAGAAATCTATACCTTTATAATTATAATTTCAAATGATCAAGTGTTACTCAATTGCAGATAATCCGAAAAAGTCTACAGTACTTTTATATGTAGATCAATAACTAGGGAATGGATGATATCCCAGGCGGCCGCCTCGGCAGACTGCTGGTTCTGACATAGGAGGGTTTTAAGTAATCGTGTACTCATATAAATTATATTTACATACAACATGTCCATCTATTCATGAAACACTGATAGGTGACTGATAGAACATTTCCACGAAATACTACATTAAAATAATAGTTTTTATCTACCATTTGAGTACATGTGTCTGTTTATAAATTGGGTGTTATAGGATGTGTTTTAAAAACAGTGGAAAGTTGTATTTTTCTTCAGATAAGAAGAAAAACCTAAATACCTATTGATTTATCCGATTGTTTCGGTTCCCATTTCATGCCATAATAAATTGTTTCTTAAATTTATGAACATTTTTAGGCTTGTTAAAACGAGGCAGTAGAATTTACAAGGAAGAACTATATCCATCTGCAAGACTAAATGTAATTTTCTGATTCAGATTGGCTGGTTATAAAGGTGTTAACAACTATACAACTTTGTCTAGTGACAAATCAAAAACCAAGCAATGTTATGTTAAATAATTGTTGAATTATATAAATAGGAATTATCTGAGATGTAAATTGGCGGCGTTGTAATTGGTTCAGCGTCAACAGCCGCAGTTGTTTCAGCAGCTGCTTTGTTGGTTCATGAATATAGAATGCACTGTAGCCTTAAATTAGTCACTAAGCCTAAAATTTCGATTCCCAAAGAAGAATAATAGATATTCGCATCTGCATTTGCTATATAAATACTGTAACAGTGTCGAAATGAGATAATGAAATTTATGTAAAAGGAAGAGGACGAAGGAATAGACATATGAAAATGCAACGAGGCTCAGTAGCTGGGCCACGGTGATCAATCCGTTTAAAGAGGAAGAGTTGTGGTATACGAACAATTGTATTGAATTTGTTGCACTAATACATTGGCAATAATTGATATGTAAAATAAATTATATTTACATTTTGTGCAATAGCGTGAAACTAATACTAGTTAGAATTCAATTAATAGTTTTGCTCCCAGTTAAACTACAACATTTAGGCCGTTGATTAGCAAATAGGTTCGTCATGTAACAAGATGTTATAAGTGCATTCATTTTTCATACTACTGTAAATTGACGTGTCAAGTGAAAATGTAGGTGCTACATTGTTCAATTTCCTCCGTGAGGTGTGGAACACTACATGCGACTATTTCAATGTAGTTTCGTGTTCCGGTACCAAGAATGTGTAAGTTTATTGTGACTGTTTTTTTGTATATTCGTTTGTGTTGTATGTTCATATTTTAAATTATAATGACGACTCTACTATAGAGGATCACCTGAAGATGTGGTAGTTGCTACGAAACATGTTCCACACCTCACCAAGGCTATTGAACAAGGTTGTAATTGAGCTTTTAACTGGTGGGGGATAATGGGTAAAATTAACAAGTGGGATCACAGGCAGGTTGTACGTAAAGATTAATAAAGGTGTAATAAGGTTAGTTAAAATAAAATAAATTATAAATAATTATATACTTTCCAAAGTTAAATTCTCAAATTACAACTTTTTGTTTTTATTAGAATTAAATTTCTGTAACACCTCAGGAACTATTTATTTTAGGATGTCGTGGCATTATCTCTGGTTTGAATTTGTAATAAGCAAAGGTATCGACAAGGAAAGGATTTGCTTCTCTATTCCTCAGCGTCTCACTGGTGTAATGCTTCAATTCTTGAAGGTCAGCTAACAAGATGCACAGTGAAATTCTAGTTCGGAGACTACTGAATAAGACACTGGATCATTTTGAATAGGCTATTTGAGGCTGTAATTTTGCATCATATTAGTTTAATATTTTCCAATTAACTTCAAACCTGTCTGTAAACAGATGTACTGGTTTGTGGGGGAGAGGGAAATCGGGGATTCTTAAAAATTTTCGGTGGTTGTTTCAAGGAAATATTTTAGATTTTCAGAGGAGAATTGATGAAATATTTACATTTAACAAATGCTTATAGTCATATTGGTTAACAAAAATAAAAGATATGCTAAGAAATACAATATACATTAAACTAATCAGAATTTCAAAAATATCTTTATATTTAACAAAATATAAATCAAAACTGAGGATTACTATTCATTGAGGTAATACTTTGGAGAATAGTACGTCCAGCTGAAGATATATGGGTCTTAAGGGGGAGCCTGAACACCTGATAACACTATTCTTGTATCAATCATTGTTAAATTGTTGTCAAGCTTCAACTCTAAATAGTAAGCTCTCTTCTCAAAGAACGTGAGGCGGTGTATCAAAAATAAAAACAAAGGTTGACGTGACTGTCAATATTTCAGCTAAACATGAGTAGAATTAGGCTTTTTGAAAAATCCACCCAAATCTAGAGAGTCACTCTACAAAACCACATCATACCTCACATGCAAAAACTCTTGTCTGCAATAGACTGTCATAAGCGTGACGTTGTTGACATCTGAAGCTAAGGAAACTCACCACAATATTTGATTTTGTTATTAGCATTATGATATCTCCAGTTGGCATTCTCGTCAACCTCAACACCAAAAAACTTTGCAGAACAGATATGGTCCATATCAACGATTTTAAGTTATTTTTTATTAACTATAAAATTCAAAAGTAGTTTTTTAGGTGTGCAGAATTAATCATAAGCCCATATGACATAAAACACTGCTCTGTCTGTTCCTCAACCATCTCTTTGTACTGAACCTTTTATTACCCATATCGATTTATAGATGACATTGCAGGTGGCTGTATATGGCATCTTAGGTTTCCTAGACTGTAGATAAGTTCTCGGATTCCATTAGACACTCTGGTTAACGCAGTCATATAATTTTAAAAGGTTAAAAAGTCCCTTTGGCTTGAGGTTGTCAGCCATTAAGATATGGTCAGAATTCCCATGCGTTTTGCAACTAATTTTTAAACGTATTATAATCTAGCCGCAAGATGAGGACAGGCCGATTGACGACCAGCTTAAACAACATCCATTGACGCAAGCGAACTTCTTTAATCGCAGACATGATCGAAGAAGACATGACCGATTGAGACGTGTTTTGTGTAGCATTATAAAAGCTTGCCATATTGCATCATTGTATGAGCTATAGAAATTCATATTAAGAGCCATTTATGTTGAGATGGATTTAGGATTACAATTCCTGCAGCAAGGTTTGAAAATGTTTAAATTGTCCAATTAAAAATGCTTAAAAAGATTTTCTCGCTCTTGAATTAAAATAATTAAACCCGAAATTGATAATGAGGTTTTTATGATCTGACAAATTTGGATTGTATAAAAAGCACTGTGTTTAAGGATGAAGATATTGAAGATGTTATCTATGCATGTCGCTGAGTTAGGGCTGTTGAAGTTTGAATCGAGACCGTGCGAACTTATAAGGGTTATTATAAATTCAGGATTTTCTAGGCCATCTGTTTAGTGTAAAAACCTTTGTTCGTTGTTTGAGAAAACCAATAACGGGTTTTCACCTATTATGACTTCCACATCTGTTGATAACATTGATAGCATTCATTGAGATGGCATTAGAAAAGAACGTTGCTTGGAGGCTGTCCTTTTTACTGTAACCAATAACCTACTTATTCAGTTATTACTAACCCATAGTCCCTGACCCATTTCACAGGGTTACTGGTAACCAATCAACTCCGTTGGTGCTATATTGACTCTAAAACTCAGTAAATATCACACTCTTTCCCATTTAGGACTAACATTTTGGGCTTTTTAGTCTCTGTACACTGAAGGCTTATATCACGATGAACACAATCCGCAGTCACGTCACGCCTGTCAAATAAACACTTTACATAGTTTAATATTACAAATTAACAGAATACAAATTTAAACGAGATCGTACGCAGCCCACGCTCACATGAGGGAAGTGAATGACCGCATTAAAACCTTAAAAATATCAAATAAAGGGTTTAAACCAACACTGGTTACATTTTTTGAAAATTGAAAAAATTTAGTTTTTGGCTGATTTGATGCTCCTGGTTATATTTAAATTCACTAATAGGATGCCAGTGTTAGACATTATAAAGTTAGAAAGAGGCACTGTCGGGATAACAAGTTGGTATGGGTATGGGGGGTGATAAAACTATATTAATATATGAAAAACAGCCTTTTCCAGTGTCAAATCCCCATAAGACAACGTACTGTATTTGGACAATTAACATTTTCTTCAATAACTCGGTAAGTACTTGTGCTAGAATGATGAGGGAGGGCTTAAAATCTTTGGCTTTTTACGTAAAATAAGTTATGTGCAATAAGTTTACATTTGGGGCTTTTCTGAACTTTATTGGGCCCAAAAACTCAAAATTTGAAAACTTAAAATCCCCAAAAAAGAGGGTCAGAGTTTTCCGATCGTTTTGCCCAACGGACTTGTCCAACTGATTATAAAAAGGAATGTCTACCAAATTTGAAGGAAATCGGACAAAAATTGCGACCGCTACAGTGCGAACACACACACACACACACACACACACACACATATATATATATATATACCGTATATATATGTATATATATGTATAACGTTTTTCGAGACCCCTCAAAACGTGATCAGGGGATAACGTTAGGAACTTTTATGGTTGTCCCGGGCTTAAGTCTCACCGTGCGGGTCATGCTAAAAGTTCACTTTTCCGTAGGAAATCTAATAACGATAAGAATTATCTTTATTAAAACACTCCTTACAGCATCCTATATAATATGAATGTTCCGAAATATTACTGTAAGTGGTAAATGGTTGAGTTTGGTTTTCCCAGTTACAATCCACCTGCTTCTCAGCATCCTGACGATGAGCGTAACTCGTACAATAGTCAAACCATCATTGCGTGCTATTGCCTACCACCCTCTTGCATTTTATATAAAATAATTGCCAGTTTTCTAAAAAAATACACATATTAACTTGTACAACAACTTGATTTTAATCTCACATCTTTAATTGCCTAGCACTAGCTGCATGTTTTGCTAACTTCTGTTACTGAATCCTATGTAAAACGTGATGGAGGAAGCTAGTTGAGCACCTTAGAGGTTTTGGCCTAATGACCAATTAACAATTAATTCGATATTCATGAACCAACAAAGCAGGTGCTGAAAACAAGGGCGGCTGTTGACGTGGGAACAATCACAATGCTAATCTACGCACTTCACTGACGTTCAATCGCGGACGGTGTCATTCACAAACAGTGTGTTAAGATTATTGGGGTAGCAAAATATATGCACGGGTATTATTGAAAAAGGAACTGTATCTAGATTACTTTGTAAAAAACCTATTTTACATATTTACGTAATTTGACAAACGATATCATTATTTAATTTTTATTTATCAGGTTTGCTAGTACAGATGTATAGATTTTATCCAAAATTTCTTTTTGAACCTACGTGATTTAGTTATTTTATGACAAGGCTAAGTTTTCACTCTTTACGTTTATATTCAGACGTTTATGATACATGATGCTTAACATTTTATTGACATGACACAAACAAACATTTACCCCCGGAGCAGAACTGTGAGGATAGTTATTTTTACTATAAACCTTAACCAACATTTATCGCTGTTCGGTCAGGGCAATACCGGTAAAAGTGGCACTAAAATTCTATAGTAGCAAACTATGGGAGCGGCCTGGTGTAGTGGTTAGAACGTCCGCAAGGTCCCAGGTCCGTTCCCCGCCAGTCATCAATGTCATAATGACGCAGACCAGTGCGGTGGTTCGGAACCCAACTTATGTCACCTATATAGAATATAACAATTTGTATGTCTCATTAGCAAGGACTACCATAGACTCTAGTAGAGATATCCCTTCACTAAAAGCCATACGATAAATAAATTGCGAACAGAGAAGGTTTGATGTTGATGTTCTCACAGTCAATAATTAGAAACTTGCAGTCTTGGTGCATAATTAAAATCCTTAACATTATCTATCAAACGAGTTTAAAATATTTACAACTAAAATCATGAAACACTGGCTGCTGTAGCCGTAGCAGTAAGCATTAAGCGTCTGTGTGAGTGTTTGTTTGCTGACCCACATCGGACTGTAATTAGATTAGCTGTGCGAAGTTACAGAGAATTAACCTACATTCGCAATAATAGAATGCTAATCAGTTAACACGTGATTTTAATAATTGTATATTGTTACGATATTTCGTATATTACTATATACTTAAATAATTATTTCGAAAAAGAATATGACAATTTTATTCTCAACCTTTATAAATAAAGTATTAAATAAAGCATTAAAAGGGTGTAGAAAACTAGGACTACGGTAGTTGGTTGCAAATTAAATCCATATTAAATTTAATTCCGAACCAGTTTCAAAACAGTTACAATAGTCATGCAGCTTATTTTTCACATTACCAATGTCAGTGTGATTTTTTTTACGATTCACGTGAATTAAAGCCCACCATTTCGAGAAGAAGGTCGGAGGTTCGCTGCGACGTGATGTTATCAAGGCGATCCGTGAGTGAGGTCGTAATTTATGATGAGGGTCACATCATAAAATATCTTTTATACTATACAGCTAGTGTTTCAGCAAAAAAGTAGATTTTTAGAATTAAATCCTTTACATATTTGGATGGTTATGATATATAATAGATAATTTAACTTCCTTTAAGGATTATATTTCCGAAATCAAAGAATTGTTGTGTCAAAAAGACTTTGTGCATTGGTGGAACATTCAGCTATTTTTAATTGTTTGTGAATATAAACAGGTTAACATACCTTGACGTCAGCAATTCCTTATAGTAACAAGGTATGTTAACCTGTTTATATTGATAAAAAAATTCCGGAAGGCTTCAACTTGAATAAAATAATTGTTTGTGGTTGGTTGTGATTAGGCCAGAGAATTAGGTTAGAGTGAATATTCAAACTGATATTAGCTAAGGAAATTTTCTCTCGGTTTACATACAAGCATAAACATATTATGTGCAAGTCATGATAGGGAGGATGAATGAGAAAAATATTAAAGATATATCTCCCGATTTCTCCATACTGGTGATATTTCAAGTAACGTATTCTTGAAAATATTCTATGCAAAAACATCTCAGTGTGTCTCAAAACTGTTGTTTTTGTCAAGACAAATATAAAATCATATCATACTTATGTATAGAAGGCAATTCCCTGGTGTATCTAATTGGTACACTGATTCCTTAGGTCTAAAATAGAAAAAGTATGTTTGATCCCGGGTTTTGATTTCGATTTTATCTTAGAGTTCCACCCCACTGATCTTCAAGGTTATAATGTAGTCCTTGTGGATGTAGACTTTATTTATCCGGATGATAGCATAAATAAATGCTTCTTATTCGAAATAGTTCTAAAGGTTTAAGGTGGTGCAGTCGACTCTATTGACAAGCTATTCCGCCTAGAGGTCAGGCCAGTCGCTGCTCACTCACACTCATGCAGAGTCCCGGATGCTCACTCACACACACGCAGAACCCTCCCCTCAACTACCCCCAACCCCCAACTTCCCCAAGTGGTCAAACCACTTTCACTCAGCTGGGCTTGCTACTCGCCCTGCCCTGAACCCTCATCGGGCAACAAGATTCTGAAATGGCAAATAGCAAGCAGCACAGCGGCAACTCAACTCAACTCTCCGCATGTGTTATATGTTCAAGTAACATAGGCAATGCCAATGCAAAATATAATTTTCTAAACTCTGGTTTAATGCTAATTCAAAGGTAACTTTTTACAAGTTTAAACTTTAAAACATGTTCTTATTCCGGATGCATTTGATCTTATCGCACATAAAAATATTCTTAAAGTGATTTAAATATTTGGAAATGTAGTAAAAAGTCAGTTATATTGTAGACGTTTGTACATTATTTTCGAGATAAGTTTACGTGATTCTGATACAATGAAATATTGTCTTTATCATTGGGCCTTGTTTCTTCCTACGTTAAACTTGATGTGGGGGGTAATCGCAGGATTCAGTGTTGGCAACAATGATAAGCATACATCCCGTAACACTCACTGATACCGGGGCAGTGATGATCGTATTGAGTAATAATTCAAGTAAACAAAGCAGACTTTTTAAATCCCCATGCTTTTCTTACGGGTGATGTTTTACGTTGTTGTTCGTTTGCTGGTAAATATTTAGAAATACTGTTATTTTTCCCGAATCCCTGGGATCAAGACCTCCCCCATTATCCTGCAATTAGCCAAACTCCCACAATTTTGACTTAAAAATTTCGCTTACAGAATTATATATAAAGACGATACGAACAAAATAACAACAACAAGAAATAGGCTAAAAGCTACCGTACCATTATTATTATCATCTTTATTATTAATTGTATCATCATATTTAGGATAACCTCAAACACTTATGACTACTCAGTGTCCTACGTTAACTGACTTTCGTAACCAATTATAGTTTTGTTACTATTATTTAATTACTTTATATTTGGCTGTTTGTTCCTAATAATTTATAATATATCAAAATTAGTTTTGTGCAACAATAACAACAAACTTAAATCGGCTTGAACGGAATATGCAACTTCCAAGTACGGCAGAGCATGGCTGTTATAATTTATATTAAACAATACAATACATACAATCTATGCTCAGCAAAATAAGTGCTCTACAATGCCATTAGTAGTTATGTTTCAAATCTTACCTGGTCAATTTTAGTTACTGGATTTGGGCAAGTTTATCAAGTCCGCACATGGTATTAAAATAATACAAATTATTGAATGACTTTGGATTTGATAATTAGTTTGAACGTATACCTTTTACACCTTAAAATTATTTGTATTGTTTTCAGTTAATAAATAATCAACTTTTTCAGAACAAATTTTAAAAACTGCCTCCTTAGTGGTCTGAAGGGTCCCACTTCCGTGGCCTGGGGGCCCCCCTCGGGCCCGGGGCCCTGGGCGCTCGCCCCGTGCGCCCTTACGGCCCTGATATAAGGCTAGTTTTGCCCAACAGCTTCTATTGTTCATCTGAGTTATGTTTTATAGTCAAATCAAATCACAAACAAATTGTAACTCATTGCTCTTTATAATCAAACGTGCTCTTTATAAGTGCGTTTGTATTTTAAAATATGGTTGGCAGCTATTTAATGTGAAATCGAAGAGTCATAAATTATGTTTGACTTACATAGAAAAAAGCAAAGAAAACTGTGTATAAACAACTTGATTATTAGCTAAGAAAACCCCTTTTCACTAACAAAAATAAAATGTGGCGTTTTTGTCTTAAGAATAAATTTGTAGGGCCTAATTAACAATTGTAAAAATATATTAAACATCTTTGATGGGCATAAAGAAATCTGACTTCAGGCCTGCATACAACTTAACACAACCTGGCTTTTAGACCTTTGTTTTATTTGCAAGGAAGATACCTCCTCTGTCACGGGGTGACGGTGCCGGCAGTCGGCGCGGCGGGCCGATGCGGGGTAGTGAGGGAGAGAGAGAGAGAGAGGAGATGTGTGAGAGAGTAAAGGGATGTGCGAGTGAGAGAGAAATATGGTGCGCGGGTGCCTGCACGTGCGAGTCGGGGCGATATGGGTGGCTCAGGGGTAGATAGGTGTCTGGCGCGGGCTAAAATTAAAAAGTTTATTGTACACAACATTTTTATGAAACCTAATTTTTACATATTCTTGTATAAAACTGTCTTTGTACACCTTTGGCTTGGGTTAGCTGAAGTTTTAAAACCACTCGAATAAAAAACAACCGAGATACAAACTTTATTTCCTGAAATAGTAAAAATTTTACTAAAATCTATTTAGGTGACCCTTAACTATATTTTTTGTAAATACATAAACCAATTTTGAAACATTTGTGATTGGCCGTTTTCAACTGGTGTATAATTCAAAATACCTCTAAAACGGCACTTCAAAGCGTGAAAAAACCAACATAACGGAAATATGTTTCCAAAAAAATGTGTGTTTACGGTTTGTATAATCGTAATAAACAAAAAACAGTGACAAAAAACAAATTTTTTTGACTGCACAGCCTTAACCAGTTGTGTGAGCTCCAGAGTGCAGCTCAACACCTGTTGTATTCCCGGGGTAAACCGGGTATTATGGCGCTTGGTAACCATATATGTCTAAAATAGCTAGATTAAGGTTTTAAAAATGTCCGAGATTTCCACAAATAATGTTTGTTCATTCTTAAAGGTAAGGTTAATGGTGTAATTAATTTAAATAATTAATAACTCGGTCACTTTTTTCCGATCGCAACAAACAATGTAGTTTTTAGATTTCGAACTTTTGTCTTTCGATTTTTTATATATTTACTATGATTTTTACATTAGCGTTTATAAATATCCGCCATTTTTAATCGACTTTAAGTAAGGATTTGAAATTATATAATCTTTTACGTTAATATACGCATTTGTGCTGAATGTAGAGCTTCTATATTGAATAACCATTGAGTTGTAAAATCGTTCGTAAAAATAAAAAAAACCGATTGGCAGACATAAATACAGCCATTTGAAATGTTAATGTTGTTTTAATGTTTGTGTTGCCCCAAATAACTAATCTAAAAAGTGCTACTCAAGAGTTTGGAAACACTCTGTATACAATCAACTGCTGTTATCTACAAAACATTAATTTTAGCAAACAAAATTATTAGGCATTTAATTACGATGTAATTTCTTGTTTAAACATACCCTCGAACGATTACGCCTTGGTACCGCTTACTGTAAATCATTAGAGGAAGGACACCCACGAAAGTTGAATAACTAGATAGACTTTTCTTTAACAACACACAATTTATTTTCCCATTTTCTATCATGACATCTTAAAAGATAGCTTTTCAGTATTAATTTGCATTAAGTCTGTAGATATCCACAGAAGGTCAGATTTGATTATTAACTGTTTTATTCTATTGGATAAAGCATGGATTGAAACAAAAAAGATAAATTTCAAGCAAAGATAAATAACAGGGATTCCTTTTTGAAATTACAGAGCAGTTACACTAGCAGTTATTTGTCAACTCTTTTGCTCTTGGGTCGGTTATGAAAACTGGCCTACAAAATGTTACCTTTCATGTTTTAAAGATCCACATATTACACTAGTTAGGTTTCAGGCAAAGAACTCAACCGTTTGGTATTTATTTGGTAAGTGTTGTACCAAATAGTAAATAAAAAAGCAGATAGAAATTGTACAATTATTATTACGAATATATCATATTTTATTTGTATGAGCTAGATATTTTCAAAGAAAACAATTATAATAAATTATTTTAAATATATCAGCAACAACACTATTAAATAATGGAATGATTTTAAGCGTTGCTTCGCAGATTCATCATTACGGAAATACTATTTCACTTTTACTCATCACGGACTGACGGTCTGCGATAAGTCAAAAGATAATAGGAAGTAAAGATTGAATCATATATATTTTTCAGTACAATGTATTTTTGCTAACCCGACATCTCACGGACAATTGAGTCCGATAGGATTTAAAGATTCAAGACTCTTACCAAACTGATTTAAAATTACGTCATTAGAGAAAATCTTAAAACATTTATTATTGCAGGCAAGTAATATTATACTGTATATTATAACTAGAATTTCCAGTCGCGACTTTCCCTCACTTATTTACAATAATATATTGCTTTAATGAAGTTTTACTCCCCTACTCTTTTCATGTTACAGGAAGTGGGGCTAAGGAACTTGGAAGCTCATAAATCATTCTGTATATAAGAAGTAACATGTAAATGAGATCCTGGCAGAAGTTGTTGCAGCTCCGCGTTGTTGGCGGGACCGGAAATTCTGTGTTTCATCACTTCCGGCGGCACACGCTTTATTCTGCCAAAGGGTATGCCACAATATACACTTTATAATATTTTGCTTTGGTTTATTATTCCTTTCTACGCTGGTTAATTTGGCTAAATATGGAACGGTTAAAACCTTTCTCATGGTAATATCTGGGAGGAATCTTTATTATTAGCCAAATGAGAAATTTCAGCTCTTGTGCTGGCCCCCACGATCGCCAGATATAGAATAGTTGTGATTTGGTGTGGGGATTCATAAAAGATTCAGTTTCCTAATGTCCCATGCCACAAAACCTGGATGACAAGACTATAGCCGGAGCATATTGCAGCGTGTGGGCGGGATCGTAATGTCGCTTAGATGTATGCAGACGGTTATATTGAGCATTCATATAGTGTGTTTCAAAACCTTCGTAGTGTTTATAACATCATGTTAAAATAATGAATTGTTTGACACTGTTTTCGTGTTTTTGTGTCAATTTGTATGTCATTAAACTAACCTTATTTTTGCACAATTCTTTTTTAATCACGCGGTATTTGAGCGCTTTGAAAGCAATGAAGGTGTACTGGCGGTTATATGCGCTAGCACGGTACGCGAATTTACTTCAATTAACAGTTATATTATAGTACACAACTATCTTGCGGGGTAGTTTATTGCGTGTTATTATACGCAATGAAATTCTTATTAGAAACTTATCTTAACTTTATCAGGTATTCCTTTGGATAAAAAATAACAATCATCATATAAATTCTCGCTTAGGATTATGTGTTTCTGTCAAATTGATTAGAAAGGTTAAAAACAACACAAATGGTGAATACTATTTCTACCACTGAGCCATTGGGAATTTATAAGCCTTAAACCTTAAACTTTGTTGCTAAAAGTAGGGCCTTCTCCGTGATAAGACTGTATTTATCAGTACTTTTGACCACAACATTAAAGTTTTATCCGTTTCAACGACTGAATTGTAAAACAATGATACATTATATTTGTCTTAACATGTTTTAACAATCATTGTGTCTTTAACATTTTTCTTGATTTTGAAATATGTTTATAAATTTGAAGTTGAATTTCTTACCTGCCCCTCTATAGAAATGGAAAGTTAAAAAAACGCATATTTAAATTAATTTTAAATCCACCTACATAAATGTTCATACCAAGTTTGACTATATTTCCTGAAATAGTTTCTGAGATATTTATTGAGGCATTTCGTAAAAATTAGATGATAAATGAACTGAACAAGGTAAGGCCGAATATTATAATGGATAATGTTAATTTTTTCGGCCTATGGAATAGCTTAGTTAAGTTTGAGCCAGTATTTTTCTAAATATTCTCTATAATTTTAAAGCTTATATACGCTAGTTTTTTAAACCAGAATATTTCAAATTAATATTTCAAAAAATGGAAACAAATTTAACAAAGTTAAGTTAATAAACATTATTAGTAAAGTAAATAGAATACAGCAATACAGTATTATACTCCGATAACATACGGAAGAAAACAGAATTATTATTTGACATACAAATAAATCAGATTAAACTCTCCAGTGAATTTAGACTTTAATTCTAATCCCTTAGCTTATATGCCTCGGTATTCATCCTGTAGCTGAATTAGTTGATGGTAAAAGTAATACTGTCTGACCAAAGCGCCTATGACGTGAGTTATTTAAATATTTTGTAATGATAAATAAAATGGATATTTATATTCCAAATACCACGCATAATGTTTTGGTGGCACTAAGACTGCTATAGTTTATGTTTGTTTTATAAATAACTTCTTAACTGCATTACTTCTCAGCTGGGTTATGTTAGATAATATTGTTTTATTAAAAGCAAATTCCTCAACATTTTCAAACCAGTTTTTTTTTTTATATATTTAAGCAATTTGTATTCATCATTTACGGTTATCCTTTTGAAGACTGACACGTTAGGTAAAAACATCAGGTCGCAAAAAGAAAATAAAAAGACATCAACGTATCCATTTTAGTACCTCGAAAGACTCCAGAACAAAATACCAATCAAGAGAGGCTTTAGCCTTCACTGGTGTTACTGGTGTCACTGGTGTTCACTGGTGTGACGGCTACTTAACATCTGTTTGGTATAAAGGATTAAAACCAAGACTAACATTTTTTAACAAAATTTCATATGTTTAATATTGTTTTGCCAAACATAGTCTTACTCTAATAAACAAGCCCTACATATTATTAATTGAGCCAACACTGTTGACTGACACTAATGGTTGATTTGCCACTTAGCTATGTTACCCAGTCAATAGACTATGTATTTTAGCGACTCAATTAGTTGTTTCGCCATTGCAAAGCACGTTCATGGAGATTAGCAAATTAAGTAACAAACGGGGGCCTGTGATGTAACATTTATTCGTTGCTCCAATAAACGCTTGGTTTTAGCTATTTTAAGTTATTTGGTTAAATACTGGAAATTGAATATTGAGATGTGTGATAAATATTTTACACATGTTAGCGAATTTCCCCTATAGGGAAGAAGCTATTACCGTAGGTCTCATGGTAAGACTTAAGCCCCAGACCATGATAACTTTTTGTTTTGAGGTCCCCAGATGCCAAAAACAATATTCGTTCAAATTTATCTAATATATATACAGCCGCATGTGTAACTGACTCACTGAGGTATACGAATTCTAACCCACTTCTAGATGAGCTAGGGACGTTAAATTTGGCATGCAGGTAGATTTTACCTTTTAACCCCCATCTGAGGGGCAAGCCTTTTTATTTTCCTCCCAAGTAGCACATACGTAAAAGTAAGAAAGAACGTAGGGGATCCCAGGCGAGACACAAGTGCCATTGCGTTCTCGTAATGAACTTTCATGTACCTAGGTCCCCCCGTAAAGGAACTTGGGAGATAAACCTTACCGGGTTGCGCCCCACCCTCGCCTTGGACGGTTTCATCATTGTTGATGTCAACCCGGACCTGCCTACCCTGTTGTGCCTCTAGAAGTTCGTCCAGTGGCCCTATCCGCATGGCATTTCCAGTTGGCTTCGTTTGAGAAAACTTTATATAACGCAGTTTCTCTTCCTCATACCTCGCAAACATCTCAACCTGCCAGGCTTGAGAAAGACGGCCGATATGAGAAAAGCGAGGATCAGAGAGCATTTCATTTCCGATTTATGAATACTATGACCTATACGTAGTATGCAGCATGCTTATGAACAATTTTTATGATTTAACCCTCTATAAGAAAGCTAAGCCTTAAAATTTGTGTACTTTTAATATATTTACCTTATTAAATAGATCCTTGAGGAACTCTGTATATTATTTATTCAATTTGTAAAACGATTTTTAAAATGTTTACTGGTTATTTCTTTCTTTCTTTGTTTTATTTCCACATATCCTGCATGATTTTCAGGATTGGTTTTGACCGAATTTAGAGAATTTTCAAGGTTTCAGTTTCTGAAATCGTGTTCTACAGAAGCTAAGTCTTAAAATTTGTGTACTTTTAATATATTTACCTTATTAAATAGATCCTTGAGGAACTCTGTATATTATTTATTCAATTTGTAAAACGATTTTTAAAATGTTTACTGGTTATTTATTTCTTTCTTTGTTTTATTTCCACATATCCTGCATGATTTTCAGGATTGGTTTTGACCGAATTTAGAGAATTTTCAAGGCTTCAGTTTCTGAAATCGTGTTCTACTTCAATATTGTTCTGAGAGGCCTAATTTTTTGCAAATAATATTTGCAGATTTCACTATATGAACTACAGATTAAAGGTTTTTGTACGATTTTTTAATTACGTATATAAACTACAACTTATCGATGGTTACCACATTTCCTAGGTTTTTAGTTTTTGTGATGATTTTAACCCTTGGAACTTAAAAAAAATATATTTTATAAATCTTGTTTGACAGAAGAAGAGTTGTATTTTGGTATAACAAGATTTTTCAAATTTCGGCATATTTTCCAGATTTTGTGGTGGTATTTTATTTTGTATCATGTTAATATAATTGATGAAGACCTAAATTGGGCACGAAGTATGTCTATAAAATATGTCTTAGTAAATAACAGCAGTAATTTGACCAGTCTTGATTACTTAAACCTGTCGGAAAATCAAAAACTCTAAAAAATATCTTTAGATTTTACCATTTTCTTCGTATAAGTAGTAATGCTATGATGGTTTTATGCCAATTGAGATTAATTAACATGCACGTGACACCATTTATACTTGAGCTATGAACTTGATATTTAGCATGGTGGTGTTTTCACCTATTAACCCCAGAGAAAATTTCCAAATTTTACTTTAGTCAGTTTAAATTCCCTGAATAAAAATTAATAATGGCAAATCAAAAAATTAAATTAAAAAAGTGTCGTTTTATTTGAGTTCTAGCGGCCAAACAGATTGTCCTATAAAAAACGGAGACTACCACGTTCCACGGATTTTAGGTGATCTACAATTTTGTTCTATGACTTTTTGCCGTATCTTGACCCCTTAACCCTTAGATAGCGCTATATTTGTTAAATTTCAAGATTTTTACGTGGTTTTCAATGGCTTGCCGTTCTAATACAGAACTTAGAGGCCTAGTATTTGGCACATAGTATTCCTATATTACAATTTATTAGTATTTAGAACCGGACATACGCCCAGATTATACCACTTAAACACCCGAAAGAAAAAAAAGACTTTGAACTTTTGTAAATTTATTTGTTTTTTTAGATGTATTTTTTATGTAGCGCTCCAGCAAGGGTAAAAACCCTTATAAATAATGTTATATTTGTTGCAGAATGCTTATTGTTGACCAAATACATAGCAATTTAGGTTGTTAACTTTGTTTTTCCCCCTTATAAGGTTTAGGCGACGTCCTAGAAAGGCTATATCACAAAATCCAGGGTACGGTTTCAATTTTCTTTCCAAGGTAATAAATGGAGACTTAAAATTTAACATACAATACGACCTGGGGGCGAAGCCCCCCACAGGGGTCTGGGGGTGGAGCCCCCAGCGAGCGAAGCGAGTATATATGTATATATATATATATATATATATATATATCCGTGAATGCGATAACTTGAGTAAAAAACATCCGATTTCGATGCAATTTGGCTCAAATGTGTAAAATGACATTCATGACTTTAAGTTCGAAAACCAGAAAAATCTGACCATGGGAAGGGGGGTTTATGGGGTTTTTAAATTTTCCAAAAATCATTTTTTTGCATTTTTCACCCTAAAATTTTTAAAAACCTTAATTTTGGTTTTGACCATGTTATAGAGCTTTAAAAAACAAATAATATGGTATTTTGAATTACTAACCTAGGTTAAGTGGTTGCGGAGAAAATCCAAAAAACTACTCATAAAATCTCCCATGTTAATCTTAAGGGAAAACAGTTTTTGGCTTTTCCTCAGTTTATTTTAATGTAAACTTCACATTTGCTTTTACTAATCTAATCAGTTCCGCAAAACAATCATTTTGGTGTTTAAATTGTGATTCTACGCCCAACCGTTGCTGAGATATTCAAAGTGCTAAACACAGTACGTTGTCCAATGTTATCCTTATGGAGGATAAATAAAATTTGATATCTCGATTATTTATGAATGTATGTTGATGAAACTTGGCATGTGGCGTCACTTAGTACTGGTATATTGATATTTGCACAAAAAATTGAGTTTTTGTTGATTATTCCCCTAGCAGCAAACCTGCGTACTCAGCCCCCATGTTATTCTTATGGAGAATAAGTCAAATGTATTGACTCCCTTAATTATGAACATAAATTAATACAACTTGGTATGTAGCTTCACTTGGTTGAGTTATATTGATAATTGCATAAAAACCCATTTTTTGTTCCTTGTTGCAGCAAACCTGCTTCCTCAGCCCCCATGTTATTCTAATGGATAATCACTAAAATGTTACATAGCGCTTATTTATGATTGAATATTGATGAAACTTGGTATGTGGCTTCGCCTAGTTACATTCTATTTATATTTGCATAAAAACCAATTGTTTGTATTCCTTATTTCAGCAATCCTACGTAATCATTACCAATGTTATTCTTATGGAGAATAATTAAAATCGCTTATATGTGAATATATTTTTATGAAACTTGGTATGCGGCTTTATGTGGTATTAAGACATATATTATGCATTGTAAATTCACTGAGTATGCAGGTTTGCTGCGACGGGGGTATTATTATTTTAATCAGGAAACCATATAGCCTCTGGATTATTTATTAGGAAACATCTGGAATCTGGTATTTTTTCAATATTGTATTTTGAAATACACACTTGGAAACAAAAGATTTTTTACTTTGAATATGGGTTTGAAATAATTTACACATATACCTAATAAGTATGTAATTTATTCATGTTTTGTAAATCAGCCATAGTGGGTTTATTAATGATGAACAACTTGCCTCCAACTTCAGGGATCCATACATGTGTGTTTTCTAGATTGGTGGACTTATTCCTCTTTCCTCAATAATAAATCTCGACATATTCTCGAGAGTAAATATTATCATTGAACGATCTAATCTTAATCTAATAAAATTAAATGTTAAAAATTAAGATGAAAGTTCCAGTAAAAATATAGTTTTTCTACAGGCTACACCTGTTAATTTCAAAACCGCATTGCTCCTCTACCGGAAGTTGGAAGTTTATGTTTTATGGCTTATTTTTCCATTCAAAAACAATCCTAAGGTAACAAAGTAAGTTGCATTTTTTGCGTCACATGGAATATTAACTCAGTGCATAAATATTTACGAGTTCTTAAAAACGAACGTTAAATATGTATAGAAACGCAATTTTGTCTATATCTGGAGACCCCTTGTAGTATTAAAGACATACGATTGATAAAGAAATTCATAAAGTTAAAAAAAATTTGACTAATTGGCTGAAAGTGATTTTTCAGATAAACCACAACGGACGGATGAATAAATATCAAAGAGGTCTGTGTTAAAAAAGTGTAATAGCGTGTTTGACATTTCCATAAAACAACTCAACCAATTAAAATGTTTGTAGATGAAAGAAAACTAAACGAACATGTCCTTATCCTAGTCCTTACATGTACTCACAAGTTGCAGGGACGACCGTTGGACTGGACTACATCTGGTGCCTTCAATTCGATACCGCCTATCACTTTCCTCACATACATCATCCCTGTTGCAATATTTGCAATCGCACACCAATCCATCAATCTCCTTAAAAGCTTAGGTCCTTAGATCAGACAGCTAAACCTTTACTACTGGAACGATAACGCAATATTCATAAAAAGTTGTAAGGGGTGTTGGAAATTCAGAAGCGTGAGGTGAATATCACTTCCTCAAGTTCGAGAATCAATTACTACTCGAAATATTTAAACAATAAATAACCAACATTTATACTTAAATACTGGAGTTTTGAGGCTTATGTTTTAACGGCACCAACAGCTATTATAATAAACAACACAATCTCATATTATTACAATTATATTTATCATCTATGCGACTAGAAACTAAAATAATCCACAGTTGTTGGTTCTTTCCACTATACAGTAAAAATAATATGTTTATCCTAACAACACTAACATTGCAATTATATCTATGCAATTGTCACAATGGTTGTACGTAATGAGGGCACTCTCTTTCCTACTCCATTTTATATTTCGCCAAATTGTAATCAAATTAGTCTTCTAAAATGTATTACAACGGTTTTATTATATCTCTGATTGATACAAATGTCTCAAAAATCCAGTATTACCGATTTAAATACTGTATAAATTTTAAGTAGCTTAATTTTATTCAATCAAAAGTCGCACGAAAAATATTTTATTTAGGCAATGTTATAAGTATAATGTTATAATTAGTGGGTAACTACAGACACTATTATTAATATTATTATTATTGTAGGTATTATTCACCATTGTATTACTGCAGTTATAAGATGGCGGAGGATTCAATTTACGTTGCTTTAAACATTGAAAAACGAACTTTTTCCATCCGTGGTGTTGTTTTGTATTGATAAATTTTCTTTAAAAATAAGTATAAAATTTGTATTGTTAAATTAAAATAATTATGTTTAATCGTACAACTCCAAAAAGTGGCAGGATTATGTTTTTATACAAAAGTTCGCAATTTGTTGTAGTATTGTCTTTAAAAGTGCTTCCTATCTTTAAATCACAGGATTAATGTAAACATTTGTTTTTGGTTGAAACAATCTTTCAACTAGCAGGCTATAATATTTCTTGAGGTTAAGAAGTGGTCAAAATAAAAATGAATAAAATAAAATCTTCTTGTATTTATTCAAACAAACAAATTAAAAGTCTTTGTAAAATAAATTAATTTAAAAGGTTTTGCTTATCACTTCAATATTCCAAAATAAAAGTAAACTGTTCGATTTTTTGATATTACTGAACTTTAATTATGTAATTCTTCTTTCTGTACTTGATCAGTCTGGTCTTAGTTTATCTTCAACCCAATAATAGAAACGCTTCGAACCCTGAAAAATAAATAATTGTTTTACAGACTGATCCCCTTTTTTAAAAACAACAAAATGAGAAATGGAGCAATGATTTGAATTAAGAGTCTAAATTTAAAAACAACTTTTGCACCTTCCAATCTGAAGAAATTCACGTCTCGTTAGGTAGGCTAGCGACAAACTTCCGCAGTCGCCCAGCGAGCGTCAATTTATAAGCTTTGGACCGAAAGATCTCGAAGCCGAGAAGGCCGGCCGTCACGTGACTTGGCTCCTGTCCCCTCAGGCCAAGCAACAATTCAAATCATTGTCTCCAACTTCTTTCCGACATCCCCGGACAAGAAAATCGCGAGTTTGCCCAGACTTGCAAAACCAAGTAGCACCAGCAATTCTTATTTGCAATTTGTCAACAATTATTCACAACACTTCTTTTATATTATATAAATTATTTACTTTTTACATGTCACAAATATTATATTAAATTGTATAGTGTTTTAATGGCAATTAAAACGCTATAATAAGGGTAATAATTTATCCGGCATTTTGTTTAACCTATAATTTTGTACTACTGTATATTGCAAATTGTTTTGGATCTAAAGGGTTCGATGATGAGCAGATAAAAATGACCCTGTATATACCATAACATTTAAGATTTGAAGAAATTAGTTAAATTATTGTACACAATAATATTAATAGTATTAAGATATAACCAGAAAAAATTGTTTAAAAATAAAGGGATTGATTGTACAAGGAAAGGAAAACCATAATTTCATTAAGTAATTACAAACCAACTTTTGGTTATCAAGACAAAAAAAAGAGTATTTAAATAGTAGAGCGTTTGTATGTCAAAATAGCGGGATTTAGATCATAAGAGAGACCTAATTTGACATCGCAATAGCTTACAGCATCAAATGACTTTTCAAAAACTATTCTGTTAAAATAAAGATGGAAATTCGTAGTGTTTTTATAAATTAAAATAGTATATGGAAATAAGGCACATATTAACTAGTGCACCAAGTAAATCACAAGTTGTTCAACGGTTGTGAAGATTTCAACACTTGTTTTGGTTTTTCACTCTCCACTTTCACGTACCATGTGTGAAATGTTTATGAAAATGTAAAGAAGCTTAACTGGGCGTTAATTTAACTTCAAAAGCCCAGGTATGGGTTTCCTTTGAAGAGGGATTACCATCTGCCTAATGAACTGTACCAGGAAGCTAATTGGAGTATCCTAACTGCGGGATGATTTTTATTTTGCCCCTTTTACGAATATTTTAACTTCTCAGAAAATTGCTTCATAATGGTTTAAGATAAAATAAAACTATTCATACTAACGTATATTCAATTTGTAGAAAAACAATATTAATTTAAATTATTTTATAATGCATTAATAATGAACTAAAGTTGGAGAAATGCATTTGGGTTGAACCAGTTATATTAATATCTAGCCCCACTTCAACAATTAAGATAAATTAAAACTTACAAATTTCAAATAAATACAAAGATTTCGTTATGAAAGCGTTACTAAACGTGATTCTTTTTTATGAGGCAGGTGAGAAATTGGCAACAAACAAACTAAATAAATATTATAACAATTAACAAAAATAAAAAAATATATAAATGTACGCAGTTACCTAACATCAGAATTTTTCACCAAACTATGCATATCAAAGGCAAAACAGAACAAATACAAAAGAGAGGGCTTGCGCATTTTTAAATTTGTATATTATTATTGTTATAATGCTATAATTTACTATGACAAATGTTTTGAGACAATTGAAAATATTTTCCAGGTGACTACTTGGAAAACATGGATAATATTTTAAATTTCTACAATACATTTGTCATACAAAATTAACATATTAAAAATAATAATATACAAATTAAAAAATACTTATGTCTTCTCTTTTGTTTTAGCGTATTTCTTAATGGGAAAGAAATTATAACCGTGGGTTAAATCGTAGAAGGGTAAAAAAGCCAGTACAGCGTACTCTTGGCAAACATATAATTTCTGATTATACACATTTAATCCTGATATAAAACATGTTTTTGTCGGAAAATTATATGTAACTGCACCATACCCAATGTGTTCCAATATTTTACATGTGTTTATGTGGGAAACCGAAATTTACCTTTTTTTGTATCTCTGGGTGCGATAACTTTTGTAAAAATCGCCAGAGTTTGATTAAATGTCGCCCAGATATGTAAGATAGCATGTACTTGAACGAGTTCGAAAACCAGACGGATCACATTATAACCCGGAAGGGGGGTTTTAGGGGGTTTTGTACTCCATATATATTGACGTATGTGTCCGTAAATGCGATAAATTTTGAAAAAAGTCTCGATTTCGATTAAGTTTGCCACTAATGTGTAAAGTGACATTAGTGACTTTAAGTTCGAAAACTAGGAAGATCAGACCATGGGGAGGGGGTTTTATGGAGGTTTACAATTATCCAAAATCAGTTTCTATTTTCTATTTTAAGTTTAAGTTAAGCAGCAAATTACTGCAATACTAGTTATTTTTATCTAATCTATGCTTCTTTTTCTATAAATTTGCCCTTTGAAATCTAAGAAAAAATAAAAAAAGGTTGATTTTGGCAAAACTTAACATTAAAGACAAAGGACATTTTATTTTGTTGTTTAGAGTTGTATTTTAACGCAACGCTTAATCAAGGAACCTTTACTGTACCAGCCCGACCACGACGGACAACAAATTTGTTTTGGAGATTATATGTTTACCTAATGGTCTATTTTCGGACTTAAAAGAGTTTTGTATCAACGTAAGTTTCTTGAAAAAAATAACAACACACACAACCCGATCTTAACGGTTTCTTTATAATGTTCAAAGTCAACTAACTTGTTGATCACCATTATACTCTAATAATGTATTCTTGAAAATACAGTATATGTATATATTAAAAATTAAAAAAATGATCGCCTGGAAACTACTTTTCTGAATTATAGGAACATAAGTTACCAGTCGTATATTGTATCATTTCGCCATAATATGAACTAAGACAAAAACATTCAGTGATAATTACTTTCTTCGAACCTCGATATATGAATATTGCTAACATCTACGCACATTTTACAATGCTTAGCCTATAAACTTTTAAAGTCAAGAAGTTAGAGATTAAATAAAGTAAAACACTTAGTGCATTTCACTTCAGCCTTTTGTTTGTATAAAACGTACTAGCTGCCATCGTACCCGGGTTCACCTGGGAATAAAACTTGTGGTGTGTGCTGCACTCTGTGGTTAACCCGTGGAATTACTACGAATCATGATCAACTGTTTTAATTTTCATCAGCTCAAACCAAAGTAATGCCCATAAGAATAACACTGGATTGGACCCCATTGCAATTTCTTAAAGTCCTTTCTTAGTGGTTACTTACGTTATGGAAAGAGTATACGTGCCAAATTTCGTGGTTGTAGGTGTCGAGGTTTGGCTTGGGGGTTGGTGGGGTTTTCGTATTTATAGATATAGATTGCATGCTTTTACTCTGTAATCATCCAGATGAGGTTACTATAATTTTTCATGTTGTATTCTTGGTCTCCCACACTCTACTCCGTAGTAAAAGTGACGTTGATCGGATCACTCCCATTGGTCCAGGAAACGTAAACCACCAATGTAAGATTCCACAAAGGTCTTTAAACATTATCTTTACTATTATGCAAAAAAGCTTAGACTTATTTATTTAAGCGTTTAAGGTGGATATAACTCAAGATCACGTTGTTTTACTATGGTTTTATTAGGAAACAAATATCTGCAACATAGTATTGAACTTAAGAAAATACACTAAACATTATAATACATCAAACATTTAGTTTCTCTATATCACACTTTGAATTATGGTACAAAATTGATATGTACATTAATATTACTGTTGTAAGAGAAATATATTAACACCAGAGATAAAAACATCAAATATTTTTGTAGAGGTAATCTGTTTTATATACTGTTATAAGTAGACCAAACCTTTTACTCCAAAATCTCGCAAATCAAAATAAATATCTAAATACATGCTTACAAATTATGAAATATAATTATTCACGACTAAACTAATGGGTTTAAAACATATTGTAAATTAAAATACGGATAAAATATTAGTATAAATCCAAATATTATTGTTTTATGAATATTATCTTTTATAACCTTTTTGTTTCTTATATTTTTTACAGTTTGTATGCATATTTATTTTCTTTAGGATATTAAAATTAGAACTATAGAAGCTCCGAATATAACAAATATGCAACTGTTAATTAATTTAACAGAAATTTCTTTAAATTGATGTTATTTAGCGATTAAAATTTGACTTGTATACATATATATTGCATACATTACTTTTTTTCTAAACTTAAGAGTCAATCTGACTTTATAATTAGTACTTTTGCTTAGTAACTCGTCATGGTGTTTTTGATAAATTTATGTTGTTTATTTAAATTTTAACTATCCAAAGCACAGTTAGCATCCAAATATTTAAATCGTATGCCATTATGTTCTTTCATTAGTTATATTACGACGAATGCAAATATAATTAGTATTCCAATCATCTTAAAATTATCTTATCAATAAATAAGCAATTATTTAGTTTTTTTTTACCTTGTAAATATGATTTTTAAGGTGTGAGCTTTCTTCCTTTGCACTTAAAACCGTAAATAAATACATAATAATATTTAATTATTTAAAATAACATTATTTAAATTATTCCTAACTCTATATTAGATTTATCAATCAATGTTGGTGTAACACTATCAGTAAATAGAATCTACAAAATAAATTAAAATTCTTTTGTACTGTACAAATATTACATTGTGTGTAAAGTGGATAAAACATGGTGTATTCTTTCACTTGAGTATCTAGGTGTTAAATACATTTGGGGTGATGATAATGGTAAATATAATACATTAGTTAAATCGGTTATTTTCTTGTTTTTTCAATTTTAACTTTTTTATTGACTTGGAGATACTGTACACTGCACTCAAATTCGCTATAGTTCACTCAAGGCTTAGAACAAATTCATACAGTCCATCAGAGTTTAAATTTACCTTCCAATGTGTAAAGTCAGCTTATAAGTAATATGTACTTGGATAGTAACACCTACGTTTTATTCACTTTATTCAATACCTCTTTTGTAATTGAATATCGAAATATATTGTGTCTGGGGACTCGATCGTCACTTAATTGCTCGAGGAAGATACAAAACAGTCCACGTGCCTGTCACTTAGTGGGTTTCGTCGTTGGCGCACTTGTACACAGTGCGGTAGAAGGTCTTGTAGACCGTCTGGTACTCGGCTATTGTTCTCAAACAGACTTTTGAACTTACACCGCATTTCGTCTGCACTCGCCTTTTCACCAGTTTTCGAAATCCTCTAGTATATGGCTCTTGGACAAATCTGTAGTCACAGTTCCTAAAACACAAATACATAGTTAGATAATGTACTAGTCAAATAATTGATTAGTATTTCGCATTTATATGTGGTCGATTTTAGGCTTGTTAGCAACAATACAGTTATAGCTATAATACAATGTGTAATCGAGAACCATGTGGATATTTTACGTAAAACACTGCATTAGTTACATTTCCTTACATTTCCAAATGGACATATCCATTTTTTCGTTTATCGCTTAATCGCTGTGTAAGACGCCGACGCAAGTGAGGCGTATTTTAAGGTGTAGCCTTGTTACTGACTAAGACGGCTGATTCTTTAGCCAGGAGCATGAATTAATAGCCCAATGACCAATGGAAGCCTGATCCAGTATCGAACTTTCACAAATTGTTCTCATGATCGGTCAGGCGAACTTAAAATTATGAAGCAAGCACGCTAACCACTGTGTTACGCAGCTATTACTCCAAGTTCCTGTTTAAATTACTATCCGTTGTATCATACTTTTTAGTACAGAAATACTCGACTTGCAATCTCATAACGTGGGCCTACTTGGTCTGACAGCGGGTGCCCTCGGTGTGGGGCGCGCACAGGCAGGTGTTGCCGGGGGCGCAGGTTGCGCCGTTCTCGCAGGGCGGGTCGCAGAGGGGCTGGGCGCAGGTGGGGCCCGTGGCGTTGGCGGGGCACTCGCACAGGTCCGGGCCCACGCACACGCCGCCGCTCATGCAGCCCCTCGTGCAGGTAACTGAGGACACGGCACACACATCAGGGGCGAAGTGAAGCAGGGCGAACAGGGAAAATACTTTCACATTCAAACAAAAAATATAAGTACTAAATGATTAAAATTGAAAAAACTGGACTTGTGCTTACTCTAACTTTGCTGGCTAAGAAAACGGGTTGACATAATCCGTAATCATACAATGACGTCTACGATTCGTACCCAAAATATTCATGTTTTGATCAAATAAAGCAACATATTTATGGTACAAATTTAACTAAAACACTAATTGCACTACGTAGCCAATTTTTGTTTTGTTAGATTCTAATTTACTTCACGATAATTTTATACTTTATCGAACAACAATGCGAACAGTCTGCTCTTTGTGTGAATTTATTATTGATCAAATTTAGTTTTTATTTAAATAAAAGACAACATTTAAAACGTCGCTAAAATATCGTTGTTTTGTTAAACTAGCGTAAGTTTCCGTATTACTATGAATATTATAATTTGACACACACTCTCCTGTTAACGAATTGCTGGTATGTTTAATAAAATAATACAGTAACAGTTTAATGAAGCAGCAGTAATTTAGTTTCTTCAACCACCTCTAAAAATCACTGGTATTTCTAATGTTAACTGTACAAGCTATATACCAGCTGTAGTAGCTTTAGCAACTATGACGCTTCGTTTTTAACGAAGACAACTTTCCTGACATAATCAGGGATTTTAGGATAACAAACTTTAGGAGGGAATATAACTTTGATCGGAGGGGTTGGCATGACAACTGCATAAACCAAGTCTAGTTGTTGTTTTCAGGCTTGAGAGTTGTGAGAAGCTTTAGGATATTTTGTTTTTATCTTTTTAGTTTTTTAACTACGATAAAAATCATGTAAATTAATATATATTTAAGCGTTTTAGATGCCAAAACTACTATACAATACAGTGCACAGCTTTTATACTGTCCATTAGAAATATCATTACACATAGTTTAACCAAACAAACAATATGTGTGCTATGTTTAGTGGCAAAACGTGTAATGTTATACGGTGTTAGAAAAAGTTTTCCTTGAGTGACGTCCACTATGTAACTATTTTATGTTCGTAGTGTATTAAACTACTCAAATTAACATCATATATCATAAGGTAAACAGGTACTCCTCACGATTGGGCAGCACAGTTGGAAACTTCATTGAAAGGCAGAGCGAGATTTTGTTATCTTTGTTATAACCTAACGACTCCACTAGATGGCTAGCCACGCGTGAGGAGGAGCTACTAACAGTTCTGACAGAGACGACCGTGGGTGGCGGGCGGGCACAGACAGTGCTGAGGACCCACGCAGCGGCCGCCTCGCTGGCACGGCGGGTCGCACACCGCTGGAACATCCACATAATTGTATCAAATATAATATCCTCGCACCATACATATATTTCATACACTGAAATAAAAATTACAATTACATTTTTTATCAAAATACAAACTCCAGACTGACTGAATTAGAGTTCAAGGTCTAGATTCAAATTGATAGAGACAATTGGTTTATTTGCAATACTCTCATGGCACCATATATTCCCAGTGCCGACTAATATTACATCCCTTCACAAAAACGTAGGAAAACCAAGAAGTGTCCATGACAAGTTATTCTTGCATAAGTGATGACAATCAATTCACAGTCAAGAAGATTTGTAAACTTGACTGCACACTACATATTTTATGCTTAAGCTTAGCTAACACAACTGTATAAAGTTGAATATTAATAAAATACAAAACTATCAGCTTTATTTGTTATGAATTCATAGTAACCAATACTAATAATACAACAAACAGACATCCTATTCATATTCAATTTCTTTCATGCAATGCTCGCAAAGGTAATATTGTACCAATATTGTAAAGCCAATATTGCAAATCAAGTGAATAGTAACACAAAGAAAGTTTATATTTGTTAACAATTAATATTCGGTTTTACACTATTTACCGTTTGTGCCCACACAGTAACGTAAGTTCCAAGTACTCAATTTTTGTTTGTAGTTATCTCTTATTCAAAACAAAATTACATGTTGCACCGTTTATTTTGTACTAAAAATTTGCAGTAAAATCGCACCTAAAACATTAAAATATACGGTATCAGAGAGTAATTTTATCATTTAGACTCATCCACATTTCATACTATCATATTTTTGAGACTATATCACATTGTTGATAAGTTATAATAGTAAATTTAATTATTATTTTATTAGCTTCAAGCCATACATATATTACCCTTTTTATTTAATACGCGAGTTACAATCTCATCTGAATACTTGAATTTACATGTCAGTGGAAATTTGTAAAATGTTTAGGATACTTCTAAACATAAACGGTTTGAACGGTTATTTCAAAACGTTAAAAAACATTTGCCAATTGCACAAATAAACACCATAATAAAAACGATTTAACCACTATATTATATTGTTTGTTCGTAAGACAAACACTAGCTTTATTTACACCACACTACTTCTATGATTATAACGTTCTCAAAGGAAATGTAAATATATGTGTCTGATGCTATAGTACAACTAATTAGTTAGCATGTCCATACTGGTTACATAAGACGTGAGAAACAAATGTAATAACACCTTTACGACATCTTTACTACAACTGCATACTATACTGGCTATACTCGAGTGGGATACTGACGTGTAGAGCAGTCGGGACCGGACCAGCAGGGAGAACAGTTGCACTTGCCCGCGGCGACGCAGACCCCACCGTTGAGGCAGCCCCTGGGGCACAGGGACTCCTGACACAGCGACCCGTGGAACCCAGGGAGACACTGGCATACTCCGGGGGAGACACACGCGCCGCCCGGCTCACACCCGTCCGGGCACATTGCTGCAACGTACATGCACAGTGTTACACTAGAGGCACAGGGACTCCTGACACAGTGACCCGTGGAACCCGGGGAGACACTGGCACACTCCAGGGGAGACGCACTCACACTCCGGGGAAGACGCACGCGCCGCCCGGCTCACACCCGTCCGGGCACATTGCTGCAACGTACATGCACAGTGTTACACTAGAGGCACAGGGACTCCTGACACAGTGACCCGTGGAACCCGGGGAGACACTGGCACACTCCAGGGGAGACGCACTCACACTCCGGGGAAGACGCACGCGCCGCCCGGCTCACACCCGTCCGGGCACATTGCTGCAACGTACATGCACAGTGTTACACTAGAGGCACAGGGACTCCTGACACAGTGACCCGTGGAACCCGGGGAGACACTGGCACACTCCAGGGGAGACGCACTCACACTCCGGGGAAGACGCACGCGCCGCCCGGCTCACACCCGTCCGGGCACATCGCTGCAACGTACATGCACAGTGTTACACTAGAGGCACAGGGACTCCTGACACAGTGATCCGTGGATCCCGGGGAGACTCTGGCACACTCCGGGGGGGACGCACGCGCCGCCAGGCTCACACCCGTCCGGGCACATTGCTGCAACGTACATGCACAGTGTTACACTAGAGGCACAGGGACTCCTGACACAGCGACCCGTGGAACCCGGGGAGACACTGGCACATTCCGGGGGAGACGCACGCGCCGCCAGGCTCACACCCGTCCGGGCACATCGCTGCAACGTACATGCACAGTGTTACACTAGAGGCACAGGAACTGCTGACACAGGGACCCGTGGAACCCGGGGAGACACTGGCACACTCCGGGGGAGACACACACGCTGTCAGGCTCACACCCGTCTGGGCACATCGCTGCAGCAACGTACATGCACAGTGTTACACTAGAGGCACAGGGACTCCTGACACAGCGACCCGTGGAACCCGGGGAGACACTGGCACACTCCGGGGGAGACACACACGCCGCCAGGCTCACACCCGGCCGGGCACATCGCTGCAACGTACATGCACAGTGTTACACTAGAGGCACAGGGACTCCTGACACAGTGACCCGTGGAACCCATGGAGACACTGGCATACTCCGGGGGAGACACACACGCCGCCAGGCTCACACCCGTCCCGGCACATCGCTGCAACGTAGATGCACAGTGTTACACTAGAGGCACAAGGGACTCCTGACACAGTGACCCGTGGAACCCAGGGAGACACTGGCATACTCCGGGTGAGACGCACGCGCCACCGGGCTCACACCCGTCCGGGCACATTGCTGCAACGTACATGCACAGTGTTACACTAGAGGCACAGGGACTCCTGACACAGTGACCCGTGGAACCCGGGGAGACACTGGCACACTCCGGGGGAGACACACACGCCGCCAGGCTCACACCCGTCCGGGCACATCGCTGCAACGTACATGCACAGAGTTACACTAGAGGCAGAAGGACTCGTGACACAGTGACCCGTGGAACCCGGGGAGACACTGGCACACTCCGGGGGAGACACACACGCCGCCAGGCTTACACCCGTCCGGGCACATCGCTGCAACGTACATGCACAGTGTTATACTAGAGGCGCAGGGACTCCTGACACAGTGACCCGTGGAACCCGGGGAGACACTGGCACACTCCGGGGGAGACACACACGCCGCCAGGCTCACACCCGTCCGGGCACATCGCTGCAACGTAGACACTTGGTAAGGTCGGTTACATTATGAACTTGATTGACAATTTGAAATAATCTGCCTGATACTAATTCACCATTGACATAATTTACTTAATCATTCTAATATTTCTTTTATATCCCTATAGCCTCTTGTCTTCTTAAGCAAGCAGACAGTATTTTTCTGAACTATGCACTAAACTAAATTTAATTAAATCTTTGAATGAATGTAAATGTAACGAAATAACACCGACGTAAAACGAGTATTAGTCAGCTGCAAGCGATAATTAAAAGCGTAACCGCGTACGATAATTAATAGCGTAAACTAATGGTTTCCTTTAACGGGTTGACAAATTGAGACATAATAATAACGAATACCATAAATGCTGATAAAGATTTATTATAATGATATTCTGTAATATCTGAATGAATTAATAGTACACATAGCAGCAGTTTCAATTCAATTCAACGTCTTTGTTTACTTTTTCTTTTCTTATCATTATCTTATTAAAAAATAAGGCGATTTTTGTGAAGGGGCTGCATGCGCAAATACTGTGTCTTAAGTCAAGTTTTTTTTCATATGAAAGCCCTTAACATCTAGATGTGCCTTTTGGGGTTGTTGTTGTTGTTATTGGCGGATTAGGAAACCCCAGCTTTGCTGCTAGTCACCTCTTCCACAAGCGGGAATATTGCGAAAGTTACCGGAAAGATAGGATATAGCAGGAAAGGAAAGAGTGGGAAGGGGCGGCAGCCAAATCGACCCCTCAGAGGGCCAATTCCCGTGCCCCTGTGACAGCTGGGATGAGGCTCTCAACAGGAGACCCTCATTTTGCCCTGCAACAGGTCAACTCAACGGACAGGGTATCCATGTACAACAGCCAGGGACCATTCATTCTCAGGTTGGCAGGAGGGACCAAACCCGGAGACTCTGTCCCTAGCCGCTGCAAATGGAGGGGCCAAAGGTGAAAGGGAAGTTAGTCATAATGGACAGCCAAAAGACTTACCAGTATATGTAATGACAACTTCATTTGCTGTACCCAATGTCAGCCTCAAAGCTTTTTGGGGTTTTGAAAAAAAATCACTTTAGGACTTTGGCTTTTAAAATTCCAATGTTAATCTTATGGGAGAATATAAATCAATGTAGTTGAATATTATTTAACATCAGTTGTTGATAATAACAAAACACAGAATAGACGGAAGAACAGCTGTTTTAAGCTAACTTCTAGAATGACATCACAATAATGCGAGTTGGGTAGTCCTATAAGGAAATTATTTGCTCGAATATGAACAACTGGATTCGCAAGTTGAATTTGTTCAAATATCTACAAAATGTATCTTAAATTTATTAAAAATAGTTTATACAATAATAAAATGCGTGCTAATATTATTCAAGTATAAACAATGTGGCAACGACGAAACAACTTCAATCACTAAACAAAAATATGAATCCAGAACAGTTAAAAGATATGATAAAGGTAATTTCTGAGAGCCAACAAAATCTTATCGAAGGTTTTGTTATTAGGATGATAGAAAATTTACGAATTCCTCACTCAGAAACAACGGCAGTGAGTAACATTCCACCTTTACCTTACTTGGTCCAGGTAATCGTATTGAAAATGTCAATTACAAAACATTATGTCAATATTTCGGTGACATGCTATCACTACATAGAAACTCAGTAGTTTCTCAGCATTACTTATTTTGTACATACCATAAATACAATGAAATCATTCCATGATATAGCTTCACTTCAAAAAGATCTCCCTAAATGAGAATTAAATGTGCAATGTGAATGTTCAAAGTCAGTTTCTGTTTCAAATTTTCTTGCGTGCACAGTTTATTACAGGCTTAAAAAGAACGATTGGATTTGTGAGAAACCTCTTAAAATGGATGCTATTTCATTCAACGATGTATTAATCAAAGCAACTACTCTCGAAGCTTCCCGTCTTGAGGTATAAACACTAAACAAGAGTCAGGTAACAAATATTCCACCTTGTGACGTATATATCAAGAAATTCTCAAAACAATCTAGTGCTACTTATAGAAATCTATCACAACCTAGTCAAGTTCAAGGTTCTAATCTTGTACAACATAGAATTAGATCTAAATGTAATATTAATTATTCACAATTGGGGATTGATCACCTATGCTTGAGATGTGGCCGCAATAATCATCATGCTTCAGAATGCCAAACAGATAACTTATCATTACACTGCATGCTTGTTCCCGGCAAGGCCATGTTTCCAAAGTGTTCATTGCGTCTCTACTAAGGACCATACTTCTAAAGCATCATCAAGCTCATCAACTAAATAATATTAATACTGGTACGTTTGAGGACTTTGGTTTTAATTATTTAAACCATAACTAACATGCAGTCAACATTATAATATGACAACATTTAATCTGCAAAAACCACTGATTCTCAAAAATATATCGTTGCAATATATAAATCTGTAACAAACCAATTCAGTTTAAAGTAAATTCCGGAGCAGGGCGAACTCTAATTTCAGAAACTGATGTCAACATTTTGAATCTAAATAAGGTTATGACACCCACAGACATTTTCTTTAGGGATTGCACAAATTATAATGATTATAATCGTTCATGGTACGACAAAAGAAGAATTTTTTCAGAATCTCAAAAGCAGCCTTCTTCGTCTTCATGAAAATGACATGCATATAGACAAGGAAAATGTGTATTATTTTGTGAAACAATTGAATCCCTCAGAGATGATATCCATACCCATGACAGAACCTGAAACCAACTGAGAACGTATCCATATTGATTACGCAGGTCCATTCAATAACAGCTATTTTCTAATATGTGTTGACTCAAAATCAAAATGGTTAAATATCAAAACAATGTCTTCTCAGTTGGAAACAACAAAACAAAGTACTTACTTTTCGTTTTAAAGTTAGTGGGTAAGTGGGGATATCTGTTATCTCCAGATGAATAAACAGTACCCATATCAGCTGTTGTAATTCAGTTCAAAATATTTGTTTACTTTTACCTTTCTTATTGTATTTGTTCAAATATCTACAAAATGTATTTTCAATTTGTTCAAATTAATTGATTACAGTAATAAAATCCGTGCGATTAATTTTCAAATATAAAACACATTCCTAGACTTATTTTGAAGTATCATGTTAACTTTGTAGGCAATTCTTCTCTGTATATTTTTATTTATTTTTAATTGTTTTATTGTAGCACGATTTTCCTACTGGTGATGTAATATGACTAATCATAGCAAATATCATGATCAAGTAAGTGGATTAACAATCTAATTTAAGCATCCAGTCTTTTTTCTCTCAATCATAATCTCTGCCTAATACATTCCCATCTACATTGAATTGTAATTTTGAGTAAATATTACTAAAGTAGAAGTACAAAATAATATTTGTTTTTCGATACGGGCACTCACAGGCAGTCTTAAGTGCTCTTCGAAAACGGCCGCAATGTAAATAAAGCGTTATCAATATAGGCTGAATAAAAGAATAATCATAAAACATACTCAACCCTAAAGATGTTAATCTGTAATCAGCTAAGGAAATTAATACAATAATACTTGCTTATTATATATATATATATATATATATATATATATATATATATATATATATGAGTTTATATATATTTATATATTAATTTATAATAATAATAGTTTGTATATTATTTACATACATGCGCAGCGAGGATGATTAAATTGATCGGGACAGGAACAGACCCCTGGCTTGATGCATTGTCCTCCATTCATGCAGGGTGGACGGCATACAGCTACAATGAAAAACATTATAAAATATATATAACAGTTAAAACAAAGATGAATAATTTTGCTCCAACTTAAATTTGCTGAACATTTCAAGTTACAATACCTTGGCTTGAGTCAGGTATTTAAGAAAATGATTTATTCATTTGTTTTCAAAGTTGTTTTTCAATTTCATTCTCGCTTTGAATGCATTGGTAACCCAGTTATTCGCGATTCAAATTTAAACAGTTACAGTTAAATAAAAAATATTACTAGTAAAACAAAGCACAGTTTTTAAGGATGGTTAATTTTGTGCCTATTCATTGCAAAAAAGTTTGTATTATTTTAATACTGTTTTAGTAATTTAGATAAATTATTAAAGAAAATTTCATTTGAGTGTGCCAAAAAAGACACTATCAAACATTCAAAACTAAAAATCTGTGCTACACATGTTTTTGTTACACGAAAGATTTATTTTAAAACTGTAAAGAAACAATGATTTCGTAATTACATTTAAGTTTTTAATTAAACAAGTGTTTTACGATTGAATAAACACGACATTAGAATTACTCACGAATCTGGCAAGTCTGGCCTGTGTATTCAGGTGGACAGGAGCAGTAGCCGCTGTTATGACAAATGCCACCATGCAGACAGGGACCAGGGCAAGAGCGTATCTCGCAGTGCCGTCCCTGGTAGCCCGGTGTACAGTGGCAGGTGCGCCGCTTGACGTGGCACTTGCCTCCGTTCTGGCACCCGCACACATCTTCACCTTCTGTAACATCATTGTGTGAATACTGCAGCTATCAGAGCCAGGACCTCACATTGCCGTCCCTGATAGCCCGGTGTACAGTGGCAGGTGCGCCGCTTGACGTGGCACTTGCCCCCGTTCTGGCACCCACACACATCTTCACCTTCTGTAACATCATTGTGTGAAAACTGCAGCTATCAGAGCCAGGACCTCACAGTGAAGTCCCTGGTAGCCCGGTGTAAAGTGGCAGGTGCGCCGCTTGACGTGGCACTTGCCCCCGTTCTGGCACCCGCACACATCTTCACCTTCTGTAACATCATTGTGTGAATACTGCAGCTATCAGAGCCAGGACCTCACAGTGCCGTCCCTGATAGCCCGGTGTACAGTGGCAGGTGCGCCGCTTGACGTGGCACTTGCCCCCGTTCTGGCACCCACACACATCTTCACCTTCTGTAACATCATTGTGTGAATACTGCAGCTATCAGAGCCAGGACCTCACAGTGCCGTCCCTGATAGCCCGGTGTACAGTGGCAGGTGCGCCGCTTAACGTGGCACTTGCCCCCGTTCTGGCACCCACACACATCTTCACCTTCTGTAACATCATTGTGTGAATACTGCAGCTATCAGAGCCAGGACCTCACAGTGCCGTCCCTGATAGCCCGGTGTACAGTGGCAGGTGCGCCGCTTGAAGTGGGACTTGCCTCCGTTCTGGCAACCGCACACATCTTCACCTTCTGTAACATCATTGTGTGAATACTGCAGCTATCAGAGCCAGGACCTCACAGTGCCGTCCCTGATAGCCCGGTGTACAGTGGCAGGTGCACCGCTTGACGTGGCACTTGCCTCCGTTCTGGCACCCACACACATCTTCACCTTCTGTAACATCATTGTGTCAATACTGCAGCTATCAGAGCCAGGAACTCGCAGTGCCGTCCCTGATAGTCCGGTGTACAGTGGCAGGTGCGCCGCTTGACGTGGCACTTGCCTCCGTTCTGGCACCCATACACATCTTCACCTTCTGTAACATCATTGTGTGAATACTGCAGCTATCAGAGCCAGGACCTCACAGTGCCGTCCCTGATAGCCCGGTGTACAGTGGCAGGTGCGCCGCTTGACGTGGCACTTGCCCCCGTTCTGGCACCCACACACATCTTCACCTTCTGTAACATCATTGTGTGAATACTGCAGCTATCAGAGCCTGGACCTCACAGTGCCGTCCCTGATAGCCCGGTGTACAGTGGCAGGTGCGCCACTTGACGTGGCACTTGCCCCCGTTCTGGCACCCGCACACATCTTCACCTTCTGGAACATCATTGTGTGAATACTGCAGCTATCAGAGCCAGGACCTCACAGTGCCGTCCCTGATAGCCCGGTGTACAGTGGCAGGTGCGCCGCTTGACGTGGAATTTGCCTCCGTTCTGGCACCCGCACACATCTTCACCTTCTGTAATATCATTGTGTGAATACTGCAGCTATCAGGGCTAGAACCTCGCAGTGGCGTCTCTGACAGCCCAGTGTACAGTGGCAGGTGCGCCGCTTGACGTGGCACTTGCCTCCGTTCTGGTACCCACACACATCTTCACCTTCTGTAACATCATTGTGTGAACACTGCAGCTATCAGAGCCAGGACCTCACAGTGCCGTCCCTGATAGCTCGGTGTACAGTGGCAGGTGCGCCACTTGACGTGGCACTTGCCCCCGTTCTGGCACCCACACACATATTCACCTTCTGGAACATCATTGTGTGAATACTGCAGCTATCAGAGCCAGGACCTCACAGTGCCGTCCCTGATAGCCCGGTGTACAGTGGCAGGTGCGCCGCTTGACGTGGAATTTGCCTCCGTTCTGGCACCCGCACACATCTTCACCTTCTGTAATATCATTGTGTGAATACTGCAGCTATCAGGGCCAGAACCTCGCAGTGCCGTCTCTGACAGCCCGGTGTACAGTGGCAGGTGCGCCGCTTGACGTGGCACTTGCCCCCGTTCTGGCACCCACACACATCTTCACCTTCTGTAACATCATTGTGTGAATACTGCAGCTATCAGAGCCAGGACCTCACAGTGCCGTCCCTGATAGCCCGGTGTACAGTGGCAGGTGTGCCGCTTGACGTGGAATTTGCCTCCGTTCTGGCACCCGCATACATCTTCACCTTCTGTAATATCATTGTGTGAATACTGCAGCTATCAGAGCCAGGACCTCACAGTGCCGTCCCTGATAGCCCGGTGTACAGTGGCAGGTGCGCCGCTTGACGTGGCACTTGCCTCCGTTCTGGCACCCACACACATCTTCACCTTCTGTAACATCATTGTGTGAATACTGCAGCTATCAGAGCCAGGACCTCACAGTGCCGTCCCTGATAACCCGGTGTACAGTGGCAGGTGCGCCGCTTGATGTGGCACTTGCCCCCGTTCTGGCACCCACACACATCTTCACCTTCTGTAACATCATTGTGTGAATACTGCAGCTATCAGGGCCAGGACCTCACAGTGCCGTCCCTGATAGCCCGGTGTACAGTGGCAGGTGCGCCGCTTGACGTGGCACTTGCCTCCGTTCTGGCACCCATACACATCTTCACCTTCTGTAACATCATTGTGTGAATACTGCAGCTATCAGAGCCAGGACCTCACAGTGCCGTCCCTGATAGCCCGGTGTACAGTGGCAGATGCGCCGCTTGCCGTGGCACTTGCCCCCGTTCTGGCACCCACACACATCTTCACCTTCTGTAACATCATTGTGTGAATACTGCAGCTATCAGAGCCTGGACCTCACAGTGCCGTCCCTGATAGCCCGGTGTACAGTGGCAGGTGCGCCACTTGACGTGGCACTTGCCCCCGTTCTGGCACCCGCACACATCTTCACCTTCTGGAACATCATTGTGTGAATACTGCAGCTATCAGAGCCAGGACCTCACAGTGCCGTCCCTGATAGCCCGGTGTACAGTGGCAGGTGCGCCGCTTGACGTGGAATTTGCCTCCGTTCTGGCACCCGCACACATCTTCACCTTCTGTAATATCATTGTGTGAATACTGCAGCTATCAGGGCTAGAACCTCGCAGTGGCGTCTCTGACAGCCCGGTGTACAGTGGCAGGTGCGCCGCTTGACGTGGCACTTGCCTCCGTTCTGGCACCCACACACATCTTCACCTTCTGTAACATCATTGTGTGAATACTGCAGCTATCAGAGCCAGGACCTCACAGTGCCGTCCCTGATAGCTCGGTGTACAGTGGCAGGTGTGCCACTTGACGTGGCACTTGCCCCCGTTCTGGCACCCACACACATATTCACCTTCTGGAACATCATTGTGTGAATACTGCAGCTATCAGAGCCAGGACCTCACAGTGCCGTCCCTGATAGCCCGGTGTACAGTGGCAGGTGTGCCGCTTGACGTGGAATTTGCCTCCGTTCTGGCCCCCGCACACATCTTCACCTTCTGTAATATCATTGTGTGAATACTGCAGCTATCAGAGCCAGGACCTCACAGTGCCGTCCCTGATAACCCGGTGTACAGTGGCAGGTGCGCCGCTTGATGTGGCACTTGCCCCCGTTCTGGCACCCACACACATCTTCACCTTCTGTAACATCATTGTGTGAATACTGCAGCTATCAGGGCCAGGACCTCACAGTGCCGTCCCTGATAGCCCGGTGTACAGTGGCAGGTGCGCCGCTTGACGTGGCACTTGCCTCCGTTCTGGCACCCGCACACATCTTCACCTTCTGTAACATCATTGTGTGAATACTGCAGCTATCAGAGCCAGGACCTCATAGTGCCGTCCCTGATAGCCCGGTGTACAGTGGCAGGTGCGCCGCTTGATGTGGCACTTGCCCCCGTTCTGGCACCCACACACATCTTCACCTTCTGTAACATCATTGTGTGAATACTGCAGCTATCAGGACCAGGACCTCGCAGTGGCGTCTCTGATAGCCCGGTGTACAGTGGCAGGTGCGCCGCTTGACGTGGCACTTGCCTCCGTTCTGGCACCCACACACATATTCACCTTCTGTAACATCATTGTGTGAATACTGCTGCTATGAGGGCCAAAACCTCGCAGTGGCGTCCCTGATAGCCCTGTGTACAGGGGCAGGTGCGACGCGACGTGTGTGTCATTGTCATTCTCTGTAACATCAGTTTGTAAATACTACTCCCATTAGGGCCCGGATTCAAAGTTAATCACAGTGTATTGTATCTGGAGCCAGTATCACTTAAAATTGCCTATTTTGGACATTAGTGCAAATTTTGTAACAGAAGACTGACAATGAAAGTTGTATACCCATCACAATCGAGTTGTAATAGAATCTTCTTCAAGAAGTTCTGGAAAAATTTAACTTTGAATAAGCAGGGTCATTAGGTAGTACATATGACCTTCCATGCTGTGATGAGAATCTTTGACGTTCTCCGAAAAGGTTTGCTTATATCCCTGCTGTTCTATTTCAGGAAGTCCCACGCATAGATTTTATTTGGGTTATCTATTCTAAATGTTATAATTTGCTTGTGGTTGGTATATATATTTAGTGCAAGGGTTGTATGTAGCCACCATTTTAAAAGGGGATCTACTTGAAGATTTTTCGCAAATTATAAATAAAGATAATATCCTGCCAAGGATAAGCTAGCTAAATTATTTTTTAATAAATATTTTATAGTTCTAGTAAGAGATATACAAGGCTAACAATGCAACATTAACATGTTATATAATGATTTATATTTAACTTGAGAAATTATGAAATCATCTGAAGTTGTGTATTTAATAAATATATTATGCCAGTTATTTCTTTCTCAGTATAAATGTTATATTTCAACAAAGTTATTACTTTTGCGCCGTGAGTAATGTTGTAAGTGTACGATTAAAATTTATTGTTAAAACCAACCCCCATAAATAATTTGTTAAAAATCAAAACCATTATTACTTTTCTCAGAGGAGTTTGCAGGTGTCGACGCGCTGCTGACGCTGCATGGCGCTAAGCTGCAGGGGCGAGTCTCGGTTTTATCACGGGCAGTCTCTAAGCAGAAGTCCATCCAGACCCCAGCGTTAGTACAGGACAGACGGCGAGTCTGGAGACCCAGGCCGCACGTCGCGCTGCACCGCGACCATGCCGCCCACTCGTACTCTACAACAGTACACCTACACTGTAGTACAGGCCACACGGCGAGTCTGGAGACCCAGGCCGCACGTCACACTGCACCGCGACCACGCCGCCCACTCGTACTCTACAAGAGTACACCTACACTGCAGTACAGGCCACACGGCGAGTCTGGAGACCCAGGCCGCACATCACGCTGCACCACGACCACGGCGCCCACTCGTACTCTACAACAGTACACCTACACTGCAGTACAGGCCACACGGCGAGTCTGGAGGCCCAGGCCGCACATCACGCTGCACCGCGACCACGCCGCCCACTCGTACTCTACATCAGTACACCTACACTGTAGGACAGGACACACGGTGAGTCTGGTGACCCAGGCCGCACGTCGCACTGCACCGCGACCATGCCGCCCACTCGTACTCTACAACAGTACACCTACACTGCAGTACAGGCCACACGGCGAGTCTGGAGACCCAGGCCGCACGTCACGCTGCACCGCGACCACGCCGCCCACTCGTACTCTACAACAGTACACCTACACTGCAGTACAGGCCACACGGCTAGTCTGGAGACCCAGGCCGCACAACGCGCTGCAACCGTGACCACGCCGCCCACTCGTACTCTGCAACATTACACCTACACTGCAGTACAGGCCACACGGCGAGTCTGGAGACCCAGGCCGCACGTCACGCTGCACCGCGACCACGCCGCCCACTCGTACTCTACAACAGTACACCTACACTGCAGTACAGGCCACACGGCGAGTCTGGAGACCCAGGCCGCACGTCACGCTGCACCGCGACCACGCCGCCCACTCGTACTCTACAACAGTACATCTACACTGCAGTACAGGCCACACGGCGAGTCTGGAGACCCAGGCCGCACGTCACGCTGCACCGCGACCACGCCGCCCACTCGTACTCTACATCAGTACACCTACACTGTAGGACAGGACACACGGCGAGTCTGGTGACCCAGGCCGCACGTCACGCTGCACCGCGACCACGCCGCCCACTCGTACTCTACATCAGTACACCTACACTGTAGGACAGGACACACGGCGAGTCTGGTGACCCAGGCCGCACGTCACGTTGCACCGCGACCATGCCGCCCACTCGTACTCTACAACAGTACACCTACACTGCAGTACAGGCCACACGGCGAGTCTGGAGACCCAGGCCGCACATCGCGTTGCAACCGCGACCACGCCGCCCACTCGTACTCTGCAACATTACACCTACACTGCAGTACAGGCCACACGGCGAGTCTGGAGACCCAGGCCGCACGTCACGCTGCACCGCGACCACGCCGCCCACTCGTACTCTACAACAGTACACCTAAACTGCAGTACAGGCCACACGGCGAGTCTGGAGACCCAGGCCGCACGTCACGCTGCACCGCGACCACGCCGCCCACTCGTACTCTACATCAGTACACCTACACTGTAGGACAGGACACACGGCGAGTCTGGTGACCCAGGCCGCACGTCACGCTGCACCGCGACCACGCCGCCCACTCGTACTCTACAACAGTACACCTACACTGCAGTACAGGCCACACGGCGAGTCTGGAGACCCAGGCCGCACATCGCGCTGCAACCGCAACCACGCCGCCCACTCGTACTCTGCAACATTACACCTACACTGCAGTACAGGCCACACGGCGAGTCTGGAGACCCAGGCCACACGTCACGCTGCACCCCGACCTCGTTGCCCACTCGTACTCTACAACAGTACACCTACACTGTAGTGCAGGACACACAGCGAGTCTGGAGACCCAGGCCGCACGTCACGCTGCACCGCGACCACACCGCCCACTCGTACTCTACATCAGTACACCTACACTGTAGTACAGGACACACAGCGAGTCTAGAGACCCAGGCCGCACGTCACGCTGCACCGCGACCACACCGCCCACTCGTACTCTACATCAGTACACCTACACTGTAGTACAGGACACACAGCGAGTCTAGAGACCCAGGCCGCACGTCACGCTGCACCGCGACCACGCCGCCCACTCGTACTTTACAACAGTACACCTACAGTCTAGTACAGGTCACTCGGCGAGTCTGGAGGCCCAGGCCGCACGTCACGCTGCACCGCGACCACACCGCCCACTCGTACTCTACATCAGTACACCTACACTGTAGTACAGGACACACAGCGAGTCTAGAGACCCAGGCCGCACGTCACGCTGCACCGCGACCACGCCGCCCACTCGTACTTTACAACAGTACACCTACAGTCTAGTACAGGTCACTCGGCGAGTCTGGAGAGCCAGGCCGCACGACACGCTGCATGGTGACCACGCCGCCCACTCGTACTCTACACAGTACACCTACACTGTAGTGCAGGTCACACGGCGAGTCTGGCGACCCAGGCCGTACGTCACACTACACCGTGACCACGCCACCTACTCGTACTCTGCAACAGTACACCTACACTGCAGTACAGGTCACTCGGCGAGTCTGTAGACCCAGGCCGCACGTCACGCTGCACCGCGACCACGCCGCCCACTCGTACTCTACAACAGTACATCTACACTGTAGTACACCTCGGCTACAACTACACTGTATACAGGTCACTCGGCGAGTCTGGTGACCCAGGCCGCACGTCACGCTGCATGACGACTACGCCCCCCACTCGTACTCTGCAACATTACACCTACTGTTTTACTGGCTGAACTTAGGGACAGACGGTTCCGGGTCTTTTCATCCTGCGACTACTAATAAAACAGGTTGAACTTTTGTTAAAATACTTATTTTCCTGCTAAACAGACTACACATATCAAGAAATAAATTTGTTGACTATGTTTTTAGAGAATTTCCCCTACAGGGAAGAAGCTATTACCGTATTCGGCATGGTAAGACCTAGGCCCGGGACTATGATAACTTTTAGTTTTGAGGTCCCCAGACCCCAAAAACACCATTCGTTCGATACTGTATATATATATATATATATATATATATATATATATATATATATATATGTATATGTGTGTGTCCGTGAGCACGATAACTCTCGTAAAAATTATCCGATTTTGACGAAATTTGGTATAAACATGTAAAGTAGCATTTATGACTTTAAGTTCGAAAACCAGACAGATCGACCTATCCGAAAGGGTATTTTGGGGGGGTTTTTTATCCCAAAAATGGGTTTTTTGAATTTTTTACACATAATTTTTGAAAAAGTCAAATTTTAGTTTTGACCATTCGATTCAGCTTAAAAAACACACAATTTGGTATTTCAATCATTCCTCTACGTCAATTGGTTACCGAGATATTGAAAGTGCTAAACACAGTACGTTGTCTAATGTTATTCTTATGGAGGAAAATAATTGTTTTTATCTCGCTTATTTATGAACGTATACTGACGAAACTTGGTATACAGCTTCATCTCGTTGAGGTCTGTTGATATTTGCTCCAAAAATTGTTTTTGCATAATTCTCCCATAGCAGCAAACCTGCGTACTCAGGCCCCATGTTATTCTTATGGATAATAATTAAATGCTCGGTCTCCCTTAATTATGACCATAAATTAATAAAAACTGGTATACGACTTCACCTGGTTGAGTTATATTGATATTAGCATAAAAACCAATTTTTTGTGTTCCTTGTTGCAGCAAACCTGCGTACTCAGCCCCAATGTTATTCTTATGGAGAATAATTAAAATTGTATATATCGCTTATTTGTGAATATATTTTTATGAAACTTGGTAAGTGACTTTATGTAGTGTTAAGACATTTATATCTCCATTGGAAATTCGCTGAGTATGCAGGTTTGCTGCAACGGGGGTATTATTTAATACGATTATGCACTTTATGTTTGTAGTAATTCTTTTACCTGCTTAAAATATTTGTTTTTAATTTTTTTTTAATAAAGATAATGATATTAAGGGTAGATTGCATTCGGTGCTGCTGTCGTGAATAAAATAATCCTTACTTAAGATGCTAACAAAACTCTAACCAATAAATCTATAACCGCTTTAAAACTAATTTTACCAACAATATAAGAACCTAAAATAATACCGATTGGAACCATGAAATATCGTTTAAATGTTGAAAACAGCTTCCTGTTGCAGCTATAGCTATAATCGCGGATTTTTCAAGCCCACTTCTTTAAGCCAAGAGAGAATGCATGATTTAAAATCTCCTTGATAATATCTAACAGTAACAATACTATGAAAATTAAAACAATCTAAACTTAACAATTCAATCACAAATTATCTTCAAAATATGGCTTTTCCTTCCTTTAACATCAATACCATTAACAACACTTTACTTTCATTGTTTGAGTAATTTTGACTTTTCCACCGCATTACAAAGTAACTCCCCTTCTCTCTGACAGGAAGAATATTACCAACTGCAACAACGTTATCTAGCACCGAGCTCATTTATCACTCACCGTATTGCTCCAGAGTTCCGCCTCCGCCTCCGCTGGCTTCAAATAAATCTTCATCATCTTGCCAGATTCCGTTTTCTTTTTCAAAATATGAAGAACTTTTTGATTGTGACCTGTTAAACCAGTAAATATTTGTTAACAAAGTGTTAATACATATTTTAAACATAATTATTATAAAAATATAAAACAAATTTGGAAATATTCGCGCCAACCCCACACTGCATTATTCTACAGCACTAGCTTAACATACTCTAACAACTATAGACCATGAAAAGAAATAGACTGGGCATCCCTAATAGTTTATCATTGCGCCTTTTCTTGCGCCGTCTTTAGAACAAATTGATTCCAATGGGCGTTTACAGATAGTGTTACTGACAGCACAGTAACGCTTATCAGTGCTATAGACAGAATATTGTATTTTCCACTTTAAACATTAGTTTATTATGGTTTTAAATATATTGTTAAATACAGCTATAAAACGATTATATTAAAAGAAACGATAATTTATCAAATATATTAAGTTATAAAAATGAAGGTTTCATCAATGCTTACGTATTTTTAAACTATATTTAATTTATGTATCATGATTTTTTTATAAATACATATATTTTCAATTCCTTTACTTATGCTTCATATACTTATGCACATTTTATAAACAATATAACTAAAAGGGGTCTAAGGTTTATGGCTATATTTTGAATAAAATGTAAAGATTAATTGAACGGCCACCAAGTCATTGACTTTGATCATGTTTTTAACATTTTCTCTGAAATAGTTCATACCTTAACCATGGGCCAAAGATAAACACCATAAGGCAGTAGTAAAAACAGAAAAAACTCAATTAAACTAAACTGAGAACATTGAATAAACAAATCCAAATAAAAAATGAGTATACATTTATTTTTAGTGTATTTAAAAATACTTATATAACACGATTAGTTTAGAAATATTTGTCAAAAGCACACATTTAGTAACTGTAAGCTATTTTATTTTACAGGAAGGCCTGGCAAAATTGCTCTGCTACAATTAACAAGTCGAAATAAACGGATTCGTCTCTCACTGTCCCAGAAATAACACGGTTTTACAAAGGTTATGTCTTATTTTCTAGGCATAGAGTTAATAATTGTACATTTTTGCGAGGTGGTGTATCGTAATATTAAAATATGTAACACAACTTGCCTATACTGCTTTGGACGGTTGAACTAAATTACCTCTGTTTTTAAAATTTATCAGACTAACAGTAGAACCTTTGTCTTTGGTTAGCGCGTTTACATGACCGTCACAAATAAATTTTGATTTTAATATCCTTGAGACAAAACCAGAAATATGTCGTACAATATCATAAGCTACTTCTGAAAATAATGTGTCGTCTGAGATACAGTGCACACCAAAATCGTTTTCTTCTTCACTTTGTAATATGACGCTCCTTGTTTCATCTGTCTGTTCATTACGATTTAATGATTCTTCTTAAATACTGAGGAATCAAGAACAGCGGTGTTTCCACTGCTTCCGTCGTAAATCTCCGTGTGTATAAAAAAGGCGTTTAAAAGTTCCAGTGAACTGTTTAGCTGTACGATTGTTGTTGGGCCCCCCATCTGCTTCTTCTGTACCCAAAAAGACGTGCCAGTATATCTTGGACTTTTCTTATAAAATGGCAGATATCTCAAATAAGGAGTTTTTCTAAGCGATATTTCCGAAATAATCTTGCTACATCACTAGTGCTCACTCACTGCACAATTTTCCTAATAATCATTGGACGTCAAAAATGCACTCTCAATGCACTAATTCTCAAATAATCTTGGTACATCTTTAGTGTACTCTCAATGCATGTGATAAATACGAGAGAGCCAGTCTTGCTTCGTGACTTTAATATCGGAGCTCCATCATTGTCGGTCAGATTAAAAATGTATTGTTTTGCTTGAAGAAGAGCTGATGAATGTTTGAATAGTTGCCTTTGCACAAAGATTTGTTATTGCCTTTGGCGATAATACTCCCAGAATTGAAACATCAAACAAATAGCTGAGAACCTAAAACATTAAATCGTTGTTTCACAGTCCAAAAGATCAGAGTGATTAGTCAATTTAAGATATTTTAATGAGTCGGCTACAGAGTCAGTAAATAACTGAGCAGCTAGCTTAATTTTCATTATTTGTTTTTTTAGTACATGTGTATTTTGCCGATCTTGTTACTATTTGAAACCTTCTTTAATCTTAAAAATTGTGCAGCATTTCGATATACTTCCACTCTACATTAATGTTGTCCTATCTTTCATCCAGCTACGTCTAGCTTATTTCGTCCAAGCTTTAACATGTTATTGGGTTCAATAAACAAATACTTAACTTATTCGTTATAGGAATGTTACATCCTAATTGGCTGGCCTTTGTACAAGTGCCGTCACCTGTCGGAGCATGTATGGTCACTCCTGTATCATCGTGCACTGAAGTCAGACACTGTTTGACCAGTTCACATAGCTGCTCACCACTTACTCCAGCTACGACAAATATCCATAAGGGATCTGCGCTAACGTGACTGAATCATCATCGACATATATCATCCCACATTAACTGTTCCACAGAAGTTCTTCCCATGCCATTCAAGATGTTTTTTTGTAGCCATACAATCGATGATCAGTGAACACACTTCTGGACAATCAATCTTTTCTGAGTATTCTTTCAGAGCTGTGAGCGCTTATTCCGAAAACCAAGGGTCGCCTTTAATACTACTGTACCATCGGCCCAGTTTTCTCATGTGTGGTAAAGCATCATCTACATTTTTTATCGCAAAACTGTACACTTTCGTCGACAACAAAAGCAGTGACAAGCTTAAGTGCAAATGCTCTTAAGCGGTTATCACACATTTTTGATAGATGTGGAATTTTTCTACTAATTGTGCGCTTCAGCTGACATTGTGAGGTTTTACGCAAGGAACTCAAAAGAGTTCACAATTCATCTGTAAAATTGGCTTTATTACGGAACTCTTGCAATACAGTGGCAAAATTTGCCACTTTTTGTCAGTCGACTATGTCTTTGTTTTATTTACTTTTCTTCTTTAAATCAGATACATGGGAGTTGGCTCGAACTGTCTTCTAAAACTTAAATGTCTATATTGCTTTTTGGAATGCTCCTTTTTAGCTTTCCTAGAAAACTCAACATGAGGAACTTCTTGATCGTCAGAATTTTTCTCCTTAGATATAAATAATGATACTTCGTGTGGTCTGAGTCTGGTCCAAGAAAGAGAGGTTTTATCAACATTGCCTTCTTGGAAGTACCAAGAGCATAATTTATATTCCGGCTTTGGCTTCCATTTGGCTCTGTTGACAACCTCAATCCATTTTTGTCTCAATGTAGAGTTCATTTTAGATATCTGCAAACAAATATAAACTAACCCCTTACCTTATAATACCTTAGTGATAATAAAATACAAGTAGTATATCTGTATGTTCCATTTAATGCAAGTTGTGCGACAACATTTATATAATATTTCTAGTGTTATTAGATTGTAGAAATATCATAAAATGCACTAAAAATATACCTTACTAACATATTTTATTTGGAGGGTAAGTTTAAATTACCTGTAAAAAGTTATATCCATGGTATGTCGATTTTTGCAAACATCTGATGAACACCCTGGCATCTTACAAAAAGTAAATCAAAACCTATTTCTCTTAGATTCTTAAATAACAAGTATATATAAGTAAAGGCTATTCAAATTAGCTTATTAACAATGTAAAATGCATCCATAAACAAATAAACAACAAAATATGGATGCTAGTAAATAAAAAAAAATAAAAAATCTGCAGGTTGATAAAACTCAGAGAACATGAAGATATTACAAAAAAATTTAAGTGTATTTTTAGACAAAATTTACAACACAAGTAACGCTATTTGTTAAGATGATCTTAATAGATATCTAATAGATGAATAACCGCCATCTTGATTTTCCAAGGTCTTAATTTCAGTTCTATACCCTGGATGCTCAGTCTTCATTTTTCTATGGTCTGAGATAACAATTTATTTTATTGTTAATATTAATAGGTTATATTTGTAGAAGTGTAGTAAAAAGATTCAAAACACATACAACCATTTAGCAGGTTAAGTTTGGAATGGCGGCTATGGATGGTTTCTTAAGATAAGTTCAGACTTAACGATGTATTTACATAAATACTGGAAAAGGACATCAAACTACTTTCCCGCTATAGAAACAAAATAATGTTCTCCAAAGTTTTTCCAAGATTGCATAGTAAAACCTATTGGATATTCCAATTATGACTAAAATATTATTACTCTATTATTAAAATTATGAATAAAGGAATAAATTTTAGGCGCTGATATGGGATTAAATGATTCAATGTAACTAGTAATTATAATAAATGAATACAATTAATTTGTATGAGTTAATAAATCGGTTTCTTAGCACAACGACATGACATACGCCCTTAAAATTGCTAAATGAGTCGTCTGGTAACAAAATGGTCTACGTCACTATTTTGCCCATTTTTAGTTCTCAGCGGATTTTACAAGTCCAAGTCATCCTTTACAAGTGGGAAAACGTTTAAGGTTCAAAACAAGCTATTTCATGCTGTTTTCTTCATATAAAGTATGTGGTTGGTTTCAAAATGAACCAATTCATTAACTTAGTTTCAAAACGCACTACGTCTAATAGGGTTAGTTTCAAAATGAACCAAGTCATGGAATGAGTTTCAAAACGGACTACATCTCCGACATGGCCTACTGCGCACTGGTCTTGCGCATCAGCTGTCTGCCGTGATTCAGTAATTCACGGATATAGATCTGACTTTTGTAAATATAAAAGGATTTGCAAGGCTGGATTGAAATTCAAGAAAATGAACATGCCTGAGAAAATTCCTCCAGGAGTTCCTGTAACAAATGTTAAAGTAAAAGATGTAACAAAGCTGTTGGCGAAACACTTCGGCCCTGACTGGAGGTCTTTGCAATCGTTGCAGTTCTACAGAGATATTGAACAGAATAGCAATAACCCTGCTGAAAATGACCCTGCTGAAAATGATGAACAATAAATGGACATCCCACTTTGTGGGCATGAATCTGAGGGCTCAGCGTTGGTGGTGTAAAAATATTTTAGCAGACTTTGATAAAGCATTGTTTTTTAATATTAGTTTTTAGATTTTATAACTTTTGTAACATGTTTTATCACATTGACAAGGCTTTAGCTTTTCCTATTCAAATTTTATATTAAATATTACAATTTTTGTAATAATTAAAAACCAAATTTAAATATAATTTTTTGATTTATTTCAAAACCAGCTACATCCAAATGGTTATTTTCAAAACGGTCTACATCACTGACAAAATTTTTAAGTTGGTTGCAAAATGAACTACGTCCAACAGGTTTGTTTCAAAACCAGCTATATCAAGTTTTAAAATGCTTATAATTCAGAAAATAAAAATGCTATAGCATAGTCACTTTCAGGGGTTCTTTATATATCTCTGACAAAGTTAAAACCAAAATATAGAATTTTATTATCAATAAACTCTGAAGTTATTCAGTTTTTTGTGATTCCTGAAAAGTTGCATCGAAGTGACATAGACCATTTTGATACCAGACGACTCAAATATAATCTCAAAGTTACTACTCTTATGTAACATTAAGTGTCTAGTAAAGGGGTATTTACGTGGTGCTGGTGTGTTGTGCTTGTGCGGCTTGTTTGTCAGGGTGCACGGGCGGCGCCGCTGGGTCGTAGCTTGACACGTGGTTGGTGGAGCACTGTTGACTCACGGCCCCGGGGTCTGGCACTACTGCTAGCTGTTCCAGGTCTCCCTACACATTACCACACAGAATTTTTGGTTATTGAAAAATTATATAAAAAACCTCTTGTTCCTGTATAACATCGATTCGACCCCACATTAAAGTGTTTAATCAAGTCTGATCTATTTTGATCCGATTCTTATCAATCTTGATCAGACCTGATCAGGTTGAACTGATCAGACTTGGTCAAGTATATCACACTTGCTCAGGTATATCATACTTGATCAGACCTAATAACTACTAATTAGTTTTATCATTATTGATCAGGGGTTAGTTAAATTTACCGAAATATCGAATGTTATGTTCTTATGGTTCGTTTTAAACACAAAAACCTGACAATTCCTATATATACGTCCACCACAGATCTTGAGTACAATAAAACAAAACCTTAAAAGTGAAGGCTAGTTTCGGTTTGGTGCTAAGAAAAATAAGGGCAGTATATTACTAATAATTAATTGTAGCTATGCTAAAAAACAGCCGTAAGTATAAATGTCGCGTCATTGGGCTTTAACGATACGGTTTATTCATTCTACAAATGACTTAGGTCAGAAATAAATGGTCTTACCTGGTAAAAATATTTCCCCATAAACTCACTATTTTGTTGTAAATTCCAATACATTGTTAACCATTGTCACCAAATAAATATTATTATTATAATATGATCTTAACAAGTCTTAAATTCGTAGTCCTATACGGTTTCTCTTTTACGTAATCGCTTTTGTTCCTCACTTACTGGGAGTGGTCATTGCAACGAACGTCAAAGCTGGTGTTCCAGTGATACTTTATCGTGACATTTTTTCACTTTTTAATTTTGATCACATTTGTAATGCAAAATTAATACATCTCAATGTAAAATTGTGTTCATTTTGTACTTTTAAGTTTACATAATTGTTCGTTTCACTAAAAGTTAGTCAGGTTCCGATCAGGACCTGATCATATTCTGATCAGACTTGGTCAGATACTAATATGGAATTGTTCCATGACTGGCTCCAATTCTGGTCGAATTTGGATCAAGATTGATCAAGTAATTTTGATCAAACCTGATTGAAAATTTTCATACGGGACGGTTCAAACTATTTGAAATCGATAATTGATAGTATTGCATTTAAAGTTATATTTTATTGTGGCTGTTTAAGATAGTTAGAGGTTAGGTTAATTAGTTTCATGTTCAATATGATTTTAGTATTTCTAAAAAATTGCCACCTCCAACATTAGCGAAGGACAACGCAAACGACGAAATAAAATCCTCATGGTTCTAACGTGATTGGTTAAAAAAAAGAAATGTCGGTGTTATATTTACCATACCCACCACACAACGGTTAATGTTTACTGTGGGTGTCACGCAGGTATAGAAACAACTCGTCACAGAAAATGTTATTTGTTGAGAACTATATCATACTAAATACTACTCCATATTTAGTAAATATTTAATATATTAAATATTATATTAAACATATCCTCCGTATGCAAAGCTTCCTGAAGTTATGAGGCTTTCTACCACGATGTCCGTGTGCGAAATACACCGATAATATTTTGTATTATTTCGAATTTTAATGTCAATAAGAACTAAACTAAACCATTAAGTCGGGCTTTGATGAGGTGAGTCGCTGGCACAGTGTTCAAGGGGATGGACTCCGAACCTTTGGCCGTGGCCCTGTCGTGGGCCCTGGCATGAAATGTTGATGGATACGATCATCATAATCAATTATACGTTCGACGTACAGGACTGTATTGTATTGTATGTGATAAAGTAAGGCAAAAATAGCTGCAAACCTTTAAAATTAATTCAGCTTTTAATTTTACAAATTAAAGAAAATTTGATAGATTGATGTATCATTAGGATGTTAAATTCTCACTATGGTGCACTAGTCTAGTCCTAACACATGACCTGCCTAAAAACTATTCATGGAACTGAAGTTAATCGTACAGAAGACAACAATATTTAAATACTGAGTTGTCGTTTGATTTGTTTTCTTGCTTTATTCCCTGATTATCTGAGGAGCTTAAGAGAGTAAGAGACTTACAGAGAACAAATATCCGATGACAACGTCGGCGTCTTCAGGAATGTCGAGGGAGTCGCGGCGGAGAATATCGGTAGACACCCACTGACAGTCCAGGTAGCTGCGGACCGAGCTGTCCTGCTGCACTCTGAGGATCGAAAAAATAAGTTAAACACGTTTATATAACATATGGAAGTATCGATATAAACCTGTATGAAATCAATTATTATTTTAGTTAGTCATAATAGTTGAAGATCTATTATAATATAGAATGTTTGAATATTTAAAATTCAATATCAGAATCCCGTTGTTACTGGCGTGTACCAGCTTCACACATACCCGATGGCGAGGTGGTGCTAGTGTCCATCCACCAGGAGCGCTGGTATCGTCACAGTCTTGAGTCCCGTTGTTGCTGACGTGTATCAGTTTTACAATTACCTGATGGCGAGGTGGTGCCAGTGTCCGTCCGCCAAGGCGCTGGTATCGTCACGGTCTGGGTCCCGTTGTTGCTGGCGTGTACTAGCTTCACACTTACCCGATGGCGAGGTAGTGCCAGTGTCCGTCCACCAGAGGCGCTGGTATCGACACGGTCTGGATCCCGCGTTGTTACAGGCGTGTACCAGCTTCACACTTACCCGATGGCGAGGTGGTGCTAGTGTCCATCCGCCAGGAGCGCTGGTATCGTCACAGTCTGAGTCCCGTTTTTTCTGGCGTGTATCAGTTTTACACTTATCCCATGGCGAGGTGGTGCCAGTGTCCGTCCGCCAGAGGCACTGGTTTCGTCACAGTCTGGGTCCTTTTGTTGCTGGCGTGGACCAGCTTCACACTTACCCGATGGCGAGGTGGTGCCAGTGTCCATCCGCCAGGGGCGCTGGTATCGTCACAGTCTGGGTCCCTTTGTTGCTGGCGTGTACCAGTTTTACACTTACCCGATGGCGAGGTGGTGCCAGTGTTCGTCCGCCAGAGGCGCTGGTATCGTCACGGTCTGGGTCCCGTTGTAGCTGGCGTGTACCAGCTTCACACTTACCCGATGGCGAGGTGGTGCCAATGTCCGCCCGCAAGGGGCGCTGGTATCGTCACGGTCTGGGTCCCGATGTTCCTGGCGTGTACTAGCTTCACACTTACCGGATGGCGAGGTGGTGCCAATGTCCGTCCGCCAGGGGTGCTGGTATCGTAACGGTCTGGGTCCCGTTGTTCCTGGCGTGTACTAGCTTCACACTTACCCGATGGCAAGGTGGTGCCAATGTCCGTCCGCCAGGGGTGCTGGTATCGTCACGGTCTGGGTCCCGTTGTTGCTGGCGTGTACCAGCTTCACACTGTCTTTTCCAGCCAACTCCACACTCAAGTATGCGTTCTGCTGCCGCCGCGACCGCAGGCTGAACAATGTTCCTGCCGCCGATTCCTTTAACAAGCACAAAGTTATGTAGATAGTTGTAGTTATGTTTGTGTAGTTACTAAGGTATATAGTAGGGACGATTGATTTCTTCATATTAGTATAGTAACAGCGATTGATTAGAAAGATACTAATTAAAATACACTTTTATTAATATTGTTGTTAGAAAGTGATTGTGAAAACTTAAAGAAAAGCCTATATATTTATGATTTAAGATAGGTGCAAAATAATATACTCGAAATAATAAAAATAAATAAATAAATGCAGAGTATAAGAATAAGAATTAGATAGCATCATTTGTTAAATGAGAATGAATAAGTAAAACATTTCGCGCATTTGAAAAACAGTACACATTAACATTTTGAAATTTTACGAACGTTTTATTTTCACATAGGTTATCAATATTAAGGTTATGGTGACTATGAAAATGGGCTTTAGTGCCAAAACATGTTGATAATCAATATTTCAAAGAGTGCTTTTTTGAGTAAAGATTTGTACAAGTAGCCCAAACTAGCAATTTAAATATATATCATATAGTGCAATGTATTACCTCTAGATCAAAATGTCGTCCAACTTTCCTTTGTGACTGGTAAACTTGACACTATGGAAATTGCTTCTGAACTTTTCATCGACACTCTTTTTGACGTTTACATTTTATCTCTTCTGTTGTCATTTGTTACTGTTCTTTGCAGTTTAGCTTTTGGTTAACGGTTATAAAAGTAAAAAAATATTATCAAAACTAAAAATTAAAATAAACATTGTATTTATAACTGCACTACCCACAAAAATGAGTATTTAATATACGTATAATATAATCTTACAAATAACAATTTTAAAAAATCTTGCAGTTTGTCATAAGTAATTAAAGATGAATTCAACCGACACGTCGTTGCTATCTTTTCTGATTAGCAAGATGTATTTTGAGCCGGACCCCCTCTGTATACTGCAGACTGGATTTAATCATAATCAACCCCTTTCGGATATGATGATGGATTTGTATTGTTTGTTGTATTTTATTGTTGGTTGGTTATCAAATTCATAAACATCAATTGAAATCACAAAATATCACTTGTTCTTGTGTAACGATCACACTCTCAGTAACTCTCTAATTACTGAATATGTAGTGATATAGCGTGAAAAAGCGTACGGTAATTACGACCTTAAAATTCTATATTTTGTTTTTATGATAGAATTAGATGTCTTTGATACAACCTTCTGTAACAATCTGTAAAATCTGTAAAAATATCTGTAAAATTCGCAATTTTAATTAGCTTAACCGAGTTTCAGTTGGAGTTGATAGCAGAGTCAGAGGGGTGCGCTACCTTCGGGTTAAGTCTTAGCGTGATGAGCAGGGCGAAGTGGCGGCGGAGGTGGCGGGCGGAGGCGGGCAGCTGGGCGGCGGGCAGCCACAGGTAGGTGCTGGGCCGCAGTCTCCACGCCGTGGCGCGGTCCGGCGCCCGCCCCCACTGGCCGTGCAGGAACCGCGTCTGCTCCGGCGACAGCGGCGATACCGCCCCTGCAACGCACATCGCAGGCGTAAATTAGCCAAATCCCTAAGAGGAACCGGATCTAAAACTATTTTACTCGGACACTAAATTTCGTCAACATACGGAAAAAACTTATTACGACAGAAATTATGTACGAAAAAATTATATACATTGCTCAACATGTTGAATATGTTCCACTACACATGAGTAGTTGAAGATGTGTGGTAGAAACAAGTCAGTTAAGTTATTTTTTTTGCTATCCCAATGATTGGAATATGGTTTATTAAGTAGTGATGAAATTTGTCTAGTTGCGTCGGCGTCTTACAGTGAGTTTAGAGATTCATTTGTTTATTAACACCTGATTACATGTGATTGTATGAGTTAAGATAAGTGCTCATAGTCTGTTATGTGTTGAAAGATTTGTCACTGGGCTTTTAAGTGATCAGACACACTTCTAATGACACATTTGTTTGCACATTCATACTTCCCTGCAGCGTTCTGATTACGTCCTCTACCAAAAACGTGCAGTATTTCTACATTCAATGATTATTTGTTAGTTAGTGCAGCACTTTCTTATTTTAGAATATAATAACTATTTAAATTGTCTTTCACCCCTAATGATTTAATAAATTAAATATCTTGCAATGAACATCACGTCACTTTTAATATTTGTATTCAAATAAAAACACCCATAAAAAAGAAACAACTTTAAAATTATTAATTTTATGACTCAATTGAAAAGACTGAACAGTTGCAATATATGTATGAAGCGTCACCTTGACAAGAGAACATGTTGCAGCGCCTGGTCTCCTTGTTGAAGCCTTCACAGCCCGCGTGTTGCAGGCAGGACCGCCACCGGTGTTGCGCGCCCTCGCCGCAGGAGGCGGTGCAAGCACTCCACTCCATCCACTCGCCCCAACCTGCACACATACTAGTGTTTCAGCTGGATCCCTCAGTGATACAAACTGTTTAGTAAGTGACACGATGGACAACACATCTGGTGCCTAGCAACGTAGCAGCTTCGGGGGACGGTCTTCCCTAGCCTGCTCTAAACATGTACTGTCACAAGTTCATTTCTTGCCAAGTTGCAGTTACTTAGTGATTAAGTAAAAGCCATGTGTAATATATTAATGTGACATTCAACGCGGTGTAGGGTTGTCCCCATGCAAGCTACCGTACGTTTGCACTATGCAGCCAGACTAGTGGTGGGCAGTGACGAATTACTACTCCTCTTTTTCACCACCAACACGGTCAATCAACCCATACAATGATTAAGTTGTTACACGACCCTCCATAGCACCTCTTACCTTATCGATTGATAAGTAAGGCAATATTTTGGTATTATCGTTAACACCTGATTTATAAAGAATCTATTCAGAATTAATTTCTCAACCAAAATTAACCATGAGCCCATTTTAAAATTTGATCTTGTGGTTTGGAAACTGGTCTCACCGAAAAAATCTGAGTTAAATAGTGGGGGAACAATCAAAAAATATTTACTGGGCGACTCTAGACTTCGGCCCCTACGTTCCCAAAGGCCTCGTCACTTCAGGCTTAACTCCGTCAAGACACGACTAGTTTTAGACACAACATTATTTGTATGGTGTATTAGTATATTTATATATCAACTACTTTCACATTATTATACAGGTTATCAAAATTTGAGCATTATTTAAACTTGTGAGCATTTATTTCGTAATAAATAGGTTTTATGTCTTATAGTATGTGGTGATTTTATGTACGTGGTGTTTGCCGCAAATAATGAAAAATTACAAGCCATATTCAAGCATATTACCCCTTGAACAGAAATAAAAATCGTTATGGCAATTTATTACAACAATAAAACTGGGTAGTATAAACAAAAGAAGATAACCAACATATCCTTAGCTATGTACTCACTCTGATTTGATGAACTAAACAAAAGAAGATAACCAACATATCCTTAGCTATGTACACACTCTGATTTGATGAACTAAACAAAAAAATCCATCATTGATATCATATACCGTGTGTCCACAAAGTCATGACACACAAATGTTTACAGATATTCAATTCATATATTCGTAGCTCTAAATGAAGTTTTGTTTTCATTGATTGTGTTGTCCATTGTTACCATCTAATAACGGGTAATTTCTCTTTGCTTAAAACACGATTCATCTAAATTTACATGTTGGTCTTTCTCCAATTGAAAACTAAATTTTATTTTTCAACAAGATGGGGCGCCACCTCACTGTGCCGAAATTTTGTATGATTTTCTTAAAAAATAAATATCCTCAAAGATGAATAGGACGAGGTGGGGGAAGGCTTGGCCACCACGCTCACCTGATCTTTCCCCCTTTGGATTTTTATTTTTATGACTATGCCAAAACACTTTTTTAGTTAAAATATTCAAAATATCGAACACTTAAAGCAACGGACCCGAGCTGCAGTTGTTGAATCTGTTCCCCCAGAAGACCTTATTAAATTATGAGAGGAGGTCAACTTTGCACTTGAACGTTTGAAGGGCGATCGTGGCTCTCATGTCAAGCTGAGATAAAGCAAATTGAAACTGTTTAGTGTTATATTTAAGCCTACAATTATCTCATTTTTGTACTATGTATATGTTTGTAGATAAATAAATTCAAAAGTGCGTTATGACTTTATGGGAACCCGGTATAGTTATTTACATAATATTAAAAGTTCTTTCTCACAACGTAAAAATAAAACCAATGGCAATTTGACAAAAATTGATACTGCTCACGGATGGTAGGTACAGTTGAACCAGTGATTTTCTATGAAATATATATGAAGGTATTGCGGTAATTTACCATCACTTTATTTCGTACATCGTTGTAGTGATGGAAAATGTCCGCAATAATTTTTTAAACAAGATAAACTCACCATCACCAACAATGAATTTTAAACGCAAAATATATATGAATAAAATTGTGATTTTGTCTTTACATCGCTTAAAACTGTATTAGTTATTTTGACGTTTTATGCAACTTCGGGGTCAAATTCGGCGTTAACCCCGTTTCGGCGTTTGAATGCAAATGTGTGCGTCCTAGTTCCCCAGTTAAAATACATGTTACTGTACCATGTTAAAATATCCTCTACGCCCAATTGACATGGAAAAAATATGCTCTGGATCATCATATGTATTACTAAGAATTTTACTGAGATTTGAATATTGGTTAAATAACGTTTCAAGAAGTAAATTTACTTCTTGGAAACCTGAAGGGGTTATCAGACTGAGTTAACTGGTGACTTGGTTGGCGGTACATGTTACATTATAAAGGCGAAATTTGCATTGAATAAAATTGAAGGACTAATGGACGCAAGTACTGAAATGTAATTTACCCAAGGGAATTATCGCTGTGGTAGATAAAAGCTCGACACCACCAATACTCGATAAACATCACTTTGATAAGTACCTATAAAACTATAACATGTGCATGAATTTCAATGAAATTAATCTACTGAAGTGAGTTTTATTCTGGTTGCTAAAAAAACTGCCTAAGCACCAAGCTTACATCCCTAATATTGAATTGAAGTATTGAGAAGTAAAATCAAGACGTTCTTCGGGGTCTAAAGCGCTTATGGTGTGAAATAACCCACGCCAAAGTATTACATGCCAATTACATTATTTTATCACCCTAGCCTGAGATCTCCTATAGCTTCCTCCTTAAAACTAAAGTACTTAATTTACGTAAAGTAACGTAATTTTTGAAGAGGTTCTTCACTGGGTTATCCTATTCGTAGGTATATTTTGGTACAGCGATTCCAATACGAAATGAAGATTGTGTGGTTCAAAAATGAAAGGGGAGATGCCGGATAACCTGGGCTTCTACCACGGACACTAGCAAAGAAACGGTAGGGGCCATAAACATACACAAATGACGTTTTTGAATCAAATGCAAACACACTTTTTTGACATACGGTTTAGTTAATTTATTAGTGAATTTCCTTTGGAAAGTGAACTATTAGCATGACCCGCACGGTGAAACTTAAGCCCGGGACCACCATAGAAGTTCCTAACGTGACCCCCTGAACACGTTTTGGGGGGTCGTTCAACATTATATATATATATATATATATATATATATATATATATATATATATATATATATATAGACATATATATATATGTGTATGCACTCTAGCGGTCGCATTTTTTGTCCGATTTACTTTAAATTTGGTAGGGACGTTCCTTTCTATAACCTGTTGGACAAGTTCGTTGGGCAAAACAATCGGAAAACTCTAAACCCATTTTTTGGGGATTAATCTTTCAAATTTCGAGTTTTTGGGCCCAAAAAGGGTCAGAAAAGCCCCAGATGTAAAATTAATGCATGTTAAAAGATGGGAATTAGAAAGGCGAAAGTTTTAAGCCCTCTCTCGTCATTCTAGCATAAATATTTACCGAGTTATTAAAGAAAATGTGTATCGGCTAAACACAGTACGTTGTCTTATGGGGGTTTTACACTAGAAAAGCCTGTTATTCCTTTGTTAGAGTACTTTTATTATCCCCAGCAACCTCACGCCTACTTTCAAGCCTGTCTGGACCTTCTCCTAACCTTATAATGCGTAAAATTGTATTCCCAGCTTTGCAAGTAAATGAAACCAGGAGTATCAGAACAGCCAAAAAAACAATGTTTTCAGATTTCAATAAAAATTGGACAAATGGATGTTTTTACACCGATTTTGAGTTTTACAAGTTGTTATGTGGAAATTCACTTCCCTCACGTCAGCGTGCTGCGTGCGAACTCGTTTATATTAATATTATTGTCTGCATGGTTAACAGGGAACACACTGGTGTTTTGACATATTCAGGTGCATTCGCGAAACAGTATGTTTAGAAAGTTTTACGGTACTCGGCTCAACTGGCTTGTTCTGGCGGGAACATCCAGAAACATTTGAATGGTAAAATTAAGTACAAAGTTTCAGTAAGATTTTGAAGGCTAAATTAGATTTTAATTTGCATACATTATATACCACTAAAAAGGATTATGTTTTAAAAGTTATCTTAAATAAATATTATGTCATAGATAAATTCACTTTCAAGTTTTTCCAGGAAAATAAAACTAAACTAAAATTCAGAAAACAACTTTCAGTGTCCCATTCATGAGGGAAAACGACATTCAGACTGATGCTTTATCCCAGGGAAGCCTGTTCGTGGCCTAGACTTTAAAGTGAGAGTTTCAAATATAGTGCAAGCTCTTTAACCTTTTATTCACTGAACTACTACCGTGTCCATAAAATAAATAAAACTAATCATAATACTTTACGTAAGAAACCAGCAAATTTAATTTTCTCCAGGTGCAATGATTTTTTTATGTTTAGGACGGTGAGTATTATAATTAGTAATATTTTGTTTTAAAATCAGCTCAAACTTATTTAATTTCAGTTTTTACTTAAATTAAAAGTTCCCACCAGACATAAATCAGCTGATCAAAATGAGGAAACAGTAGCGAGGAATAAAAGTACGAAATAGGGAAACCCACGCTTCCATCTCAGTCTATCACCGCCATTACCTGCAGCAAGTCTTACTGCCATTCCATTCATTACAAAGATTGTAATTTGTTTCCTTCTAGAAATTTCAAAAGATCGTTTTAATGTAACTTTACAAAGTAATTATGAATACAACTGACAAGCATTATTACACTATGATTACTAAGCATAGGGTGGAGTGTGGGTTTGACAGAATCGCCCTTAGTGATTTCAACAAACTAGTCGCATTTCGGGCTTTGTGGTCAAATACACTCTAGATAACAACTGTACACGTGGATGTCATGATATGAACCTTTGGATTTCTACATTTACATTTCCTTTTTATGAAGGAAGCATATAATCTCATTTTAAATATATTACCAACGTTGTTATTAAAATTTAACTTTGCAATAAAAGCTCTCATATTTCTATTGCAATTTTAATAATAAGAGAGTTGATATGTATACTATCCGAAATATTACTAGAAACGTATAAATATAAATAAGAGTATAGTTAAAGATGTGGAATTTAATATTATGGTTTAAAGACACCATAATATTATAATCGAATAACACAGTATTTAACAATAGTGTTAACAATTAGAAGTAAACATATTTAACTTAGATCAAGTAATTTTCCGAATTGCGACTGATAAAACCCATTACAAAGATCACATCACATAGTGTTTACGTGTGCTGGCCAAAATTGTTTTTAACCCCATCTAATGACATCTTCACCAAATACCTCAAACAATCGCAGGATCTTTTACAGAATTAACAGGTTATAAGACTTAAAAGCCAGATGTACCCTGATCAATCACCATTAAGAAAATGTGATTAATTTAGATAGTTTACTATTGGTCTTGGAGTCTACTGTCGTTATCTCACTACCACAGGCCATTGTACATGTTTACTGCCCCACGGTTTTGCACGACAAGTAATGATGCCAACTCACCCAGGGCTCGCCACACCAGACGGTCGGTGTCCGGGGTCCATGGCAGGACTGCGGAGTCGTCCTCCTCGGCCTTCTCCAGCTCTGAGCCCACGACCTTGGCCAACACCACGTAGTACTCCTGAGGTGACACTGGCGGCCAGCACTGCGACCTCGCCAGCCCTGACACGTTCACACGTCTGTAACAGGCGAATAACACAATTCAAGTTACATATTCCTATTCGATTGAAAATTTTAAATCGTTTTGGGCTCCTTATACAGATTCAACCAAAACCGGAAAACTTATTGTATTTTGTATTTGATAATAACAATGTGCACTAAAAATGGATTAATTAGCACATTAACAGTAATTGGGATTAGAAATATTGAAGTTCAACTCGTATAAAGCGATTTACAAAGGTCAAAAGAGAAGAAGATCATAAAAGCGACAAAACCAATAAAAATGCAAATTCAACCTAAACTTGTTTCGTATTTTAAAGTCAAGAACTTTACTCCTTTTACGTTTTGTTTGCAAATAAAGTCTACAACATTGTCTCAGATAAATTGAAAATTTATATGAATTGTGCGGAAAATAACAAGTATTGTTTTGTCTTTTGTAATAATAATATCGTATGCCGTTACTACAGTGTTGTTTTAACCCAGTGGCCAAACCATCCACATGAAACCACCTATTGGTTACCAGGTGAAGGTTTTAGAGGGCATAAATAATGCTTTGATAACATTATTATATTTTCCTCACTATAGTATACACTTTCAATTAGTTTAACTTGTGGAACCTCAGGGCTGCCCGATGATCTTATGGCGGTGACCAATTTTCAGTTTCTTAGTATTCTCTGATTATATACACTTCAAAACCACCTCTAAGCCACATTTAGTATTTTATTGAAATATATTTATTAAGTTAAAACATTGAAAACACTGTATATTCCTCTGATGGCATTGTATTTACAGTTAAACTATCGAACAGATAGGTGGAGACTCAATTTCATTATCATTGACGGATTTAAGTATAATTGGTGGAATGTGCCGTTTGTGGAATCTAACATCCCGAGTGTAAAGTACGTGTCGGCACCAACTAAAATGAAGTCTTGGCGAGTCATCTCTCTTTCGTTGGGACATAATTCGCCGTTTTCTCATTTATCAGACCACCAAATTTTCGCCGTTGGGCGTTATTGTTTATTTTATCTTTTTATATTTTTTAAATTCGCAATTTATCTCATGATATAAATGTTATTTCTGTTTATTTTAGATTTGTTTATGCATCTATTTTCTCGGTGTGTTCAAAACTCAGCACAGTGAGAATTAATTTAATTTAGTTTGGCGGTGTCCAATTGTTGGTCACCATTACAGTGGTCGCCATTGTTATGGCGGTGACCATTATATTTTTCTGATTATTATATTTTTCTGTGACTTGTGTTCCATTATCACTTTCAACCTCAAATGGACAAAGATGATATCAAGTATTTATACACCGGGCGTCCCATAAAGGACCTCCCTCTTAATTTTTGAGTGACTGTACATTTTCAAACAATCTTTGATAAATGTTACTAGCATAAGTTAAAATACTTGTTAGGTGGTTCAGGGTTTTAATCCTCATGCCTTATAGGGGTTGCTGGGGGTAGTATTTATATTTTCAACTAGCAAACCCTAATAAGCTGCATATTATTTTAAAGTGGGTAAAAAAGGTATTCTCTATAAAAATACCACAAACTCTTAAAATAATTAAAAATCAAGCTTTAGACTGACTGATGTCAGAAGAAATTTTCAGTGTCAGAGTCTGAATCATTATTTTTGAGTCATACACCATTTAATCATCTCTCTCGCTAAATGAGATGCCCAAAATGACCTCCATTCACCTCCTGACAAAAGTAAAGACGGTTTTAAAATTACTTTCTTGCCCTTTGAAAGGTCTTTGTTCAAGGTTTGAACCAGGGTAGTTAGATTGTCCTACTCCGTATCTGATTTCTGGTAAGGAGGGGAACTTGGAACTGAAAATAACAAAATTAATACCATTTTTTGTGGGCCATAACATTATAATTACATAAATATAGACAGGTGTAGTTTTTGTATACTTTTTCTTTTTTACCCTCTTTAAATGATAAACCCCTTTTACCCTTTTAATCTATAAATGATATGCAACTTGGTATGGGTTGCTGTTGGAAACATAAACCTACCCTCAACCATCAACACCAACTAAAAAGTACTTTGATGTATGATAGTAACATTTATCAAAGATTGTTTTAAAATGTACAGTCGTTCAAAAATTAAGAGGGGACACTTTATGGTACACCCGGTATATTAAAACTTGTTTATTTTGGGTTGTTTGAATAAAACACAGTCCCCAACGTTGAGTTTAGCATATCTTGCACGCCTCGTCTTGTCAGTGTATTGTTTTCATTTTGCTCAGATCGTCATTTACTTTTGCTTTGCTATCAGCTTCTCTTGACTCCTTGTTCGTGTCGCTTTTCTGGACTCTTTTTTCGTCATTAATTCTTTTACTTCTGGAACATAATGTATGTAGTTAAAATCAAATATCAAACTTCCGGAGAGACTCCTGTTGAAGTATGAGGAATTGCTCGGTATATAAACAAAAATGCATCTAGTTGCTTTTCCCAGTTGTTGTCTTCTACTTTCATACATTGGATGAATCTACCTGATGTTTTATTTATTCTTTCTACACTTCCTTTGCTTATGGTCAAAGCGGGGTTATCCTTTTGTGTTCACATCGTATTGAAATCAAGAAATCATGTAAATCGTTACCATTAAATGGTGGTCCGTCGTCTGCTTTTTTTAAATGGTTGGTCTTCCAAACAAGAGAAATATTTTGGCTAGTTTATTTATGACAAGAAATGTAGTTAAATATAGTAGTTAGTAGTTAGTAGTTAGTATTTCAGTTATAGATGGTTAGTATTACTTAGTTTATTAGATTCACATATGAGTCACATTCAAAGTTAATTCTAAAAGTTGTGCTGCCTTAAAAAGGTTTAACAATTTTTGCAATCAACCTGTAGTAATTTCTGTCTTATTGAATTGCGAATAAATTTAAACCTTAAATGAGTGTTAAACGCTAGTTTTTGATACGATTTACAGTTAAAGTTACATTTAAGGGGAATCTGCTTTAGATCAGCAACTATTCTGCAATGGATTTATCTTATTTTTGAATGCAAAGCGAAAATTTATGCTGCTCAGCTATATAAATTGATTTAGTGCACAAATGACTCTCAAATAAAGAAATTATTTAACAAAATCTTTTGGCAGTAGGTTTGTCAGGGCAGTTAAGCATGTAAGTGTTTGGTACATCTTTGGTACATCTTGATCTACAATTCAGATCATAACAAAACATGTGTTCAGTTGCTAATCAACTAATTAGCTACTGAACACATGTTTTGTTATGATCTGAATTGTTTGGATAAATATTTTTTAGTCTAAATTGTTTTCTAGCCTTTCCAAATATGTTTTAAACTGCTCGATTTACTCATCAAATGGGGTCATAGATACAGCTGGTGCTTGATGCACATCTTTACTTATCTCTGGCTTACTGGTGTTTTGTTTAATAATATCTTGTTGCTTTTGAAACTAAAACTTAGCCTTTATAGCCTCACCAACAGCTATAGAAACTAATTTACTTATTTCTGCAGGATCCAGTATAACAACACCAAAACAATTAACAAATCAGGAAAAATAAATTATGTAGCAAATGTTGTTAGTGAATAGCAATGAAAAGAATTATAACAGATATAACTACTACAAGGACTTATAATAAATTAAACTTTTTCAAACTAAGCTTTGTTTGATTTTATTGTATTATACATATTCATACAGGATTTCAGCTTCGTTGGTTCATTAGTTGGTATGTGGTATGTTGTATTGAACTATAAGATACCTTTATACTCAATTTCAGCACCGCCAGTCCAGTAATAGGAGAGTTAAAATAAGTAATTTGAAGGTCAGAGGAATAAGCGAATTAGTTTAAATATGGATTTGAATTGTTTGCTTATATTTCTTAGTTAGCGATGAGTATAATCCTTAAAATTATGAATCAGTTATTAGTTTTGATGAAATAAGGGAGATATGGCCTACCGAAAAAAATACCCTTGAGCAATTATATATCAAAATATAAAGTTTTATTTATTCCCCATAAGAGTAACATCAGGGATAAGTAAGCAGGTTAGCTGTAACGATGACCACACAATTTGGGGTTTTATCCAAATATAATTAAATCCCTACCAGATGAAGCCACATACCTTTATGAATATGTATTCAGCAATAAGCAAGGTATAACATTTCACTATTCTCTATAAGAAAATCACTATACCTGGGTTTTTAAGTTTAATGCCACAAAGATAACAAAAATTGTCTTTTTATGCCAATTTCAAAAGGTAACAATCAGAAAAAGCTGTATATAGACGGCGTAATACAACATATTGCTTTTATCACTTCCTTTGCAACCGATAAACTTGAAGCGAACATCGAGTAATGAAAATACAGAAATCGGTTTATAATTTATCTAAAAATATGTTTATTTAAGGTTTAATTATAAATTTAAATGTACAGACGTGCATTTTTGGCTCAAGCCCTTTCAGATATTTAAAAGTTCTGTTTTCGAGTACACGATCTAACTTTAGAATAGCAAGATTTCAGCGATGGTATATTTCATGCATAAAAAGTAATTTGTGACGTGTAATACTAATTTAAAAGTTAATTTGAAGGTGTTTGAAGTAAAATAGACTGTACAGCAATTTTTGACGTCTATTAATATTCAGATCTAAGGTAATGCAATTCATTCTAAATTCAAGAAGGTGGCGTGAATTTGAATTGTGCTCGCAATAAGCTTCTCACCTCATTTACGCGTGCTGAATTAAAAAGGAGGTTTCGTTAGATTTTCTGTTGATTTTACAGGCCTTTTATCTTTTTCTCAACTTAGAGATAAACCCTCTAGAATTGTATAAAATGTAAAAAGGTTTTAATCTGTATAATTGTATTTATACAAAAATACAGTTCAATAAATATAACAACTGCGAGTTACTTAAACGACATTATGTATAGACCTACATTAAAAACATAGCCCCATATAAAATTCCTACTTTTGTACTAAATAAAATTAAAAATTTAATCAATTATAAATTGTATAGATTCTACTAAATTTCACAGATTTATTTTGCTAAACAATAGTGTCTTAATGGAAATATTTTATCAAGATAATCTGATACTATATAAACTAGATGATTCAACTCAGTACAAATAAGAATTAATACATTTTAAAGGCATATAAGCGTTAAAAATATGTTTAACTTGTATTCTGCAACAATAGCTTTTATTAAATACTAGCTGTTAAACAAACTAAAGAAATATTGTTCAGTAGTTATAAAATAAATTTAATAGCTTAACAATTTATATTTAAAAAGCTAATTTTTAATTAAATATAAAATATGGGAATTCACCGTGCAAAATTTAAATGTATTATTGTAATAAAGCATAATAAACATAATGCATATTAAAATACTCATTAGAACATGTCTAAATTCGAAAAGTGAATTTTTACGGGAGACATTTTACGCCTGCATGCAATAGCCCAAAAGGGTTTAGTTGAAACTTTTTTGTTAGTTTAGTTTTGGATGTTGAATCAAACTCATTTTAGTGTCACTTGAAGCCAAATTTTGTTTCTTAAAAACTGCAGTTAAATGTTATTGAGTGTTTATAGGTTCGTTCATCGGGTTCAAATTTGTAATACAAATTAACCTAATAAAATAGTAATAAAAAATACAGTCTTCATAGTCTATTTACTAACATTTACCTGTACGTCATCTGCTAACATACAAACGAGTTATCATACAACTTGTAAAGACAGACAAACAAAAATACATAATTTATCTATCTATCTATATTATTAAAACGCTACACGCAAACTTAGTAAACATTAAGGTTTTTTTTTGTTTTATGATTTACCCCCACTTATTATATACTAAAACGCGCGACTAAGTGTGCAGATTTGAAAACTGGCTTCAGATTTTCGATTTAGGCCTCAAGGCTCTGCCCCATGTGACTTCTAAGTCCCCATGTTATTAATATGGATGAGTGTTTTATTTGGTTTATGTCACATGTGTTTTTTCTTAATTCAATTCAATTAAATACACGGCTGTTATGAGAATTACATTTAACGACTGACTGTCATTGTTTTGTTTACTATTTAACTATTTACTATTTTCGCTTCTCAAAACGGGATGCGCAAGCTATGCACAGGAAATTATATTTAGCTATAAATTGTATGGACAATTTTTTTACATTGTATTCAATGCTAATTAATAGGATAGGTCAATAGGCCTTAGTTTTCTTATCCATTGCATTAAATTTCTTACCAGAGTTTCAATTTCATCCAATACATGAAATAGAAATCGAACTAAATTTGTAGATAAACAACTGAATTGGAATTTTAAACTTGAAATTTCTAACTGAAATATAATTTACTGGATTATATCTATCGTCTTAACCTTCACAAACCTTATGTAGTTAATTTTACCTTTGCATTTTTACCTCCCATTTTTAACTGTATTTGTGTCTTAGTCATGTTTTTATGTATACTCATACACAAATCGCTGTGCTACGGTACTTTAGGGAGTATAATGACCATCATTCGGGAGCATAATAAACATAATCGATGTTTAAAAAAGCTCTTGATTCAGTTTTACACAAAACTTTAAAAACTACCTAAAAAAATTCAATTCCAGCAGTGAACCGCTAGAATGCCACCCTGTTGTCATATTTTCTGAGACCCAGGAATTATCAAAGGAAAATCATCTACTTCTGGTTCTATTAACAGTGATAAAACCCAATTCCGCCGCAAGAGTAAAAGTAAAAAAGAACTGAAATATAAATAGTAAATATAGAATACATCAATTTGGATTGAACTTTGCTGACACCTTTATACAGTATTATAAACTCTATTCCTATTCAGAATAGAATTTGTGTTCCTTACTGCTTGTAAATTTTAATCAAAAAACCTAAAATTAGTTAGGAATAGTTGTCTGTTTTGTTCACAAAAACAACCTTAACTTTACTCAGCTGTCGTATTGAATTTGGATGCAAAGTAGGGAACACATGGCTCGGTAAACAAAAATATTGCAAATAACATATAGCCAAGAAAACAGTGTTTTTGCCAATTAGAAACTTAAAACTAAATAAATGTAGGAAATCTTATTTTTCATCATCCTGGGCCTATGGGACATCTTTTGACACCAACCTGACCTTTCTACGTTCAGTAGTTTGCTCTGAATAGGTGGTTACACGTTCCTTATACATGGGGATGTCGAGAAAAGACCAAAAAAATAGTGTGTTTTGCCAATTGCAAACTTATAACTGAGTAAATTTATAATATCGTATTTTTTAAATATTTATCTACACGTGTTTTTAAATTTATCTATAACAATAAAACTAAACTAATTCTAAAAAATTGTGTACATTTGTTCTGCAGATTACAAAAAATATTTGTAGGAGCAAATGCACTTTAATTTTCTTTTGTAACGTTTGCTACAGTTCAACTAACAGGAAAGAAGTAGTGAGCAGTTATTTTACTATTTAAACTTGTATTGTACGGTTGGGAATGTTTGGTTTTATTAAAATAACAGATGCGGCTTGAGTTAGTTGACTTACAGTCTAGGGAATTACCATACTGGCTATAAAGTGCCTAGAGGGGCCGATCGATCCAGTGCGGGCCATGGATACGAAAGTAGTCTTCTATTGAGATTTACAACCCACACTTAGGGAATTGCAGCCGATCACTTGTGTTTCTGCAGGCTGCTTCCCGTCGAATATGGAGAGCTACGATTTAAAGGACTCTGTTTTTCTTACTTTTTACATCATTTTTCCAAATACAGAAACATATACTTTTGGACGACGAAGACAGTCGTTGACAGTGATTTGGAAATTATTGATTATGAGTGGTTCTCGCAGAGCATAGCATATTTTGAGAGAGTGAGGTTGAAATTTTTTTCTATCGTGAACAAAGAGACTCATAATTTCAGACATTTTATACTGACTGAACGTAGCTTTACTGCAGAGTATTCAAACAAATTGACAGGTTTAAGAATGGGTGTATAACTAAAAGGCCCCACTTTTTTATTCTTCTTTACACATACACCAGCTTAAGGTCCAGTCAATAATATACGTCTTAAGAGGTAATATACGTAAAAATAGGTTTAAAATTTATTGTTATTATCTAAAATCCTAAAATATTGTATAATTCTTTAAAGGATGTAAAGGTACTATACAATACTTCGCTGTTTATTCTAAAGTACACTCGAATATCCTTCAAGTGGGTGGGAAGAGCTCGTAATTTATTTCATTGGCTTGCAGGTAGTGGCGTTTCCAAGACAATGTGTTTTTGCCCTTTCCTTTGACTAAAAAGTGGTTTAATGGAATTTAAACAGTATTTATGGGTGCCATGTTTTTATTTGGTTGACATTTTATATAGTTTGCAAATCTTACAATGTGAAGGATGCAAATAAAAACACTTCGAATTAAAACTAACATTGTTTCTAAGTAGAAGGCTTTCGGGTTTTGGGTGTGTTTTAAGGATTTATCTAAGTAGATCAAAGTAATTCTAAGTATCACACTAGCGGCGAGGGATTGTGTGATACTTTCCTTAATTCCAGTTGTATAAATCAAAATTGTACTGTCAAAATTACAACTTAAAAATATGTAAATCCATGAAGTTTTTGAATAATTAATACGAAAGAACCTGAATTAACATTTAATGACGTAAGTAATTTATACAGTATTATCCTCCAACGCTAAAACTATGCACTTAATAACTTATCCAACACGAGATTATTATTTAACTGAATTATAAGTTTTATGGGAGCTTTTGAGGGTTTACAGACGAATGTGGCCTCAAGTTAAAATTTGTAATGAATTATGTTGATCCGTAAAGATTATGACAAACAAATTCCTATAATACACCTTAACATTTAATTATATTATTAAATATAATAATTTAAGATAACATGATTTACCAACTAACTCGAATTAATCGTATGCCGTCCTCATGGCAAAAAACAAAACCTAACATGCATGTTTCCATTGTTTTTAGATTTTCTTAGCCAACCATGAAATATCCGCGATCCAGCCCCGGCATACCCTCCGAGAAGGCCATTTATAATGACAACTGCGGAAGTGTGAGCGGAAATAATAATCCAACTTAATATAACAAATATATATATATATATATATATATATATATATATATATCAATGTTAAAAAACATTATACTACATAGTAATAGTATTAGAATTAATAAACAATATAAACATCATAAAAAGAAAAGACAAAGAATATACCGTAGTCTCAGAAATGTCAGAGCCTTTTATACAATAAATCCTAATTTAAATAATTTTATTTATACTTTTAATTATTTCATAATCAAGAGTGGTCCATGTATAAAATGAATGATGATAAAATAAATTCTGTTCTAACAATTATTTAATTTATTTTCTAAATTATTTGAGTTTCATTCAAATTTTATAAATTTTGGTAATTTATTTAAAAAGGTTACACCTGCTTGTGAAGGAAGATTAGAAAAAAGATTTAGTCGATGTTGCTGGGGCCGTGGGGGATTAGAATGACCATGATTTTATACAATAAAATTTATTAGATAAAATATATATAGATAAAATTTACATTAGAAAGGAAAACTGAGCTTAGAATGTCAAAACTGTCATCGGGAAATTGTTTAAAGCGAGCCGTAAACTAGAGAACAGCCAAGGCGATGCTTGAACTAACGCGAGTGACGGCTATATTCATATTGGCATCTTGTCGTGACATTTCGGCACCTTAACTGCCTCGTGAAAACAAACGATGATTTATTCATGAACATAACAATACAACATTTAACTCAGGCTTAGACAAATAGGACTTGGGGCTTGGAAATTAAGCTGTGCAAGTGAATGTAGCAAACGTTTTCTAATGCATATGATTATACGTTCTAGATTCTCTTTTACTCTGTTTTATAAGTGGTACCGAATTAATGTTTGTTTTATATTATAAAGGACAACATTTCTCTGTAAGTATGTTTACGTTAACTTCTGTAACAATCCACTTGTTTCCTAACGTTAATTGATAGCTTTTTATTTGTTACCTGTAATCAGTATAAAATTAAAAATAATTAAAAGGTCCGTTAAATATTGTTTTGCTATAAAGACATTTTCGTGTATTTTATTTGTCTAACAAACAAGTATATCCCTTTCCTATAAACACAATATGTGATAAAGAAAACATCATAAGTTCATTAAAAGATTTTCTATAACGCTACCGTACTTTGTATTCTATATTTAGTAAATATAAAGTAATTTATTGATTACATGTCGGACTACATGTGTCAGTTTCCTGATTTCTCATTTATTATATATATATTAATGTGTAATCTACATTATTTTAAGATTGTTAATTACATTTTAAAAGATAGTGAAAGTATAATTTGTTAAACCTTGAATTATAAGTATCCGATGTAATTCCCAACTTCACTATTTGAAAAACTAGCTTTGGAAAGACAGAAGTATTCAACAGGCACAGTCGTTAACGAAATTTAAAAGTACCTTCCTAATATTATTGGAGGAAAATATTGGAGTTAAATAACTACCGAAAAGGCAATCTTTAAAGTAGATGGAAATACAGCATAACGTTTAGCTCAGTTATAGTTTCCAATCGCCGGTCGGTGCAATTCCAACCGATCGTTCATACGGAAGTAATCGTAATCTCTTTACAACGTGTACTAAAGGAATAGCAGTCCATTTACTTATGTTATGTTCCCCTCTCTATCAGACAACTTCGGAACACAAGTGATAAATTCAATAACATCATTGATATCAGATGAAAAAATTCTGTAAAAATAACTCGTTCTTGATTAATATTTGGTTATTATCTAAATAATGACGATCTTTAAAAACAAACTAAACTTAAAATCAAGTTTATTTCCAATACACCGCTGACATTTTTTATCACCGGCAAAGTTAATAATTATTGGCTTTTTACAAGTAAAGTTTAAAAGTAAATAAAACATTTTTCTAGATTCCAATATATTATAACCAAAGAATTTACGGAAAATGCTGTTAAACAATAAAAAAAATAATATATAGAGGGTGTTTCAGAATTATTTACCAATACTTCAAGAAGTTGATCCCAAGCTAAAACAAACTAAAAACTATCTACAATTTGGTCTATCACGCTCCGTTTTCTGTCTGTGTCCAAAAGAATTGTCACTTATTCCAAAGCAGATTTGATGTATAATTTTATAAAAGGGAAGTCCAATCTGGTATGTTCCTACCTTCAAATATATTTATAAATTAACTAATTCAAGAACAAACAACAGGTGGCTTAAAAATGCAATTACATATTTGGGATTTACATTTAATACAAATTATTATATGTCAGGTTTAATTTTATTAAAGAACTGATATACTATGCGTTTCGTCGCTTTTAGTTATTTAAAAAATGAATAAATTAAAACGCATAACTAAAACATACAACATATTTAGCAAACGCGATGGCCTTCTCAACTTTCAAGGAAGCTCAGTAAAAGTTGGTTATATTTTCACACTAAGCCCTTGAATAATGTACGACGCTCATATGTCAACATAGTTACTCAGGTTTAACACCGCTATTTACATTCGATCAGTGAAAATTCCTAGTTTGTACTGACACATAATTAACACGGCATGTAACTAAAATATCTTTAAAAAATAATGTCTGGCATTTGGCCATTTTTACTAGTTCATTATTTTTAATATGAATGAATAAGAGCTATTCATTAAATAACTATTATTTACTACCAGTAAATTTTATTTTTTGCTTTAGAGGCAAATGTTTAGAAAATATGGCTTATTAGTTGTGCTATAGTAATTATAGTTGTGCTATAGTAATTATAGTTGTGCTATAATAATTATAGTTGTGCTATAGTAATTATAGTTGTGCTTATAGTGATTTACCGGCAGCTTTAAGAGAAGAGCAAAATAAGTATTTTTTTTGGAAAACAATATTCCCTACGTTAGAGAAAACAAACTCGTTCCCTATCGATACTGACGGGACCCAGTAATCTGGTGTGTGACGGCTGATAGTCAAGGCGTGATGCAATGTTTAAACAATTTTTATTGTTTAATACTTTAGAAGAAATCGAGGACCTCAAACTGTTTCCGTTATTTTAGTTTCATAATTTGAATCTAAAAAGTGAATGCTAGACCATGAAGGGATTTGTTATTTTAATAACAAAAATTAAGTTGAGTTTTAGTTTATGTTGATGTATTCAATATTTGTAAACAATGAAAAGATAAATAATAGGCTGGAATAAACTGTCTTGAATGAGAAAAAGCCCAACAAACTACATGAAAAACCCGATAAGTAACTAAACCAAATTTAATAATCCGCAATAACTGTTAAATAAAAATTTTACAAAACATTTAATGTAAGATATTGTTCAGCCATTAAACTAACTTATACGTGTTACAGCGTGAAGTGTACCATACTATGCAGACGATTCATAACGTCAAGGTTCATAAAGTAAAATTTGTTTCTTCAGTTTTCTTATTTAGTGATTTTAAATCGGAAAGTTTCACAACGTAAAGCTACATTTAACTTGAATCAGTTCAGAAAGTAAAGTGGCAAAATTTAAAGTCGTCATTAATTGTAATGTAAATAAAAACAGGTGTCATAACGTCAAGTTTAATAACTTAAAGTAATAATTTAATATAATGTAATATTAAAAGCTTGTCAAAACGTAAACGTAAAGCTTGTCAACGTATGTAAGATATTGTTCAGCCATCAAACTAACTTATACTTGTTACAGCGTGAAGTGTACCATACTGTGCAGACGATTCATAACGTCAAGGTTCATAAAGTAAATTTTTTCTTCAGTTTTCTTATTTAGTGACTTAAAATCGGAAAGTTTCACAACATAAAGCTACATTTAACTTGAATCAGTTCAGAAAGTAAAGTGGCAAAATTTAAAGTCGTCATTAATTGTAATGTAAATAAAAAGAGGTGTCATAACGTCAAGTTTAATAACTTAAGGTAATAATTTAATATAATGTAATATTAAAAGCTTGTCAAAACGTAAAGTTTCATAGGATAAAGTAGCTATTATAATTCACATAATATAATAATGATAATTAAAAATTATATATGTGAGTTCTGTAACTGAACCTTATGAAATTTTACGTTTTGAAACAGGTTTATTTTAAACTACAAACTTTATGTTTTGAAACATTACGTTTTGACAACAGTTTTAATTGCATCGAATTAATTTAAAACTTGAAACTATGAACTTTACGTTGTAAAATTCTGTATTTTTTTAAATATAACTTTACCTTATGAACCTTGACGTTGTGCAACGGACCCCGTACTATTGTCGAGATGTTGATTGATTCGCCAGTTGTATTGCTTACAGCTTGCTAGTGTGTTACAATATGTATATGTTCCAATCAACCCTCGGTGCCGGTAATGGATGTATTTGTATCCTCTCAAGGCGATGCTATCGCAGGTGGGTTTACACCGTCTGATAAAATATTAACGTTTCCCTTGATTGGTCAACTGAACGGATTAACTTTTTTTATAGTGATTGTTTAAAATTCTCCCTTTTTTAAATGTGTTAAAATACCAATCGCGGTTCACCGCCGTTCATTGTTGGGTGATAAGGACTTTATTTGGGCTAGGTTCCAATTTTTTGCCATAAGCTTGTTTTTTTTTATTGTAATGGTTCACACCATTACCCGTTAACCCGTTACTTAAAAAAACATTTTTACTCTGAACACAAAGAACTAAAATATCTTTGTTGGTTCCCAAGATTCATTCCAGTTAAAAAAGAACCTCTGATTTAGTGCTATTCCATCGGTGTTAAATGTTTCGATATTAATATTCTGAACACAAGAGTTTTATTGGATAGTCGTTGAAAAAGAATGGCAGGATTATGATTAACTATCATTTATTAAAAAAATTAATGTATTGGTTCTGGCTGCATAATTTGTAGAACATTTCAAAGTTGCTCTCATAGTAAGATTCAATTTCAGCTCCATATTGTTGTACTTCAGACGTCTAATCTCTATTAAACTTCTTCCCATGAAGTAACTGTTACATGTAGTAACAGTACATCGTCGTATTATGGTGTCATAAACGGGCTCTTGAAGTCCAAAAAAATCACTGAGTTTGCTTCAAAACACTGTTTTAAAGCATTCCCATAAAATTCATAAAACATCAGTTCTGGATATCTGAGAGGCCACGAAATTGAGGCTTCACTTCCAATCTGTTGTATAATTGATTTATACCTAATATAAAATAAATTTAGTTACAATTTGTGGAATAAAACTCATTATTACTTGTTCCCCATTTTCCAGTATTTAAAATTAAATGAACCATAAAACGTAATATAATTCAAATGAGCATTATGGTTAAAAAAGTAGTTAAATAACCACAAAACATGCTAACTTTTGTAAGCTTACATTGTATAAGGTAACTCAGCAAAGCAATGAAAGTTATTTTGTCTCACTCGAATGGAACTATAAACGTATATGCGAAAAATTGACTGGATATTGCAAAAAAGAACACAAGTCCAGAAGGTTAAAAGTATCGATCTTCCTTTGAAGTTGTCTGTTACACGATGTTTCATTCACGATGAGGAGTAGCTTGGCCGCTCTTTAATCAAACTCAAACAGTCCTGTCATGTTTAATTCAGGAGAGGATAAGCTATTACGATTAAACACAGATTTTATAAATTTTCTTTTGGAGGTCATCACAAACGAGATAAATCCTTTGTTTACTATAGCATGAAAAGAATATAAATTATCTTTTGCATAAAGATTTTACACATTTTCTTCCCGGTAACACATAAATCAGATAACAATATAATACCAAAACACCAGCAATAACAGTTACTAATTATAGTTTAGTTCGAATTATTTTTATTTATCCGATATTTCCGAAGTAACATAACTATATTTATATTGAAGATAAACAATTGAGTTTGGATTACACGACTTTGGAAAACCAAAGATACCTATATTACTAGCTAATTTCCTATGGAATGGTGAGCTATTACAACATGACCTTAAGCCCGATAACTTAAATCCGATAGAACATAAAAAGCCGTAAATTGTAAGCCCTCTCTCATAATTATATCAAATAGTTGTCGAGTTATTAAAGAAAATGTAAATTGACTAACCACAGTACGTTGTCCTATGGGAATTTTACATCAGAAAAGGCTGGTTTTCATATCTTTACGTAGTTTTATAATTCCTAGAAACCCGATACCTACATTCGATCCTGGCTGGACCTCCCTCCTTACCTTGTAATACACAAAATTCGTATCCCAGCATTGCAGATAATAGAACCAAGAGCGTTTGAACAGCCTAAGAAATAATTGTTTTTCGATTTGGGAAAATTGGGAAAAGTTGGCCTATATGTTTTAACAACGCCTTTTTAGTGTTAAAGGTGGGAATCGCTTCGTTCATGTTATTTTGCTACGTGGGAACTCGCTTAAAACATCGCGGTATTTCCGATCACGTTAGGAAATAGAACTATACCAGGCTTATTAGGGAATGTAGCCCTTCAACATTGTCCAAGATCATATGTTAACACATAAACAAGGAAAATGCTCAAGGGCTCAGTCCCCATTGTTTTACTGTGAGGCAAATTTGTTTTGATCTTTGAGTGATGCATTTAAAAGAAACGCGCATGTAAATTGAAAAGAATTTACTGAGTCCCTTGTGGATCTCAGACACTTAAATCGCACGTTATTAGATGTTGTTTCACGGTTATAATAATAATTGAGACTTTAATTTTATAGTAGATTTGTTATTTGGTCGCTATTATTGTGTGCCTATAACGATTTTCTCATTGTAATAAAGAATATAGTTAATAAAAATATGATATTGACTGCTAAGCGTACAAAAATAACTGTTATAAAAGAAATATAGATAAACAGTGTAAGGTTGTTGTATCAACACTCCTTTAATTCACGTGTTGTAATATATCATGAATATACAATTTTGAAATTGGCAACACTGACATCAAGATATGTTTAGTTTTAGCTGTTGTACTACAATGTCCCCGTTTAAGTTGTGTGCTATTTTGTATTTCAGTTCCTTCAGTAATTGTATTAATAAAGGAAATAACATTGGTGCAGTAAACAATGAGGTAGGGTAGTATGCGAGTAATAAGTTGTTTTACGTTCTGATCGGAATTTCTCAGTGTGTATATTGATTAAGGGGGCACTCCACCCAAAATTAAAAAATCTTTATTTATGTATGTAACATTTTATTTTTTACACATTAGTTTTAAGCTATCAAAATGTAAATAAAATATGGGGTTCCCCCCTTTTTACCCCCCCCCCTCCTCAGGGGGGGGATTTTATTGAAAAAATGTATGTTTACGGGAACGGATGTATCTGAAGGTAGGTTTGAGATATCTTGATTTTGTAAATTTTATTTGGTAGAGTACATGTGTGTGCACAAACTGTAGCATGGCCATTTTAATGAACTAGTTATAAATGTAAAAATTTTATCAAACAATTTGAAAAACAAATTTGTTTTGAATATATTCTTTTATAATTAAATGACAAATATTTAAAAACTTAATTTGTGTAAATCCATGCTACAGTTTGTAGAGTACATTATAACCTTCAAAATAAAAATAAAATTATTATGTTATCTCACATAGAACCTGAGTTACATCCGTTCCCGTATTTTAAAATATGTAAAAATCAAACTTTCGGTAATCACCCCGGAAACGAACGGAAACACAATTCTGTTGGTTTAAAATCCTGAATCTGCAAGTGCGAGCGTTCAGATTATAACTAATTAAAATCACTTACAACACTAAAACTAACACATATTGCACACCAATATGTTCGGGATAAACCAGAGAACAAAATAAAACAATAAAAAATATTTTTTTTTTATTTTGCCTTGAAGCCAGTTTTTGGGTGGAGTGCCCCCTTAAGTTGTATAAATGTTGAATGCCAATATAGGTCGTTTTTGCGAATGCGATCCACGAGAGGGAGACGTTGCGTCTAAAGCACTTCTTCAAGGCCAATAATGTCAAGGAGGACAAAAAGGTATCTGGTATTAATAACGATTATTGGACCAAAGGTTTTGGCTACTCTTTCAGATATTGATTCTCCTAGTGAAGTAGACAGTACAATTTACGAAGAGTTGATTGACATTTTGAAATATCACTTTGCGCCTAAATGATTTGTAATAGCGGAGTGATGTGTGTTTTATAGCAGAGTACAAAAACCGGGAGAGTCTATTTCGGATTTTGCAATAGCTATCAAGCCCTTGGCCAGTTCGTGCAATTTCGGTACGTTTCTCAAAGATACCTTGCGAGATAAATTGGTTTCGGGAGTTTGTAATGGACATATTAGACAAAAGCTTTTATCTGAAGAAAGGGAGTTTGAAGAAATATACGCGTTGACTCTAAGGCTTGAGCAGGCCGGAAAACAGTCGAACATTTTTAGTGTACCTTATAGTGAAGTAGCAAAAACTAACGTTCGCGGCCGTGTCCAATTAAACGTTAACAGTTCAAATCAAGGTTCTGCTAGATTTAATTCGAATGTTGGGTCTAATGTTTCTCAAAGTCAAAATTGTTGGCGTTGCGGAAATGGAAATCACCAGGCTACTTCGTGCAATTGTGCTTCTTTTAAGTGTCATCGGTTCCATTTGCAGCGGTTAGGGACAGAATCTCTGGGTTTGGTCCCCAGCTGCCAACCTGAGAATAAATGGTCCCTGGCTGTTGTACATGGATACCCTGTCAGTTGAGTTTACCAGTTGGAGGGCAGAATGTGGGTCCCCTGTTTTTAGAGCCTCATCCCAGCTGTCACAGGGGCACGGGAGTTGGCCCTCTGAAGGGTCGATTTGGCTGCCGTCCCATCCCACCCTTTCCTTTCCTGCTCTATCCTATCCTTCCGGTAACCTGCGCAATATTCCCGCTTGTGGAAGATGTGACTAGCAGCTATGCTGGGGTTCCCTAATCCGCAAATATGATGATGATGATGAAGTGTCATCGGTGTAAGAAACAATGTAATTTGATGAACATGTGTAAGACAAAAAGTAACGATTTTCCAAAAAAGGGAAATTCTAAGTTTAAATCCGTTCATCAATTAGAGGAAGAAGTAAATTCAGACCTAGGCATAGAGAAACCACTGGAGGAAATTAACCTTTACAACTTAGGTTAAAGTGATGAGGGATATAAGGTAAGACTTCTAATTAATAGTCATCCTGTTTGTATGAAACTTTATACGGGCATTGCCTTAACACTTTCACTGCAACAAACACATTTAAACATGAAATTTGCATAAGTTTCTATGTTGAGAAAAAAAACCAATCGGGGTCCGCAGCAGCCAACGTGTTAACAATTTGTCCTGTTGAAACTGAAGAAGAAATCTTCTTAGACGTTGAAATCAAACCAGTTAATGTTGAACTTTTACCTATTCAAGACATAATGTTCCAGTGCTTGGACAAGCCGAAGTTACGGTTTCACATAATAAGCAGGAGGTTCAATTACCTCTTGTAATAGTAAGATTAGAACATAAAAACCAACCAATGTTGATAGGATAAAACTGGCTGCATCATCTCAAGCTGGACTGGCAGAGTATTTTTTCATGTAAAATGGTTGGTCCCACTATCGACGAATCTAAATTGTCTTCTTTTGGTACTGTGGCTATTGACAGCAGTGATTTAGATGTAAGCAATTTAAAGAATAAGTACTGTATAAGGACGTTTTTTAACCTAGTATGGGCGAAATAAATGGGGTTAAAGCTTACATTCCGTTAAAACCACGGGCAGTTCCTAAGTTTTGTAAATTCAGGCCTGTACCCTTTGCCTTACGAGAGAAGGTAGAAGAGGAATTAGATCGATGGATTAGGGGTAGTATTGCATACCAAGTGACTAATTCCCAGTGGAGTACGCCTTTAGTGGTTCCAAGCCTAAAAGTTCGTCTATGTGCAGACTTCAAGATTACATTGAATCATTGGTTGGAAACGGAACATTACCCCTTACCTCAAGCCCAGGATATTTTTGCATCACTGGCTGGTTGTTCTGTATTTAGTTTTATAGACTTGTCTAATGCATGCCGGTTACCGCGAGTGGCCTAATGGCCTACAGTTGCCAAAGAGTCTCAACATCTACGACTCTATCCACGCATAAAGGGTTAATAAACCTTACGCGGCTTTCACTTGCCTTATCCTCAAGTCCAGCTCTATTTCGAGCTGCCATTGACCAGATTTTAAGTGGGATTCCAGGTACAGTTGCTTATTTGGATGATGTGTTGATTGGAGCTTCTTCGAGAAGCGAGGGACTACAAAGACTTCAAATGGTTCTGCAGCGACTCGCTGAATATGATGTCAAAGTAATCGGGACAAAATGTAAGTTCTTGCAATCTTCCATAGGATATTTAGGTCACGTAATATCAGCGGAAGGCCTGCGTCCGCAGGAAAGTACGTTAGCTGCTTTGAAAGATGCTCCTGAGCCGAGAAGTAAGGATGAGCTTAGGGCATATCTAGGTTTACTAAACTACTATACTATCGTTCCTTCACTCCTAGTTTGTCAGCTAGACTCAGTTGCTTTTACGACTTATTGCATAAAGATGTAACTTGGAATTGGTCAAAGGAATGTTCTAAATTCTTTAAGGAAAGCAAATCTTGGGTGTTAGAATCTAGTTTACTTGTTCACTATGATGTAAACAAACCCATTTTGACATGTGATACGAGCCCAAGATGGGTAACAGCTTACAATCCGGAAGTCCGTTATAGAAAGGCAGCGGATGTGCCCCGTGCGGATGCTTTATCCCGTCTACCCCTACCTGATTCTGAACCTAATGAGTTGGAGGACAACTATATTTCTCATGTGGATCAGTGTGTTGAGGTACTATGTTGTTCAGTAAGTGAATCTTCGTCTATTACGTCGAAATACGTAGACAGATTCACGGATAGGGATCTAATTTGCCTAAAGTTCGAGATTTTGTAATGTATGGTTGGAGGAAAGTTACAGACCCAGAAATAACGGTTTTTCTTAGGAAAAAAGGAAGAGCTTTCAGCAGATCAAAACTGTATTCTTTGGGGATCTCATGTAATTATCCCTTCAAACTCCAACCGGCAGTACTTTCTATGTTGCATGAGCAACACCCAGGCATCACACGGATGAAGGCATCATCTACTACTCAACAAAAACCATTGAACGTCTAAGAACACTGTTCTCATCCTATGGGCTGCCTATAGAGGTGGTAACTGACAATGCCACGTGTTTCACCAGTTATAAGTTCAAATAATTTCTCCAAAAGAATGGTGTAAAACTTACCCTGACACCACCATATGATTCCGAATCTAATGGAGCTGCGGAACGAAGTGTTCAGATTATTAAGAAGAATTTGATTCGTCAGGTCTTAGAGGAACATCTCCGTTTCATAATCTTCCACTGCAGAATAAGGTGGACAACTTCCTGTTTGTGTACAGGAACACCCCAATAACAGCTACTGGCATGACTCCTGCTGAGTTATTTTTAAACTGGAAACCTCGTACAAATCTAACCTTGCTTAAACCTAACCTGATGAAAGACATTCAATAAAAGAAGAAATAGAAGAAAGAAGCATCAGATAAGCTTCAAGGAGAAAGTAGATTCTTTTTGGATGGTTTTGGAAAGTGCTGGTTGTAATTGTTCGCAATGAAAAGCTTTCGTGAATTCCTGATAAAATACTTGACCTAAGAAGTCCAGTCACTTATGCAGTAAGTGTGTTAGGGAAAACCCGATATTGTCATGCAGATCACCTCAGACCTAATTTTTTGCAAGAGGAAAATGAAGTTAATGAGAGTGCTTCTGATCAAATAAAACGGTCTGTTTCGAAAACACCCCATCAAGAACCTGAAACAGCTCCTCTAACAATATCTGACAGTCTCAACTGTCGAAGGTCGTGAAGAACAGTGCGAAAACAGTTAAAGTTAAATTATAAATGAGTTTGTTTTTATGTGCAAACTTGTTCTATTTAAAAATAATATGTTTTATGATTTTTGTATGACAGTAAATTACAACTAATTAAAAGGGGATGAGCGTAATATATTATGAAAATGCAATTTTGGAATTGGCAACATCAGTGTTATGTTTAGTTTTAGCTAACAGCTGTTTCACTACAGTGTCCCCGTTGAAGTTGTGTTCTATTTTGTATTTCAGTTCTTAAATAATTGTATTAATAAAGTATTTTACACATAGTAAGACGTATGATAAGATTAATTAACTTCAATAGTTTGTTACTATGTTCTGGTTGCCTAGTTGAAACAGATTTGTTGGAACTACGTATTTAATCAATCTGAATATTATTATTGGTAGCTCTGATGATAGCAATCGGGTTGCTGAAATTTTACATACAGAATTAAAATGTACTTGTTAAAATGTAAATGTTATTTTGAAGAGGCGTTTGGCGTTGGTTTCAGAGGATATCAAGTCATGTGATTCTGGATTCTATTTCACGGCAAGGAAATATATATATTTGTCCACTTTCCCCCAGTTCTAAGAAAATACTGATCAAAGAGTTTTTGAGTTTTTTTACATATAATATTTTAGTAAATCAAATTTTAATTTTCACCATTGAATTCAGCTTAAAAAACAAATAATTTGGGGCTTTTATCATTGATATACGTCAATCGGTTACAGATATATTGAAAATGCTAATCACAGTACGTTGTCCAATGTTACCCTTATGTAGGATAAGAAAAATGCTATATCTTGCTTGTTTATCAACTTATCCTGATGAAACTTGGTATATTGCTTCATGCCGTTGTGGTCTATTGATATTTGTACAACAACGATTTGTTTACTGATAGTTCCCTAATAGGGAGTGTGTTATCTCCCTTAACTATGAACATAAATTAATACAATTTAGTATGTAGCTTCACCTAGTTGAGTTATACAAAATGTTCATAAAAACCCATTTCTTATAAACCTTGTTTCAGCAAACCTTCATCCTCAGACGCCATGTTTTTTCTTATGGAGAATAATTAAAATATCATAAATAATTTATTTATGAATGTATATTGATGATACTTGGTATGTGGCTTTAAGCGGTATTAAGATACATATATATGCATTGTAATTTCGCTGAGTACGCAGGTTTGCTGCTACGGGGGTATTTTAATGTGAATAATTCTCAAATTCTTAGAGAAATCTTGTAAACGTAAAATAAAATATAAAAACCTGTAAGCATATAACGTTCAAAATAAATTAATAGTTAATTTATAGTGTTTTTCTTAATCACATGTTTCTCGATTTTTTCGTGATCCTACGTGTGCTGTTTTTTGTCGTCATAATTGGGGGTGATACTTAAGTGAATCAGTGCAGGACAAATCCTTGCTTTTCATTTTGGGCAAGAGTATTTCCGTGTTTCACTCAGCCTGTAACCCAATTAAGCAAGAAGTCATCACACAGGTTGGCTGAGCCACTTCATCAAAACTGATTTTGTCGGCGCTGTGATATCAGGACCATTAATTTATTAATCTAACCAAATTAGAGAAACAAAATTTAGACTGCTTGCTTGCAAATTGTTCATAGTCTGATGTATGACAACATGAGTCATAAAACGTGTTGTTAATGGACGAATGGTAATGCATAGTTTGTAACACACATTTGACTACACATTTCTTCACCTTATCGGAACCAATCAGCTGAATAATCTGATTGAAGGGCACGAATGTAAAAGAATAATATAGGCACACTCGAATGTAAAAGGAATAATATAAAGTAATTAGAGCGTTCAAAAAATATATCTATTTTGTGGTAATATCGTGTTAATACAGTTTTCCCCCAAAACAATACAGTTGTGTATTTAATACTTCAAATAAAGCTTAACTTGGTCAAAAATAACGATAATAATTTTATCTATATTAGAATATACTGTATTCTGCTACTTGTATTCATGTACTATTTTATATGACTTTGATTAATTATATGATTTATATGATTTAAAGACGAATTCAGTACTGATTTCATATATTGGTTTTTAATTTTAAAACTGTGAAATTAACCCGGTTGTGTAAATAGATGTTGTTGAGTAGTGTGCCACAAGCTAGTAATTAAAATGTAAATTTCAGGAAACATATAGTTATCCTCATCATCTTATAGTGGGGTGGATTAATAGACCAATGTTGCTATTTTTTCTAAGTCCGTGAAATATCGTATGATTGTCGATAAAGATATGGCAAAATAATATTCGCCAGGCACAGATCTTATCACTTAGAAATAAAAAAATAAATAAAAAATGGCACTATTTTTATAAAAGATTGTAGGTTTTTTATTTGTTTCACCCTAAAATAGTTAAAACAACAATTTTGAAAAGCAATTTTATTCAGGTAAAATAACCTAACAATTTATTACTTTAAACCTTGGTTATTTACTCTAGGTTTGTGGTTGCGGAGAATAATTAATTGTTCAAAATATTTCTTAGGTTAATCTTATGGGGATTATTTGTTTATCTTTTCCTCAGTTAATTTAAGTATAACCCTTATTTACAATGGTTGTTCTACGTCAGGCCTTTACAGAGATATTGAAAGAATGTTGTAAAATGTTCCACTAATGAAGGATGAATACAATTTTGTAACACGCTAACTTAGTAAAAATACTTTGATGAAAGTATATGAGTGGTTTCATGTGATAGTGGTTTAATGATATTTCGTTATCAACATCATTTTTGTAACCCGGTTGCATAAAACTTCCGTATCTTTTAAAATTTCTTCTTTTGTAGTATACATAAAATCTTATATCACACTTATTTATGACGATTTTTTATAATCAAACTTGGCAAGTTGCTTCATGTAGAAGTTAGATGTATACATAGACTACAGGTATTTTTATATTTGGAAAAAAACATATTTAGTATTTTAAATCATTTACCTAGGTTATGTGGTTGAGGGAAAGTAACAAATTTATATTTGCATTGGAAATTTATTGATTACGCAGGTTTGCTGTGAAGGGGTATCAAGACTAACATATTCCAATAAGTGAGTCAGTCAGATTATTCATTATAATATGTATCCAGTATTGCATTTTTACAGCCGTGTCGTTCACAATAGCTGAAGCCACTCTTAACTGAACAAGTAAACAAAGTTTTGTGGATCTGTCAAACTATATATTTCATATTAAATAAACATTATCGATTAAGTAAGTCAGATTGAATATTAAGCTTAATATTGGGACGAAATTTACCTGTATATCGGTTGTGTCTCTTAAAAAAATGTTTCATATCAATATATTTGTCTTTATTTAAGAACTTACCATATATTTCACGATTCTTCTAATTTCACGCTTTAATCTTTACTATAAGTAGTGTTTAGTATAGTCTCAAAGAAATGCCACTGTTGAAAATAGTAAGCCAAATTTAATGAAAAAGAGAAATATCTTTTCAATATGGTTATCGCTATCAGCATAATACCTTTTAATCGAATAATGTACACCGTTGGCCACTCCTAAAACAGTTTGTTACTATAAAAACAAAGTCATAACAAATACATAAAAGTAGTTTACAAAAATATATTAGTATTACAAAAACAACACCGTTTTTCAAAACAGTTGTGAGATTATCATGGAAAATAAAAAATGTGTCTTTTAAATGTGTAAATAGAGAATTTTTTTGGAAATGCCTTTGACGCTGGTTTCAAAGGAGATTAATTTCATGAATTACTCAAGCCAGCTTTATGCCAACAAACAAATATTTGTCCCTTTGACAGTCGAATTGGAGCATAATCCTTGAACTTTCAAACATTACTTTCAAAAATATTGCTTGGATCTGTATAAATACGAGACATTTTTGTATATTAAGTAACAAATGCATCTTATATTTCATTCCACCTTTGATTGTTCTTTATCAAATATCTCAGGTTGGTTTTACGTACTTCCTAAGGTATAAACATTTGCATGTATTTTCAAATCTAGACTAAGACATTTTCTTGTGGGCTTCACGTTGATACCTACTGTTATGATTTTACTTATGTCAAAGCATGCCTTTGTGTTGTTATGAATAAGCAATTTTAATGTGATGTATCAGTTGATTTATCTTCTATTATTTTAAGTCAGATTATACGGATGTAACAACTATAATGTTTGCTAACAATGCAGGTTAAATTTGTTTCTGTAAAATACCACGGTTAACATGATCGTCAGAAACTCTTAGACTCTGTGTGCGTTACGCGAAATGTTGCAAGGGCAACCCAAACACATTCTGGTAAGTTTAATGTCGAGAAGGAATTAATGCCAAAATACAATGACAAGGGACAAAGATACGTCAGTTATGAACTATTTGTTCTCTTTCTGTGTACCTAATTTATTTTATATTGTTAACTGTCAATTTGAAACATCATCAATTTATTTACTTGAACAATATGCTGGCTTATATAGTGCAACCTATAATTAGGTATTTCTTAAAGTAAATTTTAAAAACGTTATGGTATCGTTTTCATATTTAAATAAACGGTATCAGGAAACTGACACATACTTTCTCCCTTTTAGCCCAACTTTAATGAATAAATTACTTTTTATTTACTAAATATAGAATACAAAGCACGGTCGAATGTACAGAAAATCTTGTAAACAAGTTGTTTTAAAAACATACACCCAAATCCCTGCTTTGGAGGCACTACAGAATCCATTGCTGCACTCGTGGTTTTAAGAGGGCAAATGCCCCCTATTCCCCCCCAGGGTTATTAAGGGGCAACATATTTCGAATTTCCTCTGTTGGTCAATACTAACTTGACAAGCATATCAAGTTTGAATGAAATTGATCAGTAAATCAGAGAGAAATAGTAATTTTTTTATTCCCCATAAGAATAACATGGACACAACGTACTGCGTTTACCGCAAAATGAAAATTTCAATTTTCTCCGAAACCAGCAATCGTAGAATAGTAATTCAAAATACTAAATTATTTAGTTTTTTGAGCTCTTTTTAATGGTGAATAGTAATTTTTTTTATATTTATGTCTTTTTATGAAAAATCCAAAAAACTGAATTTTTGATGTTTTAAGTCCTGTCATTTCTGAACCCGAATTTTTACAGAAATGCGAGTAGTGTCATTTTGTTGGAAAACTAAAGCTCTACAAACGACTAAAGTTTAATCAAAATCGTTAGAGCCGTTTTTTAGAAATTTCGATATTTCATGTTTTTTGGCGGTTTTTGGGGGATAATTACCCTTAAAAATCAAAAATTCAAAAAAAATGAAAAAAACGCCTGGAGATATCGTGGATTAGTACCTACATGCAAAATTTCATAAAAATCGGCCCATTGGTTAAGGCTCTAGCTCTGTACACATCCACACAGACACACACACACGGACACACACACACACACACACACACACACACACACACACACACACACACACACACACACACACACACACACACACACACACACAGAGACAGACAGACAGACATCACGTAAAAACCACTTGTTTGGGTTCAGGAAGCACCAAAACGAATATTTCCACTAACAACTCAAATTCGAAAATTTTTACGAAAACAATACTTTCTCCATATACTATGTATAAGGGGAGAAAGTAAAAAGGATCTTCTCATATATTACTTCTGATAGCCTAACGGTTTTCAGAACATCAATTTGATGTGGTTAAGATATAAGACCACAACCAAGTTACACAACGGAGGACGAAGAGCCCACCCGCTGTGTAATGTTCACTGACGTGCAGGTGGGATGAAAGGACCTTGTGTGGGATGCTAGGGAGATATGGGTGGGACGGGGCGACACAGTAATGATGTACGAGCTGCGGACAGCTCCCCGTGTTAATTCACTGCAACGGTTTCATTCATAAGAATCGATGTTCCTATTATAAATATCATTCGAGTAATTTCCTATTTCAGTTTACTGTTTTAACAAAACATTTATTTCTTTTATACCAATTAATTATTTGAATTATATATACTCAAGAAAGGTACAACGATGTCAAAATAATGTAAAATCATTTTTAACTTAGTGTAATGCAACTGTAATTTTGTCATTTTTATTATAATTTCTTTTTTGAAAGTTTAGAATAAACAACAATTTATTTTAGATAAAGATTTTATTTAGTTTTAGATAAAGCAAATTATAAAAATTTCAATCAACTTAAAATAAATTTGGAACTCCAGCTTCGTCGTCAAATTCCCTGGCTGACCTCCATCTTTTTCTGCTTCTTGTCAAGCACATGATTGTCGCCCTTAAAAGTGAGCAGGTCAGCCTGACCCTTATCCAATTGATAACCAAGCTTTAAGGTTTATACCATTTTCACTTAGTCTTCAGCCACTGCTCTTATTACGGTTTGAAATTCTGTTCCTAGTATGCCGTCAAGTGATGTAATAAGGGGCGTGAATGAAGCATGTCTGTTTTCGCAAGCTGCAAGGTATTTTCTTTTTGGGCGTTTTGCAAAACTTTTTCATACGGGAGGGAGACATAGGATGGAGCATCAGTGTAAATGACACGTACATCAAATAATGCTTCCATCTGAGTTTCCCAAACCCCTCTGCATGAAGATCAGCTCTGAGTGCTGGAGCTGTCAGATTGCCTTCTTCAGCTATCAGGTTCCCTTATTCAGTTGTAATCAGGTGTTTCTTAAAGTAAATTATAAAAATGTTATGGTATCTTTTACATATTTAAAAAATAATCTCCTCATATATTACTTCTGATGTCCTAACGGTTTTCAGAACATCAATTTGATGTGGTGAAAGTCCCCAAACTTGCTCCATCATAATTCCTAGAGCATCCCTAACTTCATTATGTATTTTTATTATTAAACCATCATTGGGGTATTTCAATGCATGTTCAGTAAAAACTTGTCTGCAGCCATCACAGTGTGAGGGAAGGTGTATTGGTGTTTTTCCATATCTTAGTGCAAGGGAATCCCTAAATTCTTTTGAAAATATGTCAAGGTTGAGTTTTTTAAGAGGAATGCAAGTAAGCCAGCTTCCATGTTTCGCGTTTTGATCCGCACTGCGTAGAATGATTTTATTACGGAGCTGTGGGAAGGATTCTATATTTTTTCTTAAAATTTCTTCGTCTTCCTCCTTTTTTCTGTTTCCATGCCTTTAGTTAAGATTTTAGGGAAAATTCGTGTTCACCCAAATCAATTGGAATCTTTGATTGCAAAGCTGTTGTTATAGTTTGACAACCTTTTTCCGAAGTTTTGAATGTATCCTTTCCTTGAGTTATAGGATTTTCCATACCAATTCCTCCCCTTTTGACTGGTAGATGCAATATTTCACATTCCTCTTTGCCTACATCGGAGCCAAACAAATTTGGAAAAATGACGAACGGGTCGAATTCTGAACGGGCATAAACATTACAGGTTCGACTTGAACTAATCGTTGAAGAAAGATCCACTCAGCTTGAACAGACTTAGTTGCCACAGTATGGGCAGATTGCGGGTATTTTTGAGCCACCATTGCAAGATTGTCAATATGGTGTGCCCAATTACTTATTTTTTCTTTTACAGATTTAATCTTTTCTTATTCACAGCCAATGTAGCCTCCTAGAAAACTACAGTACTACCTATAAATACTTTCAAACCTGACAGCTTTAATAAGTTTGGTTTTGATAGTTCTTGGGTATGATTCCAAATTAGTTTGGTTTTATTGTCCTGTGGAAAATATCCGTATTTTGGCCCAATTTCTTTTAGTTTGTGCGACCATCTCATTACATAATTAAAGGGTCATTGACATGAAGAACCATCTGCATAACAAATCTGAGATACATCAGGTAAACTCTTCAATTCTTGAATTATTGGGAGAGTTGCGAGACCAAACAATATCATTGATAACGGGTCTTCTTGAGTCATCCCTTCTTGACTGAATAATCGTTTATGACTCCCTGGCATTACTAAATCTGATCTGCTTTGGTATCTATTATAAATTAATCTAGCAGCTCTTGGCCAAAGTAATCTTGCTTGCCACAGCGCATGCATACTATTGATTCTTTGGTTTTTTTCTATTGCTTGTTTGGTTAAATGCATTGTCAGCATCAACCAAGATCATACACCATTCATTATTGTTATTGACATTTTCTTTAAAGCAATTTTGCATGAAGTGTATTGCACCTTCCATACCAGATTCAACACCAGCACAAAGCTGATTAACGCCCAAAGCTTGTACAACATCTTCACAAAAAGAGAGAATCATGCATTTGGCAAGAATACGGCGAAGACATTCTCCAACACCAATTGGTCGTACACCAGGATACTTGTCAATAGCAATCAATATATTTTCCATTAAAGCTCTTATTTTGTACCATGGAACTATTTCTCCATTTAGTTTCATTGCTAAAGTCGCTATAGCGATCCTCAACATGACACTTTTTTCCCATGGCGGAGCAGAAAATCTGACCAATGTTCTAAAGAGCTTCCACCTGGACCTCCACTTCCATGAAGTTTTCTTGCCACTTTCTCAACATGTTCAGCTGATATTTCCGTATTTTCAAGCTTTGGAATTTCTTCCAGTTTATCTGATAATTTTAGCAAGTTTATGTCTGGAATCGTTGGATCTGAATGTTTTTCTTTTAGTAAATAAAAAACTGTACGATCTCAGTCATCGACTATGTCTTCTGGGTTTAATACACCTCCATTTCTGATCTTGTTGATAACTCTAGATGCTTCATTTATTTTTCCACGCTGAACATGTCTGTTGAAAGATGTTTCCTTAAGCTGCATATTGTCATCTATGTCATGTTTTGCCCATTTCGGTTTTAAGGATTTATCACATAGAAACTTTATTAATTCTTCAATGCACCCATCTTTCCATTCATTTAGCCTTCCCTCTATTAATTTTCTAACATCTTTAGCTTGTTTTACCATTTTTCCCCTTTGTAAAATAGCAGGTATGAAACAAATCACTCGTTCAGATGTTTTTTTTTCCATTTCCCAACAATAATATTTCATCAGCCAAAACTTATAATAATTTATTATTATAATTCAATTCATTAAAAGTGTAAAGTCACTAAATTCAATGTGTATTGTTGTTGGATTAAAGCTTCTAATTCATTACAGGAATACGTCATACTAATTCGATTTAGTAAACATTTGAGACCCTAAGTAAAACTATGTTAACATAAAATACCCCCGTCGCAGCAAACTTGCATACTCAGCGAATTTACAATATATATATAACATAACACATTAAAACACTTAACAGGATTCATAAGAAATATATTCACAAATAAGCGATATTTAAAATATTAATTATTCTCCATAAGAATAACATTGGGGATGAGTACGCAGGTTTTCTGCAACAAGGAACCCAAAATAATGGGTTTTTATGCAAATATCAATATAACTCATCTTAGTGAAGTCACATACCAAGTTTCATCCATATACATACATAAATAAGCGATATATAACATTTCAATTATTTTCCATAAGAATATCATGGGGACCAAGTACCTAGGTTTGCTGCTACGGGAACCATAGGCGAATTTTTGTGTGTGCAAACAACAATAAACCACAACCAGGTGAAGCCATATACCAAATTTCGTTAGTTTATGTTCATAAATAAGCGAGATATACAATTTTTCTTTTTCCCCATAAGAATAACATTAGACAACGTACTGTGTTTAGCACTTTCAATATCTCAGTAACCAATTGACGTAGAGTAATGGTGAAAATACCAAATTATTTGTTTTTTATGCTGAATTTAAGGGTAAAAATTCAAATTTGATTAAATAAAAATTACATGTGGAATCCCCAAAAAAACCATTTTTGGGGTACAAAACCCCCTTTGTATGGTGCGATTCGTGTGGTTTTTGAACTCGTTCAAATAAATGGTACTTTACACATTTGTACACAATTTCATTAGGATCGGACATTTGTTACGAGAGTTATCGTGCTTACGGTCTCTCTCTCTCCCACACACACACACAATATTATACGCACACACACACACACACACACACACACACACACACACACACACACACACACACACACACACACACACACACACACACACACACACACACACACACATATATATATATATATACATATCAAAAATTTGAACGAAAGGTGTTTTTGGCTTCTGGGGACCTCAAAATGAAAAGTTATCATGGTCTCGGGCTTAAGTCTTACCATGAGACCTACGGTAATAGCTTCTTCTCTATAGGGGAAATTCGCTAGTAAAAAGAGGGAAACAGTATAATTGTCAGTGCTTATTACATCAGTTTTTCACTGGAATTCTGTGCCATAATCTCTTCGTAATATCCGGCTCAGTTTGGTTCAACTAAAACCGGACAAGGACTTTACTATTGTCTGCAGCCATGTTTATGTGGGATGAAAGACGTGCATCCATAGAAAGACGCCGGCGCCGCTCATTGTGTGTTATCGAAAATGAAGTGATTGGTAGGGATGAAAGAGAAAATGGAGAATCCGTCTAAAAATATAGAAAAACAAATATTTATAGTAAACCTTCTGATAATGTTAAATTTAAATGCATCAGTTCGACAGAATTTAATCGCAAGACTTATATTGTAGTGGACGGCATAGACGAAAACTGTCATCGATTAACCACCGTGTCAATCACTCTATGTGACGGGGCGCCATTACGTTCCGCTGAAATAACACACGCCGCACACCGACCCAACGTAAAATACACGCTCGGTTTACATTAAAATGGAAAAACAACTGTTTTCATACCTAATATTACTCTTCAATACATCCCTGATAGAATACTCGGTTAATTTAAGAAACTATTCGAAGACAACCATACACGGCTTCTAATAAGTAATTTAATTTTGTGTTTTCAGAAATGTTGAAGACCTACTTTTAAGACACTTGTTAAATATTAACAAATCTTTATTTAAAGTACAGAAAGGTATTGAACCCAACGACGCTAGCATGTTAAATTGTATTGTCACCCCTATAACAACTGGAAAAAACGTATTTTGTAAATACCTAACACAATGACTACTAAAATTGTCAGTTACGTAACACCTGTGATGAATTCAATGACAGTTGTTTATTTCGTTGTTTTGTGGTAACCAAAACGGGTCTAGAAAAGCAAATGAGTGGAACCAATCCATTTGTTTTTAATCTAAAGTTTTGTGTTATAAATCAAATACAAAACTAAGATCATTATCCCCAAGAAATAATTGGGTTGTCCCCATTTTCTATCTAAGGGCCCACATTTGCAATAGTAATAAGATATTAGAGTTCGATAAGTTCGAGTTTATAATTTGTTTTATAAACAACAAATTCTCATTTGTACCTTACTTCCTCTATTATGAATTATTTAAAGACTTTCATATCGCTAATACTCTCTATACTATAATGAAATGAGAAAAAAATTGTAACATAACGGGAACAACATTAGTAGATCGCTAAATAGTAACTAACTGTTAACCTATAAATACTAACAAATATATCGTAATCTCTGTGTAAGACGCCCGCGAAACTAGATCTCATTTTAACGTGAATATGTATGAGTGATGAGTATAGCTTGGTTGTGATGCCTTCTGTAGCCTTGTTACTGACTAAGACCGACTGATTCTTTAACCAGGATCATTAATTAATAGCCCAATAACTAATGGTTATTGATCCAGTATCTAACCTTCACAAAATCATCATAAGCATTACAAAATGTGTAAAATGTGTAATTGTAAAATGTGCAATACAATCAAAGCCTTCTCTAACTTCAAAGGGAAAAACCAATTATAATATGTTTTATGCTTAAAGCATTTTTAACAGTTCAAAGACCTTTGAAGGACCGTCAAAGAAACTCTTAGCAAAATAATGAAAATTATAAAAAAAGTAAATTATATAGTAAAACTAGGCATACCCAACAAATCGGCATTTAATAAATTGATTGATTATTTATAATTTTTTAAAAAATATTGCAAGTAAATCTTGATATTTAATTCCGTAAGCGAATCGGTCCTCGTGAAATATCCCGAGCTAGAAAGAAGTTAAGTTAGGTTATGACGATTCATTTTAGAGCTTGAGGGGCGAGGACGGTGGGAAAAATATCAGAAATATTAAAAATTACGTGGGCTACGCCCCACTGGACTTCAAAGATCCAATGATTTTCTTACGGAAATATCACTACAGTGTTTTTATTAATAAGCAAAATGAACTAATGATCAGCTGTGATTATCCACTTACACAATAACCATATGTTAGGGGCTATAGGCCCTGTAAGCCACAAGTTATAATTATTAACGGGTTATATATTGTAATGATGTTTTGAATTAAGTGTGTGTAATAATAACAACACAGTATTTCATCTAGAAGATTGAACGACTATTCTCGAGTCGGTTGAAGTAACTTAAGCAGCTGAATGTTCAGAAGTTTCGAAAGTGATTGATTAATCTTTTACTTTTTTCTTATAGTGACTTACTTTCGCTACGGTTCAGTTAAACGATATATCTGTGTAATGTTTTAACCGTTGATATTTATATTCATTGTTATTGTTGTTAGGGTACACTGCAACGTAATACATTATTAAAAATTAACATACATAAATGGTGCTTGTAAAACAATCACCTCGACAACGAAAGGTGTAAACCGCATTGTGATCTCTCTTGCTGACACTACGGATTGTCTTGCCCGCACACAATTTATGAAATTAAACAAAATTCTTAAATGTGTAGGATAAATACAAAACCAACCAAGTGTGTGATTTTGAGGCATCGCGTCGCACCAAAGAGGAACAGTGAAAGTCGCGTCGCGTAGCGTGTTGGTATTATAATTTGATTACTGGTATATACAAAAATCTAGAATTTATCTTTGTTATATAACAATAAAAATATAATTACTATTGCTTTCACATGATTTATTTTGCTAACGTACTTTAGTTTAAAAAGAAAAAGAACCATCACTTAATGCACTCGACGAGAAACAACTTTGAAACCTTAAACCCGAAGTATGTCCGTCTATTGCAAAATTTCTAAGAAACCGAGCTCTCGAGAGTTTACCTTAATTCCTAGCCCAAAGGGTGCTGAGTGTTCGAGTGTTACAATATTCGTAATATGTTAACGTGCTTTTGGGTGGAAGTGAGTAACACGCAGCTTGGTGGACAAAAATATATTATAATATAAATAATATAATACTGGGATGTACTGATAAATACGTTACTATCTTAAAATCCGAAATGTAAATCTATGTGTTTATTATACAATTATTCTCTCATCCATTTAAAATATATAAAACATTATGGATTTAAGTTGCTGGAGTGATTAACAAGCAGATTTTCTGGTCTCGGGAACTTTACTGATCTATGTTTTATTTTGATAAGATTTTGTTTTGATACTGTTACAGCAATATTAGTTTGCTTTCGACATTTTTTTAGCAGGAGTACAACATTACAAGGCGCAAATAAACAGGTGTATTACTTAACTAAATTCGAAGTTGGCGTTAAAAAGAGATCCGTGGGGATGGCCAGGTGAAAGGTGGAGAATATAAAACAGTCTGTGTATTACCTAGTTTAGCTGACATCCACACCACGGTGTTTGCAACTATAATCTCATTGACTATAATATTGGTCACTGCGGACTAGGGCATATATTTTGCCTCCGTTAAAAGTTGAATACGCCCGTGTTATAAAGTAAAATACTTCCCTCTATTTTAAATAAGAACCTATAATACAAAATGTATATTAGAATATATTATATGATGCCTATAGTAAATATATTTATGAAGTTTAATTACTTTAATACACAAGCTCACAAAAAATTAGTCTGTATTTTGCAAGTATTACTATTATACCATGATATAATTTATAACAAAGATCGAAAGGTAAAACCTTTTTTAATAAGGCGATTTCTTTCTGCTATGTTTAAAAATTAATAAAATGTAAAACGGAATATTATTATTTTTGCAATGAAACATCGTTGTTTAAGATGGAATTTTGCAAGGTTGGTGGCAGTGTCTGCGAAGCTCAACAACTTCAAGAGTAGCGCCATTTTAGAATAAAAGACGCCCTTCATTAACTTCAGGAGATTGTGCATTGTTAATTAGATAAACTTCAGTGAAAGGTTGTTCTAGTGAAGAGCTTGTCAAAAGAAAATTTGCTTTTACGAAGTGTTAAAAAAGTCTCTCAGTTAACCTGCCTTTGTTTACAGCTTACAGGTCTTCATTCTAGGCGTGTTTTAATTTATAAGTTTGTTTGCTAGGATAACATATTGAGTCACACGTGTCACAGTCCTCTAAAAAGCTCCTCAACAAGCTCCTCCAATAATGATCGTCAGTGATATTTGGCTGATCTGTGAGTTAAAAAAAAAACACACTGGACTCGGAATAGTTACTGGAAAGAGGTTAAATAATTACGCTTGTTGCATTGGAAAGTCTCTATTCGATCTACCTCATATAAGTAAGATAAAATTGTCAGTAATTATAAGTATTTTATAGCTGTGACGAAAATATTGTCGTCATGGAAATTAAAATAAAAAAAAGGTTTATGGAGGTATCTTTATTGTAAACAAACATTTAAAATATGCCAACATCGTTTTGATACAAATTTATTGAGGAAAACAATTAAAATATTATGGGAATAGAATATTTACATTCAAATTGGGCTATACTGATTAGGTGTGTATTTAAACAGGGTGTTACATGTTCTCGCTAATATACACGAGTATGTTATGTGTTGGACAAGCAAGCTTATCTGCTTGCCAAACAATATGCTGCCATCACAAGGACGTAGCTCAATAAAGTAAAGATACATGTACTGTAATAATATAACTTTTATTAAACAAGGGCTAAAACTCTACATTTACAAATGGTTATTAAAATGGTAAAAAATAAATATGATAACAACGAAAAAATCTTAATATATTACTAACCAATTACTTATTCAAAGGCGAGTAGCCTGGAAGTAAAAAACATTAGTTTAGACAAACTAATAACTATAAAACTTACTTAGGCCCCAGGCGCAACGGCCCTGGACCCTGAGGCTCCCCCAGCCCGGACACTCCACCCTTAACTCCCCATCCCACAGACAGACTGCTTAACCCCCAAAACTGCCAAGCTGTTATACTTAAGCCAAAGCCTTCAGCAGGTCAGCAAAACAAGTTATTGTTTGATAACAACTCCAGCCCACTCACACAACATGCCAAACACTTCCTCCTTACACAATCTTGACTTCCCTCTTCCATATTTAACTGCAGAAATATTATAATAAACTAACTAACTCTCCCCCCTTCATTACAGTTATATACACAGTATGATTCGGACATGATACACTTTAAAGTAAACGAAGGGTGTAATAGTCGATAGTCAATATTTTTAATTCATACATGTTCTTTACATACTAAAGAGCTTACGCGCCTTAAGAGCACGATGCATACTTTTAAACTCCGAAATAGGAACTTTAACTCGTTGCAGTGAAGGGGGCACCTGCTACCCAATCGAAAAGAAGTTGACAAAGTCCTATCAACGCTATCGTACATATAGAGAAACTCTGACTTAATGGATAAAGTTGAACGTGTTAGCAGCCGTCAAATGGGGTGACGAGTGACGGTGACGCTTAATTTATAGCAGTTTTGGAAGTGCATTCACATATCCAGACTCTCCAAGCTATAGATCGCGCGTAGCCGACTTGGGGCAACTGTCAAATGGGGTGACGAGTGACAGCCATGCTTAACCCATTGAGGTAGTAATTTTATTCTATTTTCAGTAGCCTATAACGGGAATTGATTGGTGCTGCACTCTATAGAAAAATATGCAACTAATGACCGCGGGCGTCTACGATTCTATCCGCTAGGGGCACGGACTAACTGAAAACCCCTAATATAGCCGCCAGGCCTTTGGTCGTGTTAGCTGAGTTGGCTACGTCGTTGAAACATCTTGGCCAGGTGGTGATACGATGTTCGTGGGTTCGATTCCCACACACAATCTATAGCAGTTTTGGAAGTGCATTCACATATCCAGACTCTCCAAGCTATAGATCGCGTGTAGCCGACTTGGGGCCTTAACTTGAGGCAACAGCCACGCTTAACCTATCGCAGTTTTGGATGTGAATTCACATATCCAGACTCTCCAAGCTATAGATCGCGTGTAGCCGACTTGGGGCAACTGTTGAATGGGGTGACGAGTGACAGCCACGCTTAATCTAGCTATAGCAGTTTTGGAAGTGCATTCACATATCCAGACTCTCCAAGCTATAGATCGCGTGTAGCCGACTTGGGGCAACTGTTGAATGGGGTGACGAGTGACAGCCACGCTTAATCTAGCTATAGCAGTTTTGGAAGTTCATTCACATATCCAGACTCTCCAAGCTATAGATCGCGTGTAGCTGACTTGGGGCAACTGTCAAATGGGGTGACGAGTGACAGCCACGCTTAATTTATAGCAGTTTTCGAAGTGCATTCACATATCCAGACTCTCCAAGCTATAGATCGCGTGTAGCCGACTTGGGGCAACTGTTGAATGGGGTGACGAGTGACAGCCACGCTTAATCTAGCTATAGCAGTTTTGGAAGTTCATTCACATATCCAGACTCTCCAAGCTATAGATCGCGCGTAGCCGACTTGGGGCAACTGTTGAATGGGGTGACGAGTGACAGCCACGCTTAATCTATAGCAGTTTTGGAAGTGCATTCACATATCCAGACTCTCCAAGCTATAGATCGCGTGTAGCCGACTTGGGGCAACTGTTGAATGGGGTGACGAGTGACAGCCACGCTTAATCTATAGCAGTTTTGGAAGTGCATTCACATATCCAGACTCTCCAAGCTATAGATCGTGTGTAGCAGACTTGAGGCAACTGTTGAATGGGGTGACGATAGGTTAGGATAGGTTAGGTTACGTTAGGTTAGGTTAGGTTACATTTAGGTTAGGTTGCATTTAGGTTAGGTTACGTTAGGTTAAGTTACATTTAGGTTAGGTTAGGTATCTTTTTTACCATAGTATTTTGGAGGGCACAGCTTGGCGGCAGCTCTGTAGAAAAAGTGGAGTCGCTCCTTAGCAGTTTATTTCCTCTTGCACTCCGCCAAATATCCTCCAAAACGCTCAGATTTAACCCCGTACTTGGGGATTCGGTCGCGGATGTCACGCCAACCGCTCTCCACATTGTTCGTGTACGAACGTCTTGTTATGGTTGACCGTCAGTGGTTGAAGTTGTACCACGAAAGTCTGTTGTACGACTTCCAACAGTCTGTTATTATGGTCGTACCGGGGAGCACTCACTTTCTTATTATCTGCACTAGCGTGCACCACGACTGATCCGGGATCGGGAGCAAAAAACAGTTCTTGCTACCTCTTTCAACGCCCCCCAGCACCCAGTTCCCTTTAAACCGGCGGCCACGGTTGTACTTCCTTTTGCCAAATTTGGCCTCGTCAATTTAGACGACCGTGCCTGGTGCGCCAAGTTTTTTGGACGTAGAAACTGCGTCCCCTAATGAAGCTGTACCAGTCTAGAATAGTTCTACTGGACAGTTCAAGCTGTTCTTTTAGAAAAGGCTGGCGGGGAGGGTCGTGGACAAGATAGTGGTTGATGAGCTTCCACAGGAAAGGGATCGGAAGCTTCGAATTCATGTAAAACGAGCCCTTCCTGCAGTTCCCTTTCCAGCAGCACTCACGGCCTTTTTTTTGTCCACGACTACTTTCTTACGCAACCTAGGGCACTCAGTTATATCACTAATTACTAAATGATGGCTTCAAAATCATAAAATGTTCTCTTCACTGTATGCTACTGCATCATAATAATTAACCAAACAATATTCGCACTCCATAACAACACTGAATACGATCTCAAAACGTTAGGGGGAAAAATGGACTAGGCCACTATTTTTCACCCCTAATAGACTCGCCAACTGAAACTGTAGCTCATTTATTGCTAGTGTCTAACCTTACTCCCCTCCAACTGTTAGTCGCCAGCGAGAAATGGAATCGTCCACCTGCAGTCACTGTGGAGCATTGGAATCTTTCAGTTCACAAATGTATGTTTTTAATGTTAGTACTTTCCATGAAAGCAATGTTTCCGACAAAAACAAATGTGATTATCTTGTTCAGGAGGGTCAAATTGGTTAAGTTATCAAAAAATACCGACAATTTCGACGGTATTATATTAAACTTTTACCAAACTATTCATAATATACAGAAATTCATTTTTAATGTGGGATGTTTTAGCTAATACTAAAAAGCAAGGTCAGTGTGCAGAAAAGTAGACAGACATGCAATGCAACTTTGTGCATTCATAAAATCAACTAAATCATAAATATAAGCTCTTCCGAAGACTTTTTAAACAGTTTAAGCATTCGCAGTACTTTTACAAGTAGAGAATATATCTGCAATGGAAAGAGATATACTGTATCAAAGAGATTAATATTATTTATTTGGTTGACGTTAGTTGGGACGAGCAATTTACGAGATTAATCTTCTTTGAAACCGTCGTCAAAGCTTGTCTTAAATAAATTGCAGAGTTCCAAAACACACACTTGTTATGTCCAGATGTTCAGTGATGATATTTGTGATATTTGACTGTATTAAATTAAGTACCAATATTGTTTATGATAACAAAAGTTACACTCATTAACAAAGATTCGCTGGAGGTAACAGTAACTGAAACATCTGTAAATATAAAGTGAGAGTTTCCGTTTACAATTTATCATGTATAATACCTATGTTATAAAAATACCATCTGTCCAAAAAATCTCTCCTAAATACAAAATTGTATAAACAAGAGCCAACGAAACATGAATTAGCTTTGAATTGAAATATATTAGTACTCTTGTACACGTTCAAATCGCTTACTTTATTCTCAGTAGGATAACACTTAAGGTTCGATTTTTTGTAAAATTGTCTATATTTATTCATGTTTTAATTTTTGTTATTGAAAATACCATACTGAGCCAATGCCAGGAATTTTCCAGTAATCAGTCTAAAAGCATAATGTAAATAGTCAAATCTGTTCATTTAGCAATAAATTACAAATCATAGACATGTATCAGAACTACAGCACTAGTTAAACAAATCACAAATCTTCACAACTTAAAACTTCCAATCTTCCCACACCTTATAATTAGTCTGTAATTTAATTTAATTCTCAAAATGACAAGACCGTTTTCTGGTCACTTAAAAAAAAACATTTATTCTCTCATCTTTAATTTAACACGGACTGGAAAAGCAATTTTACCAATTAGTAAAAATGTAAAATTTGCATTGATTGAAATGTGTGTATTTGTGAAATTGATAACTCAATATATTATACAATCAATTGACGGAAATGTATAGTTCGTAGTCCATGAAGCTTTAAATCTAGTAAGTCTTACATATGCAAGCCATCCTTAAATAGAGCCTATATTTTTCACTGTCCAAAATTGAGCGTCAGTAAAGTGTGCAAATTGGCGTTGTTGTAATTGTTCCAGCTTCAACTGCCGCAGTTGTTTCAGCAGCTGCATTGTTGGTTCATGAATGCAGAATACACTGTTAACTAGTCAAAGCCCTTTAATCACTAAACTCACTAATGTTTTTGTGATTATGCTACTTGTGCGGCAATTGATTGTCTGCCTACAATATGTCTGACAATTGTGTAAAGCTACTTGCTTACATAAGTTATAGGTGATCTTGTTTTTTTATGGTTTAGATAGAACTCTTTAATTATGTCTCTCTTTTGAAAAGCTAAACAATGGAAGCTAATAGTTTGTCTCAGACGATGAGCACTGTCATGTTAAACTAAAATAAGACTTAGATTTTTCAATAACAGAATTATAAAAACCAAGCAGTAATTCAAACTTGGTCCATATTTCAGTCAAGGACCTTTCTCTGTGATGAGAATAATATCGAAAATAGTTTGATTCCATTTAAATACAAATGCCCCTTATGTAATATTGTAGGCCTCTAAATAATAATAAAATAAAGTTAAGCCTGTTATATTAATTTGTTGCGCCTAGAAAATTATTTTTTCACGTTTTTTTGTGTGGGGGCGATGGAAAATAAATGCCAGTGGCTGACGATCCATGAGTAACTTAGGCCGCAGATGTTCGGCTGCAGACTACTAAGCTCCGGTCTGTCCCTGCCGCGCCGCTCAATGCCAGTAGCTGACGATCCATGAGTAAGTTAGGCCGCAGACTCCTACACACTAAAACTCCGGTCTGCCCCTGCCGCGCCGCTCAATGCCAGTAGCTGGCGATCCATGAGTAAGTTAGGCCGCAGACTACTACAAACTAAGCTCCGATCTGCCCCTGCCGCGCCGCTCAATGCCAGTTTCTGACGATCCATGAGTAAGTTAGGCCGCAGACTACTACAAACTAAGCTCCGGTCTGCCCCTGCCGCGCCGCTCAATGCCAGTTTCTGACGATCCATGAGTAAGTTAGGCCGCAGACTACTACAAACTAAGCTCCGGTCTGCCCCTGCCGCGCCGCTCAATGCCAGTTTCTGACGATCCATGAGTAAGTAAGGCCGCAGACTACTACAAACTAAGCTCCGGTCTGCCCCTGCCGTGCCGCTCAATGCCAGTTTCTGACGATCCATGAGTAAGTTAGGCCGCAGACTACTACAAACTAAGCTCCGGTCTGCCTCTGCCGGATGCTCAATGCCAGTGGCTGAGGATCCATGAGTAAGTTAGGCCACAGATGTTTGGCCGCAGACTACTACTCACTAAAGCTCCGGTCTGTCCCTGCCGTGCCTCGCAATTTAAGGAATGAGAAGGATTGCCCTTTATTGCGGCCTCATAAACCCTAGAATCCTTGCCATAGCAACATGGAGAAATTCACTTGTTTTTCATTTATCTGATCTAGCCGACGGGTGAAGGAATTGGCCATGCACACTAGCCTTTATAGTGAATGAATTGATTTTCCCTTATCTTATCTTTGCATAAGTAAAATTGTCTTCCAGTAGAGATGACAATTACTGTAAAATCAAGTAATTTTCCTGATTGAAATCAAGTCAGAACATAAAAAATTACAATTACTTTTTGGAATTTTCCTTGTACGAAAAATGTCCACACCTTGTAAACAAATATTAATAGTAGAGGAGAAACACCGTTTTAACATACTATTCGGCGCTTTTTTCCCATGTTATTCTTATGGGGATCAGTTTTTGAACACTTGCCCGATCCTACCCTACACAAATTTTCTTTTTGGCCAGTACCCTTGCCTTATTTTCCCCTATTTTAAAATTTGCATTCATTTTAATACATCCTTTGCAGAAATCCACGAGTTCAAAAATAACTCCACACTAAATAAACAACACATGTAAACAACTTAGAAGTGCACTCGGTTATCGCCACTAGCGCGACAATCAACCTTGAAGAAGATTCTGCAAGATCGGCACCAAGGACACAGCGACCGATGCATAGTAACCGATGCGTAATTTTACAAATTAATTTTGTGAATTGTCGGCTATATAAAGAGCTGCTGCAGGCTAGGGTCCTCACTTCATATCCTACAGCCCCAGCACCAACAAGACCCTCAGTGTTGCAGATTTTAACTTAAAATTCAGTGGTCCAATACTTAGAATAATTTCGGCTAAAATATACTTTTTTACTCTGGACTTAGAAAAATTTAGTGGTTAAAATAATTTCGGCTAAAATATGCTTTTTTTTACTCTGGACTTAGAAAAATTTAGTACTTAGAATAATTTCGGCTAAAATATGCTTTTTTACTCTGGACTTAGAAAAATTTAGTGGTTAAAATAATTTCGGCTAAAATATACTTTTTTAACTCAGGACTTAGAAAAATTTAGTGCTTAAAATAATTTCGGCTAAAATATGCTTTTTTTACTCTGGACTTAGAAAAATTTAGTGCTTAAAATAATTTCGGCTAAAATATGCTTTTTTTACTCTGGACTTAGAAAAATTTAGTGGTTAAAATAATTTCGGCTAAAATATGCTTTTTTTACTCTGGACTTAGAAAAATTTAGTGGTTAAAATAATTTCGGCTAAAATATATATTTTTTTTACTCTGGACTTAGAAAAATTTAGAGTGGTTCTTATCACTAATGACTTAAATAATAACTTATGACTTAAGAACTTTGAAGATGAAAGGGAATCGTTATTTTTGAAAATATTTTCATTTTTGATTAAAATAGCTTAACTTTTGATAATTACTTTTGTTATTTATTTTTTTATTTTACTTTAACTACTTTTTATATTGGACTTTTGGAATTGTTATTACATGCTCTTTGACTTGGGTGTTTTTTAGTATCTTCAAAAACACCGCGGGGAGCGGAAGCACCGGGGAAGCAGAGCGGTACAGGATGCAAAAAATGAAATTTTCGAAAATTGCATATATCTCGAAAACGGTAAGAGATATCGAAAAAATAATGAATTTTTAAAAATACCTATGAAATAGGTTTCGGGGGTTCCCCACCCATTCCAGGTTTCAAAAATTTTTTTTGACCCCTTTTGGTCCAAAATTTTTTTGGACCTTTGGCCTTTAATTATATCTCCGTTATTTATAGAGCTATTGGGTTGAAATTTGGTATATAGGTACATATAGATGTGAAACATTGTTTGGTAAAGAAAATTATCAATTTAGGGAACACACCTGCGCGCTACAGGCGATAATTTGAAATTCAAAAATTAGCTCCCATGTGGTTGTTTATCATCCAAATTTGATATAACTTGGATTGTACATGTAGAACATCAACCCCCACTTGATAGCGTGTATGGATTTTTAAAAACAATTTTTGTTTCTTTTATAATTACAAATTTTGGTTTTACAAAAAACCCTCATAACTTTTTTGTTTATTGAGATATAAGGTTCAAATTTGGTTTGGAGGTACTTTATACAATTATCTAAAAAGTAGTTTCCCAGATTTTTGATAAAGGGCCTAGTTTTTATAAAAATGTTGAATTTGTGTTTTTGTCTAAAATCTTCATATTTTGAATTTTGATCGTATTTAAATTTTTAAAATGGTAATTTTTGTTTATAAAAAGCAGAGCACGACATTTCCTACACTCATTTCAACACAAAATGTTGACCTGTGCAGTCTGTTTTATGTCTTACTCCAACAGAAGCAATTTATTACGCCATTATCGACTTGTTCACAAAGTTATTCCTAAAATTTGTAAAAAATGCCATCAAATATTTGATAATAACAATCATTTTAAAGTGCATATGCTAGAAAAACATGATACATGCAAAGTTTGTAAAAAGGTTGTTAACTGTAATAAGAAACGCCACTACATAAGCTGTGACAAACGACCTTACAGGTTGTATATTTTTAACGGTGAATCTGTGGAAGTATTAGACACTCTTCAATCTTGTCTGCTACCTATCAAATGGATTCTTATTAGGAGGGTAAAGTTCATCAAACACTCGGTGGACAATAATGGTGATTTAATCATTGACAAAGAATGTATTGCTGATTTTCGAAGTTTGACGATGTTAACGATTGAGAACAAAGATTTAAAAACTCAAATTAAAGAAGCACTTTTTAAGATCGATACCTCCATGCACAAGTATCAAGCCCAAGGCAGTGGATGGATATATGACCATACTAAATACTGGCAGCTGCATGTTTACAAGTATAAACCCCTAACTCCCAAGTCATACATCCCCACACCAGAAAATATAAAATCAAAACACGCTGTTTTAAATATTAAAAATAGTGATAATAAATGTTTTGTGTGGAGTATTTTAGCAAGCTTAAAACCAAGGAATTGTAAAGAAAATGCAAATCGAGTATTTTACTACGAACCCTATGAAGGTCAGTTAAATATGACAAATATAAAATATCCCGTAAAAATATCCGACATTGATAAATTTGAAAAACAAAATAATATAAGTGTTAATGTATATGGAATTGAAGGTCAATTAATATATCCATTGAGAATAACTAAACTAAATAGTAATACGCACGCAAACCTGCTGCTTTTACAACAAGGCCGCAAATCACATTACTGTTTAATTCGTGATTTTGATAAGTTAATGTTTAATTCTACAAAAGATAACCATAAGAAATATTTTTGCAAGTTCTGTGTGCAACATTTTTACACTAAAGATATATTGGAACGTCACATAACATATTGTAAAACCTTTGATCCCCAAAGAGTACAAATGTCTAAAAAAGATACATTACAATTAACGAATTACAAATATCAACTTAAAGCTCCCTTTGTGATTTATGCAGATTTCGAATGCTTTATAAACTCTAACAAACACACTCCTTCTGGATTTGCTTATGTTGTAGTGAGAGATTCTAAAATTATTTACGAAGAGTTGTACAGTGGTGAAAATTTAATGAATGTGTTTTTCGAAAAGTTATTTAAAACTTATGACTTTATTAAAAGTCAGATTGGAGTATATGTTCCCCTTGTAATGACTCCAGAGCAAGAGACGTTATTTCAAAACTCTACACGCTGCCACATATGCCGCCAGCCGTTACTGTGTGATAAAGTGCGCGACCATTGTCACTTAACAGGCGAGTTCAGAGGACCCGCCCATAACTCTTGTAATTTAAACTATAAAGTAACCAAGAAAATTCCAGTATTCTTCCACAATCTTAAAAACTATGATGGTCATTTAATAATGCAACACTTAGGAAAATTTAATCGCAAATTGAATTGCATAGCCAAAGATATGGAAAAGTATATTTCATTCTCTGTTGATGATTTAGTATTTTTGGATTCCTACAACTTTCTGTCCCTTTCCTTAAGCAAATTAGCTTCCAATTTAAATACATTTAGATTTATAGACAATCCACTACTACAACGTAAGGGCGAATTTCCGTACGAATACATGACAGGACCAGAAAAGTTTTTAGAGCCTCTCCCACCCATAGAGGCATTTTACAGTAGTCTAACTAAAGAATGTATATCTCCTGCACAATATGAACATGCTAAAAACGTATGGAATCATTTTAATATAAATAATTTAAAAGAATATCACGATTTATACCTTAAAACAGATGTGTTGTTATTGGCTGATGTGTTTGAGACATTTAGGGACTTATGTTTAAAGGATTATAAACTCGACCCTGTTCATATGTACTCATTGCCTGGACTAACATGGGAGGCATGTCTTAGAATGACCGGCATAAAATTACAATTATTTCGTGACATTGACATGCATTTGTTTATAGAACATGCCATTAGAGGCGGTGTAAGTATGATTTCCACGCGCTATGCTAAAGCCAATAATAAGTACATGGGCGAATATTATGACCCAAATCAAGAAAGCACCTATCTTGTATACTTAGACTGTAACTCGCTATACTCTACAGCAATGTGCGAGTCGTTGCCCATCGATGGCTTTAGATGGACAAATGAGAAAGATTATAAATACAATCAAAATGAAAACTTTGGATTTATTTTGGAAGTTGATTTAAAATACGATAAAAGTTTACACGATTTGCATAATGACTACCCGCTCGCACCAGAAAAAATGAACGGAAAATTAATACCAAATTTAAATGACAAAACTAAATATATTTTACATTATAAAGTACTAAAAAAATACGAAGAACTGGGTTTGGTAGTTACAAAATACCACAGAATTTTAAAATTTAGACAGTCGAAATGGCTTGCACCCTATATTAATGTTAATATTGAAAAGCGACAAAAAGCTAAACACGATTTTGAAAAAGACTTTTACAAACTGTTAAATAACAGTCTCTTTGGTCGAACAATTATGAACCAACGTAAGTTTCGTTATATACATCTTGTAGACGAGTCTAAGTTAACAAAGTACGTTACAAAGCCAAGGTTTGACTGTAGCAAAATGTTCGATAACAATTTGCATGCTGTACATTTAAATAAATTAATTGTAAAGTTTGATAAACCAATATATTTAGGAATGACCATTTTGGATATCAGTAAAGTAATAATGTATGATTTCCACTATAATTATATGTCAAAATTTAAGAATAAAAAGTTCCTAATGACAGACACAGACAGTCTTGTTTATTCTATAGTAACAGAGGACTTTTACAAGGAAATACAATGTGACTTGAACTGTTTTGACACCTCTGCATATAGTAAAGACCATTTCTTATACTCTGATAAAAATAAAAAAGTTACGGGCAAGTTTAAAGACGAATTAAATGGTCAAATTATGTATGAATATTGTGGTTTAAGGCCAAAATTATACTCTTTCATTCCTTTACAATGGTTATACGAAAAAGAAAAGCAAAATGAGCTAGAGGTTAAAAAGGCAAAGGGGGCTGACAATGCTACAGTTAAACATCTCTTAAGACACCAACATTACTTAAACTGTCTTGCAACCGGGGAAGATTACTATGAGAATGTTACAAGAATTAAATCCACAAACCACCATCTTCAAACATTAACGATGAACAAAAAGGTACTCTCTTTTGATGACGACAAGAGGTTTATTCTGGATGGCATTAACACTCTTGCCCTTGGTCACTATAAAATTGGTCAAACATAAATCTATATTTCCCATTATTCTTTGGCCTTTCCTTGTCTATTACAAAAAACCCATATTTAGACCTGTCCCAGCATTGATGGCAGAGATTTCTAAATTGGTTAAATGAAAAATCATTTCCCACATGATTGTTATACACATGTTTTAAATTTAAATCGTCTTGTTTAAATAATATTAGAAAATTAACATTGTCACGTAAATGTTTGTTTACTTTACTGTAAGATTGACACAAGTAAAAACTGTTAATATTTTTGTGTCTGCCCATTGAGAAAAATTGTGTGATATTTGGACTATTTATGTCGTCAAATACAACTATTGAGTGTGATTCTACATCATTTGGTGTGATTTCACAGTTTGAATATGTGTGTAATTTAACTTCATCACACAGACGGAATATTTCAATTATTTTTTTATATTTTTCTTGTTCTAAAGATTTGGATATTATATATAAATTTGTAAACTTCAATCCTTGCTTTTTTACAATTAAGTTATAAATTACAACGGTCTTCCCCGAACCACTGGGCCCTATTATAAGACAGCGAATATTATTAGGAAATAGACCCAACTTCTTTGGTGTATTTTCTTTATGTGCTATTTTAAATTTGTTCTTTTGTTGAATAAATGACATTTTTTATATAATAAAAATGGTGTATTTTCTTTATGTGCTATTTTAATTTGTTCTTTTGTTGAATAAATGACATTTTTTATATAATAAAAATGGCAAAGAGAAAGTGTAAAAAGGTCCAAGGTAAGGGATTATTCTTAAAGCCATATAGAGGCCGTGGCTTGTTAAATACCCTTATAAACAACCTTCCTTTCCCTCTCCACATCCCGTCGTATATGTGGTGCGGACCTGGAACTAACGTGCGTGAAAATTTAGCCAGAAATGTACCTTCAAAAAATAAGCTAGACTCTTATTGTAAAGAGCACGACATATTCTACATGAATAATCCTGATACAGCCGCCCGGAACAAGGCAGATATGAGATTAGCAGACCAGGCTTGGACTAGGGTTTCGGCAAAGGACGCCAGTCTGGCCGAAAAAGCAGCAGCTTATGCAGTGACAAATTTGATGAAGGCCAAGGCAAAAATGGGAATGGGATTAAAATTTAATAAAAAAGATGGACAACTTTCAGCTGTTAGAGGCCGCAAGAGACGTGCCTCACTTTCGAGGAGTGTACCTAAAAAACGAGCTAAAACATCTGAGACCAAAAGTAAGAGAATGTGGAATTATTAATTTAGACAGTGACAGGGGCACACATTGGACAGCATATCGTAAAAATAAAGATATTGTAATATATTTTGACCCATTCGGAATACAGCCTCCAAAAGAGGTAATTGAATATTTTGTACCATCTAAGATTTACCATACAACTGATCAAATACAAGATTTAAACAGTTCCATTTGTGGAATTTTATGTTTATCATTTCTGAAAAATTTTAGTTTATAAAAATGGATTCATTTACTATAACATTTACGGGTACAGAGCCAGAGTTGAAGTCGGTGTTCTTTCCTCCTATAGAATTAAATGGTGATTATGTAATTGGACTGGTAGATTTTCAAAGTTATAATTCTATATTTAATGTTAAAAAACCTCTAAATACTTTGACATATTACAAAATGCACAAAATTACAACCCCAAAAGGGGAGGTCACAATTGACGAATTAAACCGGGCATTAGATGGTAAAGTTGAAGTTATTATACAAAATAAAGTAGCATTAATTAATACAAAAGTCAAACTTATATTTTACAAAGGGCTAGTTCCAAAATTAAATAAACTTAAAGACACAAAATTAACTATAGACGAGGGTGAGGATGTGTATTATTACGATCACAAAGCTCCAAATGTAATTGAAATTGCTGAAGGTACATACGAAGTGTTTGAGCTTGCGAAGGAAATTCAAAAGCAACTCCCAGATTTTGTACTTATAGCCGATAATAAAACTATGAAAGCCACATTACATTCTGGCCATGTGTTTGATTTTACAAAACCGTGTTTAGGGTCTGAATTATTGGGATTTAAAGGATTTTCTACTCCAGATATTGCGTTTAAATCCGTAAATAAAATCAACATAAATAATGTAAATGTGATTAGAGTAAAATGTAATATTGCGAATGGGTCTTATTTAAATGGTGACAAATCACACACCATACACAGTTTTTACCCAGAAGCTCCTCCCGGCTACAAAATTATTGAGGTTCCCAGAAATATTATATACTTCCCTGTAAATAAGAGAAGTTTAGATGTTGTTAGCATTACATTTGCAGATCAACACGACAAGCCAATTGACTTTAATAAAGAAGAAACTACAATTACTTGTCATATAAAAAAGATATGAGAATTTACAAGAATGGACTGAGTGTGCAAAATGCCAGGTTTCTGCGATCAATTGGGTTGAAGTTAAAATTTTCTATTAATAAAAATGGAAGATTTTCTAGACGTTACAGGAAAATTCCAATACGACGATAGCGTGGTTAAAATTACAAATCACTCCTATGTTCCACACAACACTTTAGCAATAAATAATTCCGATGAAATTCGAATATGCATAAATAATCAAGATTTACTAACACTCCCATGTAGGAGTTATCTGTATATTAAAGGAGAAATAGAGAATCATGATAAAGGACATTTTATAAATAATGCATTTGCATTCTTATTTGACGAAATTAGATACGAAGTTGCTGGTAAAGAAATAGATATTGTAAGAAATCCGGGAATTTCCAGTCTTATGAAAATATTGTGCTCTTACAATAAAACAACTAAATTGTCAAATGTAGCATTTGATTCTGATGAAAATTTAAAGGAGTTCCATAAAAGCGGCAAGTTTAGTACTTGTGTCCCGTTAGAGCTGTTAATGGGTGTGTTTGAGGATTTTAATAAGGTTTTAGTAAATGTTAAACAGGAATTGGTGTTGAAAAGATCCAAAAACTACTTAAATTGTATATTAACAACATCAAATGCTCCAACTGGTGTCGATCCTATTCCTAAAATTACACTTAAATCGATTCAGTGGGTGATGCCGCATGTGGTGCCATCTGATGGGGAGAAGCTTCAATTACAAAAGATGTTATTGCAAAATAAAAATTTGCAAATTGCATTTAGAAGTTTGGAGCTACACGAACTCCCATCATACCCCGAAACCAAGAGACATACATGGTCAGTTAAGACGTCTTCGAGTTTGGAGAAGCCCAGGTATATTATATTTGGTTTCCAAACTGGTAGGGACAACAGTGCACGAAAAAGAACTGATGAATTTGATCACTGTAAATTGAAAAATCTCAAAGTGTTTTTAAACTCTGAATATTATCCTTATAGTGATTTAAATCTCGACTTTGAAAATGGAGATGCCTCTAAAGCTTATGAGATGTTTGTGAGGTTTAGGGAGAGTTACTACAACACCGTCCCCGATCCTATGTTTAACAGAGCTGACTTTATAAAGAAATATCCTCTAATTGTAATAGATTGTTCTAGGCAGAATGAATCAGTCAAAGAGGGGGTTGTAGATATTAAATTAGAAATTGAAACTGCAGAAAATGTCCCTTCAAACACATCTGCATATTGCCTAATAATACACGATAAAGTGTTTGAGTATAATCCTTTGACAAATGAGATAAATAAAATGTAAATAAAATGAAAACAAATATTCAACAAGAATTGGTAGAGTCTGCAAAACAAATAAGAGAAAAATATAGGGCGTTAAAACGTGGTAAATTTCTAGAGGCTGAAGAGAGGTTCCAAACATTCCAACCGTTAATAGAGCCTTTGCAAGAATTAAAAAATTTAGCCATAAAAACAGAGAGGCCAGTTCTCCCAATGATTTTAGAAAAGACCCCGTCTAGAATACCAAGAATAACACAGATAACACCACACAAATTAGATTTTGGTCTTTTAGCATCAGACTATTTAGGAAATTACCTTAGTAGAAGTAGTATGACAGACACCACATATGGTATTAGGCGAGAAGGACATAAATTTTTTATTGGGAATCAGGAAGTTCAAATTGCCAATGATGATGTTACGGTTGGAGAAACAATTTATAAAGGGACAAAGGGATTGTGGGAATTGTTAACTTTAAAAGAACCCGTAAACTATAGTCAGGCTGATTTGCAAAATTATAAAGAGATTTTGGAAGCTACAAATGCACATTTAAAGGGTTATAAAACAGGTGCGGCGATGTCAGGTAATAAACACACTAAATATCTTAATATAATTAAACCCCTGTTTAAGACTGTTGGTGAAGGTTTAAGGCAGGTAACTGGTAATAAAATAGACTATGTTTATTGGGACGATCCTAATGAGCTTGTAGATAGGTTAAGACTGCTTTGGTTAAGCCGATTGGCGGGAAATTCTGGAGTGGATAATGAGATAGATTCTATCATAGAAGAATTGAGGGAAAGTGGAATTGTTTATTAAATAAAAAGATGATAGATAAATTTTATCGCGTATATAACCCGTATAGTAAACCAGAAGCAAGAAGTTTTAAAGAAACTACTTTAAATCTAAAAGATGATGGTTGGAATGCTTTAAATTATAAAATTAGTAGTGTTAAAGGTGGGGAGTTTACTGACGATGTATCGACTTTGGGGCAGACGTTAACCAGAAAAGGTGATGCTTTTGTACAAGGTAATACTAAATATAAGTTTTTAGAATCCAAGAGTAATAATTGGAACGCTAATAAACGCAAAATTACTAATGTTAAACGAGGTGAAAGCTCAACCGATGTACCCACATTAGAGAAAACTTTAATAAGAAAAGATGGTGTCTTTGTACAAGACAAAAATAATTATGAATTTTTGGAATCGGAGAATGGTATTTGGAATGCCAAAAAGCGAAAAATAAGTAATTTGTTGGCTGGTAAAGAAAGCGATGATGTTGTAAACGTCTCTCAAGTACCAAAAATGGATCTAAACTTTTGGGATTTTAATAATAAAAGGCTAGTTCGTGTTAAACCCGCTATTGATGAGAACGATTGTGTTACAAAACATCAGACTGTGACTTTAGACGGTCTTAAATTTGATGGTAAAAATAAGCAATTAACAAACATTTTACCTGGAACATTGCCAAATGATGTGGCTGTTGTTAATCAAATATTAACAAAAGGTGAGAAAAGCATAATAAAACAGGGGGATAAAAATTATAATGTATTAACATTAGATAGCGATATGTGGGATGCAGAGGACAAATTAATAAAGAATGTACCTGAAGGCAAAGATAGGAGTGATATTTGTTTAATGTCACAGGTTTTGAGGTATGACGATAATATTAAAACTTTTAGACAAGACAATATTAAATTTGATATTTGTTTAAAATCACATGCATTAAGGTTTAACAATAAAACTAATAAATTTATGCAAGACAATAATCAAATCGATTTGATGATGTACAATCCTAAATTGTTGGTTGCAGACCCTACATCTTTAAGCGGATTTAAGACTTTAGATGGAGAGGCATATTTGCCAAAAAACTATGTATATCAAATAATGAGTGATGGTATGTTAATTGGTAGCAATGGAGGTGTTTTTGAAACGACAGAGACTGGCAGATACGTTAACATTAAAAATAAAGAATAAAAAATGGAAAAAATTGCTTACGAATTGCATTAGCCCGCGAGAAAGAACTTTGTTAGAAGGTCTTTTAAGGTGTTGGGTATAAACGAAACTGTTCAAATAGATTTAATAGATATGCGGAATTATGCTAGAGAGAATTCTGGGAATAAATATATTTTAACTTTAATAGACACATTTTCTAAAAAAGCTTATGCTGCTCCACTAAAGAATAAAACTGGATTAGTAGTCACAGAAGCTATAAAAACTATTCTCCCAAAGGGAGTTAAAAATATTCAATCTGATAACGGAAAAGAATTTTTTAATGAACATTTTACCAAACTAATGAAAATTCTAAATATTAATCACTACCACACTTACTCTACAACTAAGGCGGCTATTGTGGAAAGGTTCCAGAGAACTTTAAAGAATTGGTTGTATAGAGAGTTTAGTGCACAAGGGAGTTACAAGTGGTTGGATTTACTTCCAAAGTTAATAAGGATATATAATAATAAAGTACATAGATCCATAGGGATGAAGCCTAACCAAGTAAGTGCTAAGAACTCTAAAGATGTACATGAAAGGTTAGCATCTAAAGTACAAGTTAAAAAGCCAAGATATAAGGTGGGGGATAGTGTAAGGATATCTAAATATAAACATGTATTTAGTAAAGGATATACCCCTAACTGGACGGGAGAGCTTTTTACAATAGCAGAAGTTAAGAAAACAAAGCCTGTGACTTATATTTTGAAAGATGAAAATGGCAATATAATCAAAGGAGGATTTTATACAGAAGAATTGTTAAAGACTAAATATAAAGACATGTATTTGGTAGAGAAGGTAATTAGGAGGAAGGGTGATTTATTATATGTCAAATGGCTCGGGTTCCCAAGTAGCCAGAACTCGTGGATTTCTGCAAAGGATGTATTAAAATGAATTTTAAAATAGGGTCAAAATTGGTTGGCAGTTCGACCGTAGTTGGGATTTATTAAAACACTACGACAATCATCCAAATTTTAAATCAGGAAATTGGCAGTAGTATTTTTTTTAATTTGGGGGAATTTATTAAAACACTAGGACAATAACACATCCAAGGACACAAAACACACCAGAGATAGTTTTTGAAAATTTTAAAAAGTATAGAGGGGGATGGGGACAATATATTTAATATAGGCAGGGGTTGGGTATTAATATAGGCCAACAAGGAAACTTGTGTAGGGCGGGATCGGGTGTCGGCGCAAAAACTGATCCCCATAAGAATAACATGGGAAAAAAGCGCCGGAAGTGGCTTCTCTTTGCCATTTCACCACTACTATTAATTAAGCATAAAATGGTTTTAGCAAAACGGACGTTAATTTGCGGGATTTATTCCTATTATAAAACACTTACAAAGTACTAACTAAAAGGCTATTAGCAGTCGAACAAGAAAATCATAGGATTTAAAATACCGATCGTTGCTCAAATTATTTAATTTTTTTATATAAAAGAGGGCCTACAATGGCTCCTGAAATATTTCCAGACTATTTATAATTTGTAATTTGTTGCATATAAATACAATTTTTTATATAATTCGTTTCATCCGAACTCGGAAATAGTTATTTTTTGTGAACAGCTCAATCGTTCTGCAATATCAACTCCCGAGTATTTAACACGAGGCACTTTCATTAACACTTTCCATCCCAGCCTTCTCCATTCATCATGACACAGTGGGGCCTCAGTGTCGGCTGAGAACGTGTTAAGAACATGTGACAGCACCCTTTCAAGCTAATTAATTACTTCATTTATGTTTGACGCCTGAATACCTTTTTTTTAGTGAATTGCCCATTTAGCATGAACTTAAGGTATGATTTTTAGGTAAATTTGGGTGAGATCATCCGTGTACACAGAGATAGTACCAAATTATATTGTAAATGTGTTGTTTTGCCGAGTTCACCAACCATAAAGACAAAGGAAGTTTTGGATGAATTCCACAAAAAAGTCCTAATTAGTTGTTACGGCTTTGAGGAAAACTCAATTAGTCAAGAACCAATCTGTTAGTTTCAATTGATAACCTTCGTAACAAATTGGAAATTTATTGTAATTATATTTAAGAATCTTAATAAACTGATTTTCATGGTTCCTATAGACTGGTTGTATAGGAAAAAGCCAAACTTTTTAGTGAAATTATCTTTTATAAAAACATAACTTCTCCCTTGCCTTCAAGTAAATAATAAATGACAAATTTAATTCGGTAAAATGGAATACATTATACAAAAATGATGCCCTTGTTCAATCATTCAAATTAATTGCCTATGACGGTACATTACGTAATACTATAAACGTAATTACAAATATATTTAATAATACTATAATACTATAATTACAAAACACATTGTGAGGATTTATGATATGCGAGTCAGGCCATTTAGGCGGTTAGACGGTTGACGTCGGTCACTCAATTATACGTAAAGGTTGAATTTTTGTTTTGCACGTCTGGAATAATATTTACAAAATGTGACAATCTCGTTATCTATCCAACCGGTATAGTTTTAATATACACTAAATCACATTTTTTAAGACTACGCAGTTCTACAGAATTTTTTTTACATTTGTTTGTCTTACTTAATTTATTTTCATTACTTTATTTGAAAGAGAAAAAGTATTATTTATAGAATATAACACTTATTAAAGTATTTTGAAATCGTAGAATCTTTTGTCTTGTTAAGATACAAAACATGTACGATGAAATTCAGTGGCTAGCGAATGAAATGGGATCAGTGTCCACCATGATGTCCACCAGTTTGTTCATCATTGGCTGTGGCTTGATCGTCTTTAATACCTGATTTACGTGAGATTTTCATATTCGTTGCACATCGGATAATAATTAAGTATCCTGGTCGATTGTCTGAATTTTATAATTTATATACACGAGGGCCAAACACAATTTAAGCCAAGGCACCTTTGTTGCATATCAACAAAGAAAATACTGTACTGTACTGTACTTTTCTGGTATTGGTTTAAAGCTTACATATTAAACAACTTTTTTATTAGCATATTACGTGTTGTTATTACTTACGGGATGTAATAAAAGACGTCTTACAACACTTAAGATATATTTACACTTATACTGATTCACATACAGACGGTGAACATATATAAAAGATGGTACTAGGCAATTAGTCAATTAAATTATTATTACCGTCTGTATGTGAATCAGTATAAGTGTAAATATATCTTAAGTGTTGTAAGACGTCTTTTATTAAATCCCGTAAAGCTTTCATATTATTAATTTTCAGAATTGACAAAATTAATTTTAAGTAACTCAACTTCACCTTTTTTAAATGGTATTATTTCAAACCATAAATCAAAATATTTGGAATTTAAAGAAAGGAATATTTATTGTATACTATCTGCTATGCCCGTGCTTTGCAATGGGGGAAATTCAGATTATAACAATTTTAAACAAAACCATGACAGTATGTTGTGGATATAATCCTTATAACAGCTGTTTATTTAAATTTTAATCAAGAAAAGCACATGTGACGAACTCAAATCAAAATAAAACTCTCCACGATATGAACATAATGGGGACATGGAAGTCCCGTAGGGCAGAGCCCTGAGGGCATTTCTAAACGCCAATAGGGTTATGAAACTCCTGGGTACATAAACTATATTTGTGAGAAACTTGCTCGCAAAGTGTTACTTGTTGCGAAATATCATAATTGGTCCACTATTTTTGGTGTGATGGAACTATGGACAGACAGACACCACCTCATTTTTATAATAGCAGTGATTATTTGAAAGAATGATAAAATTCATAAATTAATTTTTTATCTTTCAGAAGCCATATTGTCATGTCATGTCATGTGTGTTTTGGTCATGTTTGTTTTGCTGGTAGTCTTTTATGGATAAAAATCCTTGTTCTTGCACCCGCAACGTTAGCCTTAAATTTCAAATCACTATCTTAAAGTACGTCAAAGATGAAGATTTCAATAGAGCAACTGCTATAGTTCCGTTATTTACTAAATTAATAACCCCGTTCCACAAGAAATTTCATTTGGTTCAGCTCAGAATTAGACTAGACTTATAAAAACTCTCTTGTTGTGTCAGGTTGGCCAACTGACCAAACTGGTTATTTCCAGGGATTCTTACACAACATATTTCATCACAGGCGACTTTAAACTATACCTTTCTTTAAAAGCCAATGGAATATCTGTTATTTTAATAAAGTTTTACTTGTAGTGCTTTCACTTGTAAAGATACATACGGAATAGTACTGTATATTTGTAAGTGTTTGCAGATCTTTTTATTAAAGCTAACGAACATGTTGACATTAATTATTCTAGGGTTTTTGTCACTATAATACCTTGGAATTTAATCGGTGGATTTCCAATTTGATTAAATGCATTATATAACTAGCGATTTAAATATAAATATTAATATTTTAGTTCTAGTTTCATGAAATTACCGTTAGTTAGACATTTTAATTTGACAATAGAGATTTTAATTATTTCTAAATCATCACTAGGACTTGTAAAACTCCATTAAGTCAAAAGTTAAAACAATTAGTTCGCATGAATATTAAATATTGCTGTATTGCGATCTACTCAGATTTATCCTTCCTAATTATTACAATTTCATCTCTTCCTCGATACACTTAGAAAAGGTTATTAGATTAAATTTTCTATTAAAAACATTTGCAATTTGCATTATTTATTTACGGATTAAATTAGTACTAAAATATAGTTTGATCGTCATTTTGTATGTTTAAATATTTATGGGACGAAATAAATATACCATAACCCCAGAGTACGGAACAAAAACGTCACTTAACTTTTCAAAATGCTGCCCATAAAAACATTGAACAAATTATTAATGAAAATCCCGCGGTTGAAATTATTCCGCAGTAATGTTCTTTTCAGAAAATAATCTTAATCTGAGTAATACCAAAATATTGTATCTGGAAAAACGGTCCGGCATATGATTCTTTATTTCAGAGTTATTTTGGGCAACACTCACCACAGTTATCAGTGCTCAATCCAGTTGTCAGGAGATAAAAAAAATTAAAAAAGCACACTACATAAATTTACTGGACGAAACGCACTGTCTTTCTATGGTCAACGTTTCGCCAGTTATAAAATCACATTCACTTTCTCAAGACCGGCCGGAAGATGTAGGGTGGCCACGGAGTCGCTCGGAACGACTTGACTCGCTCGGAAGTCGCATCAAGGCGAAACGTCGACCTCAGCGGTGGGCATTGCCGTGAGTTTCGTCCAGTAATTTTGTGTCGTCCTGTTTTTTTGTCTCCTGACGACTGGATCCAGCCCTGATAACTGTGGTGAGTGTTGCCCAGAATAACTCTGGTATAATATTACGCCATCAAAAAATCATATAATTCAGAGTGAATATATGATTTTTTACTGAACGAATAACTGATATTAGATTACTCAAAATTACTCTCATAACCCGATAGTGATCAACTTCCAAACTCAGTCCTATAATGGAGCAAATGCAACTATTTAAAAAAAATCTCTTACTATACGGAAATCCTCAGATACATCGATATAACCACAGTAATCAATCGACGTATATTTGAACATCAGCTGCAGACTATAAAGACTGAGGGAGTCAGGGGGAAACGGCTCTCTAGGGCAACCCCAACGGCGAGTCAGCATATAGAACTGCTCTCAAATTACATTCTCCATGCCCCGTTGTTCCTTGGCAAAGTGAGATCACTCTCTGTGGTCGTTTGATATAAAATAACTGGCAAAAATAAACAGAACATTAGCTACTTATTCATTTAGACATTAAAAAACAGATAACAAACAAACAAAAAAGTTTTCAAGTAAGTGGTTACAGTTCAATTTAAATTTGTAATTGATTTGTAATTTGTAATTTGTAATTTGTAATTGTTAAGTTCTAACTTGTAATTGCATTAAAATTTGTTGCAAACTGCATCAAAGGATCTTTCAACAGAAAGAACTTCTCAGAGTCTCTTGAAAAAGTTTCCATTGAAACTCTTCTTTGTTCTAAGTCGACGTGTTTCGCACTAAGATGTCAAAGATGTTCGCGGAAAAGCTCATTGAATTTTAAAGGGCTCTTTCACAATGTCTATAAAGATAAATTAACAATAACTGTAAAAATCGTCATCGATTATTTTGCTTAGTTCTGTTCCTTTGAGGATAACTATTAATATTACGCATCACTTAAGTGAATATGGATTATATTGATTTGTTATACGGAGTTAAACACAACTCGTAATCTAAATGTATATTAGAGAGTTAAATTTACAAACCTAATTGAAATGAAAAGTTAGCGTGATTTCTGATTGCCAAAGTATTCTTTTAGTTTGCACTTTTTAAATTACTGTATACTCAGCTTTATAAAATTTTATTGGTTTAGTCAGACGATGTTATTGTACACTGAGCCATTACAAAAACCACTAAAAACTGTACAAGCGTAGTTTTAAGTTCTTAAAAATTATAACGAAGAACATGCGATGACTTGATGTAAATATGTTATGAGGGATGACGTAGCAGATGAAACGCTGTGAATCGGCGAGCCATTCGCAGCTCATGAAATACTCGAGGTGAATGATGAACTCCAGCATACGTGATAGTAGCGCCAGTGTTTTATATTATAATTTACTGTTGAATATTATAGGATGGTAGTGAGTGGAACGCCATTCCACTGCCTCGTACTGCATATGTAGTCGTTTCACTCTCCAACTGTACAACCATTACCTAGTTATGATGAATAGCAAGCCCATGTCATTCCATTGGTCCATACACATATGTAGTCACATCACTCTCCGACTGTAAAAAACTACCCAGATAGTTGTGATGGATAGCAAGCCCATGGATATTAAGCTCACGTAATTCCAATGCCCCATACCGCATGAGTAGTCTTATCACTCTCGATCTGTACAACTTTATCCAGTAATGGCTAGTTGTGATGGATAGAAAGGCCACGCCATTCCATTGCCCCCTACCGCATATGTATTCTCCTCTCTCCAACTGTATAACATTACCCAGTAATGGTTAGTTGTGATGGAGAACAAGCCCAGACCATTACATTTCCCCCTACTGCATATATAGTCTCATCACTCTCCAACTATAAAAGATTATTCAGAGTAATGACTGTTTGGGATGGATAGTACATGTCATTCCAATGCCTCATACAGCATTTTTAGTTTCATCACCCTCTTACTGTATATTACCAAGTAATTGATATTTGTGACGGATAGTACGCCCTCTCCATTGAACTGGCCCAATACCTCACAGGTAGTTTCATCACTGTGTAACTGCACAACATTACCGAATAATGGTTAGTTGTGATGGATGGCATGATCACGCCATTCCACTGCCCCGTAATGCATATGTAGTTTCATCACTCTCTAACTGTGCATAACCCAGTAATGGCTAGTTATGATGGATAACACACCCATGCCTATCCACTGCCCCGTACAACATATGTAGTTTCATCACTCTCCAACGGTACAAAATTACCCAGGAATGGTTAGTTTTTATGTGTAGCATGTACACGGCATTCAATAATCACTGACCCGTACAAGATACGTAGTTTTATCACTCTCCATCAGTACAATATTACCCAGTAATGGTTGGTTGTGATGGATAGCACGCACACAGCCATCACTAGTCTCTGCCCCGTACAAGATACGTAGTTTTATCACTCTCCATCAGTACAATATTACCCAGTAATGGTTGGTTGTGATGGATAGCACGCACACAGCCATCACTAGTCCCTGCCCCGTACAAGATACGTAGTTTTATCACTCTCCATCAGTACAATATTACCCAGTAATGGTTGGTTGTGATGGATAGCACGCACACAGCCATCACTAGTCCCTGCCCCGTACAAGATACGCAGTTTTATCACTCTCCAACAGCACAATATTACCCAGTAATGGTTGGTTGTGATGGATAGCACGCACACAGCCATCACTAGTCCCTGTCCCGTACAAGATACGCAGTTTTCACGTGTACGTGACAACCAGTAAACACGTGTAAGGCTGGTAAGGTTTTGGGGATAGCGTAACCAAGAGTTTCTGAAGCAAGGTGTCAACCTAATGCCGATTCCAACAACTATCCACATACCTTTGCAGGTGAAAATTTTGAAACCCTGCCAAAAAGATAATCCTAACACAAACACATCTGTGTGTAGGCTATGGATCACTATTTGGATTTCAGTGTTAACTTCATCCAAGGCGTGTTTTGCATGTAAAAATATTCTAGTGTCTGCTTCTTTTGGTTTGTTTTCAAGTTAAAACACTCACCAACAAGCTGATTTTCATCTTTCATATAACATTCACTTTCGTCTTCAAAAGAACCCGATATATATAGAGTATTACCTACGAGAACAGTTACTTGATTAATAATATATTTAGAAACATAGTTTTTGAGATCAATCTTCTGAGATCTTTGAGATCTGTTAATATTATGATAATTGTCATAAACAATGTCCACTCAAATACATGACCTACATTCCAAAATATTTTTGATTTTGGACAGATGATACTCAGCAAAATCCTGAAATGTTTTAAAATTAGATAATACAGTGCTCGGTACGGCATGGATTAGAGCCATTCCGTATATAAAGTGTACCTGATTACCTAAACACCCTAATTCCAGCAGAGAAATGTTGCATGAAGTTTCAGTTTCAATCACATTCATCAGTTCTGATTTTACACTTTTTTTCAAATTGCCACTGTCATTTGCCAAACTTGGCGAGTAATCTATTAACTCATGTTTTAGTAAAACTTCAACGTTGACTCAACGTTTCTTTGAGTTGCCAACATAACTGTAGAACTAACATTTGTTTCTGAAATGTTTACTTTATTTCCTTAGGTTCTCCTTGGGACGATGAAGACAGAGTAACTACGTGCACTCTTTTAATAGGGGTGTAAAGTCCTTTGATTTATCTACAGCTCTTTCATAAAGATCTCAAACTCTTGTGTTCCTTCTTCTCTTATGTTTAGTAAGAATTTAGAAGCATCTTCTGAAGCAATTAGTTCACTAACAATGTTTCTTCGCTCCGTTTTACAATTTTCAAATGTATGTTTTCAAATGTGTTATTTCGTGGTCATTCATGTAACTGATAATCAACAGAACGTCACTTTCATCCCTTTCTATTCTTTTACGCCTCCAATATTTATGAGAATGTTCGCCAATATCACCGGTAGGGTCTTGATAAATGTCACAAAACTGTTGTAGAGCTTGACAAACACCAGTTTTCATATGGTCGTAAATTTGTAATAAATAGGATTTCTAGGTAAACAAACAGATTTAGAAATAAAAAGGATTGTATTGAAATAAAACATGTTTTCCCTTAATATATATAAAATATAACCAACCCTACGTGAGTTTCAGTTATTATTAATTAGAATAAAACCGCTTTTTACGTTATGGTTAACGAAATATTGCAAAACCTATAGTATATTTCCGAGAAAATTTGTTTTAATTTTAAGACTTCAAATATGTAATTTTTTAATAATCTATTTTAATAAAAAATCTTTTCAATTCGGTGTTTTTTCACTGTCCGCCTTTAGCAGTTCGTGATTTATTGAAATTCTTTAAACGGCTAGTTAAAAGAATTGCAAAAATAACAACTTTGGTTTAACACATGATTTTACGCCGAAAGTAACAAAGATAAAACATTTTGTGTAATAACCTTTTTTAATAATCTTACCTTTTCAATTCCAATGGTGTTTTTTTCACCATCCTATTAGAACAGTTTGTGAGAAATGGGAAAATATTAAACGGCTTATTGAAAAAATTCAAAAATTGAAAATTTTGTTTAACATATAGTTTTATTCCAAAACTAACAAAGATAGAATATTTTGTGTAATAATATTTTTTGTTAAAAATATAGTTACTAACCTAACGACGTTTTTTTCAATGTTCTACCTATCAAAGTTCGGGAGCTATGGGTAATTCATTAAACGGCGAACCCATCATCCCCCTCGCCCCCCTTTTTTTCGACCACGAGAGAGGGCGACAACATAGGGTTTTATGTTCACCTATGTGACCAAAACAACAATCAAACATAAAACTGAGTACATCTTGAAGTGCATGCTCAACCCCCCTTAGTTTCTTTACTATACATGCTGTACATTCAGAACAATAAAACCATAACTTAACTACTTTACATAAATATAGCTTTGTAAGTGGGTAATACACATAATATAAACAATATTACATATAATTCGATATATTATTTTTATTAATTTTAAATTATTAGGATGAACGCATGTATAAACATGTTAAATCAGCGAATTCAACAATCAGATGTATGACAGTATGGCCGTATTCCAACTACAACGGTTTATCTTTCGGCCAGTGAGTATTATTATTAATAACCTGTTGTACATTGCTGCCACATGTTTTGCATTAAGGAACTCGAAATTTAAATCCAAAAGCAGTAATTTAACTAAATTCCAGCCATCTAGAGACATTTTAATTGCATGTAAAGCTTCTGTATAGAAAATTTAATAAAATAAATTTGCAAATAACACATGCTATTTTTTTACACCAATTCGTGTTAATTTAGTTTTATAAATTAATTGATGTAATGCTCTTTTATTTCTTAGAAGGCACTCACGAACAAAATCCTAACCTCTGTGTTACAGCACATCTAATTTAATCACATTGTAGAACATCAAAGATATTTAGGAGAATTAACTTTGTCAAGTTGATTTCAGTTCTTCAAATTCTTAAGTACAAGCAGATCAATGCCTATTGAAGCCAAAAATTTGGATTTAAGAAGACAATCCTGAATATTATTTGGCCGTAGATTAACAATATACTGTTTTAATGACCTTAAAAATTCTTCAGTAACTTGATGGATTTGATATCGTGAAGTTTCTGAAGTAACTACAATATATTAAAAAGTTATCCTCAAGATATCACATCAAGGAAGCTAATTTTTTCGAACGCTGCGAACAAATGTTTTACCAAAGCCTCAATGTATTTCTCTCCGAATTTTAGCATATTGTTTTTAATACTGTGGCACAACTTTTCGTGGTGTTAAACTTAAAATATAAATGCACAACAAAATTGAGCTGTGCAAACAGTGTGATTGGAAGATAACACAATTACCGAGAATACTTCATTGTAGTGACATTTTACATTTAATTTTTCCAGTTACGGATCTGAGACAATTCTCACCATTTAAACGAAATATATTAATATTACCAAAGTCGTACATTACTGCTTTACTGTGTTTATGTGCTTTTCTGCTTTTCTGCTTGCATTTCTGGTTTACATGCATCAAATATACTTTATTTTTTCAGCTAACTCTAATATTTTTGTATTAAGTAGTATTCACAGTAAGTGAGTTGTAAACGGAACCCCAGCAGAAGTTGTTGGCACACCGCGCTGTTGGCGGGACGGAAATGCTGTTTCATTACAGCCCTGCTTCCGGCAACACACGCTTTATTCTGCCAAGAGGTACGCCACATTAACAATGTTATAAACTAAAACTCACTGGAAATTGTGTTATCAAGCAAAACTTCTTAATGTAGATATTTATGCGTAAGTAATTATCCGGTACAGTATTTTGTTCTTGTTGAACAATTTTATATCTAATGTTGTTTTGGGTTTTAGCGAATTTCCCCTATAGGGAAGAAGCTATTACCGTAGGTCTCATGGTAAGACTTAAGCCCGAGACCATGATAACTTTTGTTTTGAGGTCCCCAGATGCCAAAAACACTATTCGTTCAAATTTATATATGTATATATATATATATATATATATATATATATATATATATATATATATATATATTAGTTGTAAGCATAATTTTAAAAACAGAGTACCCTTTTTGGTTTTAACATAATGTGTTTTTAAAATTATGCTTACAACTAACATATTAGTAGCCCTAATCACTCAGTTATTTTTAATGTATATATATATATATATATATATATATAGTGTGTGTCCGTTACCGCGATAACTTGAGTAAAAAACGTCCGATTTCGATGAAATTTGGCTCAAATGTGTAAAGTGACATTCATGACTTTAAGTTCGAAAACCAGAAATATCGGACCACGGGAAGGGGGGTTTATGGGGGTTTTAAATGTTCCAAAAATCAGTTTTTTGCATTTTTCACCCTAACATTTTTAAAAAACTTAATTTTGGTTTTTACCATGTTATAGAGCTTAAAAAACAAATAATATGGTATTTTGAATTATTAACCTAGGTTAAGTGGTTGCGGAGAAAATCAAAAAAAACCTGCTCATAAAATCTCCCATGTTAATCTTATGGGAAAAAGGTTTTTGGTTTTTCCTCAGTTCATTTCTATGTAAACTTCACATTTGCTTTTACCAATCAGTTTAGCTCTACATAACAATCATTTTGGTGTTTAAATTGTGATTCTACGTCCAACCGTTGCCGTGATATTCAAAGTGCTAAACACAGTATGTTTGTCCAATGTTATCCTTATGGAGAATATTTAAAATTTGATATCTCGATTATTCATGAACGTATATTGATGAAACTTGGTAGGTGGCTTTACCTAGTACTGGTATATTGATATTTCCACAAAAAATTGATTTTTTGTTGATTATCCTCTTAGCAGCAAACCTGCATTCTCATCCCTAATGTTATTCTTATGGAGAATACGGAAAGCTTTATATCTCCCTTAATTATGAACATAAATCATTAAAACTTGGTATATAGCTTCACCTGGTTGAGTTATATTAATAATTGCAAAAACCCGCATATTTATCTTCCTCGTTGCAGCAAACCTGCGTTCTCAGCCCTAATGTTATTCTTATAGAGAATAAATAAAATGCTATATATCACTTATTTATTTAAGTATTTTTATGAAACTTGGTAAGTGGCTTTATGTGGTAGTAAGAAATATATTCATTCAAAGGAAATTCGCTGAGTACGCAGGTTTGCTGCGACGGGGGTATTTAAAATTCAGTTGTTCCTGTATTTAAAGTTACTTATTACATTGCATTTTTCGGGATAATATCAACGGTAGGGGCCATAAACATAAACAAATGACGTTTTTGGATCGAATGTAAACAACTTTCTTGTCATATATGGTTCAGTTTATTTATTTGTAGTAATATGATATCGTCTGCAGGGGTAACAAGAAAGACACAAGCGTTTTGACTTATCCATTAATAAACAAAATCAAACATGTTTACATTCGATCCACTGACGTCATTTGCTAATGTTTATGGCTGTTACCTTTTTTTTGTTACCGTGATAATTTCGATACGAGATACTATTTACGTAACTGATTATGGTCGATCGCAAGTATTTGTTATAAAAAAAGTACGGAAAAGAATTAACAAGATTCAAAATCCCCTTGTTTGATTTTTTAAAACCAAAGATGTTATAAATAATATTTATAAAATTTAAGTTAAATATATCTTGTTTTGGTATACTGGAAATAATAAATACAGTATTTATTTTTAATGTTAGGCGAATATAGAAACTGACATTGGCTTTCTGGCTTATTAAATAACATGGTAAAGTTAGTTTACATAGTTGAAATACACCTTGCATTAGAATTGAGTTGTGGTTTGAATTGTTTTATGTTAACTAAGAACGATTATCCAGGTTCATAAGAACAGAAAATGTATTAGTATAACAATCCACCTTGTATGGCTGCTGTTAGTTTCAGTGTGGTTTCCTGTTGGAAACCACCTCCTCACAAATCTGTGTGCTGCTAGTGGACTCGTATTAATTTTATTTCTTTTGGTAAGTGGTTCGATCATTATTACGATCGGTCAAAATCTGTTATCTCTGTTGTGACATTTATGTTTGTTTACGACATACATTTACAGTATGGAGTAGTATTTACAGTATTTATTATTTGTTTACAGTAGTAGTAACATTTTAACATTTAGTTTGATTTTATCAACCTAATAAGTTGAAATGCTGTTATCGTGATAAAAACCCATCATCAGGTGTCATTTCAATGCTTTCTCCATGAATCAGAATACTGGAAATATTCGTAAACCTCTTAGAGCTTTACCCTCTAAGTTTTAATTGTTTATTTGGTCATGTGATTATTTAAACATTATGCTTATATCTCCCCGGCTTAACTGGGATGGTTCATGCTGATAAAACTTTACGTATCTCATTTGATGAGCTATGGAAGAATTTGATTACCGAGTTCTGGCTAAACTGATGATCTTGGCCAAGGTTCACAACAGGTTGATATTTATCATCGTAAACATTGTTATTTTAATTTAATACAAAATATTTAAATTTTCATGTCAGTATATTTCAATATGAATTATTTAATTGCTTAAAACTTGAAAGGTCAATACAACAAAATGATAATAAGAGTATATTAACATTTCATAATTAATTAATTTTGATTATACTATTATTATTATTAACATTGTTTTGTTAATGTACATCACTCTATGGAAAACGATAAAGCAATTTTATTAGAATTCAATGAAGGTAGTTTTTTTAGTTGAATAACCTTTGTGGAACAAAAAGACTGTAGGGAAAGGGAGAGACTAATCAATCAGCTTCCAAACTTGAGGGCATCCAGACTGTGTATTACCTCTCATCCCCCAGGCTATTCTGCTATTCTACTGTTTCTCATGTTCACCTTTTCCACTTGATACCAAAGATGAGAATAGCTAGAGATATATTCCAAATATTTCAAATACGCGAGAGATATAAAGTTAATACGACCTGCATTTTAAACTAATACTTTAACTGATATAGTTAGATTTATGAACATGTTCGTAAAACAGTTAGCACTAACTTCAAAATTGTGTAAAATATTGCAAAAGCGAACATGTGAACATAAATATGTTTTTAATAGGTAAGATAAGTCTCAATACCTTTTCAATTTATGAACTGAGGTATCAAAATTAAAAACAACAAATAAATTACTCATACCACGGAAAATAAATTGATAAATAACAGTTTCATAATGAAAAGACTAAATTTTAAAAACTTTGGAAAGTTATTAGGTCATTTTCAAATGAGTTTAAATACGTTACATATGTTGAATCCTAGACCTAAAACGTTCTATATGCCATATGACAGTACAGTATGATGATTAAGTAATTTGATCTCATATCATCATAGCTAGGATTTTTTTGACATAATTTTAATTTTATTTTCCCTCAATGGATGGCTACTTTTAAGGTTTTACTAGTTAGTAACTTAACTTACTGGTTGTCAGGTCACTAAATAGGCTTCATGGTTAAATTACCATAAAACTCAGTTTTACTACTAGACACACGGGGGTTCATTAAGTTTACAATTTGTTAACCCTACATTTTAATAAAACTGCTTCAACAAATTCAATACACTTAGGTTTCTTTGTTCAATATGGGTGAACGCATTTTAAATATAACAAAACGTTATATTGAATTTATAAAGAATATTCTAACACAACATTTTTAATAATATTAAAAGGGTACAGGGATTTGAGTAAATGTTCCCGAGTTTGATAGTGCACGTGTGACCTGAGGACAGATTCATGATATTCCCCGTGGAGGGAAACATACAATCTGGAAACCGAGCTTACTTTTAAAATTCAGTAATCCAAAGCTCCCACCGTTAACCTTTAACGTGTACACGATGCCGAGATGTTTTTAGATTCGTAAGGTTTAAAACAAAACAATTGTCTTACAAAAATATGACCGTATAATTTTATATTATTTTCTATTATTGCGTTTTTTCTATTAAATTGTGCTTTTATTATAAAAATACGGATATAATAGTCTTAAAGTACCTAAAGTTTAAAAGTTGATCATCGTTCTTAAGGGGGTTTTAAGGGAAAATCCTATAGATTTTATCGTATGATAAACTGTCTAAGATTTGTTTATCTTAATAAGATTTGACAACTCTTAGGTTGATTTCTTTGCAAAATAGTCAAAAGCCTGGTATCAGTGAAATGTACTATAATGAGAGTGTAGGAGAGAATGATAGTTGTAGAAAAACAGTTTGATACAGTTGTTGAATTTAACTAAAAGAAAATTACATAAATAAACATCATTATACAAATATGCCGATGAACATCAATTTCAAAATGTTTTAAGGTTTTGGCTTTCAAATACCCAGGGCAATTAAAAGTACAAGGAGTAAAAATGAACGTGAAATGTGGATTTATGGATTGGTTAGGAGGAAGGGGGATTTTTTTAACATTGGCGTTTGAACTTCAAAATTGCTACGTTATATTTTTCTTGTATATTCAGTTGTATAATTGAGTTTAAAGATTATATAACATTAAGTATATAACTATAAGTATATAACATTTAACCAAATATTAAACTGGTTTTAAATCACGCATGGTAAAAAGTATATGACAGAGCCGGATAGAGATGGCTTTCGCTAAGTAAATCGATTATCTCGTTATTTTAACCGATAATAGCGATATTACACCTTCACGTTAGTGTGTCCTGTAACGACTAACAAACATTATAAACAGTGTACAGTCTACCAAGATCAACCAAGAATACAATCGTACTTTTTACAAATTTAACAAAATTATGTAATGATCGAGATTTGTACATTGTCAAACGTAGCTGCTAAATTTCGAAATTTTGCACAGCGTTTTAATTGCTCCACTTTTCTTCATGAACTTTGGTCAAGATATGCAAAGCAAAACATATGCGATGTATTGGGTGGACTTAAAAGAAAAGCAAAAAAATTCACATTAAAATATTCAAACTATTAAGTTTTCCTAACGTAATTTAACTTTATTTTCATATACAACTCCTTAGATTAATACTATCGTATTTTATCCTATAATTAATTTTATCGTATCATAGTGATGCTAAAATGTCTTTAAATACGCTAACAAATGTATATTAAAGGGCAATTATTTAAATATTATTGAATTAAATACCTAAAATAATCAAATCGATTGCATAGAATTATTCACCTTGATGACCATGCTGATGTATCCCGTTAGCGGATGATAGACTTGACGGCGCCATGTTGTCGTTTATCTCTGACCAGACACGGCTAACGCGTTTCCAATAGTCCATTTGTAACGACCACTGAAAAAAGCCAAGGTTTGTTCCACCTAAGACCGAGTTGAGCAATTAATCTCAGTTAGAACTTGCTACCCTTAGCAGTCTCGGTGTATTTACTTGCACTGTATTTAGTTAAGGAACTAATTAAGTGCAAAACTTTCAAAACTAAAAAGATGATAAAAGTACCTTAAGTAAGTAAGCAAATGAAAGAAGATGACAAGAGGCCGCATACAATACAGGTTTTAGAGGGATAATTTATATAAATACACCAAAAAGCGTATCGTTTCTAAAGAAGCAAAAGATTTGTTCTCTAGAATAGTTACGTATACCAGCAAACATTGAGGTTGGCCAACCTAATAGTGGACTGAAGGAGAGAAAATAAAAGCACGAGTCTATTATTCCGTGGCGAAGACAATCCATGGGATGCTATAAACGGTCGGGGTACTTGTGAATCCAAAGCTAACTCTTGGTGGGAACCGTGCGTTCGGGCATCTTGGTGTTGGGGCAACGATGATGAATGAAAACCTTGTTAGCCAATGAAAACGTTCAGTGTCGTTAATGTCAAATGCTATTGGCCAGTGGCAAGTTCTTTGAAAGTCTACTCAGTATAGCACAGCGTAAATTCCAAAGACGGAAGAAAGACTGCCAACGTCATAGCCACTAATGCATCAACGAGTAAATTACTCGTTACAAAAATTAGAGGTATAAAATAATAATGCCAAATGGCCAGTGTTTGTGGTATTTAATATATGTCAGTGAATTTGTATTTATATTATTACTGTTTTACCCTCTAAGTCAACATATCAGTGTTTCAAGTCAACAAAATCTATTAATTTTCCCATAAATTATTGCAGATGGACGTTCATTAATAGTAATGACGAATAAAAGGATAATTTGGTGGCTTTAAATATGACGTGGTTGTTTAATCGGAAAAAAGTGTAACTGTAACTTTCTCAGTAAGCCTTCCAAAATGTGATTGTAAAATGGGTTAAGAATTTGCAAGTAGGACGAAAAGTAAGCCTACACTGAAAGCAGTATAACTTAATGCATGATATTTCACTGTAGCCTAAAGCTCTTAAATTACTGATGATTAAAATAAATATAGTTTTGTGTGATAACTGTATCGGTAACAGAAATTTAATGAGCAATGTTGGGTAGGACAAACTATTTGTAGTTCATAGTTAGGTACCGAGTGTTTTATGAAGTAAACCACACTGTTTTCTCGATTGAAACCGAGGCCAAACTTTTGTTGAAACCCACCAATCCCCCTTACACACAGTTTTATGACATAAGAGAAATAATGAGAACACTAAACAAATGTTATTAGTACTAAATCGTTATTTTGTTAAACTCTGGTACAATGTATATGCAAGTGTTAGATCTGAATACAAAACAAAAATTGGTGTGTGAAGTATTGAGAAGGAAATGGTTTTCTTGTAAATCTAAGTTAACAATTTATCCATAACTAATTTCCCGGTATCTAGAACAGAAGGAAGGGAATTTGACGCAGATTGTAAAATATATAAAGGTTAAGAGGTTTTCATGTTATTACATAAGTATTTACTCCAAATTAGCATAGCAGTCAGAATAGGTGGACGAATACGCTACTGAAAATTAAAAAGGTACATCGTAGTTTCCTTTATCCGTTGCTTCGATAGCTCAGTCACACGAGTGCCCAGCTGTTAACCTTGCGGCTCGAGTTCGAAACTTACGCTCAACAGAATACTTTTTCTTATATATTTTTCATTGATTGTACTTTTTTACCCAACATATCGTTTTATTACCATCACATGATTAGTTTCAAGAAGTTTAATGAGAATTTGAATGATTAATAACAAAACTTAATTTGGTGTTACGGAAGGCTTGTTTGCTTTAGGCCTATGTTTATTCTAGAATTATAATTCAACATACTACCATGTTTTTAAAACGACTTAGAAATAGAATTTCTTACTGGTTAAAAGCCTACGTTGCTTTAATACACATTTCCGAAATTTTGTTTCATACTATCAGACCTATTAACAATGAATTAGGTAAACTAAGACGAAAGCCAAATGAAATTATGTTTAGGCCTGGTAAAAAAACGTATGCAACACGTTTCTGTGATCATGGATCATTCAGAGCATTTTAGGTAAGGGCAAACGGAATCAGCGTTTTACATTACATGTTGGGTAATAAACATATTGCATGCAAAAGACTAAATTTTGATTGTTAGGGCTACAATTGCGAGCATAAAAATAAACTTTCTGGCCAGATTTATCCATATTATATCGCAGAAACAAGATAAAAATAATTAAATCTGTTACAGATTAGCTTCGTTTCATTACTTTTAATTATAACTAACATACATAACTATGAATATAATGCCTGGTACATTATATGAGTAAACTGTATAATAAAAAAAAAATATGAACTAGCCACTTTACTTCACTATGATTGAAAAGTTATCAGGTAAAATATGTTACATGATATAATAACTCATATCAATCGGTGCATGCGTTACGTTATATTTGTTATGACAATCCAAACAAAATTACAATTTTTTCATTATCATAATGTTTGTTCTACTTTTATTGCACAATTGTTTTATAATAATAAAATAAACACTCTTTTGCCTTACTAATTAGAAATATTTTTTCTCCAGTACTTATATTGGTACTGATATAACAGAGTATAAAAATTATCAATTAAAATATAGTAAAGCCTCGACTGACAGGTGCTTCGGCGAGCTAACAGCTGATTGGCTCTGATCGTTGCGGCGAGCTCGCGTTTTATTGGCTCCGCTAAACGGGACCTGGCGAGAGACTACCGTTGCCCCAACGCCGATTTGCCCCAATGACTTCTCCCCCTCTTGTTCTGGTAACTATCATACATTAGTGTACTGACAAAGGCATGACATGGAACGTGGAAAAGAAGACTGGTGATGTCATTCGATGTCTTTTGAGATTAGGGATCCAAAACAGCGACGGAGGACCCAGTGGAGGATCTAAGGTGCTCGGTGGACCCAGAGACAACTGCGATTTGGCAAAACAAAATTAAAAATTAAAAAATACAGCCCACGGCTGCTTCTGGCGGTATCGGGCTACTCCTCAAAATTGAACTATTTTGTTTAAGCTTTTGAGTGCTGCGGTGTAAACGAGACTGTGGTTCGATCCCTGGGCTATATGCACCGTCGGGGTTTCATTTAATTTTCCTTAAACTACTTATAAGACTTTAGAGGTGTAGTGGTATATGTAGTGGAATGATTGTGGAGTACCACATTCCTCTGCTTGTGAATGACATTTCACTGCTTCCACTAAAAATATTGTTTTAATCAATTGTTATCCTCACAATTTACGCATGTTAGAATTTGCTGACCTTTTTGTTATTCATATGCTGAATGACCATACGTATACAATTTAAATTTTTTCCACACGAGTTTGTGCTTTGCAATGCTTCAGCTAGAAGACCAGAAAATCTAAGTGTGTACATTACGCTACCAACCTCCCATAAATGGAGAGGCAATAACGACCGGCAGATTGACTCAGATCTGCTGTCGACATTTCAATAACCCCGGTAACTTCTCTCGCATATATTACCTTTAATGCAATATTCGACGAAAATATGCTTTCTTGACATGTGTTTTACTTTATTACAAACCAGAGAATGCGTACAAGGTTGTTTGTAAAATTTAAGTAGTGCTCAAGAATGAATTTTCTACCCTAAAATATGTTTTCCATAGTTTATTTTTGTTTAGGGAAAGTTTATGTACTAACAAAAATATACTTGCTATTTGAAATTTAAAAAAATTCATGAAAATAATTAATTTATCTTTATTATCGAGATTAGTATCTGAGACCATCTAAAAATCTTTACAGAACATGTCTTAGGGTATAAAACAAATTGTTGATATGACATTTCTCTTCCCATTAAATTGTATTACAATTTGGCAAACATAACACTCGTGTTGTCATAATCGGAGTTCAAACCTGAGACACACTTAAAAATCGAATTAAAACTTTTCCAAGCAAACTGCTGTAGTTGGTCCACTTTGATTTTAATTTCACAAAAACTTAGCCAATCAAACTTTAGCTTAGCAATATGCTGCATTGCCGTGAAACACGTTTAACTCGTCAACTGAGTAAATACGTGCACCCATAACACGACGTGGATATTTCACTTCGGCTGGTGATCGAATTATGAACATGAGTGTAACTTAATATAATTTAGCTCTTAAATAGTTCTTAAACCATCTAGATTACATATTGTTTACTAGTAAAATGTTTTATGTTAATTTTGGGTTGGTATTACAATAAAATGTTCTAATACATCGATTTCTGATTTACGAGGTTATATGTAAAAATCCCCATTTATAAATCATCCACTATCTACTGAAAGTATGTTAAGAGACTCAGACGCTCGGCTAGGGCTCGACCAGTGTGGGGTAATGGACCGTCACCGAGTAGAGACACAGAAGCTCGGCTAAGGCTCGGCCAGTGTGGGGTAATGAGCCGCAACCGAGTAGAGACACAGAAGCTCAGCTAAGGCTCGGCCAGTGTGGGGTAATGGGCCGTCACCGAGTAGACACAGAAGCTCGGATAAGGCTCGGCCAGTGTGGGGTAATGGGCCGTCAACGAGTTGAGAAACAGAAGCTCGGCTAAGGATCGGCCAGTGTGGGGTAATGGGCCGTCACCGAGTAGAGACAAAGAAGCTCGGCTAAGGCTCGGCCAGTGTGGGGTGATGGGCCGTCAACGCGTAGAGACACAGAAGCTCGGCTAAGGATTGGCCAGTGTGGGATAATGGGCCGTCAACGCGTAGAGACACAGAAGCTCGGCTAAGGATTGGCCAGTGTGGGGTAATGGGCCGTCAACGCGTAGAGACACAGAAGCTCGGCTAAGGCTCGGCCAGTGTGGGGTAATGGGCCGTCAACGCGTAGAGACACAGAAGCTCGGCTAAGAATTGGCCAGTGTGGTGTAATGGGCCGTCAACGAGTAGAGACCCAGAAGCTCGGCTAGGGCTCTGCCATTTTTGGGTAATGGGCCGTCACTGAGTAGAGACACAGAAGCTCGGCTAAGGCTCGGCCAGTGTGGGGTAATGGGCCGTCAACGAGTAGAGACACAGAAGCTCGGATAAGGATCGGCCCGTGTGGGGTAATGGGCTGTCACTGAGTAGAGACCCAGAAGCTCGGCTAGGGCTCTGCCATTTTTGGGTAATGGGCCGTCACTGAGTAGAGACACAGAAGCTCGGCTAAGGCTCGGCCAGTGTGGGGTAATGGGCCGTCACTGAGTAGAGACACAGGAGCTTGGTTATGGCTCGGCCAGTGTGGGGTGATGGGCCGTCAACGAGTAGAGACACAGGAGCTTGGCTATGGCTCGGCCAGTGTGAGGTAATGGGCCGTCGCCGAGTAGAGACAGAAGCTCAGCTAGAGCTCGGCCAGTATGGGGTAATGGGCCGTCACTGAGTAGAGACACAGAAGCTTGGCTATGGCTCGGCCAGTGTGGGGTAATGGGCCGTCACTGAGTAGAGACTCAGGAGCTTGGCTATGGCTTGGCCAGTGTGGGGTGATGGGCCGTCAACGAGTAAAGACACAGGAGCTTGGCTATGGCTCGGCCAGTGTGGTGTGATGGGCCGTCAACGAGTAGAGACACAGGAGCTTGGCTATGGCTCGGCCAGTGTGGGGTGATGGGCCGTCGCCGAGTAGAGACACAGGAGCTTGGCTATGGCTCGGCCAGTGTGGGGTAATGGGCCGTCACTGAGTAGAGACACAGGAGCTTGGCTATGGCTCGGCCAGCGTGGGGTAATGGGCCGTCGCCGAGTAGAGACAGAAGCTCAGCTAGAGCTCGGCCAGTGTGGGGTGATGGGCCGTCGCCGAGTAGAGACACAGGAGCTTGGCTATGGCTCGGCCAGTGTGGGGTAATGGGCCGTCACTGAGTTGAGACTCAGGAGCTTGGCTATGGCTCGGCCAGTGTGGGGTGATGGGCCGTCAACGAGTAGAGACACAGGAGCTTGGCTATTGCTCGGCCAATGTGGGGTAATGGGCCGTCGCCGAGTAGAGACAGTTGAAAGTCTTCTTTGGTTTTCATCGTGTTTATCGTAATTTTACTGCTTCATTTAATGACGCTAAACGTGGAAGTATCTTCGTAAACTAATTTGATTATAATCTGAATAAGAATTCTAGTATCAGTTACATACTGTGTGCTTTCCCTTAACAAGACTTATAATAAAAGGGGGGACTGCTATTCAGTTTTTAACTTTTATTAGGTATACTATTCCATTACGCGTGTTTAATACATTTGATCTATTAATATGTAATAGATAATATGAACATTTAAAAAATTTTAAAACGCAAACCTCCATTTCTTATCATTTGTTTATGTTGTATACGACATTTTCAAACATTTGTATTATTTGGTTATATTTCCTAAACCTAGTGAGTAAGAAGATAAAGGTGGAGTAATTTCAATAACAATTATAAATGTATGAGGATGTATGCGGTCTTAATGACAGCCTTTTTTTTGAAGACCATTGGGTTGGATAAAAGAAAACTCCGAATTAAAATGCTTCAAAGTCGGGGGTTGGCGACTATTCTAAATTGAGCTGCTATACTGGATAGTGGCAGCCGAGTTTTGAAACCCTAAATAAAAAATTTTAAATGGACTAAAAAGTAGAGGAGGTCCCCAATTTACAGTTTCCGATAAGTCTTTTAGTTTCTGAAATACCAACAGTTCCAAATAAGAAGAACACTCGGTATGGTGTAAAATTGACGCTTTTGGGCATAAAGCTACTTCACAAAGGTTTAAAATCTTTGATCTGCCTAATTTAGCATTAGCATGAAAATACGAAAAGAACCAAAGGTACCGCCACATTTGCAGATGTATTCATCAATTTTGCAGAGTGTAAAGCTGAAGAGTTCTTAACAGTCATTTTACTCGGAGTTATCACTAATAATTCCTGACAATAACTCCGAGTAAACTGTCTGTTAAGAACAAACATAACAAAATGATAGCATATTTTCTCTTGACATCCAGTTGGAATTGTATTATTTCAAATTAAACAGTTATTTAGTATGTCTTACATCTTATTTTCAAGGATTTAACCAAGTAAAGTGAAGTAATAGAAATTCTGATGTTTCGAAAACATGTATATCATTTGGTTATTGATTAATATAACTCATTTCTAAATATAAGGCAAGTAGCAATAGATGCGGAAAAATAGACTGTGAACTGGAGAAAAGTTGAAAGTGGTTTCACTTAGAATATATATCTTTAAGTAGCCAATTTCCAAATGATGGCGCCATGTTGTCGTTTATCGAATGACCATCGGGGACCTGAAGCTCGGCTAACGCGTTTCCAATAGTCCATTAGTTACGACCACTGTAAAAAGCCAAAACTTTGTTGCACCTGAGGCCAAGTCGGACGATTTATTTTATATAGTAAATTGAGAGGAAGATAAATTTAAGCCCATTCTCTTGCAACAAGCAAACATATAAAACGTTCAAATATTAAAAATAAACTCGAGAGGGAATAAACTTTCAGTATCTATATTATTACCAATTTTAAATAATTAAGGGCTCTTTAAATTAAATATGGTAAATAATGAATCAAATTTGAACATTACTAGTTATTTTATAATATTAACATTTGTGTGCTACGTGACCAACTAAACTATGGCTTTATGTCTACAATTAATAAGTTAACAATCAATTTCAGTATACTGAAAGTTTAACGCCAACTTGGAGTTCAAAATAGAAGGAAACGGAAGGATCGTAAAGAAATTATTAAAATTATAAATTGAAGATAAAGTGAAAGAAGCCATCAGGGCAGGGAAGATGTACGTCTCAGCAATATTCACATCTCGCTGAAGATTGAGCCAGTTCTGCCGTCGACACTTCCATTACCCCGGTCACTCCTGCGTCCATTGGCTCGATGCAACATTTGCAGTTGAACACTTGGCCAGCGACAATTGGCCGGATTTGATTTTTATACTCGAAAGAAAACTTAAACAGTATCCAAATAAGGTGTTATTGCTTTGGATTTAGAAAACCTAAGGGATAATTATCCTAAATAATTGTTACTCTTGATGCAATTTTAATAATTTTACTACATACAAATATTTTTTGTGTAACTGGGATTTTATATATGCATACTCTTCTTTTAAACTAGGTTTTTAAGTTTTAAAAATAATTCAGGCGAGTTTTCAAAAGAATAGATCCAATTTATTTCAATTCAAGCAATAGGATTTTACTACATAGTAACTACACAGGTACGTATGACCTTTTAAATAAATCATATTATGGCAGGAAAATCTTTTTTTTAACTATTATTGATATTCCTGTTTATGCTTTTCAGTTAAAAATGAAATCAGATCATAAATTTCCTTATACAGTTTGGTTTAGAACGTGGGATATTAATTTTGCATTCAATTCGGAATACTGTAATTGATTTTGCATTAGATTATTAATTAAATTTGAACGCTGTGGTTAACGATAAACCTACACTCCATTAATATTGCAGTAAATAGCACAGAATTTCTAGTACTCAGAATTAGGACAATGTTGTTAACAAACCAAAACAATAGTATGAACATAACAAAACGTTATAGGAAAACAAAATTTATAATTTCAACAAGTTAAAATACAATAAAAACACAAACAGAATAATTAAAATATAAAATCACCTGGAAAAATCACACATACAACAGTTGGCAATAATAATAAATGAAGATTAATATACAAATTAAATTACTATCTTTGACAACTACTGTGTACAACGAAAATCTTAAAGTTGTATACAAATATTATTTGAATGATTTTGAAAACTATTTTCTCATTCCAAACGACATTAGATTCCAGCAGAAGAGGCCAGCACCAAAACCAATTGAACACCAACAACATCACAACAACCCATAATGCATAATGATGATTTTGCTTTCCCTGTGTGTTGGTACGTGTAGGTGTACTGGGTATCTCTACCTCTTTTTCGCATCAGGTAGTTAATCGTCATTAGTCATCATCGCAGTGTCAGAAAAGTGAAACCTTAAGTTATGAATGATTATTGGGAATGATTCTTGAGCTATAATTAATTGCTGTTTATTTTTCATACGCCATTAAATGAGTTTGGTTTTACGAAAACGTCAAAGAAAACAGATATGTATATAATTAACACAAAATTAATTGGCGTGAAACCTAATAAGTTGCAAAATATATTTGAGTAATCAATCTCGGTTGCGGAAGCGACGTTGGGAAAGCGGGTTTTATTGGTGCTGAACTCCCGGTGACAACCACCAGCCAGCTAATTAAGACCTGCTGGGTGCATGAATTATGTATTAGCTTTGTTGAATTAGCTGTTGAACAATGTAATCATTGCTGTTTTTAAAATAAAGACAATGTTTTGTACATAGAAGATTAATTAATTTAGCCTTAATTAAAATAGAAATGTCTTGAAATATTAGGTTTTTAGACTTGGATTTATATCATATATCATATAACTCATGATATATGTTTTGAATCATGTTAATTATATTTCAGGTAGTGTTCACAAGATTATATTAGCAATTTAAGTGAATTTTTTGTTGACCTTAAATCTGAGTTGATGGGGTAAACCTCAGCAACTTGCAGTGTCAGAACCGTATTTTACACCAATCTAAGAAATAAGTAGATTAGAACCAGTAGGAAAAATACAAATTCTGTTCAAAGAAGAATAGAAGATGGTAAAGAAGCACTAATTTATCTACCAATATCGCCGAATAAGGATGGAGGACTAATGTAGCCCAGATCATTCTTGGTTATACGTTTGTATATTTTTTAACGTATATTGTTATAATTTAGTTTTGATCGCTCCTCCACTTACCATCACTCTGGATCCCTCTAGCTAAACCCAGCCAGAAGCAAGTAAGAGAAGCCACTGCCAAGCTTCTCTTCCGTCTGGCCCTGGCTGAGAGACTCGCCATGAAAGAGACTTCAGTCAAAAGTGACCAACGTGTGAACGAGAGAACCCACCCGTTCCAGAACACCCGGAGCCTTAATAGAAACCCACCCGGATGTCTTGAAATCCAGAGTAAGAAAAGTTGGCAGTAGACTACGCAGAAACTGATCTCGATCAAACCGATCGACTTTAGTCTCCAGTACAGAGAGACTGGCAAAGCTTAAGCTGGTATTATGTTGTAATACCCCCGTCACAGCAAATCTGCGTATTCAGCGAATTTCAAATTAAAAATATATGTCTTAATACCACATAAAGCCGCATACCAAGTTTCATTAAAATATATTCACAAATAAGCGATACATACAATTTTAATTATTCTCCATAAGAATAGCATTGGGGATGAGTACGCAGGTTTGCTGCAACAAGGCACACAAAATAATGGGTTTGTATGCAAATATCAATAGAACTCATCAAAGTGAAGTCACAAACCAAGTTTCATCCATATACATTCATAAATAAACAATACATAACATTTTATTTATTCTCCATAAGAATAACATGGGGATCGAGTACCTAGGTTTGCTGCCACGGGAACCATATGCGAAAAAAATTGTTTTGTGCAAACAACAATAAACCACAACCAGATGAAGCCATATACCAAATTTCGTCAGTCTATGTTAACAAATAAGTGAGATATAAAATTGTGATTTTTATCCATAAGAATAGCGTTAGACAACGTACTGTGATTAGCACTTTCAATATCTCAGTAACCAATTGACGTAGCATAATGATAAAAATACCAAATTGTTTGTTTTTTTAAGCTGAATTCAATGGTATAAATTAAAATTTGATTTAAATAAAAATTACATGTGAAAACCCCAAAAAAACAATTTTTGAGGTACAAAACCTCCCTTTGGATGGTGCGATTCGTCTGGTTTTCGAACTCGTTCAAATAAATGGTGCTATACACATTTCTACCAAATTTTATTAAGATTGGACCTTTTTTACGAGAGTTATCGTGCTTACGGACACACACACACACACACACACACACACACACACACACACACGCACACACACACACACTCACACACACACACACACACACATATATATATAAAAATTTGAACTAATGGTGTTTTTGGCATCTGGGGACCTCAAAACAAAAAGTTATCATGGTCTCGGGCTTAAGTCTTACCATGAGACCTACGGTAATAGCTTCTTCCCTATATGGGAAATTCGCTAATAGTGTTGTTATTTCTCTGGCGCTATCACTGCCGACTGACGGGATGGGAGGAACCTGTGGGGTTGCTAAAATGAATTAAGTACAGCTGGGTCACCACAAACCTATGCTACACTCCTGGACTGTGATTGCTTCCTTCCTCTTGGTGACCAATAACTCCACCTTCTGTTATTATCACATGTTCGAGCTTTATGTTTACTAATTATTTACCTACATTTTTGGCTGCCACCACTATCTACTAATGAGATAAGAGGGTTCGCTACGGACCCGGACTGTGATTGCCTCGTCCCTCCCTGTGATCAATATCTCCACCACCTGTTTGGTTAACGGTTTATTTACCTACGTGTTAGGTACTGAGTTCTGCTACCACTATCTACTAATGAGATAAGAGGGTTCGCTACGGACCCGGACTGTGATTGCCTCGTCCCTCCCTGTGATCAATATCTCCACCACCTGTTTGGTTAACGGTTTATTTACCAGTAGGGTAAGAAGGACATTCCTGGCTCAGGAGGGACAGGAGGGCCACCCCCCCCCCCCGAGCCCCCCCCCCCCCGCGAATTTTTTTTTTGCGAATTTTTTTTTTTGCGAATTTTTTTTTTTTGCGAATTTTTTTTTTTTGCGAATATTAACCTAACCTAACCTAACCTAACCTAACCTAACCTAACCTAACCTAACCTAACCTAACCTAACCTAACCTAACGTAACCTAACCTAACCTAACCTAACGTAACATAACCTAACCTAACCTAACCCATCCTAACCTAACCTAACCTCGGATCAGATTTCTGATTGCAGATTCTTGTTCGTCTAGTCAAGCCGAGAAATTTGAGTACCCACAAAGTACATTTGGACGATGTAGGGGGGGGGGGGGGGGCTATCTCGGTTACCATAAGTCGGATTTGAATTCTGATTGCAGATTCTTGTTCGTCTAGTCGAGCCGAGATATTTGCATACCCACAATGTACATTTGGACGATGTAGGGGGGGGGGGGGGCTATCTCGGTTACCATAAGTCGGATTTGAATTCTGATTGCAGATTCTTGTTCGTCTAGTCAAGCCGAGAAATTTGAGTACCCACAAAGTACATTTGGACGATGTAGGGGGGGGGGGGGCTATCTCGGTTACCATAAGTCGGATTTGAATTCTGATTGCAGATTCTTGTTCGTCTAGTCGAGCCGAGAAATTTGCATACCCACAATGTACATTTGGACGATGTGTGGGGGGGGGGGGCGGGCTATATCGCTTACCTTAAGTCGGATTTGAATTCTGATTGCAGATTCTTATTCGTCTAGTCGAGCCGAGTCATTTGAGTACCCACATCGTACACTTTGGATGATGTTTACAAAAAAGGGGCCCGCACCACACTTTTGACCTTTTTTTTTTTGCATTTTTGGAATCTCCTCGTCAAGCCGAGTATTCTCAGTACCCACATGACATACTTTGGATAATTAATACAAGAGTTGATCAGGGTAACGCTACAACCAACAGAGCTAGCCCATCAGCGCTTGCGGTCAATTGAACTAACAGTGAATGCAAATTTTAAGGAGAATATAATTGCAATGCTTTGAACATATACTGCAAAGGGGGGTGTATCGATACACCCCCCTTCAAGTACTCTGCACCGAGGCAGCTGTTCGCACAACCGACTGACGCGTCCAGTCTACTGTCTGGGAATGCGGATGTTGTAATTTGATACCTCGACTGGAGGGTGCAGGTGTTCACACAAAAAACCGACAAGTCGAGACCTGTCTGGGAATGCGGATGCTGTAATTTGATACCTCGACGGGAAGACGGCTGACCCTTCTAGGAACCCATAATTATAGACCACCCGCGTCGAATTCCATTAGAGCAGGGTGGTCTTTACCCCAGACAGCGGTTGAGAGTTTTTGCCCCGACCTTCTCCGAAATCCATTAGTGGGGATAGTCACCCCACATCACCAGCCCTCCTTCAGTTCAGTTCGAGAGTTCAGTGCGTGAAGACGTGTTAGTCCGATCCTGTTCCGTTCTACGCGATTTGTGTTAGTTGCTGATTATCATCATTTGCGATTTGCGATTTGCGTAAAGCACCTTTGAACTATTTAAAACGTTCGTGTTGTGCTGTATTGTTTGTGATTATTAAAACTTATAATCCATATTAAAGATGAACGCCACACACGTTTGTAACATTTGTGGTTGTATTTATGTGCGTAGAAACAATTTGGTGCAACACCACATCAGATTCCACGGCTTGAGACCACAACTACCACCACCAACACCATCGCAGCAAGGTACGTTTTTTGCGTTGCATTATTGTTTTAATCAGACCTAAATGTTAGTAATATAGGAATACGTTATGCAATATAACCGCAGAGTGATACAATTATTTTTATTTAACAGCTTTAACTATTTAGCGCGAATAGAGAACTCTGTTTTTAAAATTTAAAATTACATGACTATATCAATATAATTTAATTTTAATAACTTATGTTATTGCTCGCCCCATCAAGTCAAGTCATCAGAGTACCCACATTACAAACTTTAAAAAACAAATTTAACCCCCCCCCCCCCCCCGAGAAAGGTCCTAAGGGGGGGGGGGGGCACTGAGAATTTGAAAGTACTCTAAACAAAGGTAGGTGTTAAACATACTTCACAATCTAATCGTTTTGTGCGTTTGCAGATGGAGTAGCTGCATGTCGGCTTTGTCGAGCCACATTCGTAGACCGGGGAGCTTTAGAGCGTCACATGGAAGCGAACCACCGAGTCATTCCACCCCGGGAGGTGATTGATGCTCCGCAGACGACTGCCGATGTCAATCAACACTCCGTTGAAGGTGAGAATCCACATTAAAATAACTTTTTCCCCTTGAAACTAATTACCTTTTTTATAATTATTTAACTAGGTACATGAAGAAGAAGAATGAGACCGTGACAACTGGTGTACTATTGATTTAATGGCTTAGGGGGGAGATTTTCGCTCCCCCATACGTCAGGAATTGTTGAAGACTAGAACAAGAATGAGACCGTGACAACTGGTGTTCTGTTGATTTAATTACTAGGGGGAGATTTTCGCTCCCCCTAAAACATAATGCTTCTTTAGGGTTGGCGCAGCTCAATATTGCAGCTACATCCTTAGCCTTGAACCCCGAATCATGAATGTAGACAAACAGTACAGAAGATTACATTCCCTGTTTGAAAATTGATATTTTTAATTAACAACTACATTTTGAAATGTGATTCTCGAGAGAGAGAGGGGAATTTGTATCTTTAGCAATCCTAATCTTTTTTTTATTTTTATTTTCAGATGAAGGACCGGGTCCTGGCCGCCACACCTGCCATGAATGCGGTCGCCGTTTCCGTCGTGAAATACACCTGCGTCGACATGTGGATTCGGTACACAGCAGAGTCCGCAGGTTCATATGCGGCACATGCGGCGTCGAATTCAAGAGGGAAGACAACCTGCGTCGACACACCATGCAATTTCACGGTGATGGTCAAGAACGGAGATTCCCTTGCGCATACTGCGACCGGGATTTCAACACGGGGTTCAACAAGGACCATCATGAGCGGTTCTCTTGCCCGATCATGAAGGACCTGATCCTGAACCGAGTGGCTATGGTACAGGACGAACCCCAGCCAGGACCCAGCACGGAGCCACAACCTGGAACGAGCACACACCAACAACCCGATGATGTTGAGATGACTGGAGCAGGACAGTCAAGCCCCGTATTCTCACTCATTCAACGGGGTTTTCGCAACCGCCTCCTAACTTACCGTCTGCAGCGACCGATGGAGAATCTCGTCACAATCGGAGAAGTGATGGCGCTGTTGATTGTGAGCCTTACGGAGTTGCTTGAGAACACCTTGGCGAAACACCGCAGCATTAAGGTCAACTTGAAGCTGGAGTGTGAATTCCAAAATATTCACAACAACACCTGCCTGCGCAACTTCAAAACGAAGATGACTCCGTTGACGACGACCTCGGACCTGAACCAGTACATCACAACAGCTTTTGCGAAGCTTATCAGAGAGAAGGCTGAGTGCGATCATATCGGCTCCGGGTGGACATACCTTCGCGTTCGTGATTTGGAGGTCGGCATCAACGAATACACTCCTCTAGGTGAAGATGGTCGAGCTTGGCTCCCACTGCCTACGTCTCTGGAGAACACCCAAGCAGTCGTCAATGTATCGAACGCCGATGAGCGGTGTTTTATGTATGCAGTCCTGGGAAAGTTTGTTCAAGAGAACCCTAAAAGACCGGCATCGTATACCGACGACATCATCGCCCGATACGATTGGACCAGCCTTCAGTTCCCCGTTGCTCTGAAGAGTATCAAGGCGTTTGAGCGGACAAACAATATCAGTATCAACGTCTATGGTATTGATCACACGTGCGTGGGTCAGAAACCTAACGGACGACCAAAGTACCAGGACACCGTCTTTCCCTTGAAGATTTGTAGGCAGGAGCGTGAAGACCATTGTGACATTTTGTACGTGACAACGGACGGTGATAGTCACTACGCCTACATCAAAGACCTTAGTCGACTGATCCGTCCCCAGCTTACAGCACATAAGGGTAGGATATTCATCTGTAAGCGGTGCTTCGCGCACTTTGACAACCGTCCGAACAAGCTCGGTCTGACGGGTGCACAGCGTCTGGAGGAGCACAGGCGATACTGCTCCGCTTCAGCCCCTATTCGCATGGATACGCCGAAAAAGACAGAAATCAAATTCAGCCATCCAGAGTTCACCCGACGCGAGCGTTTCACCATCTACGCGGACTTTGAGTGTGCTCTACTGCCGACCGCGGAGATGGATGAACAAGTCGACGAACCGCACGGAGGAGTAGCCACCCACATCCACATCCCATACGCCTTTGCGTACCAGATCATCGACTCGTACGGACTTGAGGAGTTTGAGCCTCGAGTCTACTTCGGGGATGATGCGTCAAAGACATTTATGGAGATGTTGAAAACTGATGTTGAGCGATTGTGGAACTTCCTGTACGAAGCAAGAAATCTGCGCCCTGTCCTGACCCCAGCGGAAACTATGCAGTACAACTCGACAGCGAATTGCTACCTCTGCGGATCGGCATTTTCAAGCGAAGACCCAAAGGTTCGTGATCACAACCACGCGCCGCCCTACGAGTTCCGTGGCGCTGCGCACAGATCATGTAACCTACGCTACAGGGAGCAGCGAGTAGTCAACTGCTACTTCCACAATCTCTCCAACTACGACGCTCACTTCATAGTGCGGGAGTTGGCGGTCGACCCTGGTGATGTTGAGGTGTTGGCTCACACGGAAGAGCGGTACATCGCTTTCACGAAGCGGTTCCTGTTCGACCGAGCAGCGGCACCGGTTGGGATGCAAGGGCGTGGAAAAAGACAGCCAGGATTCAGAGTCAGGTTCCTCGACACCTACAGGTTCCTGGCTTTGAGCCTCGCCAGCCTCGCCGCCGCACTTCCACCAGCTCAACTCTTGGAGACGAGGAAGAGATTCCCCGAAGACCACCTCTTCGATCTAGTCCGTAGGAAAGGCGTGTTCCCGTACAACTTTGTAACGTCGAACGCCGTATTGGAAGATACTACGGAACTGCCTCTGCAGCGAGATTTCCACAACGACCTGACCCTGGAGGACATAACGGATGCAGACTACGAGCATGCTCGCAACGTGTGGGAAACCTTCGGTTGTAGGAACCTCAAGGACTACGCCGAGAAGTACCTGCGCTGTGACATTGCGCTGTTGACTGACGTCTTTGAACGCTTCAGGGACACGTCGATGGCTGAATACGAACTAGACCCTGCGCACTACTACACCCTACCGTCATACGCCTGGGATGTTATGTTAAGGACCTGTCGAGTGGAGCTTGATACGATACAGGACTTTGATATGTACCTCTTCTTCGAGCAAGGCATCAGAGGAGGTATTTCCCAGGCGATCACCAGACACGCCAAGGCCAACCATGATGGATGTCGCCCTGAAGATCGACGACCTGAAGAGCCAACGAATCACCTGCTATACTTGGACGCCAACAACCTTTACGGTTGGGCCATGTCCCAGTGTCTTCCACAGGGGCACTTCCAATGGCTCAGCCGAGAGGAGATCTCGTCCCTGGATATTGCATCGTTGGACCCCGAAGGACCCACCGGCTATGTCTTGGAAGTTGACCTTCGCTACCCCGCCCACCTGCACGACCTTCACAAGGATCTCCCCTACTGCTGCGAGACCAAACGTCCGCCAGGAGGGAAATTCAAGAAGCTCGTTACGACTCTGGATGATAAGAAGAACTACATCTGTCATTACAGAATCTTGCAACAGGCGCTGGAAAACGGACTGGAGCTTGCGAACGTGCATCGCGTCATCTCGTTCCGTCAGTCTCGGTGGTTAGAGAGCTACATCCTAATGAACACCGAACTGAGGAAGAAGGCCAAGACCAAGTTTGAGCAAGACTTTTTCAAGCTTATGAACAATGCGGTCTTTGGCAAGACGATCGAGAATGTTCGCAAGCGAATGAACTCTAAGCTGGTGTGTACGCCGGAGATGTTCAGGAAGTACGTAGCCAAGTCAAACTTCCTGGACCGAACCTACTTCAACGATGACGTCGCCATTGTACACATGTCGAAAGTCAATATAGTCCTGGACAAACCGCTCTACGTCGGAATGTGTGTCCTCGATCTGAGCAAGTGGCTCATGTACGACTTCCTTCGAAAGATGAAGAACCGCTACGGTGATCGACTGAAGGTTGACTACATGGACACTGACAGTTTCGTGTTCGACGTCCAGACTGAAGATGTTTATAAGGACATGTTGGAGCATCTGGACGATTTCGACACCAGTGCGTACCCCCAAAACCATCCATGCTACAGCCCCGTCAACGCAAAAGTCATCGGAAAGTTCAAGGATGAAGCGAACGGTCTTCCGCTGCTCGAGTACCTCGGTCTCCGCTCGAAACTATACTTCATGGATATAGTCGAGTTCGAGGAGAGGACTGAAGATGACGAGTTGCAGGTCATGACAGTGAAGCGCGCCAAGGGAGTCGCTAGAGGTGTTGTAAAACACAATCTAACCTCTGACGACTATCGGGAATGCCTCTTCAATGGCGTGTTGAAGAGAACCATCAACACCAGGTTCCAGTCCCGAAACCACCGCGTCTTCACAGTCCAAGTCGACAAGCTATCCTTGAGCTGTAACGATGACAAACGCTACATCCTTCCGGACGGTGTAAACACACTGCCTTGGGGACATGTTGACGTGCCACCTCAGCCCGAAGACATCCCTCAAGACGATGAAGAGGCGGAGGATGAGGAGCGTTGAGTGGTTGTGTCATATTACCAAAGACCCTGACTTGACTTGTAAATTATTTTGAAAAATCTAGTCATTAGTTTGTATCGAGTCTCGTAAAACTTAGAAATGTGCTCCTTTGTTCTTTTTGTTCTAGTCGTTAGTTTGTGTCGAGTCTCGTTTTGCTAGCCAAACAAAAATGTTCAGGAGCACATACTCGATGTAAAATATATATAAGGTGTGTAAATAAATAGCCAAATTGTTCGTATATACATTTGTCTTTTTTTTCCTCCCCTCACATAGTCTTAAGATTCAAAAGTAAACTACCATTTCAAATGTCTGACTACTTGCTAAAAGTGTAATTGCTAAAGGAGGCGAGGATATGAATGTTACTTTAGAATCATTGTATGATAGGTATGTCCAAAATTGGGTCAGACCTAGTGTTTTCACCAACACGCAAGGGGGGTGAAAGGGGGGTGTATCGATACACCCCCTTTCACCAACACGCAAGGGGGGTGAAAGGGGGGTGTATCGATACACCCCCCTTTCACCCCCTTTGCAGTATGTGTTCAAAGCATTACATTCATCTTTTACGTCAAAATTTGCATCCAATATCTGTTTTGCTCGTTCAATATGTGTCTGTCTGACTAATTGCTAAAAGTAAATACTAAAGGAGGCGAGGATGGGAAATAATAAGAATGTTTCTTTTTTTTATTCTGAGTACACAACTAGTTTATTGAGAAAAATGCAAAATTTCAAAACTCAATTGGTATACATTTGTGCAAAGAGTCTTCTGATCAGTGCATCGTTGTGGCCGACAGAAGAGTGTTCAAAGAGCTGCACAAAGTCCTTCATCTTCATGCCGTAGTGGGTGCGGCAGTACAGGAATACAAGGCAGTATTGACCGCAGACCAGAGTGTTGTCACTTTGAAGGCGATGCTCGTTGTACAGGTAGCGACGAGCGTTGCGTCTCAGGAATCCTTGGTAGAATTGAAGATGTGGCGGTTGACCGTAGCTGTCAAAGAATTCAATTATTCCTCCTCCTTTGTTAAGGTAGAAAGCGACCCAGTGAGTGCCGTCTTCATTGTGTGGATCAGTGTTCACAATCATAGCAGTAGATGGTGAAATATAATGGGGCAATTGATCCGCAGCGTAGACACCAACATTCTGTACGGGCAGTTTAGCCATACACTTTTGAATCTCTAAGGTATTCATTCTACTGTGTCGACTCCACAGTCAGTAGTAGGAGTAGTAGTGCTAGTAGCAAAACAAAAGCAGGAACTGGTATCACTCTCACCATCGTCAGCGTAATCATCAGCGTCAGCGATATTTGTACTTAGATGTAACCAACTGCGTAATGTGATGCAATTGGCTAGAGCGCATCGTGTGTGAGCTGTTCTGTGGTGGCGACATCGCACTGCGTTTGTTGATAGTAGACTGTTGATTGACGATAGTGATCCGCAGCCAATATCGTTGATATCCATGACATTAGTAGTACAGTGATCCGTGATGAAATTGTATCGTACAAACTCTTTTTTCTCAGCACCTTTGACGTAGACAATCGGTCGTTTGGCGATACATGCACGTAACTTTTCCTCTAGCACATGATACCAGATATCACCTTGGTCCCATTCCAATCCGTGACAGTGTTTTGTGAGCCAATAGCTTTCACGCAGTTTCTCTTGTGATAGGAAATCTCGACTGAATGGTGATTTGGCGATATGATGCATTAGCAGTGTTCCACTGACCAATTCCAAGACGCACACTTCCTTCAGAATGTAGTCATTTGCGTTGTCCTTGAAACATTGGAAATCCACAATAATTGGAGATGCGGAATTTTTACGCGGTACTCTGCATAAACGATCCATCTTGTGCGAATGTTGGTTGTTGACTGAGGAGGAGGACGCCGCCGCCGACGATCTAACCACCAAAGTCCGCAGACACGTTGCGATGACGATCGATTTCGATGACGTTGTCAAACTCTGCGTATACCAGACAGTTGACAGTCTCTGTGAGCCCCGTGTCGAAAGCAATCTCCATACGCACACTGCCGTTGCGCACTAGGTTCCAATGAGTTGTGTCGCTTGCTGACATATCAGGTGTTAGATCGAATGCCATCAGACAGTATCCATCGTCGTAATCGTCTCTATTTATGAGATTACCAGCATCGCTAAAGTGTATGCCGGAGCCTGAAAACAGACTGTGATACGCCATCACGTATTTTCCCTTGCCGGTTTCGTAGTGTGGTTGTAGCGGTTTGGACGGCACTTGTTCACCGTCCACGTACAGCGAGAAGTAGTTGGTTTTGAAATTTTGAAAGTTAAATGGATTCTTTTTTAAATCGCCATTATAAGCGGCGTTGGTGACCAGTCCGACAATGATTCGTTTCGGCACTTGACCTAGAAACACATTGTCCAAAGTTTTGCTCCTCACTCCAAACGGTAGTGTGAATGTTTTCAATTCCACTCTGGTGATTGGGTATTTAGCTGTGCCGGTCTGAAGCGTTTTGCTGTGCGCCAACAGTACAGTGGGGCTAACTTTACACCTTCGTATCCAGAGATTCGCATCAACAATGTGCACCTTGTAGTCACCGTCATCCGACATAATGGAGAAGGAATCTTTTGATCGGATCAGTTTAAAACGCAGTTCCACACCGTTCAACAGGAACTTGTTCTGATTACACATGTCCACATGTAGGCGACCGAGCATATCGATTTCACGACTTTTATTTGTCATTTTTCGTCTCGCCTTTAGTCCATCGTTATCGTCCAGAGTATTGTCCATGTGGCCGGCATCGTCCGCGTTCCACAATCCACATGTTAAATGTGATTTCCTAGCATCATAGCCGTAATTCAGCAATGTTTCAATATACGCTCGATATGCATAAGTGTTGTTTTGTGGTGTGACCAGTTTCTGATTCATACTCATATCGACTTGACTGAATAACGTGTGCAGCCAATTGTTGACTGGGCCAATTTTGTTCGATTCATCGGCATCTGCGATTGCCGCTCCTGTCGACTTGACAATAGACGCTGTAACTTCCAACATTGTTTGCGAAAGATCGGTGTATTCTTCGCCGTTGCCGGGCACAACAAACTCGATGGGCGAATCATCAGTCAGTGTGGAGATTGGTTTGTACTGAATCCATTTGCCGCTCTCGATACTGGTCTGCGTCGGCGGTAGGGAGAATAAGTCCAATTCCGTCTTGACGCATTCACACGACTTTTGATGTAGAAACGACATTGCTAGCGTGTGTGTTAATTGAATATATCACGTACGGAAGTTCTCCTTACTGCTTTCCTCGTCTGCCTCGTCTTCTTCCTAACTGTCCTTCTCTTCTTGCTGCTGCTCTTGGATGACGACGCCGACCTTCCTCGAAGGAGTTTCGTCAAAGACTGCGGTGTGACACGACGGCCGCCGAACATGGCGCGCTTCGCGTTCCTCTTACGCGAGAGTCTCGCGTTAGTCTTTCGCGCAGGAGTAGCGCGTCGGTGTTTCGCGGTATTCTTTCGCGTTACGCGACGGTGTTTCGCGCGAGAGCCACCGCCGCCACTTAGCACACGTTGAAGTTTGCCGTCCGCCCTGCGTTTTAGCGAGTCTGTAAACTGGCTGAAATGATCTCTAGCGGCTTCTTTGGGATCCCGCTGGTGCATGGCCATGTCGCCCAAGAATCCAACACCGGATTTCAACGCCTCTTTGGCCACAGCAGAGGCTCCCGACTTGAGCAGCGGTGTGATGGTGCGGAACATACCGCCTAGGAAACTGCCAATTCCATGTCCGCGCTGGTAGGGTGCACCGCGAAATACCCTATCGATACTGCCGCCGGTCTGCTGCAACTGTTGGCGACGGTAGTAAGCCAAGTAGGGATCGTTTGTATTCATAATTGCTGAGCTACTCTTTTGAAATGAAGCTTCACGTACGACGTCCCAAAGAGGAATGACGCTTTTTTACTAGCGTGATCCCTTAGGTCAATATCGATCGTTTCAAATGTTCCTTTCATAACTGGCGCATAATGAGGACTGATGAAATGCACAGTCTTATGCGCGCCGTGTGTGTAGTTATCTCTGTCAATGTTGATAATCTTCAAAAGCGGCGCTGTAGTGTCGCCAATCAGCTGCGGTTCAATCAGATCACAATACACGTACAAGTGTGTCGGCAGTCCCATAGTCAGATTTGGTGGCCATATCGCTGTGAGGTCATTTGTCAAAACGTTCTCGTACGGATCGAAACCCAACTGGAGAGACAGCGCTTCGGTGAAATGCACTTTGCTTATACCGTCCACCATTGTCGTGATCTTGACTCTGTCCTGCTCTTTGTCATACTCAAAGTACAAGTACTGGGTTACATCCTTCGCTTTATTGATCATTTTCAATAAATCGGTTATGTTCTTGTAATAACCGGGTTTCATCTTTAGCATAATGTGCTCGACACTGAGTGTGACGGGAATACTAGGCAGAACGAGTTTATAGTCGAGCCAAATACACGATTCCTCGTCCACAGTCATAAAGGAGCATGGATAATGCGCTTCGACCAAAGCCATCTCCCACTCGCCATCGCCTTCTAATCGAATTTGTCTCGGCAGATGTGTAGTGTACTTGGACACTGTGTTTTTTGGAAAATAATCCTTTGAGCTGTTGCTGGGCAATGTCAAATAGAACTGGTTGCTATTAGGCATTTTGCAAATCTTGCGCTCCTACCCAAGAATTGAACTCGTCTCCGTAACCTGCCCACTTGACGAAATAACGCTTACTGCGACCACGACCCTTAGTGGCTAGTATTTCAGCAATCTTGAACAGATGGTCGTTGTATATTGTCACTTTTTGTAATTCGTATTCGTAAAACTGACCAGTCACTTGTTCACCGTTGAGATCCGCCAAAGTGTACATTGGCAGAGGCATCAATGTGTTTACACGACGCACCACAAACACTTCTTTACTCCAATTAGTCTCGTAACCTTTTGCGAATGTACCCTTCTCCTTAGATATGCGCACTGTGGTGCCAACTTTCAGTTTTGCCTTAACACGACGCGGTATCTTACCGAACATGCGACGCCATACCTGATGCAATATTCGCTTATTGTCAGCAGTCACATCGACTGGTCGTATTCTGTTGCCTAGACTCTTGTGAGCGCTGTTGTTGTATGCACTAACCAGTTTGTCCAACGCATCTACGTAACGATATGTGTTTTTGTAGGTCAAATATCGCCACATGCGCGTTTTCAAAGTGCGATTGACGCGTTCCACTACGGCCGCTTTAACATCTGGGTTTTGTGTAGTGACATAGATGATTCCGTATTGTTTGAATAACCTTTTCGTCTTGGCACCGGTGAATTCAGTACCTTTGTCGGTTTGTAAACAGCGAGGTGTGACGGCCGCTTCGGCAAATATCTCCTCGAAAGCGTTGGCCACTTCAGCTCCTTCTTTCCGCCTCAACGTCCGCACATACAGGTGTTTGCTAAACACGTCTATTACAGTCAGTAGGTAGTTGACGCCGTCGTTGTGTTTACTAAGACCACGCATATCGTTCAAGTCCGCTTGCCACAATTCAAATGGACCATACACTATGTAAGGATTGCGCGGGAAACGCTTGCGTGCTGGTTTGTGCAATGTGTAAGTGTCCTGTGTTTGTAACCATTCAATCACTTTGCGTTTTGAAACTGGTTTTGCAGCTCGCGCTAAAGAAGCTACACCGCCATACGACGAAGGTTCGATGGGATTGTAATACAAACGCTCCATAATACTGAAAACCTATCCTGTGTACGTTTCCCACTTGTCCAAATTTGTTCTATTTGAAAAATCAAACTGCTCTGCCGCTCGCACCGGTGTAGATGTTACACGTTTTCCTCTAGCCGATCGTAGTCGATTTACTAGCGGTGTTCTCAGTATTGATTCAGTTGATGTGTCTTCCACGTCATCGTCTGATCCTTCTCCTCCTGTGAATGATGATCGATATTCGGCATTTATTTCCTTTAGTGCTCTTAGATTATTCATATAGTCCTTTGGCACGTTCATCGCTTTCAATGCGTTGAGCACTTCCCGCCATCCTGGCGGTGTGTAATCACGCATACGCACCTTTACTATGCAATTTAAGATATCCACTAGATTCGAGTCTGGGATTTTTACACCGTTGATGTACACTGAATAGCCACTGTCCCAACTGATTAAGCTGCCGTCACGTTTCATGAAACGTAAAAGATTGCGGGCATCAGATCTGTAAGTTTTGGAAAACGTTTCCACAATCTCTTCCACTGGGCCACCTTCCGCAGCGGGGTGCGCTCGTCGACTATGTTCAATCCCACCCGTCTCCACGATTGGTATGCTAATCGGTTGGCGTCTATTCTCTGCAATATGCAAGAAGCGATGTAACGCCTGTTTGTACAATTTCCACTTTTCACTATCGTCCATACGTTTGTTATTCAATATTTGTTGCATCTCCGCGTCGAGGCTGTTTTCACTGGATAGATTAGTCGGTCTGTTATCCGTAGCATTTGATTGCAGTCGATCAATCAACTCTTGCGGCACAACTACCATCTTCTTTGCATGTTCCATTTCTGTGCTAATGACTAGCTACTTTTCTAAAGTGTAACTTCACGCACGACGTTCCAAAGTGAAATGGTAAATGATTACCAATGTTATCTCTTAAGTCAATTTCCACACTGTCAAAAGATCTATTCATAACAGGCACATAGTGCGGATCGATGAATGATGTTGATTTATGCAATCCGTATACATAAGTAGACGTGGATATATTGACAATTTTCAATAACGGTGCGACTGTATCGCCGACCATCTGCGGCTCGACTAAATCACAATACACGTACATGTGTGACGGTAAGCCAAGACGAATGTTGGGCGAACGGATGCTTTTGTTAACTGCATCACCTTCCAGCGTCAATTCATTCGGATCGAACCCCAATTGAAGCGCTAACGTCGGACTTAATGTAATTTTTCCAACATCAGTTCCCATCGATACTTCAATGAATTTGTTGTATGAGTTTTCAACGGTGAACTTTACACCAAAAGTAATCGCTAGTTCTTGTGAATTGATATGATCACACAATTCTTGAATATTTGCGTAATCACCAGTCTTCAATTTAATTCTGTGGTTTTGTTTTGGAGTAGCTGACACTACTGGTGTTACATCGGCAGTGCTGTCCATAACCCGCGCCAACGCTTCTATGTTCACTTTTGCTTCCTCTTGCGGTTGTATGCAAATGTCAATTGTTTCGTCATTACCGACAGATAGAAATGTCATTGGATAGTGCGCTTCCACAAGTGCAATTTCCCAGTCGCCAGCGTCCAGTTGAATAGCTCTCGGCAAATGTGTTATATAATTTGCAACTGTATTTTTCGGATAATACTGCATCGAACTGTTGCTGGGCAGTGTCAAATAGAACTGATTGTTGATGCCAGCCATTTTTATCTACTCAGTGCTGCTTGTAGTACTGCGCTCAAAAGTAATGGTATAAAGATTCCACCGCCTTTTTGTATGAGATACTTTCGTTTCTTTGACCAGCCTTCGCCGCGTTTCACCAATCGACGTAGCGTCGCCTTGTGTTTGCTTAGCTGACTTTTACTCTTCTTCGCCAGAGGAACGTTACCTCGCAACACGTTGTATGCGCACTCACACACTGAGCGAATGCGGCTCTTGTCACACACCTTTAACAGTGCCTTCCGCTCCTTGGGTGTTGCGTGTATGAAAGCCGTAAGCAGAGCTGCGTCCTTCCGCAAGCACGACATGATTACTACTGATGGCGAAATTACCTTTTCTTTGGCAAGTACACATAGTTGGTAGAATCGTCTGGAAATATGCAACTTCGTATTCGCATATTCTCGTCTGTTGATTGTTTCAAGTCTATCAGTAGGTAGCCGTGTGGATTCCTAGTAGCGTCAGCGTACGCCTCCTCGATGAATTTCGGGCTGTCTTGATATATTTGTCTGGCCAAGTACCTAATCTGAACTCTATCTCTAGGATTCTTAAAACACACAATGTAATGCGCATTAAGTGAGATGTCCCTCTGCCCGCGTCCTTGATGAAACAAATTTTGTGTAATGAAAAACACACTAATGTTGCGATGATGGCAACCTTTTGTGAAAAGATCCACCACACGGTTGTCGGCCTCACGCATCATATCGTCTATAATCACAAGTATCGGCTCGTTACCAGAAAAATCCTCCAAGTTTGGTAGACCTTCTACGTGGTTAATGTTGACATTTTTCGGGTCACCACCACCACCACCACCACCACTACCATAATGCCAGTTTATACTGGTAAATGGCGTGTCACACATTTCTGTAATGTGTTTTATAAACTTTGACACAAACTGAGACTTGCCACAACCCGAAGGTCCCGCCACAATGGCTGAGAACGGATGTTTCCACATCAAGCCCATGATTACTACTGAGCTACTAAACACCTCACAGTTACCATATTAACACTCTTAAACTTACTACCAAAGGACATTTTTGGGGTTAAGTGAAATAAATAACACAGTGGTTATGTTCTGAACGTGACTATAAGTATTGACTACGAAAACTAATTTACAAAGGTATTTACATAATCTTCAAGTCTTGCTTTACATAAACTCCAAAGGTGTGAATCTGCTATTGGAACCCCTCGGGCTGCGCTTCACCAAGCGAAGGCGTTCTCCAAACCCGCTGTTGTAGCGCTCGATGTCGGTGTTGCTCAGGACCTCGTTGAAGCGCCTAGGCAGGTAGACTCGCAGAAAGAAGTCGTCCCCGACCTGCCCCTCCAGGATCACGATGATCGTCTCGCCAAAGGGTGTGATGGCTCGCTCCATCGCAGTGATGAGATAGCCGCATTCCTCTCGGAGATCGGCTATCCTGGTGTAGAGCGGAGAGTCAGACTTGCAGTTGTTGAGGGTGGCTCTCAGGTCCACGGTTGTTGCAATGCCGTTCAAAATCGAAAACTCTGGCTTGAAAGTGCTGCTGCTCGACATCTCTAGTAGTAGTTGGAGTAGGTCTATGTGAGGCGTCGGTCTGGTGGCGAATGATGCTCAATCGGGCGGGGCTCCGCCTTATAAACCCTCGCCGCCATTTTCTTCTACGTGGGTGGTCCGAAGGGTCGGGCGCAGGTGTTCACACAAAAAACCGACTCGTCGAGACCTGTCTGGGAATGCGGATGCTCTAGTTGAATGCCGACGCCACTCGTTGTTTCTTCCTCACAGCTCGCTTCTTAGGCGGTGGCTGCGAAACTGCACTGCGTTGTGTAACAGTTTGAGTTAAGCCTGTCATTTTCGGTACTCCTGTTGATTTATAGATCCACATGTTTTCCACTTTATCAACTACTTGTTTAACACTTTGGTGCATTTCACCATCTTTGTCCAAAAATAAACCGCACATGAACACCATATCTGTACCATCGAACATTTCCATTTTCAATAAAATTTGTCCTTTGTTTCCTGGGTTTTGAACTGCGAAAGTATTCCCATCGTCCATCCATGACACTATGGGAGAATCATCTGTTGGTTTTGGCACCCATCCTGGTTTCTTGGTTTCCACTTCGATGGGAGTTGGTCTCCTTCGTCTCTTGCAGGCAGTTGTCGGTTTTACAAATGACGACTGAGGTGATGCCAACGTCTGATCACTAGCATTATTGTTCATAACCTCAATCTCCTGAATAAACGATTTGATATAGTCGTCCGCAGAAGCGTAAGCGTCCATGTTCACGTCCTTACCGTGTGACTTCAACCGTACTACTGACTGGTGTTGCGTCTGCTCACCCTTGAAGTAAACTGTATGCACTCGCTGTCAGACAATATTTCTGTTTGGCGTTCGCTTTTATTCACCCGCTGAAGTCAACTGTTACGTTACGGTGACGATCGATCTCGATGACGTTGTCCAGTTCGGCGTACACTATACAGTTGACGGTCTCGGACAACGCTTTGGAGAATCCGATTTCGATACGTAGATTACCGTTGCGCAGGAGATTCCAGTGACTCGACTCAGCCGCGGACATGTCCGGTGTCAAGTCGAACGCCATAAGACAATTACCGTACGGATAGTCACCTCTCTTGATCTCATTACCTGCGTCGGAGAACTGGATTCCGGTGCCAGTGACCAATGTGTAATAAGAGAGTATATACGTCTCACTGTTCAATGTGTAAACGGGCTGTAACGGTTTGGCCGGTACTTGTTCACCGTCCACGTACAATGCGAGATAATTCATATCGTAGTGTTGAAAGTTGTAGGGATTCTTCTTGAAATCTCCGTTGAACGCAAGATTACTGACCAGTCCAATTATCACACGTTTCGGTAACTGACCGAGAAATGCGCTGTCTAAAGCTTTACTCATTATACCGGAGGGTAGTGTGAAGGATTTCACTTCTACACGCGTGATCGGATACTTGGCCGTGCCGGTCTCGAGAGTTTTGCTGTGCGCCAACAATACGCTCGGATTGATCTTACATCGACGTACGAAAAGACTAATCTCTTTAATTGTCACCTTGTAGGTAGTTAGCGTTTTGGACATTATACAAAACGAGTTTCTGGATCTGTTAAGTTGCAATCGCATCTCGACACCGTTCAACATGAATTTGTTCTGATTGCACAGATCGATGTGCAATCGACCGACCATATCGCAAACATCGCTTTCTTTCGTGTGATCGCGACGCTTTTTCAATCCCTCGTTCAATTCGTCACAATCGTCCATTAGTCCGGCCGAATCTTCAAAAAACAGCTCGCTAGTCAGGTGCGAATTCTTCGCACTACATCCGTAGTTCAATAGGTTTTCCAAGTAGGCACGGTAAGCGTACGTGTTGTTTTGTGGTGACACCAGTTTATGATTGAGATAGAGATCCACTTGACTGAATATCGAGTGGAGCCAATTGTTCACCGGGCCCACCTCTTTAGCAGGTTGCCCACCGTCCGCTTTAGTGTCGTCCTGTTTCACAATAGCGGCTTTCACGTGTAATAACGTTTGTGTCAGGTCCGTGTACTCGTCACCGTGACCGGGTATTACAAACTCTATTGGCGAATCGTCCGTCAGCGATGAGATCGGTTTGTATTGAACCCATTTACCGCTCTCGATGCTGGTCTGCGTAGGCGGTAACGAAAACAAGTCCAGTTCAGTCTTCACACATTCACACGATTTCTGATGAATAAACGACATTGTTATCGAATTAATGTAGACGTCCGTCTTCGAAGAAGTCTATCAAGAGACTGTGGCGTGTCGCGACCCGCGCACCGCTTAGGGGGAGATTTTTGCTCCCCCTAACACATAATGGCTTAGGGGGGAGATTTTCGCTCCCCCATACGTCAGGAATTGTTGAAGACTAGAACAAGAATGAGTCCGTGACAACTGGTGTTCTGTTGATTTAATTACTAGGGGGAGATTTTCGCTCCCCCTAACACATAATGGGTTAGGGGGAGATTTTCGCTCCCCCATACGTCAGGAATTGTTGAAGCCTAAAACAAGAATGATACCGTGGGTGTTTGACAACTGGTGATTTATTGCTCGGAATTCGACGCGGGTGGTCTATAATGGGTTCCTGGAAGGGTCAGCCGTCTTCCCGTCGAGGTATCAAATTACAGCATCCGCATTCCCAGACAGGTCTCGACTTGTCGGTTTTTTGTGTGAACACCTGCACCCTCCAGTCGAGGTATCAAATTACAACATCCGCATTCCCAGACAGTAGACTGGACGCGTCAGTCGGTTGTGCGAACAGCTGCCTCGGTGCAGAGTACTTGAAGGGGGGTGTATCGATACACCCCCCTTTGCAGTATATGTTCAAAGCATTGCAATTATATTCTCCTTAAAATTTGCATTCACTGGTAGTTCAATTGACCGCAAGCGCTGATGGGCTAGCTCTGTTGGTTGTAGCGTTACCCTGATCAACTCTTGTATTAATTATCCAAAGTATGTCATGTGGGTACTGAGAATACTCGGCTTGACGAGGAGATTCCAAAAATGCAAAAAAAAAAAGGTCAAAAGTGTGGTGCGGGCCCCTTTTTTGTAAACATCATCCAAAGTGTACGATGTGGGTACTCAAATGACTCGGCTCGACTAGACGAATAAGAATCTGCAATCAGAATTCAAATCCGACTTAAGGTAAGCGATATAGCCCGCCCCCCCCCCCCCCACACATCGTCCAAATGTACATTGTGGGTATGCAAATTTCTCGGCTCGACTAGACGAACAAGAATCTGCAATCAGAATTCAAATCCGACTTATGGTAACCGAGATAGCCCCCCCCCCCCCTACATCGTCCAAATGTACTTTGTGGGTACTCAAATTTCTCGGCTTGACTAGACGAACAAGAATCTGCAATCAGAATTCAAATCCGACTTATGGTAACCGAGATAGCCCCCCCCCCCCTACATCGTCCAAATGTACATTGTGGGTATGCAAATATCTCGGCTCGACTAGACGAACAAGAATCTGCAATCAGAATTCAAATCCGACTTATGGTAACCGAGATAGCCCCCCCCCCCCCTACATCGTCCAAATGTACTTTGTGGGTACTCAAATTTCTCGGCTTGACTAGACGAACAAGAATCTGCAATCAGAAATCTGATCCGAGGTTAGGTTAGGTTAGGATGGGTTAGGTTAGGTTAGGTTATGTTACGTTAGGTTAGGTTAGGTTAGGTTACGTTAGGTTAGGTTAGGTTAGGTTAGGTTAGGTTAGGTTAGGTTAGGTTAGGTTAGGTTAGGTTAGGTTAGGTTAGGTTAGGTTAATATTCGCAAAAAAAAAAAAATTCGCAAAAAAAAAAAATTCGCAAAAAAAAAAAATTCGCAAAAAAAAAATTCGCGGGGGGGGGGGGGCTCGGGGGGGGGGGGGTGGCCCTCCTGTCCCTCCTGCCCTCGGAGTCTCCATTGTTCCCTACTTTTACCTACGTGTTAGGTACTGAGTTCTGCTACCACTACCTACTAATGAGATAAGAGGGTTCGCTACGCACCCGGACTGTGATTGCCTCGTCCCTCCCTGTGATCAATATCTCCACCACCTGTTTGGTTAACGGTTTATTTACCTACGTGTTAGGTACTGAGTTCTGCTACCACTACCTACTAATGAGATAAGAGGGTTCGCTACGGACCCGGACTGTGATTGCCTCGTCCCTCCCTGTGATCAATATCTCCACCACCTGTTTGGTTAACGGTTTATTTACCTACGTGTTAGGTACTGAGTTCTGCTACCACTACCTACTAATGAGATAAGAGGGTTCGCTACGGACCCGGACTGTGATTGCCTCGTCCCTCTCTGTGATCAATATCTCCACCACCTGTTTGGTTAACGGTTTATTTACCTACGTGTTAGGTACTGAGTTCTGCTACCACTACCTACTAATGAGATAAGAGGGTTCGCTACGGACCCGGACTGTGATTGTCTCGTCCCTCCCTGTGATCAATATCTCCACCACCTGTTTGGTTAACGGTTTATTTACGTATGTGTTAGGTACTGAGTTCTGCTACCACTACCTACTAATGAGATAAGAGGGTTCGCTACGGACCCGGACTGTGATTGCCTCGTCCCTCTCTGTGATCAATATCTCCACCACCTGTTTGGTTAATGGTTTATTTATTTACGTGTTAGGTACTGAGTTCTGCTACCACTACCTACTAATGAGATAAGAGGGTTCGCTACGGACCCGGACTGTGATTGCCTCGTCCCTCCCTGTGATCAATAAGTCCACCTTCTTTCTGTTTAACGGCTTATTTAGCTACATATTTGTTACCACGAGCTGCTATCACTACCGCCTGATGAGATAAGAGGGGTCGCTACGGACCCGGACTGTGATTGCCGCCACCCTCTCTATGATCAATAACTCCACCTGCTGTCTGTTTAATGACTTATTTACCTTCATGTTCGATATGGCGCCGACGTGCTGCTATCACTACCGCCTGATGAGATAAGAGGGTTCGCTACGGACCCGCCTGATGAGATAAGAGGGTTCGCTACGGACCCGCCTGATGAGATAAGAGGATTCGCTACGGACCCGCACTGTGATTGCCGTCTCCTTCTTTGTGATCAATAACTCCACCTGCTGTCTGGTTAACGGCTTATTTAGCTAAATATTTGTTACCGCGTGCTGCTATCACTACCGTCTGATGAGATAAGAGTATTCGCTACGGACTCGGACTGTCATTGCCGCCTCCCTCGCTGTGATCAATAACTCCAACTGCTGTTTTTTAACGGTTATTTACCTACATGTTTGGTACGGCGCCCGTACCGGTGTGCTACTATTATTTGAGATAAGAGATAAGATAATTTGAGAGTGCCTGATGAGGTAAGAGGGTTCGCTACGGACCCGGACTGTTATTGCCACCTCCCTATATAAGATCAATAACTTACCTTCTGTTGAAAAAATCTTACTTTCTACTCATTAAATTATTGAAATATATATAACTGACATTTGTTAATAATGCTGAAAATCCTCAATCTTATACATAGTAATTGTATGTTCCTAAAAAAATTCGCGCTAGGTCAAAGCAACAGAGAATTAGTTTGATATAGTTAACTCTGTAGTACATAAACTTACAAATACGGCATCAGTAATTTACTATTTTATGTTTTAAACGAATAATGACGAAATTTCGTTGCCAGAAAACTTTATAAATATTTCATAAATAAAATGCCGTTTATTTATGTCGTATTTGAAAAGATATTTAGATTTACTGTGGCTTTAACTATATCAAACCCTCAATCTCTGCCGTTTTGGTATAGCGTGTATTTAATAAAGCACGTAACATTATTACGTATAAGACTAAGGGGACCAGCATTAAAATTAGGTAAATAAATGTAGATATATGATACATTAATCAATAAAATATCAATGCCAAAGTAATACAAAAGAGTTTATTATGTGGGCCAAAACAAGATTTTCTCATAAAACCGCCCTATGATCTACTTGTCCTCGATCGTGAGTTCGTGCGGCAAATCAAATGTTGTAAAAAAAACATAAACTTTATTTGGTGCGAAAATTGATATTTACTTCAAGGTTTAAATTAAAGAGTGAAACATTATCAGCATTTTAAATTTACACCTCATTCATGACTTGATAAGTAGATAAAGCTCAGGAACATTAATACAGATTAAAACCCTCTGACATTGTCTAAAACTGTCCATGCAGTTTAATCTTATGGGTATTTTGAAAAGTTAATAATAACCCTAGAGTATAATAACAATTAGTTTTAAACTGAATAGGGTTTTCATAAGGTATTTTGGAAAATTCTTGGCCACTTTATTACAATGGTAGTAAATATAGCATTACAACAACAAATAAAACCGTTACAGAAACCCTGCTGAATTTACAATGTAAATTTAAATGTTGATAAAAAATATTGATCAATTTTAGAGTTACAGATTAGAACCGTTTTTGAACGATAATCTCTCCCCCTACCACCTAGCAATAGTTGAATTAAAACTTGATGGTTAGAAAATAATACAATTAACTTTAAAACTCTACTTAAATCAGAACTAATATTTCAGTTAAACCAACTAATATAGGCTTGTGGGACTATATTATATCAACCACATATTGGTTTATAGTTACGTGTTTCTTTTTATATATTGAAAGTGGAATTAAAAACAAAGAAAACAAAACTAATCATAATCCTATAAAGTTGTATGGAAACATAGAGTTGTTTTAGAGCAGATGGAGCCGGGGCGGTCCAGTACACAACAGTAATGGGGTAATGGTCTTCCACCAGAGCAAAAACAGTTAAACCTTTCCCCAGTTTGTGTACCGGTTATCGCACTTTTACTGTTTCTTTTTATGACGATAACTGTTTCATTAAACCATTACGCTCTAATGTCTCCTGCATGAGGTAAATTTGTTTTTCAACTTACAATTTATATAAGTTTTTCTAAAAAACGTAGGTTTATCAACAAATATGTTTTTTCTAGAAAGTGAGAAGAAAAAATAACCTTTTTTACAAAATACAGGTGTACAAATACAAATATGTAAAATATAAATTACAGGATGTCTACATATATTAGCTACATATATTAATAATTTTAATTAATCACATAACACTTCTTGTAAAATAAAAATACAAATTTAAATAAAATAAAAATATGGGGATAGATATGTTTTAACGTATGTTTTCGTAACTTAAAGACGCTTTAAGCGGTGGTCCATGTTTAACCATGGTTGGCACATCAAGTCAGCTTCAACCTGTTGCACTGCATTGTTGTTTCTTTTTAGAATTCATCGATGTTGATTATTATGGTTCAAACCCCCAATAATGAGGTCGGATGATTTTGCAAGTTAGGATTACTTGCTTCTACAACCTCCACGACTATACCATGAAACGAGACATGAAGCATCAACTATATTGTAGGACACGGGTACTTCTACAGCTAGGCATCATCATCATCATCATTACAACTAGTTTTAGTCTAGTATGGTACGTACTGCTGTTTACATCTGGACGTAAAACATTGTTGATGTAAACATTGTTAATCTTTAACTGACAAAACTGTCAACTGAGAGATAAGAAGGATAAACCAGGTAGCCAGCTAGATCAAAAATAAAAGTGGTTGGATTTTTAATAAACAAATATTATTAAATTAATAACAGGTATTTAAATTTTTGTATTTTTGTATTCTTATTAATCTAACATTTTTGGCGGATACATTTATTCTCTTTCTTTCCCCCATCAGATTTCGATCTCAGATCTTCACTTTAATCGTCATCATAATACATTGAAAAGGTACTTGTTTGCGGATTTAAAGTTTAGTCAAAGAATCTCAGCTGCGTTTAGAAGCAGGAAAAGAAACTTTATATATTTTGGTATTGTAAAACTACTATTCCTCTTCGCATTATTTTTGAAATATTTATTTAGGAAGTATTGTAAATGAAGTACAAGTTAAGCTTAGTTATAAAACTAATTTGATAACTCTGCAAACTAAGCTTTTTGCCAGAGTACACTCTGAAAGTAATAATATTTTAAGAATAAATATTTGTAACACTTAAAAATTGTCAAATTGATCAATTATTCAGATAAAGTTGAATGCTGTAAATTATATCCAAGGGTGCATCACAAAAACCACAATTACTGTATACGTGAGCTAGTTTTGAATTCGCAGACAAAAATTAATTTATGTTTATTACTCAGTAAATAACCGCTTTAGTTATTTAATGTTGCTGCAAATTTAATTGTCTAGTTTTAGTTAACAATTCAATATACAACACCGGGTATTTGAAAAATAACTCCTCAGTTTAAAGAAGTAAAGTGTAAAGAAAAACGTCTACGGTGAAGTATAAAAAAGAACATGTACGATTACATGTTCTGAAAGAGAATAGTTCAAAGTATTTTGCAGTCCTACTGTGAGCACCATTTGCTGCCCTAGACAATTCAAACAATATTTCACTTCTCGCCAGATACTCGCCAACATAACAGAAGTAAGTGACTGACAGCAACGCAGCTGCTGAGATGATTCTTTGACATCAATGGTCGATATCTCAGATAATTTCTAGACTGAGCTTATTTTTTACGTGTCCCTAAAATAAAATAGTTAATAAGTTTAGGTTTCGAGATGCCCAAGACATTGAGCATTCCCTTGACTATCCACCCTCCTAACGTGCACCGCGTCACGTACTACAACTATGGAATTATTTTCAAACACTGGGTATTATCGCAAAAACCAGTACATATTCTTAAAGCAAAGTAAACATCTACCTTGTTGTATAATATAAATACATTACATTTCATTAAAACTGGCTATATGTATTGCTCCTCGGAACCAATACGTCGAATTTAGTCTCCATTTACGCCAAACTGAGAGAAAGAGATATGAAGGAGTTCGCGAAGTCACTAACGCAAATGGAGAGTTGTAGAGTTGTACAACAGACTTATGACGCACTTATTGCTTTCCTTGTTAAGGCGAATGTGAACTGAAAAGAATCACGTCCCTTCCCGATCCACAAGCAACCAGCCGCTCTAACATGCCCTTTTCAATACTTTTATCCCAAATAGTACGCGTTTTATACATAGATTGTCGAATGAAGACGTTGGCTTGTAAGCCCTCTGGGGTCACCTGAATAATGTATTTGCCCCAAACACCTTGCTGAAATAAACATTACAATAGTTTCGTATTAACCAAAACCAATAAGCAATACCAATAATCCTTATTCAGTATTTGATCATTTGCTGAACGTGCAGTCAATTGATAAAAAAGCGCTATGTGTCGTTAATTGATAAACACCTTTATTTAATAGATATTTATGGAACTAGTGCGCAAGGTGCACCAAAGTTACCTTGCGCACGAGTTGCATATTACATTTTTCCTACGTCTGCCAAATATTGATTGTACAGTATGTTATGTATAATATTTATGATAGCCTATATGATATATTTCCTACAGTTAGAATAAAGCGGTTCAATTATATTTATTCCTTTTTTTTAGACGAATGCTGCCACTATTAAAAATTATCTTAAAGGTATACTATACCAGATTGAAGTAATAGTAACATAACTAGGCCTAATCACAATTTATGGACACTTTTTTATGTAAACTTTTTAATTAAACTTCAACAAACTGCAGGTTATGTTTATCTTTATGTTGTTCGGGAACAATAACAATAGATCAGATACATAAAATTGATTATTATCCAATGTTGCCAACATAATTCATGCATACACAACGTTATCTGCATACTTTTTTGACCATTTTTGTTTTTCATAAGTTGAAACACTGGAGTACGCAAAGTAAATCGAGAGTGTGCAAAGTAAGAAATGAGTGCGCAAAGTAAAATGAATACGGGAATCTCCTATTTTGCGACGTATACATTGCGATGTATTGAGTGCGAAAACAACTGCTTTTTCGGGCATACGAAGGAAAATAAATTTCATTGGCTTTTAGTTGTTTTTTAAGCATCTGAAATTAAAAAAATGAATTAATTAAATTGAATAAAACATATTTAACGGTAGTGATATAAACTATAGTTGCTTTAACTTTTAGTTTTAAAAGTAAACGGGAGGATTTGATATTTTATATAAACCATTTATTAAGCTCAGGAAAAGTTTGTCATACTATGTTATTTTTATGTTAAAGTTTTACTGCATTTGTACTGCAAAGTAAACTTTTCACTGAAATATTTTAATGTTACCTTCTGCAATTTGTTTAAAGGAAATTATCCAAAGTTTGTTAGTACGTACGTATACCAAATAAATATCATGGATTATGGAGTATTAGGCTATTTCACATCTTCCGCCCAAAATACTAAAACATCTGTTATAAGTTGATAATTTTGTTGTGCCATGTTATATAGGCAGTTTACATGCTGCTAAAAAACTCAATGACATAATCTCGTGATTTATACTTTGGCGTGGTTTATTTCCAGAAATTGGTTGTTTTGCCCAGATCACAGTTTAATAATGAACATCTTTTTCCAACTTCTTGTAGGAAACACACAGATTGACATCAAGACGAGAAATGTCCCTCCGCAAAATACAACGCGCCCGCGCTACGAGCGCATAATATATTTATGCGGTGAAGGGTGCTGGTGGATTTTCGGCTACTCTGCGGACGTGAGTGTGTTGGCAATGCGGTGACCTGTTGACTGGGCCGACCCCGGCGTTGGGGAAACAATACTCGGTTAGTGAAATAACTCGGTTGGTGCGAGGTTCATCGATAACGGTAGAATATTCGGGAGAAGTAAGTAAACTATGGTTACGTGGTGTGAAACCCCTCCAACTTCTCAGAAAGGTGAAAATAAATTTATCCAAGAATGGTGGGTTAATTAATTAATCTTATAGTAATATGTTATCGCTTCTCCTCTGATTTTGGAAAAGTAACTCTAAAATTATGTCTCAAACTACGGCATTTGAGTATATGCATTTATGCACATTTATTCACATTGAGCATTTATGATTTATATGCAAACAGTGATATATATATATATATATATATATATATATATATATATATATATATATATATATATTGGGTATATATAGTGATATTGGGTATATATACATATACCCAATTTACTTTGAGGTTCTAATAAAATATGAGTAGGGATTGTTCGAATAAATAAGTATTTTTTTCTGCGGCCTTCTTTTCATAGCTTATTTAACTAAAGTATACTGGTGTTAGATTAATCAAATTACCTTAAACGTATGCTGTTATTCACTAGATTAATTCTGAAAGGGAATCGAATCCACGGAAACTCTACAGAACATTTTTTTATGATGCGATTATTAGTTATGTGTCTTTATTGCGCTTTTAATGTACGTTAATATTATTCACCATTTTTACAAGCATTTAAATAAAATAAAAACTTAAAAATATCTTGTGCAAGGTGATAATTTAAGAACCATGCGACATTAAACATGACATTACTTTAAAGGATTTGTCCCTCGAGCCGTAAAATGGGAGTTATAAATTATCTTGTAAGCCGCAAAGCTTTTGTAAATCTGGGTTTGTTTCTTAAAATATTTATCGCTAATTACTGACGCTAAATAAATAGCTCTATGCATTATGCATAATACGCCACAAACAGTTCAAATCACTTGATGGAACTTCATAGTTAATCAATGCCAAGTTTCTGTTGAGCTATTTGCATTTGAAATATCTTCAAAGTTAACCCTGCAATCAGGTCAATTATTGAACCCCTCAACAGAGAATAGAAATCAACTGCAAGTTATTTCGTCAATACGCGACCTCGATTCTGAAACAAAGTCTTGCACTCCTCAGATCAAGCTGTAGAAATATGGATATAACACTGTTATTCATAAAGTTAGATATTACTTGAACGAAGACGATTTAGCAACTAAAGCTGTAGTTATTTAATATTATCTCAATTATACATTAAGATCGTTGGCACTAAAGGCAAAAATGGGGTTCCTACCTAATAATATTAAATTCATTTCTTCTTTGCAATTTTTATAATAATGTACCTTGAGTATAATTTTGATCTTTAAATTCAAAACTGGTCATGTGCTTACATATATATCACAGAAGTAAATATGTTGCCGTGTTTATCTGTTCACTTGCATTAACAATTTTCCGTGGCAATATTTCATGTATTATATAACCTGTACAAAATACAATTATTTTTGGGCGAGGAAAAGATTTCGGTTATTTCAAACTCTTTGATTCTATTTATATATTTAAATATTGCACGGGTGCAATCCTAATGTATAATTGCGTAGGGAACAAATTGGTGAATGTTTGGCTTTGCACAGGTTAATATAAAATTAGATCGGAAATTAATGTGTTCATACTTTCTTATTGATTTATTTTCCTCGGCATGTGATTAGTAAATAGGATATACAGATACACAAAATCCGAATATTATGCGCTATTACTGCCCCTAAAAGCCGCTATTACTTTATATTTACGTGTCAAATATTCTTTATAATGGTCAAAGGGTGACATAATCATTGGACGAAGTGGATTAACAATGTCTAATGCGCGTGTCTAATTTTTTTAAATAAACATTTTACAATCACGTAAAACTTTTAATAATTGGCAGTAATACGGTGAGATTGCTATTAATATTTTTGTTTAGAGAAGACTGTCTGAGGGAAAAGCCAAGTTTCTATACACACGCTCTAAAATATCGATCTTGAAAGAACATGATTTGTATGAAACTAATCGTGTGTATAATTTAAATTCTATTATTTATGGGTATAAAAAAGTATAAGCCCCGAGGGTACTGGGCGGACAACACTGTACGCAAGGTATAATGGTTGAAATGGTTATTATTCACGTAAAAATGACCAATAAATGAATTAAGAATTTCATTAAGTATGGCGATTTTATGTCCATTTGTTATGATATAAAATCCATTTTGCTAAATTTGTTTAGCCTATTTATTGGCTTAAAATAACAAATTCACCTGCTGAAGTTAAGTGGATCTTTTGTTCAAATATAATTTAACACAAAACATTAACTGACGATTAAATGTTTAACCTCTATGACAATGTTTTATTACACTCATTAATACCATAGCCTACCACAACGCCTTTAGAACAGTCACACCTCAAATCGTAAAGAGGACTAACTTGTCCATAATCCGGAATAAACGTGATTCAAGCAAGTTGCCGAGCAGCACTTGGTACACTTCCGCAACTACAGTTTACAACTTCCATCCACTTAATGTAGTATAGATACTCTTATTAGTCTTTCACGTAATGTAACTAACTCAGAACGGCTTTCTCGGAATGATGAAACTTATGCACCTTATGAACTATTATATTAAACTAGTTTATGTACAGGGTGAGTTGTAAAAGTCCCTCTACGTCTTTCTACATCGGTTATCAACCCCGGACTACTGGCAATCATTGTTGGGTGACAAATATTTTACTTTGATTAAGTTAAATGTTTTGGCCGCTATATTATGATGCCTTCTTATTAGATTATATTGTTTATGTGAAGGTGTAACTTATATGCAAAATTATATTTTTAGGTACGTTTTACAATTAATGTTGAAGGGATTTCTAAATGCCCCAACTTTAACAGACGCGCCCGTACACCATATAATGACAATGAACCACACAAATGATTGTTGAGTGGTATTTACTCCATTTAAACTCATTTTAAAACTGTCCCGCCACCTTAAAATCTCCATCTTGGAATGAGATGATTTTTTCAGCTTTTACAGTGATGTGAACCATCTTTTAGAACTATTTTTCCGCTAAATGCAATAACCCATTCGGTTTTTAATCTAATGTTTTGTTCCCGAGATGTTGGCATTTTTTAACCTTATTTATTGTTAAATCTTTTAAATTGTTAATTTTTGAATCTGAAAGAACAAAACATTTTTATCATAATATTTTGGAAAAAAAGAATTATAAAACACATTGGGCATTGATTCACCTAAAAATATTAAATAAAATAATAGCATAAATCAGTTCTCAACCTCAATTAGTTATTGCTAACTGAAAACTTTTACCAATACTAAATACCCCCGTCGCAGCAAACCTGCATACTCAGCGAATTTCCAATGAATATATAACATAACACATTAAAACACTTAACAGGATTCATAAGAAATGTATTCACAAACAAGCAATATTTAAAATATTAATTATTTTCTATATACATTGGGGATGAGTACGCAGGTTTGCTGCAACAAGGCATACAAAATAATGGGTTTTTATGCAAATATCAATAGAACTCAACTTAGTGAAGTCACATACCAAGTTTCATCCATATACATTCATAAATAAGCGATATATAACATTTTAAGTATTTTCCATAAGAATAACATGGGGACCAAGTACCTAGGTTTGCTGCTACAGGAAACATTGGCGAAGAATTGTTTTTTGTGCAAACAACAATAAACCACAACCAGATCAAGCCATATACCAAATTTCGTCAGTTTATGTTCATAAATAAGCGAGATATACAATTTTTCTTTTTCTCCATAAGAATAACATTAGACAACGTACTGTGTTTAGCACTTTCAATATCTCGGTAACCAATTGACGTAGAGCAATGATCAAAATACCAAATTGTTTGTTTTTTTAAGCTGAATTCAATGGTATGAATTAAAATTTGATTTAAATTAAAATTACATGTGAAAACCCCAAAAAACACATTTTTGGGGTACAAAACCCCCCAAAAACCCCCCTTCGGATGGTGCGATTCATCTGGTTTTCGAACTCGTTCAAATAAATGGTACTTTACATATTTGTACCAAATTTCATTAAGATCGGACCTTTTTTACGAGAGTTATCGTGCTTACGGACACATATATATATATATATATATATATATATAAATATATATATATAAATATATATATATATATATATATATATACATATATAAAAATTTGAACGAATGGTGTTTTTGGCATCTGGGGACCTCAAAATGAAAAGTTATCATGGTCTCTGGCTTAAGTCTTACCATGAGACCTACGGTAATAGCTTCTTCCCTATAGGGGAAATTCGCTAAAATTAAAAATACCCCATTGTTGAACAATGCCAACTTTGGGAGGATTATTGAAATCTATAATATTATAAAGAAGAGGTGGTTTCTGTCTGTCTGATGCTCCAGATGAACCCAAAAACTACTGAACCGACTGGGCTGAAACTTTACACAAAGGTAGATCTTGAACCCTTGCAACAAATAGGCCTATTCACTTCCTTAAAATCCCCTCGGGCTACGCCCCGTGAACATCCTAAGTTTCAATGTTTCCATTTCAGAAGAAAGTAAACATTCAGGAACTGTAATGCGAACAGCTGTGGATACTTCCTTTTGACAGCTTAAAAGCAGAAGCAAGAACAGCTGTTTAAAATGCAAATTGCATTGACTATAGAACGGGTAAAGAAAACCCCTGTGCGAAGAACGGGTACATCAGCTAGTAATATTATAAAGAAGAGGTGGTTTCTGTCTGTCTGTCTTATGTTCCGGGTAAACACAAAAACTACTGAACCAACTGGGCTGAAACTTTACACAATGGCAAATCTTGAACCCATGCAATACATAGGCCTGTTCACTTCCTTAACATCCCCTCGGGCTACGCCTCGTGAACGTCTTAAGTTTCAATGTTTACATTTCAGAAAAAAGTAAACATTCAGAAACTGCAATGTGAACTGCTGTGGACACGTTTATTTGACAGCTTAAAGAGCAGAAGCAAGAACAGCTGTTTAAAGCTAACTAAAATGCAAATTGCATTGACTACAGAACGGGCAAAGAAAACCCCTGTGCGAATAACGGGTACATCATCTAGTATTATATATTTGTTATTTAATACCATATATTGATGAAACCTGGTATATGGCTTTAACTAGTTATGGTCATCCTAAATTTGCATAAAAACACTATTTGCTGTGGTCCTCGAAACAGCAAACCTGCGTACTCAGCCTTAATGTTATTTTATGGCGAATAAATTATCTGCCTGATTTCATTTCCTATGTTTTTGTTTGTTTATTAATTAAAAGGAGGGCTAAGTGGCTTTATGTGGTAATGAGGTATTTGTGAGCATTGTAAATTCGATGACAACACAGATGGGGTATTTATTTACTTTTATTTTATTATTTGTTAACAAGTTTTTAATAAATACAGATTTATTTATTTATTATATTTTGCACAACTTATGTCTGTTTTATTTCTATAAATTGTACAGACTTATTCTTACAAGTGTCCAAAACCTACTGACCCAAACATCACAAGATAATTCATAGGAAACAAATGGAAAAAAATCTGGATATAATGTACAGTCAATGTTTGCTCGGTTTGCTGTATATCTTTCTGTATGTAGTTTGTACAAAAAACCCTTGCTATCGTGGAAACTGTTTGGGAAAAGATAATGGAATTTGGTTTTAAAATTTATTTATATGGGTGGCTTCTGTTTCCCTCTTCTGAGTTCCCTGTAACACTTAATTTCACGATGGCACTAATTGGGTTTATGTCAACAAAATTAAAATATAATGGCTAAAATGAAAAGACGTAAAATATTTGCACATTTTAAAGACAAATCTAACTATGTACTAGTTCGAAAACCAGACGAATCGCACCATCCAAAGGGAGGTTTTGTACCCGAAAAAACGTGTTTGGGGCTTTCACATGTAATTTTATTTTGATCAAATTTTAATTTATAACATTGAATTCAGCTTAGAAAAACAAACAATTTTGTTTTTTGATCATTGCTCTATGTCAATTGGTTACTGAGACATTGAAAGTGCTAAACACAGTACGTTGTCTAATGTTATTCTTATGGAGAAAAAGAAAAATGTTATATCTCGCTTATTTATGAACATAAACTGACGAAACTTGGTATATGGCTTCATCTGGTTGTGGTTTATTGTTTTTTGCACAAAAAACATATTTTTCGCATATGGTTCCCGTAGCAGCAAACCTAGGTTCTCGGTCCCATTCTTATGGAGAATAATTAAAATGTTATATATCGCTTATTTATGAATGTATATGGATGAAACTTGGTATGTGACATCACGTAGATTAATTTTATTGATATTCTCCTAAAAACCCATTATTTTGTGTTTCTTGTTGCAGCAAACCTGCGTACTCATCCCCAAAGTTTTTCTTATGTAGAATAATTAATATTTTAAATATCGCTTATTTGTGAATCCTGGTAAGTGGGTGGCTTAATATCTTATTAAGACATATATATACATTGGAAATTCGCTGAGTATGCAGGTCTGCTGCGACGGGGGTATTTTTGTATTTTAAGGTTATATTTGAGGAAAAATAAGGGCAACTAATCTAAATTTGGATCAGTGGAGATCTTTCCCATCTAATTTTCTATGAATGTTACAAGTTTTGGCCTTTTAGGACGTGCGTAAGATAGCTTCAAAAACGTGCAAAAGCAGAAATTTACCAAATTTGTCTTATTTTCCCTTATTTCTCCTTACACGATTATATTTTTAAATACCTGTAATTGTATCAATATACAGAAATATTCTATAAAATAATAAATATATAAAAATTTTGACTTTTTGTATATGTGCATATTATTTGGACAAAAGTTGGGTATTTAGAACATTTTCATAAATTGTTTTAGGTGCACTCGATATATTGAGGCACGCATGTTTGTAAAGCCCTCATGTTTTGCAATCACAAGCAGGAGAGAGAGAGAGAGGGAGCTCTGAGCAATGTAATTAACTTGTCTGAATGTGAAATCTTTCTGACAATGAACACGTTCGCGTATAAGCGTGCCTTTGACTGCGGTGTGGAGAGGACTAGATAATTAATGAACATAGCAGATGTGCGGAGCATCGTAGGAAGGCGTTATGGGAAGATTTGTTGGACGTGCTGAAATTATTGCTCTGTTGGTAAAGCATTCATATTTTAACGGTTTAGAGCCACCGTTTTATCTGGTTTCTTTAATATTTAAAAGGATTTATTTTGAAACTTGTCCTCTATTGCGACTTTTTATAAATTAGATTATAACGAATAAACAAAGAACTTATTGTAACTATAGAATAAAAATAGCATACACAATGTTTATTCAGACCGAACGAAAAAATAGACAGTACAAAAACAATGTATGTATATATTTTTATAATAACAAAATATGGATAATGGAGAAAACTTATTTTTGATGTTAAAATTTAAGCTATTCCAGGGATGTGACCATCTTCAGCACAACTTTCTATAACAAAACCTGAGTTACCCTCATTATCCGTGATTTGATTTACATAAGTCGTTCAAATAAATGGAACTTTACACATTTGTACCAAATTTCATTAAGATCGGAGCTTTTTTGCGAGAGTTATCGTGCTTACGGACACACATATATATATATATATATATATATATATATATATATATATAAATATATATGTTACAATTATCATAATAAGAACTGAGTACTCTGTTTTTTTATATTTTTGATTGAAGACTGACATATTTCGTTACCTTTAGGTGATTTACACCATAAATAAAGGTATCGAAACATGTCAGTCTTCAATAAAAAAAATAAAAACCCAGGGTACTCAGCTCTTATATAATAATTGATAATTGTAACATTAATATTAGTAGCCCTATTCAGTGAACTTAAAACTAATAATAAATATATATACATATACAAATTTTAACGGATGGTGTTTTTAGCGTCTGGGGACCTCAAAATGAAAAGTTATCATGGTCCCGGGCCTAGGTCTTACCATGCTGACTATGGTAATAGGTTCTTACCTATAGGGGGAAATTCTCTAAAACAATTTCAAAATGTTAAATTGAAGTAACGATCAGCTGTGATTATTTGCAATGTTAACATTCATTCCTACTGATTTATTTTCCTTAGAATGTAAACTGTATATCGAATATCGACTTAGATAAAAGAACAACTTTAGGGGCTATATCCCCGACAAGTACAAGTTGATAACTAGTAATTTATAAATATTCAACCATTTAATATTTTACATCACGTGATTTTAATATAGATGGATGAATTTCTGATTGTGATACCTTTAATTGTTATTACAATTAGATTTTTACGCTCACCTCGCAATATCAACCAAAGTTTCTAAATAATAGAACACACTACTCTGTATGTGTATTTAATCACGCTTTAGCTGTGAAATGACATATTTAAAAAAATATATTCCGTACATAAAGGGTGTTCAGAAAAAACGTTCCAATAAATTACAATGATATTGTACAAATGAAAATAAGCAAAAATGTTCCTATGAACATATGCCCTAAAACGTATAGTTTTCCGACTATGTTTGTGTTTTTTACATAGTGTAACATAACTATTTAACCACTTAAGATATCAACAACTTAGTACCTGTATTACATCTTATAAAACTCATTATTGAATGGAATATCAAGTTTCTACTTTATACCATTTAAAAATGGCGGTCATTTTTTGATTTTTTTTGTGCTTATTATTATGTGTAAGATAACATCCTAAATTATTGGAACGTTTTTTCCGAACACCCTGTGCATACAGGGTGAATAAAATTCAGGACTCCCCCGATATTTATTTATTTTATTCCCCAAAATTCCCTATTTTTGTGGGACACTTAACATTTTAAATAATGTCAAAAGATACTATAACTATTTATACCCAAAAGATATTAGTTTATATTTAGTTTATATTAACAAATAAACAAATAGAGGCGGGCGTCCTGAATTTGATTCACTCTGCATATTAAAACTGTTTTTAAGTCGAACGAGATTTTCTCAGCATTTTGAAAGTTTGAAAATAAAACCAGAATAAATTTGATTTAGTTATTGTAAAACGCTAATCAATAAGCGTAAATATTGTGCTATTGAAAACAAATACGATATTGTTTGAAGTTGTTATAGTTTGTTATGTGTGTTAAAGTTGTTTTTATAAATCGTAGTGCCCAAATCGTAAACCAACGCTGGATAAAGGCTGTTAAACAAATAACAAAGGGATCCGTGCTGGCAGATGCTTGAATAACGAAACTAATGCTGCGTAATTAAACCTACTGTGCAATTGAATTTTTGAAAGCCCTGATGTAGTTGAATTTTGCCTCGCAGTTAGATCGATTTGTATAAACATATCGTTGGGTTTTCGAAAGGAGTTTCTTTTCACGGAGAAGTTGTTTATGTTAAATACATTTGTATTAATAAATATCATTTAATAATACTTGTTTCTCATTTGAAACAGATACAAAAATTAAAAATTCAAAACTAATCAATTGTTATCTGCTATGTTCATCAGGTTTCATCGGGATCTGAAAAACTGAGTTATTAAAACTGAAAATGCATATAGATTTAAATAATGTTATCTATACCTATACAATATTGTATATATATATAAATGTCCGTTATTGCGATAACCTTTGAACAAAATCTTATTTTGATGAAATTTGGCCCAAATGTGTGAAACAACATTCATGACTATAAGTTCAAAAACCAGAAAGATTGGACTATGGGAAAAGGGGTTTTATGAGGGTTTGAAATTTTCCAATAATTGGTTTTTGCATTTTTCAACCTGAAATAAAAAAAATACCCCCGTCGCAGCAAACCTGCGTACTCAGCGAATTTCCAACTCATAATATGTGTCTTAATACCACATAAAGCCACATAGCAAGTTTCATAAACATATATTCACAAATAATAGATATATACAATTTTAATTATTCACCATAAGAATAACATTGAGTACGTAGGTTTGCTGCAACAAGGAACACAAAATATGGGTTTTCAAGCAAATATCAATATAAATCACCTAGGTGAAACCACATACCAAGTTTCATCAATATACATTCATAAATAAGCGATATATACCATTTTGATTTTTCTCAATATGAATAACATGGGAGATGAGTACGCAGGTTTGCTGTAACAAGGAACACAAAAAAATAGTTTTGTATGAAATATCAATATAACTCAACAAGGTGAAACCACATACCAAGTTTTATTAAATTATGTTCATAATTGAGGGAGACATTACATTTCATGATTTTACTTATTCTTCATAAAAATAAAATGGTGGCTGAGTACGCAGGTTTGATGCTACGGGAATAATCTGTAAAAATTATTGATGTATTGATTTGTTGTGCAAATAACAATAGAACACAACCAGAGTAAGCCGTATACCAAGTTTCACTAGTATCCGTTCATAAATAAGCGAGATATAACAATTTTCTTATTCTCCATAAGAATAACATTCGACAACGTACTGTGTTTAGCACTTTCAATATCTCTGTAACCATTTGATAGGGAAATTATCAAAACACAAAATTGTGTGTTTTTTTAAGTTGAATATAATGGTGAAAACTAAAATTAGATTTTTTTAAATATTACATGTAAAAACTTCAAAAAACCCATTTTTGGGGTACAAAACCCCCCCAAAATACTACTTCGGATGGGGTGCTCTGTCTGGTTTTCGAACTTAAAGTCATAAATGCTGCTTTACACGTTTGCACCGAATTTCATCAAAATCGTACTATTTTTACGAAAGTTATCGCACCCACGGACACGTATGTCTTTACCAATGACTCCAGCTCTAAAACAATTATTGTGGTGCTTAAATTGTGATTCCACGCCCAACCGTTGCAGAGAAATTCAAAGTTCTTAACAGAGTTCTTTTTAAAATGTTATCCTTGTGGAGAATATATCAAATGTTATATCTAGATTATTTATGAATGTATATGGATTAAACTTGGTATGTGGCTTCACCTAGTTGTGTTACATTGATATTTGTTTATGATTGTCCCTTAGCAGCAAATCTGAATACTCAGCCCTAATGTTATTCTTATGAAGAATAAGTATATTTTTATTTCTCCCTTAATTAATTGTGAACATAAATCAATAAAACTTTGCATTAGCTTCACCTGGTTCAGTTATATTGATAATTGCATAAAAACACATTTATTATCTTCCTTGTTGCAGCAAACCTGCGTGCTCAGCTCTAATGTTACTCTTATGGAGAATAAATAAAGAGCTATATATCACTTATTTATTTATGCATTTTTATGAAATGGTAACTTGGCTTTATGTGGTAGAGAGAAACATACACATGCATTGGAAATTCGCTGAGTACGCAGGTTTGCTACCACGGGGGTATATTTAATTTGTACATTTATATTGTTATATGTGCGTATTCTAATCACATCCTGTGTGAATATCTGATGGCTGCGCCATGTTATTGGTTCCATTGCTAAGACTACCACGCAGGTAAATTTGTATTTATTTTAATTTGAATCAATTGTACTTATTACTAGAGTTTAAAATGGTTCAATTAATTTAATTACATGGTTTATGAAATTAACTCAACATTAAAAGATCATCGAAACTTATTTATTGTAGCACCTTTTATGATAAACGCAAAAGTTTTCCCACACAAAAAAAACATTAATATTTACCAACGCAACAATATTATTCCACTCCGCTACAACGAGAGCCAGGTTCTAGACATTGCCTCGTAGCTGCGAACACAAAGTGAATTGTTCGTCAGACGCTTTTACGGCCATTTTATGTTTTGGAATCGTTATTATTATCTTCACTTATCATTGAACGTCTTGTATGGACGTTCAGTTCTCTGAACTTTACATCTGTCATAATATTGTGAAGAAATTATCTGTTAAAAAAATCAGTGATTTTTTATAGAGGACTTAAGTTGCACATATACAATGACTTTTTACTTTGACGAGAGGATTTTTAAATATGGAAATGCTGCAAACAATATTGTGCCTATAAATAAACATATAATATGCTCAGAGTAATAATATTACTCCCCGTCGAATTACATAAAGAGTAAAAACATATGCCGAAAGCAACTCATGTCTTGAAATCAAACTACCATGGCACATGTTTTAATAATTTGTCTCCGTCTTTTCATGTAATAATCTTTTACGTTAGGATTGTGTGTCTTAATTCTATGTGGTACTGTATTTGTATTGGTACGACGTCCAGTGAACGTGGTGGTGTTCTTTGTCGCTTTCCTGGCAGAGCCGATTGTGTGGTTCGCTTCGGTCACACTAGTACATCTATTGATTAATCGGTTTTGTTGTTCACATTCCAATGATAAGCGATCATGCCACATCGCCTCACCTGTCCCTGATATCCAGCAGGCCGGCGGGCGGCGGGTCCAGGCGCAGCAGACCGGTCAGCTCTGCGGAGCCCTTGTACACGCTGATGAGCCAGAACTGAGCGGAGTAGTGGCGAGGGTCGGCGGCGGGGTCCGTCTGCACGGCGAGACCATGGAAAACCACGGGGGCGCGGGCGACGCGGTCCTCGGGGGTGGCGTCGGGGCCGCACGCTCCTGTCAGCACGGGCAGCAGCGCCACGGCGACCAGCAGCGCCTTGGACATGCTGTCACAGTGTCGTCACAGGTACGAGGTGCGGTGTCACGGACGCACTGTGAGCCAGGGGTCCGCGCAGCGACTGAGCGAGTCGCCACCGCGCCGGCGATGCGCGCGCACCACCACCCCGCACCACCTACGACACCATTTATTAACCTCTTGCCTCCTCCGTTGAACCTAACTTATCATGCGATCTCCTCTAATTAGCTTATTTACCCATTAGGGTGTGACGTATTTAGTTTATTGGATCTTAGTTATTACCTGAGTTAAAGTTACGCGGTTTTGCTTTTACTCGCGAGACTTGGGATTTGAAGTCATATTGGCCTATGATATGTGAGCGACAGGGTTTTCTGAAAATTTGTTTAATTAAAATTATTAACTACAGTACAAAGGTGTTGTCGTAATTATAGTACTATCACGAACTAATATCCCCCAAAACTGGTTTAATGACCGAATCGATGGGTTTTAGAAAATAATAGTGTGGTTTTGATATTAAATACCAAACAAACCAATAAAGGTAAAATAATAGTATTTATTTAATTGAAATGGGGGTAAGAAGCAGATTACTATATACGAATAGTTATAAACATTAAAAACCGCTCCATTCGTTTATTAAAACTCTGTATGGTAAAATAATTTACATTTTGTATTGACTACATACGTGCATTAAGGTGAATCGTTTCCTTACAGAGGGTCATATTGACCCTTCCTGCGTATTCCATGCTTGTATGTTATCTTGCCCTCGGTAGCCTGATCAGTATTCACACGATTGCCGTTTCCGGGGTCGATTAATCCAAGCAAGCCATTAGCATTAGGATATCAATGAACGTAAATTGAACATGAACGAACCCGAGAATCAAGAATTATTGATAATACCAGTAGATGCGACCTGGAGCAAGACAGCCAATTAATAGATTAGCCAACTTTTAATGGAAGCAAATATGGCAGAATCATTTGCATGTTTGCAATATTCAACAGAATTAACTGTATGGATTAATGTATTACACTTACACTGGTATTAAATAATTAAATCATTGTCTAAGACGCCGACGCAACTAGGGCGTATTTTAAGGTGAATATTAATGAATGATGAGTGTACGATAACTGATTTTTCCATAAACCAAATTTTACATGAGGCTATTTTACTTTAGCGTTATTGTTTTATATACCATGCCCTAATAGAGTTGTGTCATCTGGAAAATAATTGCATAATAATATGCAAAGGGTTTGCTGCCTACATGAAACACATGGAAAATGTAGGGTGGATCCCATGAAATATCTCAACGACAAACTTTTAATTATGTGAGATAACTATATTATGTATTTAAATTATTTGGGCAACCTTACCCGAAGTTTCGCACGAACACGTTTTAACATTGCGTAAACATATTTTGAAGTGTTGTAAGACGTTAATTGTATCCTGTTTACCTTAGTAAGTTATATTGTGAGTTCCATTTGTTGTTCTGCAGACGAGTACGAGCACCTTCTTGCCAAGTGCGTTGAAAGTATATGGAAGCAGAAATACGCTCTTCAAGATCATCGAAACCACGGATCTTTTCTCCATTGAAAATGTTTTATTCTGTATCCCAATAACAAACCCTCAAAGGGATGAGGACTAAACTGGACTTCTTGGAGGCCACGTAATAGGAGCTTCTCTGCTGATCCGACTGTTTGGAAATCGTCTGTTGAGCGTGTCCCTCTGTGCGATGCTGGTAAAGTGTAGCTCACGTTATCTGGTCTGAAATTGTTCTTTTAACATGTTTATATGGTTATGCTCAATTTGTTCATTTGCTAGCGAAATTCCTTATCCTTCACTTGGCTGAGATAGGTAAGGTGTCTACTGCCGTTCTGCATTTGTACTTTTTATAAATCTTGAATAAAGTATTTCTGATTATGATCTAACTGCCGACATTTATAGATTCCGGCAGAACATTTTAAAGATGTATTTGTTGGGGTCGGTTTCCCGTTGAGTATTTCCTTGGTCATGTTTACGTGTGATAACCGTCCAAGTAGTTTATGTCGAGTCGAGTCATTAAGAAATGTACTAAAGAGGAATAAGGCTGTATACTCCCACAATAATTGGCGGACACATTGTATAAAGAAAGGGTAGCTTCTGCATTACTATTACCATTTACATGTATTCGGGTGTCTCACGTGAGGTATCCCAAACAGATTGCAGATTACTTGACCTAAAGGGATGAAATAAAATTGTTTGTTACTAAATTAACACCAAGGAACACAAAGTCTGAATATTTTGAACTAGTTAAAAATACAGGGTGAATACATGGTTGTCCAAAAACTGAGGATCACTAGTTAAAATCCCGGAATTTCCAAATGTAAACATATATAATGGTTATTCATTAAGTTAAAGCTCTACAACAAACGATTTGGCGAAATATTTTTATGAAAAATATTGACATTTACGAAATAACCAGGTTCCTTCTAAACCTCGGGACATTTACTTTTTCTGATTCAAATTTCATACTCGTAATGAACTCAGATTTACCCTGAAACATATTACATAACAGTACTTAAAACCAAATAAAAAAATAAAATAAAGATTATTTTGAAAATGTCGATACGCCCAAAATTCAAAAAAGTCATATAGTAATGTAAGCATATCCTTTTAAATGCGTATTAAATCCTAGCACCTTTATAATATACACTAACCTAGTATCTCTTTTTTAAATCAACAAAAAACGTTGTTTTCCTTATGGAATGTATGTTATTTGTGCATAACACTTTCATGCATTCCGAGGCCTCCATCACATGTATTCCAATTTTACAAGAGCCAGATTTATGTTTGTCAAATCTTCTAATTGAGTCGTTCTCAAATTCAGATAAGTGACCGGTTAATCAAAATATCATATAATAAAGCTAAAAGTAACCCAAGTTTTGTAAGCCCTTACGTTTATAGTTTATTAATTATTATTTAGATGATCCTAAACATTTTAATCACCCTGATAATATGAGTTAACTTTGACTAATGAATCGAGTAATCCAGGTTAACAAGTTGACTCGTTACTTGGCGACTCCTCTTTCTCAAGTGACTCTCATCTCAGCTACCTGGCAATTTTATATCTTATTACAGCTTGAGGTACCTAATTAATAGCCCCAGTCTTATGCATCTTAATGCAAACTTTAAAATAATACTACATTTTCATAGTACTTTTGATTGCACAATTTTGAGTTAATGATACAGGGTCAGTTTCTACGAGTGATATTTACATAAAAATGTAGATCATTAAAAACTAAGATATTTTTAACTGTGAGGAATTTTGTATAGTTTTGTTCAGTATAAACGATTTGAATGAACTTATAACATTGAACTAAAGACATTTTGAAACGGTTTATTTTTACTCACCTTCTTATATTGCTCACAGTTAATTCATTCTTTATGTTTTTACTTTAACTTTAAACATTATTTATAAAAGTAAAAAAGATATACTTTTTTAGGGAGATGAAGAAAATATGCATTTACGCACACAGGAGGACAACCTGTAGTGTGGTGTAGTGTTCCTACTAACAAATTGTGACTACCCACTAAAAACCCCTCTGGTCTTTAGGACTCTAACCTGGGATCGTTTGTCACATTAGTTCAGGCTAGGCCTGTAGGGCTCGCCCTGTTTCTAGCTGTCTGATCATTCGATCTAGTCCGCTTCCCAGTCTAGATCAGTCTTTTTCCTGCTGAGAATGCCCTGGAACAAACGCGACAAACAGTCCCAGTTGTTCTCACCCTGCATAATCTTTTCACAGACCGTGTCCACCAAAAATGCACCCAGTGAACGGGTCTTCTCCAGGCTGGGCCTTTCCCAATGCGGACAGCGGAAGAAAGTGTGTTCCGTGTCGGCGTCGTCGGGAACGCCCGGCCAGTAGATACAATCCGGTGAACCGGCTTTGCCAGGTGCAGGTGCAAACTGAAATCGCCAGGACCTGTGAGAAACTGTGTTAGTTCCACCCTCGGTTGGACGTGCTTGACGAGTCTTCCAGTCCATCGTCCCCGGATCTCCTGCTCCCAGCTATGTTGTCATTGCTGGTACTTGTGGGAGAGCTCTTCCGATCTGGCAGCGTCGTTACCGATTTCGGCTTGTCTCTGATAAATCGCCTTCCTCTCCCCTGCCAAGAGCTTGACAGGGATGACTCCAGCGACCACCAGGACGGCCGGTTCGGACCCTGGACCGTAGGCGGAACTCACTGGTATCGCACCTTAATGCTGTACTCAAGCGAGCCGTATCCGATAAATCTCTTTATTGAGAGTGCCTGCCCACACCTCAGCCCCATACATGAGCACAGACTGGACTGCGGACATTAATAAACGTCTTCCGCTAGTCCTGGGAAACCCGACATAGGCCATCAGCTTACTAAGATATGCGACTTCCTTAGCAGCCTTGTCCGCCGTACGGAAGATCTGGCCCCTCCAACTTATTGCCCACCATGACTCTGAGGTATTTCGTGGCACGCGTGGTCTGGATGACTTCCTTTCCCACTCGCAGCGGGACGACGATTACTATCCTTTTCTTTGATAAGATCACGATCTCTGTTTTGCTTAAGGTGAGCAAGAGTCCGTGATCAGACATCCAAGCATTAACTACACGGATAATTTGTTTCAGCATTAGCTTGGCCATCTCAACGTCGCGTGCAGCGATGAGAGCTGCAACGTAATGGTTGTACTTAACCAAAAAGGTTTCCTCAGGCATCTCCTGCCTATCAGAATTTGTAATGTTTTAAATTTGTATATTTGGAATAAAGTGATTTGATTTGATTTGATCTCGGACCTCAGAAGGCTGTCTTAAGCGATGTTCCAGAGATCCGGGCCGAGTATTGAACCCTGCGCAGCACCGGAAGTGACATCTATCGTCCGCGCTCGGTCTTTCGTGTTGTAAATCAAGAGCCTAGAGCGAAGATAGTCAACGATGAGCCGAACAGATACGATGGGATGTGGAATGTGTTTCGTAGCGTATCCATCATATCGATCCACCTCGCCGAGTTTAACGATTTTTTGACATCAAGCGTAACAAGAAGCACTACTCGACGGGAGAAATGGTTGTATTTCTCAGCTCTTACCACCGCTTTTGGAATTGTGTTAATTGTCGATCGCCCCTTTCTGAATCCGTACTTTAGGGGGCACAGATCCCCGGAAGCTTCCACGGAAGAATTAAGTCGAGAGCTAAACTTTTCATAAAGTTTACCCGCCCTGTCTAACTTGCATAGCGGCCTGAAGGAAGGCGGCAGGTCAGGGTCACCTTTCCCCTTGCTGATGAGTATAAATCTAGCCGTTTCCCAAAGAGTGGGGAACACCCCCACGGACAGGCAGCTATTGTAAGTCTTCAGCAACAACCAGGGGTTAATAGAAAATACTTTCTTCAGGGCCTCGTTGGGAATCCCATCAGGTCCGGGAGTCTTGTTGCTTTTCAGGGAGAGAACAGATGTTTCCAACTCTTCAGTGCTGAAGAGGGGAATATCCTCTACCCGTCCGAAATCAACTTTTTGGCGCAGCGGATGTTCTGGAAACAGGGCAGTGAAGATCCTCTTCGTGGAGGCGCCCTCCATGATGGAAGGTGGAGAGCGGGCGCCGAGTTTCTGAGTTACAACTTTTTAACCCAGGCCCCAAGTATCGGAATCGACATCCTCCCGAAGTGTCCTCCAACTGCCTTACTTCGGTTGATTGCCTTGCGGAGAGACTTTCTTGTAGCCTTATATGCCTCCCGACTTACGAACTCTGTCTGCTCTCGTGGCTCCGTCTGTCTCTTAAACATGCCCTGCGGAGTTCCACGATCACTTCAGTTTACCAATATACAGGTTGCTTATTGCGCCGGGGTTTCCTGCATGGCAAAAAGTAACTATAGTAGTAGTAATAGTAGAATAGTGATAGTAGTAGTTACTTATATTCTTGCAGTGATCGAGCATATTCGTTTGTTACATAATTTTGTAGTAAAACATGTCCTATATAATCGGTCCTAAAACACTTGTTTCCCATTGCAGGCCCTTTTGTGTCTCTAAATAATTTGTACCTCTGAGACGGATCAATTGATTGGTTTCAAACTTAACTGGTTTTTTATCTAAGTCTTTATTATAGTACAATAATTAGCTCAATATGGTAATTTGTTTCAAAGTGATAATTTACAACGTCTACATCGAAGTAAATCAAAAACCTTAAACTGTTATAAAAATACTTAACAGGTGTTTTATTTAGCCTGCTCTATTTGCTTTCGGATAAAGTAAAATAGTGTCTATAATTGATACCATAGAATATCACATAGGCTACCGTTTGCAGCAGTGCTCAATAATAGACGCTCTATTACTTTACTCCCTACTCCGTACGATTTGACAGGTACATTTAAAAGGAGAATAAGTGGACCACTTATGACGTTTTTTATTTAAGTTTTCGGGTTTTAAGTTATTTTGAATAACATTGAGTTATGAATAATTTATTTAGTAGCATGATACGTGTTGTTATAACTAAACTGGATAAATAAACTAAGTCCTACAACACTACTATAAATATAAGTGTAAATATACTTATGTAGCTTATGTTGTGATACTTAGTTTGTTCATCCTGTTTATTATTAATGATAATGTGGTCTTGGTTAGCAAAAAGAACCATGCTGGTTTGAAATCAATCGGTTAGACAGTTCCTCCAGAGGCATAAATTATCTTGTGAAAACAAAATAGCAGCTACACGGGAAATGGAGCATTCTTGGACTTGAGGTTTTACCGCAAATGATGTATCAACCACGCTGGTAGAATATCGTTGCACATTTTTGGGCAGTTGAGATATTTCATGAAATACAACCCACATTTTGTAAGAGATAAACCACAAGGCCTAAATCCTTACTAATATACGTTTAACAATGGGATGGTGTGTGCCTGTCTGTCTGCTGTGTGTTCCTCACTCAAAAACTACTGAACCGATTGGCATGAACATTTACAAGCATTTTCCTTACATACGAAATAAACACAGGCCTGTTTTCGTTTTGAAAATCCTATAGGGATCTGCCCCACGGGACTTCCAAGTTCCCATGTATTCCTTAAGGACATTTGCGGGGCGAAGCCTGCGGGAAGCAGCTAGTAAATAAATACATATCACCATAGTTTCTTTATTTTACTTCCTCCAACCATATTGTTTACGTTCTTGTTAAATATTTTAATTGTGATGGCGGCCTTCATTTGAAGCTATTTATGTCGACTCCTTGACTTGCCTGATGATGGTTTTATCTATAAACCAAAACTAATTGCCACTTCTTAAGTACCGTTGTGCTGTAAATGATGTTTAATTACCATTTATAGGCAATTTAACTACCGTTTTATCCCATTACTGCTTTGTTAATCATAATTGTATCCATCCAACAGTAAGTTCCTTACCCAAGCTGTTTGGAAAGCCTTATTTACTTACTAGAAGTTTTAAATTGATCTCCTTTTACATGCATAATTATGTGTTGTGGTACTGGATAACAAATGCTAGGTATGCATATAATCTTAAACCCAAAGAGTCTTTATGATTTGTAAACCCAGACAAGATGAGCATAATTTGTGGGACTCAAGAATAATCGTGAACAGTGTTAACTTTATACAGGAGATTCTCCCAAAATGTTTGTAATGTGATTCCCTAAAATAAGTGTTTTGACCACCAAAACTCGAATCACTATTATTCAACAAAGCTACAGAGCCTATTCTCCCCACTACAAGTTGTAATTTGCTCTGCAGTATAACTATACTACGTATTGTAAGGTTGACCAATACTTTATTAAGTAACTCAATCTTTCAAGGATTAATTGAGACCTTCTAATACTGATCAACTACAAGGTAATTTTATTAAACTTAATTGAGTAATATTTCTTGAAGAGAAAAACAATAGGGTTCAGGGTCCACATGTTTCTTCAAGCCTCCTGTGCATTAAAGCCAACTATGAACTAATCAAGAGAAATCAGAAACTGTTATAAAGTACAGTCCATAAAAAATATTTACTAAATATCTCGTAAATATTACTAGGAACCTTGAAGCTATTCTTGATCAGGAACTGTAATTGGAACAATGTATTTGTTAAGTAACCTGTCCGTTAGGTGAAGTGACAGTGTTTGAATAATACACCGAGTAATTTTAGGTGGCAAGTTTGTTTGTCACTTAGTGACTTGAGTTTCCGTCAATCGCATTTCCCACTATTGAATTATATTTATTTATTTAACATGCAGGGCAATACACCATTGTACAAAAATAATAAACAAAATGTAAAATACCATTTGCTATCCTAGAATATACAGTATATATATACTATACAGAACTATACAGTATAATTAACATTGACAGTATAAAGTAATGGATTGCATCAATATCATAACAATACAATCAATTATAATAAGTAATAAATATATGAACCTTATCCTGGTCAAAATATTCAATTGAGCTAACATACTGTAATAATAGAGAACGTACAATAATGGTAACTATGAAGATCATCACCAACGTGATCAGAAAGTAGTGAAGTGCAAATATTATTCATCAGAAAAAAAAACATCAATTATAATGCTAAAGTTGATGAATAATTACCAGAATAACAGGTGTGCTAATGTGATATAAAAGTAAAACAACATAACTAACCAGACTACTGCAAAATTATCACAAGTGGATAAGCTAAAATAGGAAAAGGTTACTGATGTAACCTACTCTTTAGATTGTCTATTGCCAGTCATGACATATTGTTTACCTTACGCTATAATAAGTTCATTTGGTAAGTTTGTTTCACGATACAATTTCTTACCGAAAACAGAAATAAATTAATCAGTTATCTGTCATGAGTTAACTTAAAATAGCATACTATTTTTAAATATACACTACAGTATAAATAATCACCTTAATATTTACGAACACCTGTTAATTTACAATAATTTTTTAAATAATAGTTAACATTAGAATTAGTTAGTGAAGACGAACCTATAACTCCGTCTTGAAACTCACATTACCTGTGTGTTGTATTCAATATATCATTTAATTTCATTACATTTAAAGTATCTTAAGTAAACAAAACCCAAAATGGGGTTATTCTAATTAATCTCTCTCAGTTCGTGTTTACTAATCCTCAAACTTCCGATCTAGATAGAAGGCTGAAATTTGGTCCACTAATTCTTAAAGTCTAAAATAGGCAAAGCAAAAAGTTTGTGATACCGACTTTATCGTAGGGCTCTGTTCCACAAGTGGTAAACATTCCCATGCTATTTTTATGGACAATGAATTTATTTGGCCAGATGGTAGAATAAACAGATGTTACTTTTCGGAAAGTCAGTATGCCAAAGTCAAAAAGCCTGTAAGCGAAAACTTTGTAGGATTCCGCCCCCTGACACTACGCTCGCTCACTACTACTCACTCATCACCAATTCTCAAAGTTTTAAATACAGCTAATAGAAGGCTGATATTTGGTATACTCATGCTTTATGTCTAAAATAGGAATAGCAAAGGGTTTTGATACTGATTTTACTGTAGAGCTCTGACGCACGGTTTGTCAAATTTCCCATGTTATTCTTATATACATTGAATTGGTCGGAAAAACGATGATGATTATTAAAAATCTAATGATCCGGAGTAAAACATAAACCTACTCCCGTTCCGCAAATATTTTAGGTCTCCGCTCCCCTGACCTTTACAGTATTCTGAAGGTCGTGTCCGTCGTCATGGGGTGATAACACATATTACGTAACGCGCTTAAGGGAGAGGAGGACATACGGCATAGCGCTACTCTGCGTTATATGGGTAAGGGAGAGGCTCAGCGTTACGAAACACACACATATTAAATATATGTATAACTGCCTGTTACCTGCACGCTTCGCCCCGCAAATGATCTATAAAAACTATGAAAGTTGTGTGTGCTCAGTATTTCCACCGAGTAGAAAAAAATATCCCCCTCCAAAGACGAAAAAACCCCTCTTTAACCGTCTCTTCATTCATACAAATACATATTTTATCCTAAAATTCCCCATTCCCGCAAGATAAAATGATCACCATTTCTCTGTTTATGCATGTATATACAAAATAAATACTCAAATATATAGAGTTACATATTTTATCCAAGCAATAGATTTAGGCATATATCAATTATTGTAATTTTTAAACATCAAGTCCAAAAGATTAACATTTCTTTATTTTTACACAATTTTATATTTTGAAATTCTCATTAAAAAAGAAATATAATTGTTTAGATGAAAACAATACAAACTCTAATTTGTTTGCAGTTTAAAGGATTAAAATAATAAACATTCAATGAAAGTGACAGTCCCATCCCATACATGACTCTATGAAAGATTTTCAGAGATTAATAATAAGTAACTAAGACCGTGAATGTAAATAATTAAATATGAATAAAGAAATGGTTTTATCATATATCACAAAATATTTTAAAACAATTACGACTTTTTTATAAAGTTGTTTTTGTAGAATGTAATCGTATTAAGCCAAACATTAAATTTAAAACAAATATACTAATAGAACCTTAAACAAACCTCTTAATCCCTCTATCCCTCTTTCATCCCTCTTACGCCTCAAAAACCCCTAAAAAGGAATAAAAATCCCTCAAGTGAAAACACTGTAGTGTGCTGCATTCTGTGGTTAGCCCATGGAATTCCTACGAACCAAGATCAGCTGTTTGTATTTTCATTAGCTCAAACAAAAATTAATTTCCATAAGGAAAACATGGGAAATTTCTCGGGATCTCTGGCGAAGCCCTAAGGTCTGATCACGATGAAAACCATTTAGTTTTCCTATTTTATGCCTAAAGAATCAGTGTACAAAATGTCAACTTTGTAGGTAAATGGGAAGTAGGAGAATTCATGATGAGTGAGAGAGGTCTTTGCCTTTCATAGGTATAGATGATAGGATTTAAAAGAAATATACTTAAATTTTACGATCTTTACGGATTTTGTTATTACTATTCATTACGTATGTATGTGTTTTCTCTTGAATTTGTTACTACAATTTTATTTTGAGTGTATAACAGTTATTACTTTTATATGTAACATTTTAGCTTGGAGGGTATTTTCTTGTCTGAATCCCAAATAATATATGTTGCCGTTTACCTCAAATCTTATTATAGTTTTAATGTTTCGAGCTTTGTTCTTTAAGAGTGTTTGTTCAAAATATAAATATTTTTGTTATTTAAAAGAATATGATTGTATGTTTTTTTATTATTAATTTATTGGCTATAAATGGTATAACTGATTTGTAACACAATATCCCATTGACATCTTTCAAAATTATGATTGTTTCACAATTAACATTTAACATTTACTATGATTATGTTACGTAACATATGAGGGGGTGGGGGGGTGCTTTGGTGTTACGGTGTGTTGGTGGGTGAGGGAGGGGGTGTGAAATAACGACAAAATGCGTTACGTAATATGTATATGGTCCCTTGCATGTTCAGATCTAACTAGCAAATTACTGAACCGAGTAAGCTTAATCTTCATATAAAGGATTTAATACGTATGGGTTCCGGATTCGCATATTTACGAATCAAAAATCTGTTATGGCTATGCCCTTCTCTAACGGGTCTCTAAAGTTTATTGTTAAATCATCCTGGTATTTAAGATCCCCATGCAAAGAACAAAGCACTTGCTACACACATAAGGAACGTTGCATTCTGCTGAAACTATAGTTTACGCGGACGAAACCGCGACGGGTGTGCTAGTTTTTAATATATTCAAATATAATTCTCATTTAGTTTTTCTTTTAAGATTCAAGTCAAATTTAAATTTGTTTTAAATTATTTTCAATGACAACTGAAAACATTTATTAACGTTATAATGTTGCTTACATTTTATACCAATGATATTATAAAATTAAATTCTAGATATAAATTTCAATGTTCTAGTCCTGGAAGTTTATACTAAACATTTTGTCTTAAGGGTATATCCATAAAATCAACGCAGAATATTCAAAGTCTAAGAGTCTTTAATACACATCTATCAAAAATAGTTGTTTAAACCCCCTGGATTAGTAATATATCTAAACAAATCCGTCAGGGATATTGCAACCATAATATCAGTTATTACCAACACACCATCAATCATATTAAACCAACTAGACTGATGTCACATTTACAAGGAAACCATTAACAACCGTCCATTCATCTTCCGTTGTCAATGGTAATTTAATACATTTGGCTATGCCTACATCATATCTACACCATACCTTCCACGTAGACCATTCTAAGGAAAAAAAAACAAAAAAAAAACAGAAGAATAATCTTACGTGGCAATCGCCTTGACTCACGTGCGGAAAATGACTCATCTGATAGATGTAAAAACTGCTACTACAACATAACCATAAAATATACCTGAAGTATATTCTATATCCATAAATTATACAACAAAAAATAAATATTTTATACATAAGTAATCGAGATAACTTATTATGAGGATAGCGAATAATTAAGATGAAACAGTAAATGAAAAATTGAGGAAACTAGATGACAGTAAAATAAATATGAATTCATCTTAACATATAATTCGATAGGAATAAATGAACACAATTAATAAGCAGAAGATTTGTTTTACTACAACAAACTATACGTAGTTTAAAAATAATCTTGAATATATTTTAATTTCAATCGCCTAACTTTGAAAGTACCAACGTTGTAATTGTAATAATTTTGTAGGAGTATCCAAGAACAAGATGCCGTGTTGTAGCTAGATAGGCTGATAAACAACACTCAGAGACCTTCTCTAATTGTTTCCAGTAATTATTTATTTCAGAAAATGCGTAGTTATGTGCTTATTTAAATCATACATTAAGGGTGCTTATTTAAATCATACATTAAGGGTGTTTACGATATTTCTCAGAAATGTTTCAAAAAGTTGTTCCTGGGGTAAAAAAGGCAGACAAATTTATAAGAATAAGTCTCTCACAGTTTCCGCCTATGTGCGTGTACCTCCTTTTAAAATATGTAACATCTGAGGAATTTTTGGGATAGTTGATTGTCATGAGGAAGGTGACAAGTAACCGAGTAAATGCACTTTTTGAAAGAGTTGGCGATTGACAGAATATTAACTTTTATAGCAATTATTCAGTTATAGGATATGGTCTCTAAAATATTTAATCATCTTATAGACAAAATACTTGCGCCTCAGCAAACGTACGAATTTCAAATTCATATATATGTACCACACTACGTACACTAATACAAACCACTACAAAAACTATAAAACCACTTACCTACTTTAATCAAAATATGTTTATAAGCAGATTATGAAGTTCTATTTTATCCCCCGACAGAATAACACTAGGACTGAGTACGTAGATATAAAATATATAGATACAAATTTGAGCGAACTGTATTTTTGGCATCTGGGTACCTCAAAATGAAGTGTTATCATGGATCCGGCCTAGGTCTTACCTGACCAACTGCGGTAATAGCTTCTTCCCTTTACATGAAATTCGCTAAAAAGGAACAAGCTAATTGTTTATTTTGGAGAACGATTAGCTTTATTCACCTTTATTAATATTTACAACATTTTAACTTATTTCCATTATCTTACTATTTTGTTCCCGATCATATTGTACATTCTTTATTAATGCTGAACTCTTTAAAAAACGCAAGATCTACAGCTGGCAAACTGAGATATTTAGGAGGCAGAAAGACAGCTGATTCTGTATTTCCTCTTCATGGAGTAGAGAGGACTTACGAGTCAAACCTCTACTGGACAGCTACGATGACGACGGAATCGCTAGACCAGTTACTACTCCAAGCAATTGTGATGATTACTCCAGCTCTCAAAAACTAAACATCTGAGTGAGGAAAAAACTTTGGAGCTGCCAGTGAATCCACTCGCCAGACTCAAAGTTATTAATAGCTTTAGAAACGATCATATACATGGGTCAGGCAGTTGGAAACTATAAGAATGCCGAGTCGTTAACTTGAAATTTCTTCCAGATTAAAAATTATTTTTATGCATGTATGAAATAAAAAACTAACGACACTTCTCTAGGTTTAGAGACAACGATTTACTCCGTCCTCTTCGACGGCAAGACTACTGGAGTAAGAGCTTTATGGTCATCAGTCCTCCTAATAAACAGCGATATATACACATTTCTCCGGTAAAAATCTGTGGTTTTAATTTTAAAACTGACGTTGGTAAAAATGTTTATCTCAAGGGACAACTGTTCGAGTCAAATCCTGAGAAAGGAATCTTTCACAAAACACCCCACTTGAGTACTCTGAAACAACTATGATGAATGCTTTTTATATAGCAAACATGTCGAATTAAATCCAAAACCCACGCCTAAGTAAATCTCTCTAGGTTTGACAATATTATCAAGCTTCATAATTTGACTAAAATTTATATAATTTGACTACAATTTAAATATTTAGTTGTTCGTTTGTTAAGTCATAAACAAATTTACCAAATCGAACTTGTTTCGTCTTTACAACGTATTTTTATTTTACGCTTATGTATTAGCGTACACACATTGAATTCGTGAATTACTCACTAGCTAAACAAAATTTACACCTTTACTTTATTTTACGACACAGTATTTGGCCTTACATTTCCCTACCCAACCAAAAAATGTTATTAAGAAGTAAGAAAGTAAATAACCACTAAATGATTCTCCTTGAGACATAACTTTGGAATAAAAGGTTCAAAGACTGTGGAGAGTTCTTTGTTCAAAGTATTATTGATACTCCTCAATAATAGGTAATAAATAAAACAGCATCAACAAAAAGTATAAGTAGTGACACTATCCCATGAAGAGATCGAATATATGACAAGCCCACCGCTAGTTAAACAAATTTTGGAATTGTATTTTTCTATACATTGTTACTTATTCATTCTCATATTTAACGTCAGTGTTCCACGTGTTTCCTCTTCTCTTTTTATAAATCCTACAAGTGAGAGCGAAGTAATGGACACCATGAGCTCTTTAAAAATCAGTGGCTCTGCTGGCAAAGACGGCATGTCTTCAAGACTATTCAGACAGGTTGAGAATCTTGTATGTCCTCTTGCTCTCACATTGCTAATTCTTCTTTTGAACAGGGGGTATTCTCTGAATCTTTCAAATCCGCTGAAGTCAAACCTCTTCACAAGAAGGGCAGTGTCGTTGATAAAAACAACTATCGCCCTATCTCTAGAACACCAACCTTCTCTAAAGTTTTAGAAATACTTTTTCTCAACAGGCTTTACCCATTCTTGGTTTTTAATCATGTTATTTTTGATAAACAGTTTGGCTTCCGCAAAAACACCTCCACTGTTGATGCATGTTCAATTTGATTTCTACTGTTTTTAAAGCACTTGACGACAAAAAACATGTTTTTGGATTGTTCTTAGATCTGAACAGGGCTTTTGACATGGTGAACCACAGCCTTTTGCCGAAGAAATTGGAACATTTTGGTATTAGGGGTGTTGATTTGGGATTGGATTACTGCTTTTATCCTTAGGAGAACACAGGCAATGCAAATCAATTATATCGACCAACAAGGCTGTATTGCTTCACAGAAATCTGAAGAAGTAGTAGTTGACTCTAGAGTTCCTCAAGGGACGGTCCTTGGACCGATCCTCTTCTTGATGTTTGTCAATGAAATTTCTGGTAGTGTGCCTAGATGTAACCTGTGTCTGTTTGCCGACGATATCAGTACATCGCTCAGTATCAACGATATATCTCGAGAAAATCTTGAAATCAATACATTCTTTCAGAGTAGTCTTCTTCTTCAGTGATTGGCTGTAAACAAACTTTCTGTTAGTTCCAATAAAACTAAGTTTATTGATTTTAAATTAAGAAATTCTGATGGCATTTCTGATGGTTCAAATATTATTGTAGGATATTTTGAAATAGAAGCATGCAAAAAAATGATTTTTTAGGACTTACCATAGATTCTCGACTTGATTATTCCAAACACATTAACAAGGTCTCCGGTAGGTTGAATAGTATTTTTACTCTTCGAAGACTTGCTTGCTCAGTTCACTGATACTAGGGTTCTTCTAACTGCTTATTTTTCTTGTTTGTATCCACACATCAGGTATGGCATTCCAATTTGGGGTGCCGAATCAACTCGTACAAAAAAACTGTTTCGGTTACAAAAGAAAGCAATGCGACTGATTTTTGGAATAGCAAGACTTGGATTGTGCAGAGGTGTTTTTTTTCTGAAATAACTTACTGGCTTTCCCTGTATTTATATTTTTGAAACCCTTTCATTTTTGGTTAAAAACAAACACTTCAGATGGGCCACATTTCTTGGTTTAATTTTCGTAATGTTGGATCCCTGGAAATTCCCCGTCCCAACACTACCTTTTTCAAAAACCAGACTTTGTATGCAGGCATTAAATTATACAATTCCCTCCCATCCGATCTCATGGCAGTAACTGATGTGGGCAAGTTTAGGAGGAGGCTGAGATCCTTTTTGGTTGCTAAGGAATACTACAGTGTGTCTGAGTATTTTATTGACAAGAAGTAACTATTGTTTTTTACCGTTGACATAAGTAATTTTTTAATATTTTGAACATTGTGCTATGAATTAGTTATATTTTCTATGTCACATTTTTTTCATATGACGTTTATCAATGATTGTAAAAGTCGGATGACCATAAAGATCTGATTTCTGATTTCTAACTAAAGTTTTATCACGAGACTATTATTTGAGGGTCAATTGTGACGTTACGAAGTAACCTTCTATAACAACCGCACACAATTCTAATTTACACTATACCATTTGTTTTAAAATAACTGTTCAAATAACGATATTTTGTTTTGAGAACTAAACATTTTTCAGATAACTTAAAAATGTATAAATATTTAAACCAAAAAATTCAATTGAACATTTGTATTGACATCTTAAAGATATTAAAAGCACACTTAGGATCCATCAATTAGTTTTAGCTTATAAGTTTGTAGGTTGTTGGATTTATTTCATAATATATTTTTAGCCTTTGGCTATTTGCAAATACGTTTTATGAATTAGGACTAATTTAAAAACTAGAGCTGCAACATTTCATAGATTTGATATATTTAAGTTTACCATATAATAAATAAACCCCACATTAATGTATAATAGGCCTATCTAGGTAATAAGAAGGCTCACTAATTCATTCATGTAAACTGCTTCAAATTATTTAATTTTATTTATTTTTCAAAATTGATCTCATTCCAAATTTAATTTGATATAGTACAAGTGTTTAAAACAAGTGACAGTGTCTACAAGAACTTCAGGAACATATGGCAGTGACTAACATTATTGAGAACCATGTGGTACAATTTAAAAAAGAATTGAGTTTCCAAAAGTATAATGGCCAAGTGTTAGCTTTTTGTGGGTATCTACCCAAAATTAACATTTTTCCCTATAAAAAGTGTAGTGGAATACACCATCCACTCTTTTATTATGTAAGAAGAGTCACTGGCAAAGTTTTATCCCATTTTGCAAGGCCAAGAAGAAATGCCAGTGATGAACAATATAAAACTATGGTGAGACCCTTCCAACTTACCTTGTAGATTGCAGCAACATATAATTGATGTCCAATTTTCAAGTCTAACATCATTTCTAACATTTTGGAATACTTTAAAGTAAACTAAACACATCAACCTCAAGATTAATTCTCTGGACTTATACTTTTTATTAATTAATTTTTCAACAGACTAAAGTTTCAAGGCTTAGCCTATTTATTTCCTCAAGACTGAAAGAAGCCAATAACAGTGTATTACAAACTTTTAATTTCTGAGATCCTCATTGGCAAAACTTACAATGTGTCAAAATTCATATCATAATTAAACATTCAATTAAAATAAAAGATATTTTACTAAGACAAGAACAGACAGTCATTCTTGCCGCACGAGTTCCCCCCCCTGCAGATCCTATAAACATTGTGTAAACCCTGAGCACTTCATATATCAAATAATAATTATCTTATAGTAAAGTTAACCCTCGATATTTATGTGCCATAATTTGTGAATCCCTATTTTGTAACCTGAAATGTCAACTTCATTAATAAATCCATTCATTGTATTGTAAACCAGTTTTATTATTTGTAGTATAAACAGCCATTAATTATTGTCATGATCACGAAATGGAAGAATTAATTAAGCCAAGAACAGCTATTAGGTTATCTATGTAGCGAAACCTGGAACTGAAATAAAATGCAGTAAAATAGGAAAGTCAAAATAAAAAGGTAAACAAATAAATATCTCTCTATCTATCTATTGTTTATACATATGTTCACACTTATATTAAGCAAACAAGGTGTGTGTTTTGCAATTGGCGCTTCCAACGTAAGGCTTGAATGAGTGTCTGTTCTTAAATTTGAAGCAGTTAATTTAAGTAGGCATATTTGTTTAGAATAAGGAAAAATCAAGTAGGCTACTAAGAATTATTGTAAAGATAAGATTTATTCCCATACTCCATTTCCCCCCCACTACAATTGACAAACTTTATAGTGAAGTAAGATTATGCCCAAACATTATAACTTAAGACCTAATATCAACCCACCCCGTCGTTTAATCGAGTCACCAACAACAACAACTATGAGTTCCCCAAGTAACGAATCTACGGAATCACAGACGTCCGAAACACTTACTGCTTCTGACATTACGACATTACACGAAGAACACACTACTACAGTAAACATTCCCACGCAATTTAACTTCAACGACGACACAAACACGCCATTCCTTGGTTTCGACTTGAGTAATGAAGCAGACGACGTAAACAGTACAGACGCTTTACACGATAGTCCTGCCACGAACGCCATGACACCTGGCACAACCGGTGAAACCCCCACTCCCGCGGTTTCCATGACGACCACCGTTTCCCTGGCAACCACCCCTCCCCACCTCTCTATGTCATCACTACAGTCCCAGAATATACCGCTTGCGACTACACTAAACCCACTAAGCCCGCAGTCGACAACTAATATAAATCCCGCTGACATGTTGTCCCAAATCAGTATTATGTTTCAACAATTAGACATTAAACTAAACACAGTCCAAACCAAAATAGACACTAAACTAAACGCCGTTGACGATAAACTAAACGCCGCTGATGCTAAACTAAACGCTGCTGACGCTAAACTTGACACGAAATTTAATGCTGTTCATGCCGAATTACATAATCTAGGCCGCGCTCAAGTTAAATTTCAAGACGAAATAAACCAAATCCGACAAAGACAGAGTGAACAATCCATTAGAATCGAAGGAATTGAAACCAAATTATCCGCTGAGATCACCAAACAAACGTCTGATTTAAAAGAACATTTCGAAATCGAATTTGAACGACAAAGAAACGAGACTAACAATCTAATCTATTCTACTAACAATCAAATCCGTACCGAACTAATCACTAAAATGAACGAAGACGTAGGTGACGTAAACAATCAGATCAGAGAACTTAAAGATGAAACATTACAACGAATAGACGACACCATTGACCGTCACACCAAAACCACTCAAGACGTGTTTTTACCACTAATTCAACAAAATCAAATCAAAATCGAGCAGACCAAAAACGAATTTAGCCAACTAAACGAAATTGTAAACACGGAAATTAAACTCCTGAAAAACGAAATCGTACAGAAGTCAACTATCGTCCCTTCAACCATAAATGTTGTTTGCGGAAACAATGGCAATGCTGTCGACCAAACCATACCCAAATTTTATGGACGCGCATACAATCCTCAAGAATACTTGATTAAATTAAAAAAATACTACGAACGGAATAGTCACAGAAACAATTGTACTGATCTGAGAGAAAATCTGATTGACACAATCGAAGCCAGCTTCGAAGGTCATGCGTCGCATTGGTTCTCTTTGATAAAAGACGATATCAAAGATTGGAATGAGTTTGAAAATGCATTTTTGGCTAAGTTTTGGAATCGTTCAGTTCAGAGAGGAATACGACAAAAATTGGAGGTAGAAAAATTCCGGACGAATGGTAAACTGTCACGCTCCGAATACTTTATAGAACGTGTCATCACACTGAGATCTTTAACACCACCATTAAGCGACGATGAAATTGTATCCTGTCTCGCTGAACACTTCAGTGAAATAGTACAAGACGCAAGAAGAGTCCAAAACGCTAATACTATTCATGAATTCGAGTCACTACTACAAAGAGAGGACCTAAAGGACGCACAGAAGAGAGACAGACACAACTATTCAGCACATAACAACCGACCGACTTCACCCCAAAATCAACGTCAACCGAATTACCAAAACAATCAGAACGACAAGAGACCAAATAACAACAACAACTTCCAATACAACAACGGACATCAACATGGTAACCAGTACCGAAACCACAACATAAACCCACACTCCTACCAGCCTAGAGATAACCGTGCACAGTATCACCCCTACAACAACGGTTACAGAAACAACAACAACTACAACAACAACAACAATCACTACTATCGACCTCAACAACATGACAGGAATCCCCCGAACAACAACAACATACACAACTACCATTTCCCATCCCCACGACCAGGAACATCAAGTAATGAGAGAAAATATCCGTCACGTGAACAGCATAATGTCTGTACGACAATCCTAGAGAGGACTGACCCCAACCAAAAACCCCCATCACCTAACCCCACTGATACAGCGCTACCTTTAAACGGGTAAGCACTGAAGTAATCGAAGGCTGTCTTACGGATTTGTCACTCCCCTCCCGTTTGATGATGTCTTCAGTGCCCACACAACATATCGGACATAACAGGCCTAATAATACTAATGATACTAATATTATATATAATCCCATAAATAACGAGTATACTGTAAGTACGATCTGCTGCGACAGAGAATTTTTAATGAGAGAAGAATCTGATGTAAATAATAAATCCACTGATAAACAAAATTTTAACTGTCCAGAACTTAAAGTAAAAATTAACGATATATATGTAAATGCGTTAATTGATACCGGCTCTAACATCACGTGCATGTCAGAAAAATGGTTTGAAGAGAATAAACATAAGTTTAATAAATTTGAAGAACTGCCCGTAACCAATACATTCATTAAGACTGCAACAGGCGAACGATCGAAACGTATAGCGAAAATAATATTATTACCCATACAGATAGAGAAGCAACAAACTAATGTACAAGTTTTATTGGTTCCCAACCTAGTTAGACCATTCATTATAGGGATTGATTTGTTAAGTTACTGGGAGATGGAAATAAACTTTGAACATGAAACGATTATGTTGAAAATAAACAATAATGTTATCAATTTGAAGTTTGGAGAAGCGTATATTGAAGGTATATCATGTTACATCGTAAGAGATGAAAGCCACAGGCAAAATAACATTAACAATAATACTCATATAAATAATCATACTAATCAGTCTAATTATGATACCAATAATCCCACAACTTGTAGTATCTCTTATAATATCGTTCAGCAATCACTAAATAACAATGAATTACTAAAACAACAACAACAGAAGCAGTTAACCGATTTGTTAAAGTTACCAGAATGTATTCTCTGATGGTCCCGGAACACGTAACAGCATAAATTCAGACCATACTACATTAACGCATTGAAAAAGTACATTATCAGACCTGTGAACACCTGAATACATCATCATCGTGAACCCCACCAATTCCCTTCCCTTTGTTATGTTATAAATAGTTATGTTAGCATATAATATTCATTATGTTGTCATTTCAAAGTGTTATGTAATTTCCCCTATCAAGTGTTTTCCCCATTTAATGTATGTGTTTTCCCACTGTGTTTATATAACCCTTTACAAGTGTCTCCCTATTGCATGTGTCTCCCTCCCCTTCTTTCCTCCCCAAGACTCCCAAGTGACAAACCCGTTAGGATATGGACCAGAATAACAGTTTCCTCCCCCCCCTTGAATAAACAATTATTATAATATTTCTTCCAGTGAGTTAGTTTAAAAAAAAAAAAAAAAAATGTATTAATGTTAAGGAATAATAATGTCAAGTGGATATTCTCCCTACCAACCCCACTATGGACAGAGAAACCCATGAACATTTCACCCTTTTTTGTAACTTATGTCATGATATTCCATATTTGTGTTTAATGTTTAATTGATGTTATTTAATCCCAACTGTCATTCATCCAACGTTATAATTTTGTTATGTGTTAACCTTCATGTATTTTCAATGTTATCCAATTGTTATGTGTGTTCATGTTATCATAAATATTCATATTATGTGTACCATCAAATCCATTCATGTTGTTTCTAAATCTCAGCTTCATTTCATTCACTTCGACTTCTGCGGGGATCATTGCAACATTTCATAGATTTGATATATTTAAGTTTACCATATAATAAATAAACCCCACATTAATGTATAATAGGCCTATCTAGGTAATAAGAAGGCTCACTAATTCATTCATGTAAACTGCTTCAAATTATTTAATTTTATTTATTTTTCAAAATTGATCTCATTCCAAATTTAATTTGATATAGTACAAGTGTTTAAAACAAGTGACAGTGTCTACAAGAACTTCAGGAACATATGGCAGTGACTAACATTATTGAGAACCATGTGGTACAATTTAAAAAAGAATTGAGTTTCCAAAAGTATAATGGCCAAGTGTTAGCTTTTTGTGGGTATCTACCCAAAATTAACATTTTTCCCTATAAAAAGTGTAGTGGAATACACCATCCACTCTTTTATTATGTAAGAAGAGTCACTGGCAAAGTTTTATCCCATTTTGCAAGGCCAAGAAGAAATGCCAGTGATGAACAATATAAAACTATGGTGAGACCCTTCCAACTTACCTTGTAGATTGCAGCAACATATAATTGATGTCCAATTTTCAAGTCTAACATCATTTCTAACATTTTGGAATACTTTAAAGTAAACTAAACACATCAACCTCAAGATTAATTCTCTGGACTTATACTTTTTATTAATTAATTTTTCAACAGACTAAAGTTTCAAGGCTTAGCCTATTTATTTCCTCAAGACTGAAAGAAGCCAATAACAGTGTATTACAAACTTTTAATTTCTGAGATCCTCATTGGCAAAACTTACAATGTGTCAAAATTCATATCATAATTAAACATTCAATTAAAATAAAAGATATTTTACTAAGACAAGAACAGACAGTCATTCTTGCCGCACGAGTTCCCCCCCTGCAGATCCTATAAACATTGTGTAAACCCTGAGCACTTCATATATCAAATAATAATTATCTTATAGTAAAGTTAACCCTCGATATTTATGTGCCATAATTTGTGAATCCCTATTTTGTAACCTGAAATGTCAACTTCATTAATAAATCCATTCATTGTATTGTAAACCAGTTTTATTATTTGTAGTATAAACAGCCATTAATTATTGTCATGATCACGAAATGGAAGAATTAATTAAGCCAAGAACAGCTGTTAGGTTATCTATGTAGCAAAACCTGGAACTGAAATAAAATGCAGTAAAATAGGAAAGTCAAAATAAAAAGGTAAACAAATAAATATCTCTCTATCTATCTATTGTTTATACATATGTTCACACTTATATTAAGCAAACAAGGTGTGTGTTTTGCAGAGCTAAAGGTCTCAAGCGAAAGTCCCCTTAAAAGAATAGCTATCAAGAGGCACAAATAAACTCTCAACCGGAAAGAAATGTTCAACTTATAAATATGAGTAAATTGTAATATTTCAATAAACAATATACAGGATAATTTAAAAATAAACGTAGTTTTATTCTGTACGTGTGTAAAGGTGGCTCTGATACTGTATTCAATATTCTGGAGTGCGTCCTCGCAAGGTGCCACAGTAATGGCGCGGCTCTCTAGTAACGAGCAACTGGATGTGGTAATGATTTCCGCTCAACAACTCACTAGCCTAACAGACTAAGCAAAACAAGAAATAGTGTTCAAGTTAACGGCCGGCGGCATAAATACAGCCGTCAAAGCAGACCTATGCAACAAGCAAATTATTTTAATCAAGAACATTAAACTAATTAAAATTAGGACAGACACTCTTTTTAAATAGCATTCTTCCCTCTCTATGTAAAAAACTACAATTTGTGAAAAACGTATTATGTTGTTTTGGACATTACCGTCAACGTAATAGGGAATTGAGAAGCAAACCGTTACACTTTACGCTACTCTGACACATTACACAGCTAAACTTGATTACACTTTGCACATCATTAAACACTTTAGTTGTCATTATTAGACTTATGTACACATACTGAAATAGCTGAGTGTATGAAAAAATTAAAAATAATAAGTAAATATAAAGTAAGAAAATCTATCACATAAGGCTATATCCAATCTATCCTAAGGGAAAACATGGGTCATCGTGAGACAATTCATGATTAATTTAGGAAAATAGAGCGTGGCAGAGGTCCGCAGAAAGTGTTATCTTATAAAATAGGTATTTCATTAATTCTTACTTACACTACGTGATCCACCATTTCAGTTTGGTTAAAGAGATGTAAAAGCCATTTTATCCTAAGACTGTGTTTTCTAGAGTTACGTACCGTATTATTTTTCAAATCGCAATTTTAATATTTTTGTGTTTCCAAGTGGAAGAAATACTTAGAATCACAACTAATTTGAACAAAGAAAATGTACTGAAATATAATTGAGAGCTAAGTTTGACTTTACTCTACAATTTTAATTATTACTGTAGGCATGGTTAAAATTGTATGAAACTAGGATGAAGCCGGTGTTTTCTATATGAGTGAAGCTCGTATAAATGTAAATAACATAATGTGTTTCGTTTACTGTGTTTACGAAGTATAAGCTACTTAATTACTTTACTTGTACGACACCATTTCACATCATTCCTACGATATGTTATATTAATAACGGTCCTAGTTTTTAGACAGGAGACAAATTTAAATATTTTTGCAGATTGACTATAAGTTTGCTTACATTCAACTATTCTTTGATGCGTTATCCGTTGAATGTAAAAAATATTCGCAATTAAGTCTGCACCATTAAAAATCACATAACCATAATTTATTTATACTTAAATGGGTTAATTTACCTTTTTCCGTCAGTGATCCTACTCGTCTTCAATATAGGCATAGGCGACCGGTTTCGAGGTTAAAACCTCATCTTCAGGCTACAATTCAATAAGTCATTCACTCACAAGAGATCTCGAATATTAAAAACACAATTCATTACAAACATGACACGGACGCACGAAATAACAAAGAAACAAAAACTGCACATTGACATTGACCAAACTAAATAATCACGACGCGGCGCGGGCGGTTGTGTGGTCATAACTGGGGGCTGTATGTGTCCTCGCTCCCATCCCACTATCAGTGGAATGTCGAAGGTATTCTTGCCGCTTCTTATGTGCGATAACCCAAATTGCTGCGTCGTAGATAATGTTGGATGTAAAATATGTTATCTACGACGCAGCAATTCGTGCGTCGGTGTAATGTTTGTAATGTATTGTGTTTTTAATATTCGACGATCTCTAGTGAGAGAATTACATATTGAATTCTAACATGAAGATGAGGTTTTAACCTCGAAACCGATCGTATATATTGAGGACGAGTAGGATCACTGACAGAAAAAGGTAAATTAATCCATTTAAGAGTTCAGAAAGTGATCCTGGGCCATTTAAATCATGACATAATTTATTGCTTCAACGCTGTTGTTTGGCCTTGCGGTCGCTAAGGTTTAGCTAATGAACCGAATGAACCAAGCTAACAAGCTAGCTCGTTACACACTGGCTCCAGTTTTGAAGTAAGATTAAACTTTACTTAAGTGACGTTACTCTTTTCCATTTAATACAAGAAGTATTTAATTTAAATACATAATTTCCAGCAAATGATAAGACCTTCATTCAGTCCTATTGTTTACAAAACAATACTGAACATATAAAAAATTATAAAGATAGCTTAAAACAATAAATTGTTATATACCTTTCGACGCGACATCCAGTTCAAATAAAGTTGTAGTTTTGCGACCTGTAGGTTTCAGTACATCATGTTTGTGGTAACATCAAGCTCTAGCACAGGAACGTAGATCAAACCTTGGATGTTGTTCGGATTAAAATTACACATCACAGTTCACAAACATGGTTTATGTACAAACTACTTACTCAACGTTTGCTACGACATTAAAGCTGAAAACAGTCCTGTAAGATTATTGAGGATAATTCAAAGTTGGATTTTAAACAAATTAAAGAAACCGTTCGTTGTAAATTTAGTCGAAAGTTTTGTTTCAGCTGACTAATGAACCAACCCGACAAACTGGCTTGTTATTTATAACAAGTTAGCTTGTACGTCTGAGTAAATATTTTTGTTTAGTTTCAAAGTTCTTGAACCATTATTTGTGAAGTAACACACTTAAGACAGCGATACCTCAAGAATGTTTATAGATTTCTTATTAGGCGAAGCTATTACTGTTGTTAGCATATTAATACCCAAGCCAGGCCCTTAAATTTGTTCAAGTCCCTGTTTCGTAAAACACCGTTCTCAATTGTGTTTATATATACAGTGCGTACCAAAAGAACTTGCCAATTATTTTGTTTGATTTAATTAGTTTTTTTTAAATAAATATAATAAGGTATACCGATGATGTTTAAGGTAGTGGCGTAGCATTTGTACATAATTACTTTGGCTCATACACGCCATTTTAGGAGAGGGTATTTTAGTAGCCCCCAAAAACCTAAAACACCAACGTACGACATGTGGAAGCTCGTTTTATAAAGGCCAATGTAGGGGAAGTAATATACAATGCGAATACAATTCAGATTACTCTTACCAAAATTACGGCTAAAATACAATTCTAATTATACCATAATAAAGGTCTATAACAAATTTAAGATCGATTTCACCATATTGTCAAGGTGCGTGGCCTTCACACATTGCCAATTTGGAGTAGGCATCCCTCTTTTCGTTTGGGGGTGCAACATTTTTAAATTAACCTATAACAGCTTACTCTTTTAGTTTAGTATGAGGCGAGAAAAACGTTACCATAACACTAGTTCTAGCCTAAATTACGGCAAAAAAAACGAAAAAAGTACAAATAACGGATTCAATTGACTAGGAAATAAGGGGCACAGATTTTAGTGGCGACTTCAGTTTTTAATTTTAATTTTAGCAAATTTCCCCTATAGGGAAGAAGCTATTACCGTAGTCGGCATGGTAAGACCTAGGCCCGGGACCATGATAACTTTTCGTTTTGAGGTCCCCAGACCCCAAAAACACCATTCGTTCGAAACTGTATATATATATATATATATATATATATATATATATATATATGTCCGTGGGTGCGATAACTCTTGTAAAAAAGGTCAGATTTTGATGAAATTTTGTATAAACGTGTAAAGCAACATTTATGACTTTAAGTTCGAAAACCAGCCATATCGCTCCACCTTAAGGGGTATTTTGGGGGGCTTTGTATCCCAAAAATTGGTTTTTTGAACTTTTTACATATAATTTTTGAAAAATTCAAATTTTAGTTTTTACCATTGGATTCAGCTTTAAAAAACACACAATTTGGTATTTTTATCATTCCTCTACGTTAATCGGTTACCGAGATATTAAAAGTGCTAAACACAGTACGTTTTCTAATGTTATTCTTATGGAGGATAAGAAAAAAATTATATCTCGCTTCTTTATGAACGTATACTGACGAAACTTAGTATACGGCTTTATCTGATTGTGGTCTATTGATATTTGCTCAAAAAAATAATTTTTTTGCTAAAGGTTCCCGTAGCAGCAAACCTGCGTACTCAGCCCCCATGTTATTCTTATGGAGAGAAATTAAAATGCTATGTCTCACTTAATTATGAACATAAATTAATAAAACCTCTTATATGATATCACCTAGTTGAGTTATATTGATATTTGCTTGAATACCCATTTTTTTCGTTCCTTGTTGTAGCAAACCTGCGTACTCATCCCCCATGTTATTCTTATGGAGATTAATCAAAATGGAATATATCGCTTATTGATGAAACTAGGTATGTGGCTTCACCTAGTTGAGTTATATTGATATTTGTATAGAAACCCATTGTTTATGTTCCTTGTTTCAGCAAACCTATGTACTCATCCCCAATGTTATTCTTATGGAGAATAATTAAAATTGTATATATCGCTTATTTGTGAATATATTTTTATGAAAATTGGTATGCCGCTTTATGTGGTATTAAGTATATTATGCGTTGTAAATTCGCTGAGTACGCAGGTTTGCTGCGATGGGGGTATTTTATTGTTTAGCCACCTTTTTTACGCCATAGAGTAAAAAAATAGCTTTCATAGCATCAATTTATTCACCTTGCACATCTAAAGTAATAATTTACTGTATTTTGTAATTTAAAATATTAAAACCTTCTCCCAAAGGTGGGGGTGCCTTCCTAAAAATTAACATTTAAAACCTGAGTCCTTTATTAATGTGAAACCTTATTTGAATGATTAAAAATAAATAAAACATCAACATAAAAATAATTAGTAAGGACATACTGTATATACATACAGCCTACTTGAGTGTGTTCGTTGGTACAATGGAACAAAGTTTCTGAGTTCGATGAGATCTGTGATGACGACGGTTGATTTCATAAGTTTGCAACCAGAGAGTTAGGGGAATCAAAGGAGGGCGGGCTTAGTGTGAATTTGCTCATCTACCAGAATCGGAAAATAGTTCTGATGCGGGCCATTTAAAATATCATTGATCATAAAATATCAAATCATCTAGAACTAATTTGCTATGTAGAACTAAAATGATCGCAGATAAAAATCTGAAACAACTACAGCGGAAAGCCTACCAAAACATGCGATTATTTTGGAATATAAATATCATATTAGCGCACAAAAAAATTGTGTAATAAACTATAACTTACTTTTAAAATTGCAATATGCTTTAACACCTTTGTGTTTAGAATTGTTGTGCTGCACAAGTCTCTGGTTAGGAGTTGAAAGGGGGAACTGCGACTATCACTTTTTTAAGCTATGTTTCTACACTCATTGATCAAAGCAGTTTTTAATATGATAGGGAGGAATTGGATTGATTGATACGAGTATACGCGCTGGGCTCTTTCTTTGAATTATCTTCTTTACATTTATTTCTAGTGGGATGCATAATGCAAAAGAGTTTTGCATTGGGTATTGTTTTTTTTACTGTAGTGCTTCTAAGCTACTTTAACCTATTTATAAGTTCATAAGTTTAGTTTGTGGCGAGATTATGTCCCTCCACTTGATGTGCATCTAGATGTACTCTTCGGATCTCTTGAGGACCGTTCTGTGGTGGAAATAAATTATCACAAACTACCGTTAAGTTTCAGAGCTACGAATAAAGTAATAAAATATATGTTTATGATTATTTAAGAAGACGTTAGGATAACACTCAAAAAGAAAATTGTTTTATTTTCAACAAATCTGTAGTTTAAGAATTTCTCATAACCCATAGATCCCATATATTGCATTACAGTAACGATTTATAGTTATATTGGCAATGTGTAGATTTTTCATGATTATACAGCTCAAAATTTATACCAAGCTATAAATGTAATTAAAAGTGACATTTGAAGTGTGCATTCAAGTGCCATTTTATATACTAGAATAAAATAAAGAGCCTCTAATGTTAAGTAGGACTTAGGAAGTTAATTCTCCTAAGCTCATCACGTACTCGCTTGGAAAGTCGGCTATGTTGAGCAAAGCAGAGATAAGAAAGTGACAATACCTTACATTCTCTTGCATTACTTTACTTGTGTAAAATGTTAAACGTTTCTCCCTATTGTGTGCTAAATTATTAATCTAATACCGATTTATAATGTTTGATGTTATTCCAATTGAAAAACACGGATGGGCAAATAAATTGTAATATTCTGATACAAAATTAAAGGTAATTTAATATACAAATTAAAATATACAAAAGATGAGTATATTAAAGGAAATTATAAGTTTATTAGTTTTCGCAGCATACTCCAACACTTTCCACAATTCAATTATTATCAGAGAGGTAGAGCGTATATTACAGTCTAGATATCAAACGCTATATGGACACATGAACAGTTTCCTTTGCCCAGATTACAAATACAGTTATCTCCCTTTTGTGTCCAACCACCGGAGCAAGAGCGTATTCACTCATTAACACAAAGGGAAGCCGCGACATCAACATTCATCACACACCACGCGGTGACATGTCAACACAGCCGTGGTGTTGGAACACTAGAATCCCTGATGACGGACAAATATTGTTCTGCCAAACGATTCTGTGTGCAATATGTTTATTACGATTTTATCGAATTTTTTTTCTGAGATTGTTATTTTCCTTCTTAACATATTTATGACTGACTTATTCCCTTTTGCATGAATTGTTTAAAATAAAGTGTATTTACGACTGTATTTATAGCTAAATCTAAATTAGTTCTAATAGTAATTATGATATGAGCTCACCAGACATTGCATTTACATGCATGCGTATTTAAAACTTACATACTGAGTTTTACTTGAAACATCCTGTCCCACATACTCCTCTCATGTAGCGTATCTACTGGAACACTCACTTTTAAAACCATGGCATCTTAATAGTTCTGCAAGCTATTTGCTTTGACATTTAATTAATAAATACTAGTTATTCCAGGTAAGCGTTTTGTCTGTAAGCTAACAAATTTTAGTTCTTATCGTATTGGCTCAATATTTGAAAAATTGGCTCGAGTTATTTTGTAGATAAAAATTAAGCTGCCAGTTGTAATAATAAAAGTAAGATCAAACACAAACAACAGCCTAATTACCTAATTCAACAGCTTTGCAAGTAAACTTATTTCGGAATAAAGTCGAAAAATAACGTTTATCCTACTACTTTTTACGTCTACAAAAAAGTCTTTTTGAGCTATATTACCATCCATTCTTCTCCTTTAGACGAAAGGTAGAGGCCAGGAACTTCTTCAGCTGCAATTAAATCCCAATGGTCTTTTGTGATGCATGCATTCAGTTAATTTGTTGTTGTAATTTTCTCAATGCATATCACATAGAAACCATTAAAATATAAAAAAAAACAATTACACATGTTTAACAGCTAACAAGCTCATTATTTTAAACAAAGTAAATAATAAATTAACCCAAAACACATTAATTGAAAAAATATAGTTCATGGCGTCATGCGTGCAAAGCAATATTAATACTGTGAGCGGCTATTTGCCTCTTCTCAAGTGTTCCAAGCAGTTGACTGCGCCAACTGTCTGGAAAAGCTGAGCAAACAATCCGCCCCACATATGAGGGTCTGATATCCGCACTCTGCCATCGTATCCATTTTTCTATTTATATTTAAATTTTGTAAAATCGATTTACTAAAGCACTAAATATCTAATGTAAAGGTAGTTTGATGAAAATAAATATTGCATGTTGTTTAAGCACACGTACAACTTTACAGAATATACTTTAAAACAGGTTATCGGGTGAAGGAGATGTTCATATTTATAAACTGACTTTGTCTAATGAGCCGAGTGTTCCAGACTAACAAGTTAGCTCGTTATTTAGTGACTCCTGTTTCACAAGTGACTCTCATCCCCTGACTTATTAGACGAGCAATACCTAATTATTCAACTTAGTTGTCTCATGATTCATGCTGAAGCACGAACGGACGCATTTTAATTTACCAAGCTTAATTTGCCTTTTTGATTAAGCTTTAGAAAATTCACTTTTAATTATTTAACTAACTTGATAATATAATCACAGTTAACAAAGTTCTGTCATCTAAACTATCAATTATTCATACATCCTGAGCTTTCAGTTTATTGGAATCAAAACGTAAGGGGCGCTCTACCATGAAGAGAGAGGCCAATCAGAGAGAGATTCGTGTCAAAAGCATACCGATGTTGCTGATTGTCACTAAGGCCTAGCACAGTTAAGCCTGATTGAAAATCGAAATAAACTATTTAGTGAAAATTTGAATTAAAAAGTAAAATGGTATCACAACACTGACACATACTTTTAACCATGTGCAACCATCTATTAATCAATGGTTTACTTTTTAATTTAGATATACTGGGTATAAATTAAATATATAGTGATTGTTCTAGTGGAATATTTTTAATTTAAAAAAGGTGCATCAAATCCCTCTATAGGGAGGCCTAACAGAGATATTTTGCTACATACTGTTGTTTTAAAGAGAGGACATCTCCTCCCCCAGAGTTAGGTGATAGGCTAACACATTCCGAATATTCGGTCTATCGATCAAAGTTAGATTAATCTACATCCAAAGTTTAATCTAAAAATAATTGTAAAAAAGGGTGAAATAAAAACACACCCTTAACACACCTTTTATTTTAGACTTAATAAATACTTTAAGTCTAAAGTAGACTTAATGTATTGATCTCTCTAAAAGTAACATTGGGCAACATACTATATTTACAGCAAACTAAGCGTTCCGATTTACTTCAAAACTAACTGTCATAGGAAAGAACCTTCTTCTCCATAGGGGAAATTACTCCAGACTTGCGGCTGGTAATTTGGTTAAAGACTGGAAGATAATCAATTTATTTAACCAAAATAATTGAATCATTACCCTATACATTTTAATCTTCTGGTTTTATTGGTTTTGGGGGATATTAACCGTTCAAAATTTAAAATAAATGTCTATATATACCATGAAATTGTACCTTCATACAAATTTCCTGAAAATCTGGCCTTTGGCCGTTTTAATGCCCATAAGATCCTGTGTTGAACCAGGATCACTCCACAACGTGGGGCCTGATATCCCTCTTTAGCGATAGTGTTAATGTGGACAGCAAGCCTCAAAGAATAATATGAGAGTGTAATCAAAATTAAAATTATTTATAATTTTATTTTGCCGTTATTTTATTTAGATACATATTTGCAATCTATACTCTTGAGATAATTCTAATTTTGATCATCGACAGTTAAATGCACCGAATATTAACTACGTAAACATAGTTATTTTCCTTATAAACATCAGATCCAGTTGATATAGATAAATTATTAGTTCATTTCATTTTGATTCGGTCTAAATTTTAGTAGTATATGTGATACTAATGTTTTACAAAAAATGTTTGGACTTAGTAAATGACTAGTAATTTATATTGTGGACTTCTTAATATGTAATCAGAAGTGTACATGTCCAAAGTATTGAATAGAGACCATATTTATTTTAATACACGAATACGTACCTTGTTTTCTTCGTTAATATTGTTTGATTCTAGTTAAAAACATACTACGGTAATCCTCGACTACACTGTAAGTTACTGTAAAGTTATAGTAGTTATAGTATAGTAAGTTATAGTAAACACCATAAAATGGGCCGTGTAGCATATGTATGGTGGAGCGGGAGGTAGTATGAGGAAAGTTACTGCTAGGAGAGCAATCAACGTTGTGTTGGTGTTTCAAATTATCTGCAGATGAAAGTTTGATGTTAGTATGTGTAGCGGGGTTACATATGATGGAATACAAACATCAGGATGAACATTAACGGGACGATTTCATTAGTGTAAACTTCTTAGGAGAAAATCACTTTAATCAGGAGAACATTTACAGCAGACTTTGCCTTATTGGTTCATTATTATTTTTATTTCGGTGGATCGTGTAAACACTTTGCTCTTGGGGAAGATATAGTAAATTTATTATTTATTTATTTCAGTAAAACCGATTTCTCATGTAGAATCACCATATACAAAATTATAAAAATGCATTTTTCTTAAATTTGCCATCAGAACACGTCTAAGGTTTGTTATCTACAGTGTTTAAACTTCTACAACTGATATTTACATAAATAAATAGACTTGTTAACTTTGGGGAAAATTGAAGAATCATAAACAGATAATACATAGACACGAAGCATTTCCAGTGGTGACTATGTTTATTGTTTTCACAACGGAATTTTAGCGTAATATGTTTCATAAAATGCCTAAATGCTATATGACCAAAATATTTGCTAAGCGTAATGCAGTAAATTACTAATTTAATTGATTTTGGTTATGCATTACGGTAATAATCATACACATGTATACACATTGACGATCTGTTATATAAACTGCTTGAGTCCGCAACAAGTCTTTGTTAAAAAAATATTAAAACCCATTTATATCACATCAATTAAATCTTTGTTTTTCCTCCTATTTCTATCTAAGACATTCTTAAAACCCTTGTTTAAAAAAATAAAGGGAATTGTGGGCGGAGGATAAATTATACCTCTTTGTTCGGTTAATTTAAATAGAATTTTCGTGTTTGGACCTTTAAGCCATCTTCAGCCTTAAAGGCTTTGTAATAATTAGGCTGTATAAACTTCACAATGAAATCACAGCTTTAAACAACATTGCAATTGTATGCCAAAGGTCATCATCTATATGCAATAAAAATGCATTAATTGCTGATTTTATATTATTTACTTATGGATCAAATTTTTAAAGCAGTGCTTGCTTTGGGAAGTTGAACAAAGTATATTTAAAATACCATTGATTACCAAGACTAATAGTACAATCAAAATGAATATTGAATTTCAGGATAACGTTAAATATGTAAAATAATACCATTAAGAATATTAAGCTATGTTAAAGCTTTCAGTACAATTTATCGTTCAGTACATGTTTAAGGTCAATAACTCAAGACAGCTTCCAACATATCTGTCCTGGATATTTTGCAGTGGCAGATCAGTTAAAGACATAGTTCATATAAAATATATTGAAATGAATATAATATTTTTGAATCCAACTAAAAAAAACGCTTTTAACAACTTGTTTTTTTCATATTGCATCTAATTTAACAGTAACTTCTAAAATCGAAATATAATTAACGGAATGTTTTGTAAACTAATGCCGGAAAAAATAAGCCGGCTTCCGTTTAAGACTACTACATTCGAGTTATTAAACTGAATCCCTTTTTTCGCACCGGGTACGAAGGATGGATAATTCCTCAAAATTATTCTTACTTACCGGACGTTTAGGCATATTTTTAATTTAAATCTTCTATAAGTATGGTGTTGGTAGATTCAAACATTACATGTATTAACTTTGAATGATGAACGATTCCTGCTTGTTTTTTTCTACTCTATATATAATTAATTAAAAAACACAAAGCAAGAGGAATGAGAACCAAATGCACGTCCGAGTTGAGGCGACGCGGCGGCGGCGAAGGTGGCAATTATCATGATGAAAGTCCCTTTTAATTTACTAGGAAATGTTTCCTTATGACGCAATTTAATTACGTTCCATCTTGCTTTGAACATTCAGCACGACGATCTACTACTTACCAGTATATCTTGTAAACTTTATTGAAGTAGCTTAACATTTATTAATTTTAAAAATTATAATTTTTAAAACAATTGTAATTAATAATTTAAATTTGATTCATAATTATTCTAACGAAAAATCCTTATTTGGTTTAGGGTAAAATGTTTTACATTAAACTAACAATAAATAGCATAAAATATTAGCTACTTTTATCGACTTATTGCTGTATGAAGTCAATGGCTAATGTGACGTCATACATTGAATGTTTGCTTTTGATTTATCGATCTACTAATGCGCCCAGAAACTTAATTCAAAAATGAGTAGAACAGAACAATGACTGAGTTTCTTGTAAAACCGCAATTCTGTGGTCGCTAGAGAAAACAATCTCAATTGTGTTGGTTTTTTCCGATATCCTCTTCTAAGGTTCTTGGTGGGAAGTAAATAAAACCACAGTAAATTTTCTAAAGTTTAAAGTAGCATTGATCAAGAAAAAAATAAAAACCCTTTCAGGCAAAATACCCTATTTGAAGCAAATTGGAGAAAAATCTTAATTTTGTTTTCAAAAATTAAAATAAAGTGACCATTGTCGATTGATTGCTTTTACTAAATCAAGTCATTGTGGAGGGGGAGGGGTGTGTAGAAGTTTACAAATTTTATTGATTGACAATATAAATTGAGTGGACGAGTCAGTGAATTTGCTGTGCAAATTTAATAAAACTATGTTTACAGAAGTCGAACATTTCTGGTGTTTTAAGATGACCTGACCACTATTTGGCCTATTAATAGTTTACTTTTTTTGGGGGGTGGGGGGAGATAGTAACGTAACATTTATTTCGATAACAATTAATAATTATTTAATCCACAGTTTTTCACTGGTGTTGGAGCAGGAACGATCCACCTCTACTGTACATACAACATTCTTAGTAAACTGGAACATTGGGGACTCTTGGATCTTCATTTATACAGCTAAGTGTAGTGTTTTAAATATGTTTTATTTGAAAGTTAGATTTGTAACAGCTGATTATTGTTTTTATTGGTGTTTTGGTTGTGAATAAAGATGAGTTTTTATATGCCAATTATGTTTAAGTTATTTAACGTTTAACAATTTTAAAATGGTGACAAATAGTGGGAAGGGTAACCGGAGACAACCAAACACAGATGAGGAAATCAATCTAACTGTTATTCAACCTGTTTTATTTAATTTTAACAAATATGATGAGGAACGTGAGACCTGAGAAGCTACTTGGTAAGACTGAACAATTTTTTTGAGCTGAATGGATTTACATCTGAAGTGAAGGAAAAACAAAAAGTGAGTGATTTGGTAAACTTATTAGATCCGAAAATATCCCACGACCTGAGAATTAATGTCCAAATAATCCATTAGAAAAACTTATCAATCTTTGAACCTAGAGGTAGCTCAACAACACAAGTTTTCAAAAAAGGTTCAAAAGCCTGGTGAGTCTGTGATCTGCTTTGCAAAGGATCTGAAAGCTTTATCTATTAAGTGTGATTTTAGATGCCCTTAAAAACCTTTACAGGACTCACCTTTCTAGTGTGAGTGGTTGTAAGTATTTCTCCACCATTGGTATTTCTCAAGTATATTTAAACATTACCATGGATAGTGAGAGTGCCAAAGTACAAGCTATCAGCACTCACAAGGGTGTTTATGCAGTTAATAGACTAATGTTTGGAACCAAAAATGCTCCTGCTGAATGGCAAAGGTTCATATCTCAAGTTCTTGAGGGTGTTTCGGGGGTTACGGTTTTTTATGATGATATCAGAGTTGGAATTAAAACTTCTGAGGATCAAAAACACCGGTTGAGGGAAGTTTTCAAAAGGTTGTCTTACAACAACTTGCGTGTAAATAGTAATAAATGTCAATATTTCAAAGCTAAGATTCCATATCTGGGGCATGACATATCACATAACTTAAATGCAAAGATAACGTAGACGCAGTGGTTAATGCACCCAGACCTCAGAATAAGGATAAACTAAGAAGTTAGTTAGGTCTGGTAAACTACTACGGACGGTTCTTCAACCAACTCTCAAGATTGTTGCTTCCTCTGTATGAACTAATAAGAAATGGAAACAAGTTTTTTTTGACCTTAGAGTGTGAAAAGTCCTGGGTCCAGACAAAGATTAAGATTTCATCGGATAAGGTTTTAGTTCCATACGACCCTGATTTACCAATCATCCTATCGGTGGACGCAAGCCCAGTAGGTCTCGGAGCTACTCTCTCACACTTTTTTGGATGGATCAGAAAGACCAATATATTTTGCTTCCAGAAATCTCTCGTTGGCAGAACAGCCGTATTCACAAATTGATAAAGAAGCTACAGCTTAATTCTGGGGTGTAAAAAAGTACTTTCAATACCTATTTTCTAAGAGATTTGTGTTGAGAACTGACAATAAACCACTAGCATCAATCTTCAATCCCTCAAAGTAATTGCCCCAAATGACCACTCAAAGACTCCTCAGATATGCAATATATCTACAGGGTTTTGATTATGAGGGTCAACATGGTTCTTCTAAGGAAAACGTCACAGCAGATGCCCTTTCAAGAGTAACGGTATTGGGAAAGAGTGATGCAAATTTCATGGACGACATACATAAAGCCTGCTTATACCAAGTTTGACAAATTAATGATGTATTGCCAGTAAAATTGGGAGAAATCCAAAAGTGGATCCAAAAATACACAGTCTTGCGGGAAGTGTTTGACTGTGTATTGAAAGTTAATCCTTTGGTTCATAGCGATTACAAAAAAAAAAAAAACAGAGTGAAGAACTCAGTTTGGTAGATGGTTGCTAACTTAGAGGTGAAAGACTGATTATACCACCAACACTAAGAAAACAAATTTTAAAAGATTTACATTCAGGACATGTTGGAAGTGTTAGAATGAAAGCCCTCACTAGAAGCTTCGTTTGTTTGCCTGGAATGGATCTTGCAATAGAACAATATGTGAAAAGTTGTAATCCATGTAAAAGAAATCAAAAGGATCCTGCCCAAGTTTGGCATCCGTGGAAACCAGAAAATGCTCCATGGAGAAGACTGCACATTGATTTTTTAGGCCCAATATCGAATCAATATATAGTATTGATTGTACATTCTTACTCTAAGTGGTTGGAGGTTTTCCCAATGACACAAGCATCTTCCAAGAAAACTATTGAGTTTTTAGAGGATGTGTTTTCAAGATTTGGCCTTCCTACAACACTGGTAAGTGACAATGCTGCTGCTTTCAATTCGGAAGAGTTTCAACGTTATTTAAAATTTAACGGGATTTTACAATACACGACTGCGCCATACAACCCACAGAGTAACGGTCAGGCGGAAAGCTATGTTCAGGAAGTGAAGAGAACCCTAAGAAAAGTAGTAGACGAAGGTAGAACTGTTAGAGATAAGCTTCTAAGATTTCTCATTTCACATCGCCGAACTCCTACCACAGTGACAGGAAAGAGCCCGGTAGAACTAATGTTTGGGAGAAAACTTCGAACTTCATTAGATGTAATGATACCTCTTAAGAGTTAAAATCAATTTATTGCACAAGAAAATAATCAGGAACTCCGAAACAAACAAATGAAAATGAATGAAAGTTAATGGAACTTAAAGGGGACATGGTGTTAATCAGAGGATAAAAAAATGGAAAACAAATTTGGAAGAAAAGGAAGAGAAAAAAGAGAATAGGAAAAGTGATGTATTGAAGTTGAACAAATGATTTGGAGACGTCACGTAAACCAAAACCGAAAGTTGTAAACCTAAGCTCACAATCCTCAAAACTGAAAAATCACATATTTGGTTTTACGGGGGAAGAGTTGTAGTGTTTTAAACATGTTTTATTTTAAAGTTAAATTTGTAACAGCTGATTATTGTTTTTATTGGTGTTTTGGTTGTGAATAAATATGAGGTTTTACATACCAATTATGTTTAAGTTATGTAACGTTTAAATATTTTAAACTAAGGACAATTAATGTGCAATATTTCGTGGGTGTACACATTTTGTTGGTTCTCTCAGCCTATTTTGTAATGTTTTAAATGTACAAAATACAGTAACAGTTTTACTTTAAAGCTGCTTGTTCATGGAATTTTGTAAGTTATATGTAATTTGATATTTATCGAAAGGAACTTGTTTTCATAAACCCAGCTTAGCACACGCTAAGTCATGTATTAGTATTTCACGCTATTGCATTGTTTTTTTACGAGTACAGACATTCCTAGAACTTTCAGACAAAACTGAAGAATCAAATATCTGTTGTACTAATAAAATTATTATTTAAAAATGGGTTTTGAAAAAATCCTTCAATGTTCCGCCTACTATTAACAGCACATTAATGTTTTCATCAGAAATCCTGATTGACTGTTTTCAAAATATTGCAGTTAATAGTTTTATCTTTTAAAATACCTAACTTTTTCCAGCTTGTAATATATATGTTTAAATTCCAATAATTTGTAATTTGTCGTTCCAGTCACGATCACAGACATATCGGATCTCATTACCAGAAGTCGGACGTATTGACTCAGAACTAACGAACACGGAATCAATCAGTGAACGGAAGACTCGGAGAAAATCCCGCTGACTTTGACTACCAACCCGTAAACGAATAAAGTCAACTGAAAAAGTTTGTACTGCAATTTAAAAATCGCTGAGAAACGTTTGTGCAACGGTATTTTCTGTGTAATAAAAGATTAAAGGTATTATCTGTCATAGACTACAGTTATAATTACTAGGGTGGATTTAACCAACCTCAGACAAAAAATATATGTTATCTTATGAAATGGTGTTTGAGTTAAGGGAATCTTGCCTCTTCCGCCAATGTCACGATCGATGTTTATCCTCTTCACGCAGCGACATACGACTTCGGTTCCATGCAGCTCGGCATTGGACAAATTATAAACTATTATATCACAGTTAAAATTCATAACCAAGAGGAAGAATGTTTTATCCTGAATGTAGCGATTCTTTACTCAGGTCCGGCGTCTAAAAATACATCAAATAGTCGTCTTATTAATAAAAAACGCTTTATTATACAAATATTGTGTATTATCAATGTACTTTGTGATATCCTGAGCGATCCTAAGACTTTGTCTAATGGAATACAAGCTTGTTGAAGTCTGGTTTTGATTGACCTAATACAGTTTGTAATCAGTAAAATGAGCGCTTACTTCCCAATAAAAACAAATAAACAGTTCTTTTTAAAACGGAATAATATTAAAATATAAGTACAGCCGCCAGCATTGGAGAAATGCTGATGCGTATTAGAATTTTAAATAAAACTGATAAACTGAAATGCTGTAAAATCAACTTTTCAATCTCAGGCATGAGCAAACTAGTAGTTCGCAGCACTTTATTGTAGCTGTTGCGTTCGAGAAAGACTATTAGCAATTTATTAAATTTAACTATTGAATTTTAGAACAATTTATCAGACTCAATACACTGTTTTAATTCAACATTATCCGGATAAAGTAACATTTTAACTGAGATAAATTAAAATTTGACTCTTTAACTATTGTGGATATTTAGTTTTCTTTGTTTTTCTAATTGGACCTACCCGGTACAACTTTAATTATTAACTATATATTAGAGATAACTCGAACTGTAAATGCTATAGTACGCTAGTTTTCCTTTTCTTAAACTAATGGCTTCTATTTTTAAATTATGTGCAGTTTTTAGCACGGATTTATAATGACAAACTAGTTGTTATTTTACTAACGTCGTCAAATCAAATTTTGTTCGTAATAAACGCGTTTCGGCGCTAGGACTTCATCAGCATCCATACACTGTAAAGTAGATTACTCATACGATCTGCGGTACGTATGTCTCGTAGCAAACTGCGTCATGTTTTATACTAGTTGTTTGTTTAATCGTGTGTATGTTCGTAATGTATGTAAATATTCGTTTTTTAACCATATGACGCAGTTTGCTACCTAGACCTACGCCACGCAGATCGTATGAGTAATCTAGTGTACAGTGTATGGTTGCTGATGATGGCCTAGCGCCGAAACGCGTTCATCACGAAAAAAATTGGATTGACGATGTAAGTAAAACAGCTAGTCTATTTTTAAAGTTCATGATGTGCCATTGAAGAGTTGGTTTAATAATATAAAAATGTATTAATTATAATTAAAAAAAATTTAATAGTTAAAAAACCGATATTGGCCAATATATCAATTTCAGACGTGTATTTCATAAAAACAAATGAACATTTCAAAACGCATTTTGGAAGAAGGTGCTTTTAGTTCTTAGAAATAAAAATAGTAATATGTTTAGTTATCAACCTTTAAATTATCCCTGAATTTCAATATGGTATAGCAATATATTTGTTTCTTAACAACTGTTAATAACTTAACACGATTCAATGTACAGACACTTTCATTTGCAAAGCTGCACGTTAAATATTCCACAGTTCATTACTCTCAACAGTTCAGATCAATCAGAGTTGACGTGTGGTGAACAAAGTAACGGCGCGGCATTGCCTCGCACAAACCAATCAGCCCGATGTTGGTGTAGTAAGTTAAGCAAAAGGCAATGTTTGTCAGCATGCACCGATGTGAGAGTGTGATCGAAAACAAACACGTCGTAGTTGAGGTGTTAATTTGGCTTACGTCTGGTACTGCGGGTTTGTACTATCCATAAACGGTTTTTAAATGAGACGAGCCATCCCTGTGCTAAATGTCGCTTTAAAGTATTCGTTATATTCGTTATAGTCATGAGACGACGTAGTATAATTCAAATGAAGGTCAATTAGATCTATAAAAGTCGCAAGTGTCATATTCACATATTTTAATTTTTTAATGGCTGATCTGTATGTATAATCCCCTCATTACAGTGCCATATTCGTTTACAGACATTGATATCGATATACAAACATTATAATGATAAAGCTATATGCTGGATACTGTTATTATTGACTTCTGCGCAAAGTTAATTTTTTAAATCACATTGACGCGCCAACCACCAAAATTCTTTAACAAAAGTCGTTTACTCTGGTAACATTCACGATCTAAAATAACTTTTAAAAGGCATATTAAGCTATTTAATTACTTGTAAAACTAAATTACTTACGTATTCAGAACAGCTTAAAATTACCTCATTAAAGTTTAATAAGAAAATGTTTTCCCCTAGAAAAAGGAAAATAAAGCAAAGTTACAATAAATCAGATCGAGACGTAAGGGTATATTAAATTCACAAGTTCCAATTTGAGATAATAACTAATTACTTTCGTCTTAAAAAGTGTTACTAAATCGAGAAGAGAATAAACATAAATTGTATAAAACAGCAAAAAGTTGCTTATGTGCACGATATATTCTCAAAACAACTTTTATATTCTAATGAAGTACAATAATATACATAGAGCACAAGTATTGACAAGCAGAACAAACATTTTCATACCTCAAAAACGAGCAGCGGCATTTAGAAATCTTTCCTCCAATCCAGAATTATGATCAAACTTCCTGAAAGCCTCAAAGTAACAAAAAGTCTCAAAAGTTTTAACAGTTTTAAACAACTTCTATTGAAAACTTGTATTTTTATTTATTAAATTCATTATATTGTAAACATAATTTAATAAACTATAGTAATATTTCCGTTCCGGTAAATTTGCATACTCGAAACATTTATTATGGTATTTGATTAGAAAGAAAATTGTAAAATAGTTTAACAGTCTGTAAAATATTTTGTGTTCGTTTGTTAGTATAATTAAAATATTTGACGTTTGTTCATGTAAGCTCAGAACTGTATCTATATTGTATCTTAGCACCTGGATATATCAAGTTATAATGGTCTCAAGCCACACCTCCTGCGGGACCATCTTTTTCCGCAGGAAATTCGCTACATTTTTAATGCGATTATATATATATATATATTGCCATTTTTAAAATTCGAAGGTTATATTCAAACTATAACTGGCATTTTTAACATAATTAAAACATTATTAAATATACCAGTTAACCTTAAGGATACAAAAGCTACAATTTACAAAATGAATATTGAAAGCAATCGAGAATTGGTAATTAAACATATGACAGTGCTCACCATAATTGATTCCTTTTCTGAATTAAGTAACGAAAATTGTTATTGTATTAGTGGCGTTGCTTTACGTATACAGATTATAAATTGGATAATGCTTCTGCCATACCCATAACTTCTGATTATCAAACTTTACATAAACCGCACGCACAAACTTGAATTTACTTTTCCCAAGACGTTTGATCTAACAGATTGTGTTCATAAATACCCAATTTCTCATTGCAAAAATATAATATAAATTTAAATCTCCCCTTACCTCGCTAAACAGTATTTCTCTATTACAGAAATATTCTATTCTCCTATCAAATAAAGTTCCTTTAAAGTTAGACCAAACGAACCAATTTGAAAACCAAACCAGCCAAACATTGCGTTTGAGTTTGGTGAAATATTTATTTTTGTTTTTAGTAACTATATTTAATGTTGGTATTTTTAAATGCCGCTTTAGATTTCAACTCTAAACAGCTTCAAATCAATACAAATTTGATTTAATTCCAATTAATTGCGTTAGATAAGTTAGAAAATCAGGTAAACTAAGGTGTACTAACTTAAATCATCACAAATAAGCAAGAAAGACACTTATCCATGTGAAATATTATCAAACCGTATCAGTGGGACAAATTAAAAACAAATATCCAACCCTCCCGCACCCGGGATGCCCTCTTTCTGAATTAAAGTCCTTCGGATGGTCCCATCAAGAACCCAAAATAGTTTTCTTACACACTTATGTATGACTGTGAAAAATTGATTGAATGATCGTTAAATAATACTTTTAATTTCAATTATTTTTCAAACGAATAAGCTTGGGAAACATTATTTACAACTTGAGTTCCACGTCTTTCAAACCTAAAACAAAAATTCTAAATGATGAATTGTTTTTTAAGCGGATTTTAATGTAACAGAAATAAGTTTACCAAAGAAGTCCACCAACAAATTTAAACATTATTTTTGAATAAAACCCCTATAAGGTCAAATCAATTGGCCCAAAATCGGCAGCTCTTAAGAAAATAAAAATGTACCTCTGTCTCAAATTTCACGCCTTTATCACTTTTTTTATTCACATTTTTCTATTCTGCCCCACCATACAGTATATAAAACGTCTAACCATGAATGCAATAATAATGTTACATACCTGATCTTGACCTAGCCCGACCACAAATATTATTATATAAGTGCGCGAAAGGCATTAAATCATTTAGTGTTAAGACGACCACTTTGTGTTTATAATGATTTGAGGTCAGGCGATTTTATAGTGGGAAAATTCTCCCAAATGCAGTAATCTGAAAAAAGTAGTGTATTGATGAAGGTAAGATAAGTAACCTGTTCTTACATAACTAAGTGTAATGATGAAAATATCAATAGGCAAGCACAAAAAAGGCGGTACACTTTTATTAGCTTATGTGCGTCGTTGGAAAAATGCATGCAAACCGTTAGAAAGGTATTGTTGTGTAGATTTGCAGAAATCCCATATAATTTGCATCAGTCCTCAAGGCTCCGCCCCAACCGCTTTCTAATTGTCAATATAAATCTTATGGAAGAATAGTTTTCAATTGAATTGTATATGTGACAGCTGTTGAAACAAAAATGCTAACACTATAGACAAAATAGATGTTTCAGGCATAGTCTAAATAAAAAGATTACAGAAACGGCAACGCAATATATGCATGAAGTTTTAAAATTAAGTTTCAGTACCGGTGTATAGAGAGAGTGAGCAACAGGACCCACTATAAGATAAGCTAATTCGTTTAGTTATACGTGAAGTCCAGCATCATAACACTGGTTCAAATGGTTTTTAACTGCTCATGCAGGATGTAGCGAAATACGAAAACAGCCATTGTCCACAGAATAATTGTTAGTAGAATTTTTCCCACCTGGCAATTGCTAGTTTAAATAAAAACGCGGTACTCGTAAGCAATGAAAACGGGAAACGAGTATAAAAACAAACAAAAACGGATTCCAACATTGTTTGAGCGAGTTGTAATAAAAGCAATAAAGGTTATTATAACAACAACCACTTGCCTCTAATGCATACAGATGATAGCATTAGTGCCTCCACGGATGTTACAGGGTTGGTTGGTTTTTATCTGCTCAACGCTTTCTAACACGACATTTCGAATCGAGTATTTTGGTAATCTGATAGTTCTCAGTAAGTTTCATGGAAGTAGCTTATAACAATAAATTCATATATGAGTAATATAGAATATTTATTTCAGAACACATCCCAAGATAAATTAGATTTTCTAAATAAAACCAAACCGTTAGTAACAAATAACACATTTTAATGCAGTTTATTTGATATTACACCTGTTGAATATATTATTATACGAACTCTACTTAAACTAAAATTTAATTGTAAGTAAAAATTGTTTTAAATAATTGAACAAAACATCCAGATAGTAAAAAGAAATGGAAGGACGAAACAAATCAAAAATACCGCATAAAACCAATTGGATTGTGGTTGGTTGTGCATTGTTTTTGCGTAAACGTTCTAGTTGATATTATTGTAGATTGTTATATTTTCTTAGTTAGGAAGTAAAACAACTTAGTTTATTTCTTGCAGCTTAACCCTAACCATAGAACAATAAACCTACCTGGTTTATTTTTCTATGCCCTAACCTAATACTTTTCAACGGTCAAATATGCTCATATAACACTAGCGGACTACGCGTTGTACCGTTGCTTTGGCGCTAGCTAGCTAGCTGTCTTGTTATTCGAGTTAAATTACACGGCAGTGTCCCAGGAGTCGCAGTTTCGGTTTCCATGTTACGTTTAGCCTCTGTTAGAAATGTATTATTAGAGTAGAGGGTTTAGAGATCACAAGGAAGCGTAATATATGAATATTCTGCTCCGATCTTATTAGCAGAAATAATTTGCAACAGTACTGGAGTAAAATTAATTATAATTAAATGAACTTGCTAAAAAATAGCAGAAGGTATGTAATTACAGTACATTGATGCACTTTCGTTAGTCAATAAATTGAATAAATTTTTAAAAACCACTCAAGTACCTCTCAGCTTTAAAAGTCAGTTTATACTACCCACGCGACAAACTGTGCTCCCACTTGCAATATCGTTGTTGAACTGAGCCTGTTTAATAAAAGCTTTCTTGCATCGGCATACTTGAATTGTTTTCTATTGAGCATCAAAGTATTTATACACTTTGTATACATTTTATTTTAATACTAAACTTTGTAATTCTTGTGTTATGCTTAACAATATAACTTATCACTAATAACACTATCCTTTAAAAATATAGTTTTCTTTAAAAATATTTTGATATACGGTTCTGCAAATTATAAATCTTCTTAAACTTAAATCTTCTTATATTACCTCAACCCTATTGTTTTATCGGATTTTCCCTATAGGGAAGAAGCTATTACAGTAGGTCTCATGGTAAGACTTAAGCCCGAGACCATGATAACTTTTTGTTTTGAGATCCCCAGATGCCAAAAACACTATTCGTTCAAATTTATATATATATATATATATGTGTGTGTCCGTTAACTCGATAACTTAAAAAAAACATCCGTTACGATGAATTTGGCACAAACGTGTAAAGCAATATTCACGTTTGAAAACCATATTTAATTTCGAAAACCAGACACATCGGAAAATGGGAAGGGGGTCTTATGGGGTTTTAAATTTTCCAAAAATCTGATTTTCAAACTATTTACCCTAAAATTTATAAAACACTCAATTTTGGTTTTGACCATTTTGTAGAGCTTACAAAAAATAATATGGTATTTTGAATCATAAACCTAGATTAAGTGGTTGCGGAGAAAATCAAAAAAAAAACTTGTTCATAAAATTTCCCATGTTAATCTCATGGGAAAAACGTATTTTGCTTTTCCACAGTTAATTTTACTGTAAACTTCATATTTGCTTTTACCAATCGGTTCAGCTCTACAAAAAAATTATTTTGGTGTTTAAATTTTGATTCTACTTCTATTCGTTGCAGAGATATTCAACGTGCTAAACACAGTACGTTGTCCAATGTTATCCTTATGGAGAATAATTACAATTTCATATCTTGATTAATTATAAATGTATATTGATGAAACTTGGTATGTGGCTTCAAACAGTACTGGTACATTGATATTTGCACAAGTAAATGATTTTTTGTTGATTGTCCCAATAGCAGCAAACCTGCATACTCAGCCCAAATGTTATTCTTATGGACAATATGTAAAGTTTAATATCTCCCTTGATTATGAATATAAATGATTAAAACTTGGTACGTAGCTTCACCTGGTTGAGTTATATTGATAATTGCATAAAAACGCATTTCTTATTTTTCTTGTTGCAGCAAACCTGCATACTCGGTCCTAATCTTATTCTTATGGAGAATAAATAAATTGATATATATCACTTATTTATAAATGTATTTTTATGACACTTGGTAAATGGCTTTATGTGGTAGTGAGAAACATATACATGCATTGGAAATTCGCTTAGTATGCGGGTTTGCTGTGACGGGGGTATTTGTATACTTGAAACAGTTTTCACCCTTGCAAACGTAATATTTCGATTCTACCGTCAACTTATAGTAATGGCGAGACTCGTATAGGTTACTATTTAGAACAATTTAAACTTAAGGCGTCTCATTCAGATTACAGATAAACTACTTGACCTAGAAAGATGAAACATGGTCATTCCCGACTAAATATACCCTAAGGAATTTTTTTAAATAACTAAAATACAGAGTGTTCCAGATGTGAGGGGAACTAGTGCGATTCTAAGAATTTTCTAATGTAAACATATGTCTTGATTTAGATAATTGTGAAGTCCTATTAACAGAACTTACTTAAATCTCTAGCCATTTCAAAATGGTGACCATTTCTGAGAAAAATATTGACAATTACAGGAAACCCGGTATTTTTTAAACCACTAGACACACCTTTTCCCGACTTAAATTATTACTTATAATAAATTATTAGCTATTTTTTTAGGGATTTAATGATTACCTTTCTATACTTCTATTAGACATATATTAGTTATTCTCCCTTATACGTAGTATATGGAGAAAGTATTGTTTTCGTAAACATTTTCGAATTTGAGTTTTTAGTGTAAATATTTGTTTTGGTGCTCCCTGAACCCAAAAAAGTGATTTTTACGTAATGTCTGTGTGTCTGTCTGTCTATCTGTCTGTATGGATGTGTACAGAGGTAGAGCCCTAACCAATGGTCTGATTTTTATGAAATATGGTATGTAGGTACTAATCTACGATATCTCCAGGCGTTCTTTTCATTTTTTGGAATTTTTGATTTTTAAGGGTAATTATCCCCCAAAAACCGCCAAAAACATGAAAAATCAAGATTTACCAAAAACGGCTCGAACGATTTTGATTAAACTTTAGTCGTTTGTAGAACTTTAGTTTCCCAACAAAATGACACCACCTGCATTTCTGTAAACATTCGGGTCCAGAAATTACAAGACTTAAAATAAAATAAAATTCAGTTTTTTGGATTTTTCATTGAAAAACATACATATAAACAATATTACTATTCACCATTAAAAATAGCTTAAAAAACTAAATAATTTAGTATTTTGAATTACTATTCTACGATTACTGGTTGCGGAGAAAATTTAAATGTTCATTTTGCGGTAAACGCAGTACGTTGTCCAATGTTATCCTTACGGGGAATACAAATATTACTATTTCTCTATTATTTATTGATTCAACCTTGAATTTCATTCAAACATGATATGCTTGTCAAGTTAGCATTGACCAACAGAGGAAATTCAAAATATGTCGCCCCTTAATAACCCTGGGGGGGATAGGGGTCATTTCCCCTCTTAAAATCACGTTTGTAGCAATGGATTCTTAGTGCCTCCGAAACAGGGATTTGGGTGGATGTTTTTGAAAACAACTTGTTTACAAGATTTTTCTGTACATTCGACCGTGCTTTGTATTCTATATTTAGTAAATAAAAAGTAATTTATTCATTAAAGTTGGGCTAAAAGGGAGAAAGTATGTGTCAGTTTTCACATACCGTTTATTTTGTAATATTATGGAGAAAACGTGTGACGAGAAAGAGGTCGCCTTGGATGAATTGTGAGATGAGAAAAATAAGTTAAGAGACCTTTACAAAAGTTGTTCAATTGCTAAGGAATCCTATATCAGATGCAGAAATGAACTAAATAGTGCTGTCCGAAGAGCCAAGAAGGATTATTTTGCCCACAACTTGGACTGCAAAGAGTCCAAAAGATTTTGGTCTACTCTGTCCAAAAGTGGAGCTTTAGACAAAAACGACAACGACTACTCTTGCCCACTCTCTCCCAGTGAGTTAAATGTCTATTTTGCTAGCATGGGAGTAGGTAATAAAGTTTATCGAGAGAAACTGGCCTTTTATAAGGGAAACTACTGTGGAGCGGTAAGGGAAGGTTTCAGATTTAGCACCGTTGGCAAAGAAAAGGTTATGGACACTATGAACAAAATAACATCAAAAGCGTTTGGTATAGATGGTTTATCAATAGACATGATAAAGAGTGTGAGCCCATATTGTCTGCCAGCCATTACGCATCTGATTAATGTGTCACTGACTACTGGTGTTTTCCCAGACGGTTGGAAGCGTAGCATTGTGATCCCGCTTCAGAAGTGCTCGAACCCAACATTGAATTGCCATTTCCGTCCAATATCGATTTTACCTGCTTGCTCCAAAATTTTGGAGAAAATTGTTGTGGAACAGTTGGTGAATTACCTAGAGGTGTCAGATGTGTTGTCAGAGACGCAGTCAGGTTTTCGTAGGGGGTTCAGTACTTGTACTGCTCTTCTTAATATGACTGATGAGCTACTTCAAGCTAAAGACCAAGGGCGACACAGTATTATGGCGTCACTTGACTATTCCCAGGCGTTTGACTCTGTGAACCATGACATGCTTATGTCAAAACTCAGGTTTCTCAAATTCGACGAGGATTCTCTCAGATGGTTTTCTTCTTATCTAGGTCACAGATCGCAGGTAACTAAGGTGAATGGGAGTTACTCTGATGTACTTCATAGGGACGTAGGAGTTCCGCAGGGAACTTGTCTGGGACCTGTTCTATTCATCTTGTATACACAGAACATCCACAGTGTGCTAGAATTCTCCAGTTTACATTCCTATGCTGATGATTGTCAACTAGTCCTGTCTTATGATCCTTATGGATTTCATGAAGCAGTTAAGCTCATGAACTCTGATTTGTTCAGGTTGAAGCAGTGGTCTGATGGTCATGGTCTGGTTCTCAATCCGGAAAAGTGTGTCGTGCTTAATTTTGGTTCCTCTTACTTGGAACCTGCAAATAGTCTTCTTGGGAAGGTGGAGCTGGATGGCAGGGCTCTCTCTGTTTCTGACTCTGTCAAGGTTCTGGGCGTCAACAGTTGAATTTTCGCTCACATGTTAGTTATATTTGTCAGAAAGTTTTAAATAGGTTAAGAATGTTATATCGACTGAAGTTTGTGCTGACTGAAACTGCTAAGCTGGAGTTGATAAGATCTATGGTCTTCCCAATAATTCATTATGCCCTTCCATCCTTTGGCGAATGTCTGACCCTGGATAGTAGAGTGCTTCTGATGAGGTTGCAGAATAGAGCCCTAAGGTTTGTTTATAATCTTAGGAAGTTTGATCATATATCTGCATATCGTGAACAGGCTAAGGTTCTCTCCTTGGGGAAGCAGTCTTTCCTTCAGACTGTATCAGTTGTACATAAGGTACTGTCTTCAAATGTACCTCCTTATCTGAAGAGGAAGCTTGTGCCTCGTGCATTGGTTAGGAAACGCTGTACCAGGCAGGATGCCTTGCTTGTAATGCCCAGAGTGCGGCTTGAGTTAGGGAAGAAAGGGTTCTCGTACTTTGGACCCCAAGCATACAATACCCTTCCTCCAAGCATGAAATCGTTAAATTATAACTCGTTCAAGGCCAGGTTGAAGTCATAGGTTAAGAGCATTTTGTTTATTTTTATAATTTGACCTGTATTTTTTATTTTTTTTTGCTGTAATGTCTGTTTTATTTTTCTCTTGTGTTGTGTTGACTTGAGTTGTCTTGAAAAACAGTTTGTACTGAAGAACACTTGTAAATAAAGGCATTATTTATTTATTTTATTTATTATGTTTGAACCTTGTGGTCATCATCAGAAGGAGCGGACATAGGTCCTAAGGCACATCAGCCACACTGGGCTTATTGCGCACCCCCAAAAAGAAATGAGAAGGTTTCAGTACTCCTCCAGGTTCAAGAGCCTGATGAACTGCATCATCCTATCGACGAGCTCCTCAGGAGGCAGATACCATAGATCCCAGAGTTGAAGCCCTTACCTCCCCAAGCTCATCGCAATCGAAGAGCAGATGATCTGCAGTCTCCTCGTACTGCCCACATTTCCTGCATGTAGGGTCACCATTGAAGACGCCCATCCGAGAGAGGTGTTTCCTAAGATGACCATGGCCCGTAATCATACCTGTGATTCGCTTAATGCCCAGCCTGCTGAGACCCAGGAGATTTCTTGTGACCTGCTGGGATGGTCCCTGGAGGTTGAGCTTGCTGACCCTGTGGAGAGGGAGCTTTACCCATCTCCTTCTGTGACGATCCCGAGCCCAAGCACCGATCACCTCCGAAGCACAAGAACGTAATATCCCACAAAAAGGGGGGCCCATGGGAGCCAGGGAGGCAGCCGCGTTAGCCAGCCTGTCCGCCACCTCATTACCCACAATCCCCGAGTGACCAGGCACCCAACAAAGAGTGACCATGTTGCGTCTACCAGCACAAGACACTATTTTGTAGCAATCCCACACAACCCTAGACCTGAACTCACAAGAGTCCAGCGCCCTCTTAGTGCGCCGATTCTTAGTGCCTCCAAAACAGGGATTTTGGTGGATGTTTTTGAAAACAACTTGTTTACAAGATTTTCTGTACATTCGACCGTGCTTTGTATTCTATATTTAGTAAATAAAAAGTAATTTATTCATTAAAGTTGGGCAAAAAGGGAGAAAGTATGTGTCAGTTTCCTGATACCGTTTATTTTGTAATATTATGTTTGAACCTTGTGGTAAGGTTCAAACAACCCGTGAAATTGGTAAAAAAAAATTTTTTGTGGGTTGATGACGACAAGGTATGTAACCTTATTTTTAAGTGAAAATAAAGATTTTTTAATAACACTTGTAAGCTATAAGTTAAGTAAAGTAAGTTATAGTAAATACCCCCGTCGCAGCAAACCTGCATACTCAGCGAATTCCCAATGGAGATATAAATGTCTTAATACTACATTAAGCCACTTACCAAGTTTCATTGAATGAATTCACAAATAAGCGATATATACAATTTTAATTATTCCCCATAAGAATAACATTGGGGTTTCACAACATTGGTCTCAAGAATAACCATGTTTCTTGTACGCAGGTTTGCTGCAACAAGAAACACAAAAATGGGGTTTTATGCTAATATACTCAACTAGGTGAAGTCATATACCAGTTGTTATTCATTTATGTTCATAATTAAGGGAGACATAGCATATAATTATTATCCATAAGAATATCATGGGGTTGAGTACGCAGGTTTGCTGCTACGGGAGCCTTTGGCAAAACATTGTTTTTTTAAGCAAATATCAATGGACCACAACCAGATGAAGCTGTATACCAAGTTTCGTCAGTATACGTTCATAAATAAGCAAGATATAACATTTTTCTTTCCTCTATAAGAATAACATTAGAAAATGCACTGTGTTTAGCACTTTCAATATCTCGGTAACTAATTGACGTAGAGGAATGATCAAAATACCAAATTGTGTGTTTTTTTAATCTGAATCCAATGGTAAAACTAAAATTTGACTATTTAAAAAATTATATTTAGACAATTCAAAAAACCCATTTTTGGAGTGCAACCCCCCCCAAATACCCCTTCGGATGGAGCGATCTGGCTGGTTTTCGAACTTGAAGTCATAAATATTGCTTTACACGTTTATACCAAATTTCATCAAAATCGAATAATTTTTACGAGAGTTATCGTGCTCACGGACACACATACCGGGCACACGGACACACACGGACAATCTTAATCTTACGGAAGAACAGTAATAAATTAAATTGTATATTTGTATAGCACAACTAAAAGAACAGATGTTTCATGACTAATGTAAATACAAATACTACTGTAGTTCAGTACTACGTACATAGTTCAGCATAAGTACACTGGTTCTAATGAATTTTATTTAACTGCTCACACATGATGTGGCCCGTAATTGCCACTTTGTGTTTACGTAGAATTTGTTTCTGGCGAACGCTTGTATCTATTAAAAACCTCATTCGAAGCAAATTCGCATATATTGCAAAGCACATTCTCAGTGAATAGCTATTAAAAACTACGGTCTCATGGAATATTTTTCTCATGACCGAAAAAATAAATATTACACCAAAATATTTGCTTTGTGTTACTTGACTAGAGAAAAAGCGTATGTACGTTTAAAAAAACTCTAACCGAAGTAATAGGTTATTTTTGTATGACAATTCAAGTACCAAGATGATTTATTTTTTTTTATGGGAGGGTACGAAGAGTAACATATGTTAATGATTACAATTATTATCATATTGTTATAGTAGCTTCTCTATTGTACGTATCTAATCAGCTATATTATGAGGTACCATGTGTTAGGTACTTATTAACTTATTTTCATATTGGTTATTGTCTTAATAAAAGTTTCCACTACTTCAATAAAATAAAGAATACTTTCAAAAGTCAGTCACCGCAATTCATTAAAACCGAACCGCTCTTAGAATTACGTGCCCTAATTCTGAAATGTCATTCATTAATATGAGTGCCATCAACTGTGAGTAGGGGGCATTGGCCGATTCAAAACCAGCAAAGGCCCAGGTGAGGATGCGAGGATGCAGGGCCCCCCCCCCGACGTCAGCCCCCCCGTGACGTCATCCCCCCCCGAAATCAGCATGTAAGTGAGGAGCCCCCCCCGGTCGCCAGCGGCACTTTTCGTGATGACCTTGAACATGAGGAAAAAACTTTCGAAAATTAATAACTAGCCTATTTATCCACCGATTCCCACGGGACTTTTTCCAGAGTGTAGGCCTATCCCCAAGGAAGCGAATGACGTAAGAACCCCATAGATCCACCATTAAACAAGGCCGCTATTAATTTATAACCGCGTTTTCCTTATGGAATCTCAGCTGTTTACCGACCGATTTTGACGAAACCTCACCACATGTCGGGCAGCGGCCTAAGTAAACCATCGCTTAAAGAAAATTGAAAATCCACCGTTAAACGGACCCGCTATTAATTTATAACCGCGTTTTCCTTATGGGATCTCGGCTGTTTACCGACCGATTTTGATGAAACTTCACCACATGTCGGGCGGCGGTCTAAGAAAACCATCGCTTAAAGGAAATTGAGAATCCACCGTTAAACGGGCCCGCTATTAATTTTTAAACGCGTTTTCCTTATGGAATCTTGGCTGCTTGCCGACAGAATTTGATGTGACTTCGTTACACGTTGTATGCCGGCTTGGTCAAACCAAACTGCGAGCGGCTCCACGGCGTCACGTGTCGAGGCGCGTGCCAGGGCCTACGTGACTGTCCCAGCCTGTTACTCATCAGCGGTTCCGAGAATTGTTTACTGCTTTCACCGCCTACTCTACGGTACGTAGCTATGTTACTTCAGTGATTGTCATCGCTTCCTTCATTCAGTTTGTGTTTGGAGCTCAGTGTGTGTGTGTGTGTGTGTGTGTAGATGTTCTACTTCAGTGCTGTGCTAGTCTTTACTGCACCATATTCCGAGATTGTTAAACGTAAGTATATGTAGCTCTTATAAGTTGTAGTGTGGAAGACTATTACATTCCCCTTTATAGTAAGATCTCATTTAAGGTATGTTCGTTCAGCAATTTTGAAGTCATAATGTGCAAAGAGAGGTCTGGCCCATTAATAGAAGTTGAATAATTCGCATTATGTTTTAGGGAAAACGATTCGTTAAATGTTTGAGCGAAATAATTATCTAACATTAATATTTAAACTTTTACATATCCCTGTACACTGAGCCTTGTCGTTGTTTCTTTTCAGATGGAGACGAGTGGATTTGTAATGACCTTAGAACAGTTGTGTTTTATAACGATTAAAATTAATGAGTCAAACTTTAAAAAATTTAAAATAGATTCATTTCCACTCTTCTAAAATTTTTTTGAGGGAAATAAAATTAGGTTTTGCTTTCCAAGCCTTTCTGGCGGGCGGAGAGTATAGATACCCAATGCTGCAGATGGCTGTTCCTCGTATGTGTGAGGTCTGTGGACGCGTCTTTACGAACGTTGGAAACCTGGCTCGTCACGCTGCATTCGCCCACAACGACCGCCATTACGAGTGTCATGTCTGCGGTAGACACTTCGGGCGAAGCGACAACTTGCGACGCCACCTCGTCGCAGTTCATCCTCCTACTCCTCACGACCAAGCGCCAGGTACAGTTTTAGGTTAAATAAGAAACCGTCAGTAGATTTGTTAAGCACGCCTTCTTCTCCGATATCCTCATCCACAGTTCCTCACTCTTGTATTACTGGACTCAGGTAAACTGGCGATCGAGATGAGGAAGAGGTCGCCAGTCCTCTGTACAGTTCCTCACGATCAAGCGCCAGGTACGGTTTTTATGTTAAACAAGAAAGGGAGCTGCCAGGCCTCTGTACAATTCCTCACCCTTGTATTACCGGGCTCAGGTAAACTGGCGATCGAGAGAGGAAGAGGTCGCCAGCCCTCTGTGCAATTCGTCACCCTTGTATTTACTGGGCTCAAACTGGCGATCGAGATGAGGAAGAGGTCGCCAGACCTCTGTACAATTCCTCACTCTCGTATTACCAGGCTCAAACTGGCGATCGAGATGAGGAAGAGGTCGCCAGTTCCTCACCCTCGTGTTTATCGAGGTAACTAATAGGACTTGTTTTCCTGTTCGCAGGCCGTCCGTGCCCGTTGTGCGCTGTCGCCCTGGCGAGTCCCGAGGATCTGCGCCACCATATGGAAGCGGTCCACGGTGCGAGCCCGTCGGCTTCGACCTCCTCCTCCTCCACCGCAACGCCACCCGTCAGAGACCCACGGCCCGAGTGCGACGCGTGCGGGCGGCGATTCTCCCGCGAGGACCTGCTCCGGCGTCACGTGCAGCTGGTGCACGTCAACGAGGCCCGTTGCACCGAGTGCGGCGCCCTTTTCCGCAGGGCCGCTTATCTCCAGCGGCACATGGAGAGCGTCCACCGCGGTATGAGGTTCGCGTGCGCCTACTGCGACCGAGGCTTCACCCAGCACTACAACCGGGACCAGCACGAGGCCCACAACTGCCCCGTCGTGAGGAACCTCGTTGTGGACGAGATGCCGCACCTGCCCACTCTGTCACCCGAGCCGCGTCCGGGACCCAGCCACGAGCCCCAGCCCCGCCCAGGACCCAGCTCCGAGCCTCGACCTGGACCCAGCCACGAGCCTCAGCCCGGACCCAGCACGGCACCCGACGGGATGGTGGGTGGTGGCGGCGACGGCGGATTGCCCGCGTTCCGCACCATCCAACGAGGGTTCCGCGGACGGCTCCTGACCTTCGGCCTGTCCCGGCCCATGGAGGACTTCTTGACCGTGGAGGACGCGCTGGTGCTGCTGTTCGACAGCGTCCTGGAACTGCTGGCCGACGTCAGGACCCGACACCCGAACATCAAGGTCAACATGTTCCTGGAATGCGAATTCGCCAACGTCCACGGGGCCACCTGTCTGCGGGCCTTCAAGACGAAGAACGTGCCTCTCACCGCCGCGTCCAACTTGGAGGACTTTCTGTCGGCGTCCTTCCACAAGCTGGAGGAAGAGAAGGAGCAGTGTCTGCTAGTGGGTAGCGGGTGGAGCTATCTCCGGATACGCGACCTGGAGATCCGCGTCAACCTCTACACCCCGTTGGGAGAACGCGGAGCCCGGTTCGTCCAGCTTCCCAGGACCATCTGCGAGACGCGCGCCGTTATCAACGTGCAAAACGTCGATGACATGTGCTTCGCGTACGCTGTTCTGGCCAAGTTCGTCGCGCAACACCCGGAGAGGCCCGCATCATACACACCGGACGTCATGGCACGCTACGACTGGGTCGGCCTACGTTTCCCCGTGGCCGTGAAGGACATCAAAGTCTTCGAGAGGAGGAACCCCATCAGCGTCAACGTGTACGGGATCGAGCGCGCCATGGTGGGGAGACGCCCCGACGGATCGCCAAAGTTCCAGGACCGCGTGTTCCCGCTGAAGATCTGCAAGTGGGAGTTGGAGGATCACCGGGACCTGCTGTACGTGACCACCGGCGGGGACAGTCACTACGCCTACATCACGAACGTCAGCAGGCTGGTGCGACCCCAGCTGACGTCTCACGGCCACGCCATCCACGTGTGTAAGCGATGCTTCGCTTACTTCGACAACCGGCCCAACAAGCTGCAACTGTCCGGTGCCGAGCGTCTGGAGGAGCACATGCGATACTGCACCGCCAAGGCCCCCCTCCGCTTGGACATGTCCCAGAAGCAGCGGATCCGCTTCGCCCACCCCGAGTACACTCGGCGCGAGCGCTTTTGCGTTTACGCGGACTTTGAGTGTGCTCTGCAGCCCGTCGCTGTTGACCCGGTAGAAGCACCGCCCGGCACGAGGCCCCTGCAAATGCACGTCCCGTACGCCTTCGCCTACCAGATCGTGGACTCGCTCGGCCTGGAGGAGTTTGAGCCCCACGTCTACTTCGGGGCCGACGCGTCCAAGGTGTTTATGGAGAGGCTCAAGATGGACGTGCTGAGCCTTTGGGAGTTCCTGTTCAGCACAAGAGCTCTGCACCCTTCTCTGACCCGGCAGGAGATGGACGAGTACCTGGTGGCGACCCACTGCTATCTCTGCGGGAAGGAGTTCACGGACCAGGACGTCAAGGTGCGGGACCACAACCACGCTCCGCCCTACGAGTTCCGAGGAGCCGCCCACCGCTCGTGCAACCTCAGGTACCGGGAGCAGCAACACATCAACTGCTACTTCCACAACCTGTCCAACTACGACGCTCACTTTGTAGTGCGGGAGCTGGCCATCGATCCCGGTGATGTGGACGTGCTGGCGCACACCGAAGAGCGCTACATCGCCTTTACCAAGCGGTTTCACTTTGGTCAGCCCGGGGACAACCAACGACAGAGCAGTTTCGCGGTGTGGTTCCTCGACACATACAGGTTCTTGTCCATGAGCCTGGCCAACCTGGCGGCGGGACTCCCCACGGACAGGATGCGCGAGACGAGGAAGCGCTTCCCCGACGACCGGCTGTTCGACCTGGTGCGCAGGAAGGGCGTGTTCCCCTACGACTTCGTGACGTCCTACGATACGCTGTACAGGACCAGGGAGCTGCCGCCCAAGGAGGCGTTCAGGAACTCCATGACCCTGGAGGACATTAAGGACGAGGAGTATGAGCACGCCCTCAACGTGTGGCGAGCCTTTGAGTGTCACAACCTCAAGGACTACGCCGACAAGTACCTGCGGTGCGACATCGCCCTGCTCACCGATGTCTTTGAGCAGTTCCGCGACACCTCGCTGGCCGAGTACGGGCTGGACCCCGCCCACTACTACACCCTGCCATCCTACGCCTGGGACGTGATGCTCAAGACCTGCGGCGTGGAGCTGGACACGCTGCAGGACTTCGACATGTACCTGTTCGTGGAGCAAGGGATCCGGGGAGGGATCTCACAGGCCATCACCCGCTACGCCAAGGCCAACCACGACAGGTGCCTGGACTACCGCCCGGACGAGCCCAAGCGCTTCCTCCTGTACCTGGACGCCAACAACCTCTACGACTGGGCCATGTCCCAGCGCCTGCCGACCGGAGACTTTCAGTGGCTCAGCCGTGAGGAAATCCAGGCGTTGGACGTCGCGGCGCTGGACGCGGAGGCCGATCGAGGCTACATCTTGGAGGTGGACCTCCACTACCCCGCGCGCCTACACGACCTGCACAAGGACCTTCCCTACTTCTGCGAGACGAAGCGTCCGCCAACAGGGAAGTTCCCCAAACTGTTGACGACCCTGGACGACAAGACGCACTACATCTGTCACTACAGGGTCTTGCAGCAGGCGCTGCAAAACGGATTGGAGCTGGTCGTGGTGCATCGGGCGATCTCGTTTCACCAGTCGCGGTGTTTGGAACTTTACATCCTGATGAACACGGAGCTGCGGAAGAAGGCCAAAACGAAGTTTGAACAGGACTTTTTCAAGCTCATGAACAACGCGGTCTTCGGCAAGACCATCGAGAATGTACGGAAGCACCTCAACGTGAAGCTGGTGTGCACCCCGGAGAAGTTTTCCAAGTACGTCGCCAGATCCAACTTCCTGGACCGGACGTACTACACGGAGGACGTGGCCCTGGTGCATCTGTCCAAGGTCAACATCGTGTTGGACAAGCCCGTCTACGTAGGCATGTCAGTCCTGGAGCTGAGCAAGTGGCTCATGTACGAGTTCCTGCGCAAGATGAAGGAGCGCTACGGTGACCACCTCACCGTGGACTACATGGACACGGACAGCTTCGTCTTTGACATCGTGTCCCAGGACGTCTACGCCGAGATGAAGGAACACCTGGGCGACTTTGACACCAGCGGCTATCCGAGGTCTCACCCCTGCTACAGGCCCGTCAACGCCAAGGTCATCGGAAAGTTTAAGGACGAGTGCAACGGCCTGTCCTTATACGAGTACCTCGGCCTACGGTCCAAGATGTACTTCATGGACATCGAGGACGCGGCGACAGGCGGCAGCAAGGCTCTCAAGCGAGCCAAGGGGGTGGCGAAGGGCGTTGTCAAGAACGTCCTCACCCCCGACGACTACAGAGAGTGCTTGTTTAACGGGGTCCAGAAGCACACCACCAACGTCCGGTTCCAGTCCCACTTGCACCGGGTGTACACCGTGGAAGTGGACAAGCTGAGCCTCAGTCCAGCTGACGACAAGCGGTGCGTCCTCCCCGAAGGCATCCACACTCTGCCGTGGGGACACAAGGACGTCCCGCCGCTACCGCCAGCCAGGAGGAGAGGAGAACATCCGCAGCGGATGGAAGTGGACGGCGAGGAGGAGGAGGGACAGCGCCAGGACGAAGAAGAGGACGAAGAGGAATTCCCGGTCTAGTTATATTATTAATTTTAAGAAAAATTGTAAATAGTATTTGTAAGAAAAATATAATAGCTTTATGTACAGCATGAACCCGAGTTGTTTATTTCCTCCCTTTGCTCACTCAAAAGTCACAAGCCGTTAGGCTCGGAAAGGCGTTATGGGCCGTTTGGCCCGAGCCATGCAGCTTAAAAAGCCCCCGCCAACCGGGAGCGATTGGCGGTGCGTGTCGGGGACGGCCCTGAAGGAGTTTCCCAGGAAGGAGTTGCTAAGTGGTTTGCTGATGTCCGAGGGGTCACCCTCGAATTGCTCAGCGGCTTGCTGATGTCCGAGGGGTCTCGTGGCGCGCCCTCTTTGGCGGCCTTCACTGCCGCTTGGTGGGGGCTCAGCCAGTGAAACGCGCCGCTGGTATATAAACCTGAGGTCCAGCCCCGCTGCCTCAGTTTTGCTAATTTTTTTAAATTTAGTAAGGAGAAAGGAGAAATGAAAAACACAAGCTTTATCATTATGAGGCATGTATTGTACAGTAATAAGGTTACATACACATACTACAAAAAAACCTTACAAACTAGTTTCAAGCGAATATGGAGTGGAAGAGCCTGCGGACCAGAGCGTCGTTGGCGGCGGGAGCGGCAGGGTCGAAGAGCTGGACGTAGTCGTTGAGTGACATGCGGAGAACAGCCCGGCAGTACAGGTAAGTGAGGCAGTAGTAGCCACAAACAGAAGTATCGTAGCCCTGGAGCCGATACCTATTGTAGACGTAGTGGCGGTGATGAGGATTGGGTCTCAGGAACCTTTGAAAGTCGGCCTGGTATGGCGGCCTTCCGTAGCTGTCCAGGTACTCGAGTCTGTCCTCTTCCGAGCAGTAAAACGCCACCCAATGTTCACCTCCCTCGGTGTGTGCTACCGTGTTGGACACGATGGCGGTGAGAGGCTTGACCGGCACGTCCGGTAGTTGGTCAGAGGCGTAGACCGCAACGTTCCTCAGTCCGGGGATCCTCACCAGGCATTCTCTGATCTGGACGGTATTCATCGTGGGCGGAAGCAGCACAGGCAGCTTGAGACGGACGGGTCCGGCCTGTCGTTAGCCACGAGCCAGTCCCGCAATACTATGCAGTTATGAAGGGCGCAACGGTTGTGGGAGCTCTTATGGTGGCGACAGCGTAGGGTCTGGTAGGCGGGCGGACCGTTGAGCGACCCGCAGCCCAGATCCTCCATGTCCTGAGCGGTGGTGGCGGCGGGCTCGGTTATGAGGTGGCGTTGTACAAAGTCCCTCTTCTGCGATCCTTTGACGTAGACCAAGGGGCGGTGGATGAGGCAGGAGCGCAGCTTGTCCAGCAGGGCGATGTACGCGATGTCTCCCTGGTCCCACTCCAAGCCGTGGCAGTGGCGCGTAAGCCAGACGCTCTCGCGCTGTTTCTCGGGAGTCAGGAGATCCTTACTGAAGGGTGGGCGGGCGATGTGATGTAGGAGCAGCGTGCCGGTAGTCACGTCCACCACGCAAACCTCTTTCAGTAGAAAGTCATTATCACTGTCTTTAAAACACTGCATATCCATCACCACGCTTCCGTGATGACAGCGCGTTGGCGGTGGCTCGTTGTAGATTGGTGGCGGCACGTCCATCCCGTACGGCTGACAGAACTCGACTGAGTGTGCTGCTGTCGGGCAACCTTGGACTAGCGTGCATGCGCACCACCACCTAACAGTCCGCACGGTGGCCTTGAGCGCGCGGCAACTCGTGTTCCCGCCAAAGTCCACCATCACCTAACGGTCCTCACGGTGGCCTTGAGCGCAGCAACTCATTTACCCACCAAAGTCCACAGTCACGTTGCGGTAACGGTCCACCTCCACGACGTTGTCCAACTCGGCGTACACTATGCAGTTGACTGCCTCTTGTAGCGCTTTGGCGAAACCGATCTCCATGCGCAGGTTACCGTTGCGCACCAGGTTCCAGTGGCTGGATTGAGAGGCCGCCATATCGGGTGTCAGATCAAACGCCATCAGGCAGTATCCGTAGGCGTATTCGTTGCGACTGATTTCGTTACCACAGTCTGAGAAATTGATGCCGGTGCCGGTGTACAGCGTGTGGTAAGTGAGCACGCACAACTCATGACCGAACGTGTAATCTGGTTGAAGCGGCTTACATGGCACTTGCTCACCGTCTATGTACAGCGCGAAGAAGTTCACATCGTAGTGGGTGAAGTTGAACGGGTTCTTCTTGTAGTCCCCATTGAACGCCTGATTGCTGACCAGACCAACTATAACGCGTTTCGGCAGTTGACCCAGAAACACACTGTCCAGAGTCTTGCTGCTGATACCGGCGGGTAGCGTGAAGGATTTCACTTCCACGCGCGTAATGGGATATTTGGCTGTGCCCGACTCCAGCGTCCTGCTGTGAGCCAACAGCACGCTTGGGTTGATCTTACAGCGGCGCATAAACAGGTTGACTTCGGCGATGTCCACTTTGTAGTCTGTCATGGTTTTGGACATGATGGAGAATGAGTTCTTTGACCTGATCAGGCGAAAGCGCATCTCCACGGCGTTTAACATGAACTTCTCCTGGTTGCACAGGTCGACGTGTAGATGTCCGACCATGTCCGCGTACCGGCTGCCCTTGACAAACTCCCTCCGGTTCCTGAGCCCGGCATTATCCTCCTCAGTATTGTCCATGTACCCGGCATAGTCCTCGTAGAACAACTCCGCGGTGAGGTGCGATGTCTTGGCATCACCGCCATAGGACAACAGGTTCTCCAGGTAGGCGCGATAGGCGTATGTGTTGTTCTGAGGAGACACCAGTTTGTTGTTCAGATACAGGTCCACTTGACTGAACAGCGAGTGCAACCAGTTGTTAATCGGGCCCACCTCTTTTATCGTTGTTTCGCCCGTTACAGTGCCTCCATTCGCCGTTCTAATGGTGGCCTTCACATGCAGTAACGTCTGTGACAGATCCGTGTACTCGTCCCCATGACCCGGAACTATGAACTCCACAGGCGAGTCGTCTGTCAGGGAGGAGATGGGCTTGTACTGCACCCATTTACCGCTCTCTATACTGGTCTGCGTGGGTGGTAGCGAGAACAGGTCCAACTCGGTCTTGACATACTCGCACGACTTCTGATGTAGAAACGCCATTATCCAAAAATGTCCCTCACGGTACTTCTGCTCTTCTTACGTCGCACAACGGTCTTGCTTCTCCTCTTCTTAGCGACACGTTTTGCGGGCTTCCTCTTGGGCGCAGCGCTCTTCTTCCTCGCTCCGAGGAGTTTCGCCAGAGACTGAGGAGTGACCTGCTGTACACGCCTCCTCTTATAGGTGCCACCACCGCTCAGCACGCGCCAGTTTTTCATCAGCCCTTTGTTTCAGCGACCCGGTAAACTCTCTGAGCCGGGTGTTGGCCGCGACTCGGGGGTCGGCTGTGCCCGCCGCCACGTCGCCCAAGAAGCCCATACCGGACCTCAGCGCCTCCTTGCCCAGCGCCGATGCGCCAGATCTGATCAACGGGACCACTGTACGCATCAGCCCGCCTAGGAAACTGCCGATGCCGTGACCGCGTTGGAAAGCGGCTCCTCTGAATACCGTAGACACTCCGTGCCCAGACTGCTGTTGGCGGTAGTACGCCAGATAGGGGTCGTTCGAGTTCATTGCTGCTGCTACTCTCTGCGCAGGTGAAGCTTCATGCACGTAGTCCCGAAGTGGAATGGCAGGTGGCGCCCGACGCTGTCCCTTAAATCGATTTCCACACTATCGAAGGAGCTCTTCATCAGCGGCACGTAGTGAGGGTCGGTGAAGTGCACGGTGATACTCACGCCGTAGATGTAGTTTTTTGCGTCGATGTTCACAATCTTTAACAAGGGCGCTACAGTGTCACCTACTAGCTGAGGTTCCACCAGGTCACAATACACGTACATGTGCGAAGGGATCCCGGCCAGTATGTTGGGCGGTCTTATAGCTTTTCTATGTTTGATCAAATCCACATTGTGCACATCGTATCCCAACTGTAACGCTAGGGTGGGGCTAAATTCCAGTTGCACCACAGTCTGGTCTATCGAGATCAATTCCACCTTCCCAATCTCTTTGTCGTACTCAAACTGGCATTGGTATAAGTCCAATTTTGGAATGGCGTTGATGGCGTTGACCAGTTCATCGATGTCTTTATAGTTTCCAGCTTCCACCTTTACAGCGGTCAGTTCAGGCTTGTCGGTGTCATCCTTAGTATAGAGATATACGCGAGCGTCCTCCCCCACTGTGACAAACGAGCATGCGTAATGGACCTCGACTAAAGCGACTTCCCATTCACCATTGCCACCCAATCGCACGACTGACGGTAGATGGGTGATGTAGTTAGCCACGGTGTTGTTTGGATAATAGTCCATTGAGCTGTTGCTGGGCAACGTCAGGTACAGCTGCCTGCGCTTTGTCGTCATAGCAGCTGTTGCACTTCAGATGCAGGTACCCACGAGTTGAAGTCCTCTCCGTAACCGACCCACTTGACCAAGTAGCGCGTACTGCGGCCTCGCCCTTTAGTGTCCAGTATTTTATCTATAAGGTACAGGCGGTCCGGGGCAACCGTTACCTTTTGCATCTCGTGCTCGTAGAAGCGCCCTTCCAGCGGCGTCCCGTTCAGGTCACGCAGCACGTACAATGGCAGAGGATGCGACCCGTATACGTGGTCCACCACAAACAGCTCCTTACTCCAGTTGGTCTCATAACCTTTGGCGAACGTGCCCTTCTCCTTGGCTATGCGCACCGTGTCACCAGGCTCAAACCTGGGCTTGCGTCACCGGATCGCCTTTCCGTACATGTGACGCCACACCTTATACACCGTTTTTCCATCGCCGCTGTCCGCGTCCACGGGTCGCAGACCACCACCCAGGCTCTTGTGCGGGCTGCGGTTGTAGGCATCCACAAGCCTGTCCAACACGTCAATGTAGCGATACGTGTTTTTGTAGGTTAGGTAGCGCCACATGCGGTTCTTGAGCGTGCGGTTGACTCGCTCCACCACCGCCGCCTTCACATCAGGGTTCTGCGTGGTTACGTACGTGACACCGTGACTCTTGAACACTCGCTTGGTAGCGGCCCCGGTGAACTCCGTCCCCTTGTCAGTCTGTAGACAGCGAGGAGTCGCCTCGGAGAATATCCTCTCGAACGCTGCCGCCACCTCTTGCCCGCTTTTCCTCCTCAGTGGTACTGTGAACAGCCGCTTGCTGAACACGTCTATCACAGTCAGCAGGTAGTTGACTCCGTCGTTGTACCGGCTCAGGCCGCGCATGTCGTTCAGGTCCACCTGCCACAGCTCCCGGGGCCCGAACACGACGTAGCGGTTGCTGGGAAACTTCTTGCGCGCGGGCTTGTGCAGCGTGTAGGTGTCCTGGGCGCGCAGCCAGTCGGCTACCCGGCGTTTCGGCAGGCGCGCGGCTCTGGTCAGAGCAGCCACCCCGCCGAGGGAACCGGGCTGGCTCGGGTCGTAGTACAGCTTCTCCATTACGGTGAGGACGGCTCCCAGTTGTCCAATGACGATTCCCGGTCGGGTTCCTCGGTTATTATCCTTATTCGGGCCGCTGGAGGTCGCGGTCTCAGGCGGTCCAGTATCGGTGTCAACCTCGTTGAGAGGGGTGTTGAGGAGGCCGTCGTGTCTCCCCAGGGGCTCGATGCCGAGTCCAGCCCAACGCCTAAGTAACGCAACGCCGTGGGATTGCTCACGTATTCTTTGGGCACGTTCATGTCCTTCAAGGCGACCATCACTTGATGCCAGCCGGTAGGCAATCGGTCCGCCCTTCGCGCTCTCACTATGCTGTGCGCGATGTCCACTATATTGGATCCGGGGATCTTCACCTTGTCCACGTACACCGCCCCACTGGCGTCCCAGGCGATGGGGCTGCCTTGCCGGGTCATGAATCGCAACAAGTTGCGCGCCACCGGCCTGTAGATTTTTGAGAACGATTCCACAATGTCCTCCTCCGCCGAGGCGCTAGACTCGCGCTTCATCTGACTCGGACCTCCCGCCGCTTCCTCCTCCTCCCTCTCCTCACCCTCGATGATTGACAGACCTATGGGTTGACGTTTAGCCGCGGAAAAGTGCAGGAACCGCTGTAACACCTGCTGATATTGTTTCCATTTCTCCGTATCGTCCAGCCGCTTGTCGCTCAATATGCGATTCATCTCAGCGTCCAGGCTGGCTGGCTTATTGGCGCTACCTGCTCCTCCTCTTGTTCCTGGTCCCGGTCCTGGTCCCGGTCCTTCTCGCAATCTCTCGATGAGCTCCTGCGGTACAACCACCATTTTCCTAGCGTACTCCATGTCCGATTAGCTTCTGCGCTAGAACGGGCAGAACAGCGTTCAACAGCAGAGGTAGGAGGATCCCTCCGCCCCGTTGGACGAGGTAGTGTCGCTTCTTGGCCCAACCCTCGCCGCGTTTCACCAGCCGTCTGAGCGCCTGTTTGTGTTTGCTCAATTTGCGTTTGAGGCAGGGAGAAAGCGGTACGTTTCCGCGTAGCACGTTATACGCGCACTCGCACAATGACTTGATGCGATTCTCGTCGCACGCTTTTAACAGGGCCTTGCGTTCTTTGGGCGTAGCGTGTATTAGGGCCCTCAGCAGCGCTGCGTCTTTCTTCACGCGGTGTGACATGATGACTGACACTGGCATGCGCTCGGCCTATTTATCACTTCTTCTTAGGCAGATACACGTAGTTCACTGGGTCATCTGGGAAAATGGCTGAACGTACGCGCATCTCTTCAGGCGTGGACTGTTTCAAGTCTATGAGCAGGTAGGCGTGCGGATCACGCGTGGCGTCCGCGTAAGCCTCCTCCACGAATTTGGGGTTTTCCGGATATACTTGACGGGCCAGGTGTTTGATCTGAGCGCGGTCCCTGGGATTCTTAAAACACACTATGTAATGAGCGTTCAGCGATATGTCGCGCAGGCCCCTGCCCTGGTGAAACAGGTTTTGCGTGATGAAGAACACGCTCATGTTGCGGTGGTGCGAGCCCTTGATGAACAGGTCCGCCACGCCGGGACCAGCCTCGCGCATCATGTCATCGACGATGACCAGGGCGGGCTCGCTACCGTCATAGTCGTCCAGGTCTGGCAGGCCGGCTACGTAGCGCACGGCAGAGTCCGCACGGCTCTTACCACTGCTGCCACCACTGCCATAGTGCCAAGTGATGCGGGCGAACCGCGTATCGCACATGCGGTCGGCGTGCTCTATGAAGCGAGCCACGAAGTGCGACTTGCCGCTGCCCGATGGCCCGGCCACGATGGCGGTGAACGGGTGTTTCCACCTCAAGTCCATGGCGTCTACTGACTGCCATGCACCGCCACCTCGGCTCTTAAAACTAAATTCTTTTCTTGCTTTTTTATTTGATTTCTTTTTAATTTTTTTTTATATCGAAGGGAAATAAGGGAATAAGGAATACCATTTATTTATACAAATTCTAGGAGAGGACTTTTACTGCCTGGAGAGCTGCTCCTCTTCACAAGGCTCATCCTCGGCCTCATGCCAACGTTATACTGCGTGATGGTGTTATCGTCCAGGACTGCAAGGTACCGCCGAGGCATGTAAATGCGAATCGGATCATCGCCGACAAGACCCTCCAAGGTGGCCATCACCGCCTCGCCGTACGGTGTGTCCACTCGCTCAAACGAGCGAATGGGATACACCACGTTCTCCTGTAGGTCTACGATGCGGGTGTAACCCGCGGCCTTGCAGCTGTTGAGGGCTGTCCTGAGGTCCATCTTCTGGTCCGTGTTGAGCATGGCACAGCGGCTGGATGCAGAATGACCGGCTCTCGCCACCGAGTCGCCTTTTATTGGCGGTGTCTACGTGCCGACTCGCGCGTATCAACAACATGATGACATAGTTACTCGCTCAATTCCAGGAAGGGTGATGTAATGGAAAGCTTTACTGCGTAAACAAGTGGATTTTTCTAGAAGCGTCTCGGTTATCAACTGCTTAGTGGAAGTTTCCACGCTCAATTCCAGGAAGAGTGACGTAATGGAAAGCTTTACTGCGTAAACAAGTGGATTGTTCTAGAAGCGTCTCGGTTATCAACTGCTTAGTGGAAGTTTCCACGCTCAATTCCAGGAAGAGTGACGTAATGGAAAGCTTTACTGCGTAAACAAGTGGATTGTTCTAGAAGCATCTCGGTTATCAACTGCTTAGTGGAAGTTTCCACGCTCTCTCGTTTACTGGGTAGCGCGCTTGGAGTGTGCGCTCCTCTTGGTTTTCCCTGAGATGACGCAATCGGTCTTTCGCCAGGTGGGTAGAGGAATAGCGGTCCTAGTGATCCCGTCGTATCTTGACTCTCCCGTCTCGCTATTTGCCAGCCATAGGTTTTGCAATCTGGATAGCAGGTCCTCTAGACATATGCAGATTTCATCGTTTCGCTCCTCGTCCAAGTAAAAGCCGCAACTGAATGTGGGGCGACCTCCTTTGAACACATTCATCTTCAACAGTACATTACCGCTGTTGGTAGGGTTCTTCACAGTGTACTGATATCCGCCAGCGGACCAGCACAGTGTCGGGGAATCGATAGGCACTTCCTTCCTCTTTACAGTCCACCCATCGAGCTTTTTCTTCTTTGACGCACATCCCTGCTGTACTGGCGGTGCGTTGGCGTTCTCATCGTTCATTGCGTTCAGCTCCTCTAGGAAGGAGCGAATCGTTTGGTCCACTTCGGCTGCACTGACTCCGTTTCCGTTCATGGTGACGTCTTGAACAACACTGAGGTCGCGCGCGCGGCTCTGCCTCGGTTTTATAGCCGAGTCGCGCGCTCCAGCGGACCTTCTAGAAGCTTCTGGAAACGTGAAGCTCCTCACCTGCATGCTGATTCCGGTGGGCCCTCACTCCACCCTTGCTAGTTTTATTGGGGTGGGATGGGAATAGGTTTATGGGTTGGGGTAGGACAGAGGGTCTTGGGTCTTTGGGTTGGGGTAACAGTAACCGGTTTAGGGTTTAACCGGTTACTGTCCAGGCCTTCTATAGTTTTTCTGGACGTCCAACACCGCCATGCCGCCTTGGTTCAGAGTTAACTGCAGCACTTGCAGAACCTCGTCCCACTGCGCCGGGTCCCCCGGGTCGTAACGACGAGAGGACATCACGGGACTGGCTGGACTCCACCGCCCCGGCCTGAGGAAGACGTGGCCGCCTCTCCTCATCGCCTCCTCGACCCGAGTCCTTGTGGGAGTAAGGTACTCCGGTCCGACCAGGAGGTACCGGCTGATGTTGGGAACGTTGACAAAGACTTCCACAGTAAGGGCGTCCATTATGGAAGCGGCTCTGGTCAAGACTGACTCGAACACCGCTTTCACCCGCTGTCGCCCTCCGGAGGAGCTTCGCAGTGGAATGTAAGCGGTAAACAGTTCCCGGAACCGCTGATGAGTAAACAGCCCCGGGCGGTCACGTAGGCCATAGCACGCGCCTCGACACGTGACTCCGCGGAGCCGCTCGCAGTTTGGCTTAGTCAAGCCGGCATACAACGTGTAACGAAGTCACATCGAGTTTGGTCGGCAAACAGCCGAGATCCCATGAGGAAAACGCGTTTAAAAATTAATAGCGGGCCCGTTTAACGGTTGATTCTCAATTTTCTTTAAGCGATGGTTTTCTTAGACCGCCGCCCGACATGTGGTGAAGTTTCATCAAAATCGGTCGGTAAACAGCCGAGATCCCATAAGGAAAACGCGGTTATAAATTAATAGCGGGTCCGTTTAACGGTGGATTTTCAATTTTCTTTAAGCGATGGTTTACTTAGGCCGCCGCCCGACATGTGGTGAGGTTTCTTCAAAATCGGTCGGTAAACAGTTGAGATCCCATAAGGAAAACGCGGTTATAAATTAATAGCGGCCTTGTTTAATGGTGGATCTATGGGGTTCTTACGTCATTCGCTTCCTTGGGGATAGGCCTACACTCTGGAAAAAGTCCCGTGGGAATCGGTGGATAAATAGGCTAGTTATTAATTTTCGAAAGTTTTTTCCTCATGTTCAAGGTCATCACGAAAAGTGCCGCTGGCGACCGGGGGGGGGGCTCCTCACTTACATGCTGATTTCGGGGGGGGGATGACGTCACGGGGGGGCTGACGTCACGGGGGAGGGTCCGAGCTTGGCTATGGGGAAGGTCCGGGGGGGCTGACGTCACGGGGGGGGCCTTGCATCCTCGCATCCTCACCTGGGCCTTTGCTGGTTTTGAATCGGCCAATGCCCCCTACTACTGTGTTAAAATCGCTGATTATTCACATCAAGTGAACTCGTAAATTCAGCTGTGTTTATTTTATAATATTTATTGTAATAAGCTATTAGTGCTATACGGGTATTTTTTACTGCACATTTAAACAAAATAAGTTATTAATAAAATCAGTTCGTATGTATTTTAAAGCTGGATCCTACAATCTAATGTGTCAGTTTATTTCCACCCCAACGTTTCTCTGAACCCCGTTAAGCAATTCGCCGTACTCGCAGTTAACCCGGCTACTTAACTGTAGAGTTTACAAGTGAGAGGGAGGGAGAGGGCGGTTTTAACATCTGCAAACGGCCGTCCTGGAACGTCCACCCGCAACACTCCTGTATATTCGTGTCTTTACGTTTAAACTTTTTTTGCAAAGAAAACCCTTCTACCCAATTTGTCTTGGGACTTTTTTCATTTCAACACCAATGGCATTTTTCGTTAATAGAGCACACAAACGCATTTAGGGAAAGTGGTCAATAATTTTGTGTGGACACCCCGGTATTTTAGATTTTACTGAACTGCATAATTTTTTTTAATGTAAGCTATATTAATTTGTTTAACTTTTAGGTCATATTAATTTTTTTTCCTCTTACCAATATTTTAATATTTTATTATGTGTTTTGCCATGAGAATCTTCAAACAATTTGAAAATGATTTTAACGAAGTAATTTTTTTAATACTTTCATTGGGAGGGTTTTGTACCCCAAACATGTTTTTTGTTTAGTTTTTATATGTAATATTTTAAAAGTTAAATTTTAGTTTTCACCATTGGATTCAGCTTTAAAAAACACACAATTTGGTGTTTTGATCATTTCTCTACGTCAATTGGATTGGTTATAGAGATATTGAAAGTGCTAAACACAGTACGTTGTCCAATGTTATTCTTGTGGAGGATAAGACAATTTTTATATCTCACTTATTTTTGAACGTATACTAACGAAACTTGGTATACGGCTTCATATGGTTGTGGTCTATTGTTATTTGCACAAAAAATACAATTGTTACGGATGATTCCCGTAGCAGCAAACCTGCGTACTCAGCCCCATGTTATTCTTATGTAGAATAAGTAAAATGTAATGTCTCCCTTATATATATAAAACCATAAATTAATCAAACTTGGTATGTGGCTTCACCTTGTTTAGTTATATCGATATTTGCATGAAAACCCATGTTTTGCGATCCTTGTTGCAGCAACCTTGCTTACTCAGCTCCCATGTAATTCTTATGGAGAAAAATTAAATTTGTATAAATATTGCTTATTAATGAATAAATATTGATGAAACTTGGTATGTGGCTTCAGCCAGTTGAACTCTATTTATATTTGCATAAAACCAATTGTTTGTATTCCTTGTTTCAGAAAACCTACGTAAATTTTAATTCCCAATGTTATTCTTACGCAGGATAATTAAAATTGTATCTATTGATTATTTGTGAATATATTTTTATGAAACTTGGTATGAGGCTTTATGTGCTATTAAGACATATCTTCTGCATTGTAAATTCACTGAGTACGCAGGTGCTGAGACGGGGGTATTTTTATTGTTCATATGAGCTAAATTTATTAATAAAAACAAAATAAGGTTTTCGGTAAAAGTAACTTTAAAAATATGCAAAACGTTTTCTCCATAAGATTACCGTGGGAAATTTGTTGATTGTATTTATTTCTTATTTTTCTACAAGCACACAAAGTTAATAATTCAAAATAAAAAAATGTATAGTTTATTTAGCTCTATAAAATAGTTAAAACCAAAATTGTGTTTTATTGCTATTTAAAAAATACAAAAACTAATTTTTGAAAAGTTTTACTACTCTCAAAATATTCCCTTCCCACGGTCCGATTCTCTAGTTTTTGAACCCAAAAGTCATAAACGTAACCTCACACCTGTTCACCAAATTTCATAAAAATCAGAAGTTAGCTAATCTATAAGTTTTTCTCCCCTAAGTTGTCACGTTAACGGACACACATATATAAAACATGAACGAATAGTGTTTTTGGTACGTAGGGGTTTCAAAACAAAAATGTATCACTTTCATAAAACGTTTTCGGGTCCTAATGCCACCTGAGGTAATAGCTTTTTCCCTATAGGGGAAATTCGTTGTAAATACTTCAAATATAGATATTAATTGTATATTTTTATCCCTTTCATATAAATCTTGTACTAAAGAACATCTCAACTAATTTAATGTCAACAAAAAGTATCAGAAAACACCACAAATAGCACTTTTTTACCAATTAAAATATTTAATTATTAAAGAAGTCATATCGCATATTTATACTATTTACTACGTTCGTAGAAGGGGCTGGATCAGTGTTTAATCTAATCTTGTTGATAATGTTTATGAAATAATACTCCTAAATAACATTACAATGACAGACGCGATCGCTGGTTTGGCTTGTATCATCGTAACGTTTATATAATTTCGGGCAAAACTTCGACAAGAGCGAAAAAAAACATTGCAAATGGTTTTTGTAATGAAGACTTTATTGCTGTGAATACGCGAGAACATGAGCTGAACTGTAAACGCAGAATTTGTGACTAAAAGCTTTGCTCAACACCGTGCAAACCTGGAGCGGCGTTTAACATTCTGAATAAGACGAGTCGCTGCACAAAACATCCGGCAATATATCTGACGAATATCTGGAAAGCGCGCTCGGGTTTTTATTTCTTGTGTACATTAAAATAGTTAACAAAAATAAGCATAACTACATTAAATTACTTCGTCAACATAACCATTTCATTTTGCTAATCTATAAATAAAAACATGTACATATTTAAAATAACAGGACACACATTATGAAAGCAACTGTTATTAAGGTAATGAGAACATTTTAATAACGATTTGGAAAAGTTTCTAAAGTTTCTATATTGTTTTAATAACTATGATTCAAAAAACAATAAGTACGGTATTGAGTGAATTTGGTTAGATTTTTGAGTTCTTTTATAGTCGGGATATCAAGTACCTCATAATTAAAATCTATTTGGTTGATAAAAACAAAATTGTAAAATTATTTATGCGCCAGCTCTAACTTAACAGTTAGTCGATGAAAAATGCTGATAATCTTATTAGCAACTCTTTAAATGTTTCTGGAAACTGGGCTGACTCTTGATGAGAACGAAATACCCAAGTAAGGCACTGGACCTCTTACGGCCTCTAGGTACAACGTAAACAAATCCCCAGTAAGAAAAAGGAAATAACCGTTTACGGGGTTAAACATGATAACTGTTAATAATATAAATATAGAACATTATTTATAAACAGTCATTCACGGCTAAGCAAACTTCACGCTTGGAATTTGCTTGAACTTCATCGAGTGTAGTTCACGTTAGAGGTACACAAATACCTCGTTATTTTATCATAATATAATTATATGAATTATATTTCATAAAGGATTCTTTCTGTAAAGAAGCTCTTGTAATAAAGTTGTTTTATTAATCGTAGAAACTAACAGATTTTGAGTGTATACTTCGAAATACAGATCATCTAGAACAAATTATACAATGCCAATAAATTAATTTTGTGGATGATAATTTATCAATTATTATTCGTTTTTATTAACTTCTGTATTATTTTGGTAACCCAAACCTAAATAATTATGTAATTATCCAGGGTTGACTCGAGTTTTGCCAACGGCGAATAGCCACCGCGTCGCGACGGCCTGTTGAGTTACTTTGGTGTTAGTGTTTTCATGCGTTAATATTTATTTAGGACTATTAAGCCCTGCTAAGCTTGTTACGTTTTCCCTTTAACGGTCTCTAAGCGTGGATTGCTTACATTTAAAATAAAGTTTAAATTTTCACGTGAATCATCAGTGGCAAGAGATTGTTCCAAGAACAATCTTTTCCGCATACCAATATCATGGAAATTTTTAAGGTAACTGAGGCGGAGTTCTAAGGTCGGAAAAATGTAAAAAAGTATCCATACTAACAACGTGGTGGGGTTCAGGAGCAGATTTAAAAGCCATTTTTGCAATCACTGTGAGTACTACTTTCTTCTTAAGAATAACATGGCAACGTTTTAGTCATTGGGGCGGAGCCCTAAGATTGTGGTTACAAAAAAATTTCAAATTTTATGAATGAATTATAATTGACTGAAATCACGCAAACAACGGTAAGAATAACGTGGCAACTTTGCCAGGAGGTGGAGTATTAAGGTTGGTGGGGAGTGACGTATCCAAAGTTGGGGCATCATTCAAGTGATGCTTTTACTTTGTAAAAAAAATCCAAAGAACCATCAAACGTCAAAGTTGGACGTCGGGAAGTGATAGAATAAGCCAGTGGAAAGGGGCCCTGAGGATTATAAGTCATTTAGTGCCCCAACAACCTGGTGTGGTCCGGGAGCAGATTTGAGAACCCTTTTTTGCAATCACCTGGAGTCATTCTTTTCACCATAAGAATAACATGACAACGTTTTAGCCAGTGGGGCGGAACCCTGAGATCTGGGAGGAAAACAAAAAAATTATCTAAAAGTTGTTGGGGCTCTACATTATGGTATGGTCTGGGAGTAGTTTTGAGGAGCCGTTTTCGAAACTACCTGGGACACACACGCACAATTACTTTATTAGTACAGATATTTGTGGAAACATGGTTGTGAATCTCTTATGGTAATGTAATCAACAAGAATAAACTTCCACTCATAAAAAAGTATATCTTTAAATTTATTTATTAAAAAATAATTTTTGATTTTAGATAGATGTGATTGATTATGATATATATATAGTCTTACTGTATTTTTAAACGCGATTTAGATAATTTAAAACCTGGAAAATCGTGTTGTTTCGAAGAATTCATAAACTCTGATTTATTATTATTTTACTACACTACTGAACCACCCGAAACCTACGACTGCTATCTGAACGTCGATGGTGCTCGAAGCCCACTTTTCTATGACTTTACCGTTAAAACATGCAGTTAATTACAATACTAGTTGATTATTTCTTCACCGTGTCTTAGAAGTCTATTAAAACAAATACATTTCACTTTCGTATTGGTGATTAGTTCCAGTAAGCTATTGTATATATGCTTCCCTTCCTTTGTAACAATCCTTAAATAGTTTTAAGGATATCCATAATGTCTCCAGGAAGAGGTATATGCAGTCTGTTTGATACCTAAGACAATATAGGAGCATTTTCTAACAGAATATTTAATTCGCAATACAAGGCAGAGTTTCTTGTGACTTTCAAGACCAATGACGATTAAAACTTCGTATAAACAATGCGAGAGTTACATGATAGCCCACGAGAGTTACATAACTACGAATTAAATACATACTGTACACGTAAGTATGTACTGTAAGTACTTAATACTTAAATTAGTACTACTTAAAGTAGTACTTAATACATACTTAAAATAGTTTATCCCCAAATGCTATTTAAATTATACTTATTTTGTTTCAAATCAGATCATGATGTAATATTTTGATTACCACTGACAAAATTATTCTGTGTTGTCCTTAAATGACTATTTTAATGTCGTATTTTAACAAAATTAGTCAGAAAGAACTTTACAGTCGTAGGCGTTTTATGAATATAAAAAATATATCCAAAACACATGCTCATTCATTTTATGGTGGGGAGGAATCGTCGCTCTAAAGTATCACTCGTTGAATGACACACCAATACTAACAGGACATGGTGAGTAAGTAACGGGAAGTTAATTAATTATAGACTTATTTTAAATGAAATATATAATTGCACTCCAACATATAAATGTCATAGTTGATGATTTTCTCTTAAAAGAAGTATTGTATGAAGATTGTATATGGGAAAACCTAACCAAGCTAGAAGGATTTAATCATCCTAAATTAAATATAAATTGCTATGAACTGTAAGAATATAAGAAATAATTAAGAAATTGTGGAACTGCTTGCAGTTAAATAAGAATAAGACAACTCCCAGACTCAAATTGCAACTTTAAGACTGGTCGACGGTGTTCGTCAGTGTCAAGACTGCAGGCGGTGACTGATGATCCCTGGGTTCTTTAATGAACTTAAGCTAGAGTATATTATACTCTGCTTTTACTGACAGATATATTTACCAAGATTAATTCAAACAGGGAAATAAAACAACGCTATCTTAATTTCACAATGTTGTTATGTGTACTCTTAATTCATCAATTATAGTATACAATTAAGTACACTGTAATAATAATTACAGTGTTATAGGATATTTCTCTCACAATAGGACACATTTTTGAGAATATCGATGAGGGAGAGATTGGATTACATACTATGGTCACCTGGATTATATACTATGGTCACCTGGATTATATACTGTGGTCATCTCCCGATAAGTATGTTTAACAATCAAAATTATTTGACGTTTATAAATAAAGTGAATAGTTTCTTTTATTTAAACATAATTACAGATCTATTAATCCATAAACTAATATCGATAAACAGTTTAAAAATGTATTAACATAAACGAATAAAGTTATTTACATAAAGGTAAGGCATATGAACAGAGTGAGTCAGACCTCCCGTCCAGGATATGTAACGAAAAACTGTAAAGTTAAAAGTCATAAAACAAAATGCATTCTTGTTTTGCCAGAGATGAGATATATTCTGTGATTATAGTTTCCTTAATTATTTTCTGTTACTTCGTAAAGCTGCCATAATTTCAACTCAGTATTGCAATATTTACTTGTTTGCATGCACAAAAAAGTACATACTCATACTTATGATTTGTTGGATTACATTCAGTAGTAACAAATATTAGTATCGGCCTTGGCTTCATATTTTATTATTTACGTATTGACTGACATCAACAACTGCTACTTCCGAAATTCTCGACCGGAGAAACATTAACATATGTAAAAATCTGAAATTTAGCATGACTGCAGGATTCCAGAACACATATGCATAGATCTAATTTGTGTAAGGTCTTACTGTAAGGCACATTTATAAAGGGTTTGTTGAAAATAAATCGTTTCATTTGAAAAACTAAGCGGTGACATTTAGTCGGATTGATGTTACACATTACCGTAACTCAAATGCAAAGATTTTGAACTTTATAATACAGTTTTGAAACTTAAGTAATTAAGAACTTCTCATTTATTTTCATCGTCAGGTGCGTTGCAAATGTTTAACGAAGAATTTAATCAGAGTAGACGCTCTATTATCAGGTAATATAATAGGAGATGCGTTGTACGTGCATGCAATATAAAGAATGAATTTGAATTACGAGGTAAGAAGTGCTTGACTTGATAATTTAGTATGCTAGCTCGATTATTTACGCTTGCTAAAACACTTTTAGGAGGTATAAACTTGAAAACTGTCAAAAGCCTATTTTCGTTTCAAATGTTTTTTTAAAAGGTTTTTAAAACGAAACACAAAGTTTGTGGAATTCATTTTGATCAGATTATGTAGTCCAAGAGAAAAAATGGACGTTTTTTCTCAAGTAATCGCCAATTTATACAAAAATTACTATGCAACGTTGAAATATGTATACAATAAGATAAATTAGAATGTTAAAAAGAATTATACACATAAAAAGGCAGAGCAAAAAGTAAAGGGCAAAGTTTTAAAACAATTTTAACTTTGAAGTGGCATAAAATGCAGCAAGCTTTCTGTTCATTCGGTCTTTGAGATGTTTGCAACTTTTGCAAAACAACAGAAAAGAAAGCGGTACATTTCCTTTAAGAGAAGTTGCGAAGCAATGTTAAGTATTCTTTAAACAATAAGGAAATTACACAGTGCAGAACAAAGTGAAACAAAATCTCCACCTCTGTTAAATTATGTTTACTTTATTCTAGGGTGTTTCAGCCGCACAAGAATTCATGATGTTAATTTATAACTAATTACATATTAGTCTCTACTTGTTTACGACTGAATTGAAACAAGTAGAAACTTGGTTTCTAGTTGTTTTTGATAAAGAAAATCTATGTAATAATTTTTACAACATTTGATATTTGATATGATGAATTGGTGTTTCATATTGGCCTGTTGTAATAGGCCAAAACCTCGAGGGATAAAAAAATTAGAATTTAATTTTACGATGCGTGCGTGAACTATAAAAAGCTAGCCGCTAGGCGAATGGATTAGCTCTAGGTAGTTAGTTCACAGAGCGGCCACGCACGGTTAGTTCAGCGTTGGAGTGGAGGGGGAATGACCCATTACCCAGGCCCTTTGACTCGGGCTGCGGCAGAGCTCAGCTAAGCTCAGTTCAGTTGGTCGTCCGGCGTAAAGCCGACCACATCATAAGAAATGTCAGTTGGTGGTCCGGCGCAGATCTGGACACATGTAAGGGAAGAAGTTCAGTTGGTCGTCCGGCGTAAAGCCGACCACACCATAAGAAATGTCAGTTGGTGGTCCGGCGCAGATCTGGACACATGTAAGGGAAGAAGTTCAGTTGGTCGTCCGGCGCAGAGCTGGACACATGTAAGGGAAGAAGATCAGTTGGTCGTCCGGCGCAGAGCTGGACACATGTAAGGGAAGAAGTTCAGTTGGTGGTCTGGCGCAGAGCTGGACACATGTAAGGGAAGAAGTTCAGTTGGTCGTCCGGCGCAGAGCTGGACACATGTAAGGGAAGAAGTTCAGTTGGTGGTCCGGTGCAGAGCTGGACACATGTAAGGGAAGAAGTTCAGTTGGTGGTCCGGCGCAGAGCTGGACACATGTAAGGGAAGAAGTTCAGTTGGTGGTCCGGCGCAGAGCTGGACACATGTAAGGGAAGAAGTTCAGTTGGTGGTCCGGCGCAGAGCTGGACACATGTAAGGGAAGAAGTTCAGTTGGACGTCCGGCGCAGAGCTGGACACATGTAAGGGAAGAAGTTCAGTTGGTGGTCCGGCGCAGAGCTGGACACATGTAAGGGAAGAAGTTCAGTTGGTGGTCCGGCGCAGAGCTGGACACATGTAAGGGAAGAAGTTCAGTTGGTGGTCCGGTGCAGAGCTGGACACATGTAAGGGAAGAAGTTCAGTTGGACGTCCGGCGCAGAGCTGGACACATGTAAGGGGAGAAGTTCAGTTGGTGGTCCGGCGCAGAGCTGTACACATTTAAGGGAAGAAGTTCAGTTGGTGGTCCGGCGCAGATCTGGACACATTTAAGGGAAGAAGTTCAGTTGGTCGTCCGGCGCAGAGCTGGACACATTTAAGGGAAGAAGTTCAGTTGGTCGTCCGGCGCAGAGCTGGACACATGTAAGGGGAGAAGTTCAGTTGGTGGTCCGGCGCAGAGCTGGACACATGTAAGGGAAGAAGTTCAGTTGGTGGTCCGGTGCAGAGCTGGACACATGTAAGGGAAGAAGTTCAGTTGGTGGTCCGGCGCAGAGCTGGACACATGTAAGGGAAGAAGTTCAGTTGGTGGTCCGGTGCAGAGCTGGACACATGTAAGGGGAGAAGTTCAGTTGGTGGTCCGGCGCAGAGCTGGACACATTTAAGGGAAGAAGTTCAGTTGGTGGTCCGGCGCAGATCTGGACACATTTAAGGGAAGAAGTTCAGTTGGTCGTCCGGCGCAGAGCTGGACACATTTAAGGGAAGAAGTTCAGTTGGTGGTCCGGCGCAGAGCTGGACACATGTAAGGGAAGAAGTTCAGTTGGTGGTCCGGTGCAGAGCTGGACACATGTAAGGGGAGAAGTTCAGTTGGTGGTCCGGCGCAGAGCTGGACACATGTAAGGGAAGAAGTTCAGTTGGTGGTCCGGTGCAGAGCTGGACACATGTAAGGGAAGAAGTTCAGTTGGACGTCCGGCGCAGAGCTGGACACATGTAAGGGGAGAAGTTCAGTTGGTGGTCCGGCGCAGAGCTGGACACATTTAAGGGAAGAAGTTCAGTTGGACGTCCGGCGCAGAGCTGGACACATGTAAGGGGAGAAGTTCAGTTGGTGGTCCGGCGCAGAGCTGGACACATTTAAGGGAAGAAGTTCAGTTGGTGGTCCGGCGCAGATCTGGACACATTTAAGGGAAGAAGTTCAGTTGGTCGTCCGGCGCAGAGCTGGTAACTTCTTATGAAAAGGACAGCGGTAGGTTTACGAATAAATAGTCATCGTAATACACTCGTAACTAATGTTGAGAGAGGGATATTAATTTAATATGCCTTTGGTTTGATTTATTGTTACTATTTCTGAGATATTTCTTTACTGGATAGTGAATAATTTTACATCGAGATTGTAAGAGGTTAGAACAGTTTTTAGTTACTGAGCGAATTGGTTTAGTAAATGGCTGAACTGAACATTGGTGCAATACATTTTAATTTAATGTAGTTTTGGAAATATTGTAGCGAGTTAAGAAGAATAGGCTGGCTGGACAATTATGTTTAAATGCATATCTGGTAACTGAGAATTACTTTAGATAAGATAGTTTAGAAACAGTAAAAATATCCTTTTACAGTTTATTGACTTTAGTAAATATTTTAATAGTTTGGCAAGGATGAAGTGATCCGACTGTTGCATAGTTTTATTGCTAAACAATGGATTGATGTTGGCCCAGACGGCTCTAGTTACATTTAGACTGGACAAATCATTGTTTATTGAAACGAAAGATTTTATTTTTTGTTCAGGCCATGGTGGAGCAGTCCTGCGGCTAAATGATTTTCATCCTTTCGGCTTACCGCTAAATAGCGAATTTGAGTTGGCCCAGACGGCCCTGTTTACGTTTGGACTTGGAACAAGTATTGTTTATTAAAAATTGAAATTTATATTTCGTTCAGGAAAGGACGGAGCAGTCCTGTTGATACAAATAACTAGCTTATTCCATTATAAATGGTTAATAGCGAATGTTCTAGGCCCTCACACCCTGACTGGTAATACATAGGTGTGTTCCAAGTGATAGGACCTTATTATTTGTATTGGTCAAGAACGAAATAGACCTGCAGTATTTTAAAATTGGTGGCTTTGCCAATTTAACTGATATCGGCAGATTTTAAACTCAGATGACGTCAGGCAAGGCAGTTAACGTTGAGTTAGTTATTTTCAGAGGATAAATTGCTTTCTTCAAGGTGTTTAGTTTTCTTTTGGGGCGATGATGAAACATTGAATGATCATGAGAACGATCTTGCTCTGAAGTAAACAAATCTGAGCCCACAAAAGAAAATACTTGACGAATTTGTATAACGACCCCTGGAGTACTCGGTCGATTTGAGTTATCCGGGACATTAGGTGTACGTGGTAACCCCACCTAGAGTTTAGCACCTTCTTTATTAGTAAGTTTGACAATAGCGTTACCGCATTAACAGTATCTAAAGTTGTCTCTAAATATAACTCGGGGTACAATAAAATATTCGCGTAATGGGATGAGCGGACTCAGAAATGGTAGATGAAATTTACTGCCACTAACATAAGTCCTAACCAACATTTCGTCACATAAATATCCAAAAAATAGTCTTGTTCAAGGCGACTCCCTAACAAAGTAAATATTTTTAATTTCTTTCATTGAAACACAACCATGAATATATGTAAAGATTAAAAACCTGTCAACCGGTTAAACTGATGTTTTCAATAATGCAATTTCATTTAAAGTGTTGTGCGTAAGGTGGCACATCCAAACAACTGAATGGTTTAGTATTTTTTTTCTTACCTGCATTAACCAGACACAATCACTCCCTCGCGTTCCTTCCAACTCTCCGGATTGTTATTAATGCCTCAAAAGTGTGACAACGTTTCTGGCAGATATAAAGCTTCATTTTACAAGTATATAGAAAGAAAGGAACGAAAAAGCACCGCATATATTCACCACGCGACAAATGGGACATTCTCTTATGGCACCATAATAATTGCAATGTCTAAATAAATATGAAAAAAATTGAAAAACAGCAGGCATCAATTTAAGTAGTATGATTAACTATCCCAAACAGAACATGTTCTTTAAACTTAATTTTTTAGATAGCAGCCGTATAGCACTTTTTCACAGCGTCCGTGATTTTAGGCATGTGGGGGTTTGAAATCGAAAAGTTATCATTATTTCGGGCTTAAGTCTTCCCATGCTACCTACGGTAATAGATATAACTACGGCTTTTATAATATATTTTAGATATATATTATTCTTTTATAATATTTAAGAATTTTTAATAATTTATTTTACCTCAGGTCTACGGTTTTCGTAGGCTTTACTAAACTTAAGACAATAATTTACAAGACGAATGAATTCGTATTCAATCTACACTGCCTTTTAATTATAACGATTTATATTTATGGGTTTAATCATATTATGCAATGATTATAAACGCGTGGTTTCAGCGTTAACTGAAGTGGAGAATATATAAATATATTTTAAAACTACCTTTTTACTTGCAAAATGAGCCGCACTAGCTGCTTGGCGATTATCAGTCTCTGCAGCTCTAATAATTTGCAATATTGTTAATTAATAAAATTATTAAAAAAATGTATATAGCCTATTTTTAACCTAGGTTTACTGATATTCTACAAAATAACGACACAGACTCATGATTATAACTAGGAATAAGGTCCACAAAACACATTACCCTGCAAAACATAATTACAGAGTTATTTTATGGCCAAGTCCTACTTCCGTTCTATTCCGACTATGGGGTAAAATTAAAATTTGTTGAATTTTATCGGAACTAAAAGTTTGGATTATCCAATGAATGTTAATATGCATTTTCATTAAATACACTTTCCTTTATTGGTAATAAAATTATTATGAAACAAAGTTATTTCCTTTATCTTAGTAAAGGAAACAAATCTGAACTCGAATGAAAGTACTGGAATCATACGTATGTATTACTTTATGACAGCATTGAAAAATATTGTGTTAAATATATTGTTGGGCCTTGTGTTTTCTTGGCATTGGACAGAGCAGATACTAGTATATGTCAACACTTCATTTCTCAACACTGAGCAACACTTTCTACACTTCTATTCTTTCGGAGAGGAAGATGGTTAATTAGGAAGATGATGTAGATGTTTACCTTTAACGTGAGCCACCTGAAACTGCTCAAGCGGATACTCGTACAAATACTCCTCCGATGATGCAATATTTGCTAGAGCTAAACCTCACCGTCCTAAATCAACAGTGCTTATATAAACCAACCAAATGGTGCAGTTAGAAGAACGGAAAATCAGCGCAATTTAGAGAATAATGAAAATCAGACAGAAGAACTCGATGACTATAATTTTGATCAGTTTACTTCCTTTAATGAAACACCTGCAAAAGCTTGAACTTAGAGGTTAGCTGCAGGTAGTTGTTTTAGGCAGTTACAAAGCCTATCTACAACGTCAGCCAGGGTTTTTTCCGTTGCTAATTATTCAACGCCCAGCATCAATCCAATTTTGTACCCGCTCACGTTCATACTCGTACCATGCTACAACAAACATGCTGTGTTGCATCCCTACACATGCTGTACCCTACCAGTCAGGATCTACAACATGGTCAGCCTTGGACTTTTATTTCAAATCCATATATTAATAGGCCTATAACAATACCTTTGTGAACATCTTCTATGAAATATGGGTGGAATCCAGAAATAAAATTAACATTTTTGATTTGTATTGTATGATATTGTTTATTTAGTCAATATAGTTTGCCCTATAACTGAAATAGATTTTTATTATTTTATCCATGTACACTAAATATCCAGGCATCCCCATTTAACCCCCATTTAAATGTGTTTTAGAACATTCCCTGATAAACTTAGATTTGTATAAGAACACATGAGTTTTATGGGACATCCTTAGATTGACCATGATCAGAGTTAATCACGGAAGATGAACCTTTATAAGGTTTTTATGGGCACGTCTTATGATCCTGTAATTATATCATAGCGATAAGTAAATTTATAAGTTTTAAAGGACCTATTATTACAACTATTATATTAGTAACTATTTAGTAAATATCTTCCTTACCGGAAAGTGACCGTTAATCATTCTTCTGGTTGCACGCATGTCGTAGCCTTTTTTCTGCAAGCGAGGCTTCACACTGTTCAAAACATAATCAAATGTTTGAACAGACGTTTGCGTGTATTCAAAAAAACCTTCATCACTCCTTAACTGGGGAAATAAATGGTGGTATCCAATAATTTTCTCCTTTTTTGTTGATTGGATTAACACACCAACGTTTGACTCGTTTTCCGGAAAGCACAGATTTCAACCGCGAATTTTCAGATAGAATTAATAACTTCAACAAGTCCTCACTCAAAGCCATCTCGAATGCAGTGAGGACAGAGGACGGGTACAACAAACGACGCGACGCGGCGCATGTTTACCGCTATTATTGTGGCCACCCGCGTCGGTCACGCGCTGCTCAAGGTACCGCTCGCCGCTCGTATCGTACCCGATGTCTTAGGGGCGCTACAAAAACAAAACCTACGTGAGCGTGGCTTGCTCGCAAATAATAAAAAAATATATGTGGTAGCTGATAAGACCTCATTTTACAGCTAAGTAAGTAACTATGAAGTCTCACTAGCAGTTATTCATTTAACAATTTTGTTCCCAATGCAAATTATATACAAAATTTATTTCACACTAAAAACTTTGAAAACAGTACACGTTTTATAAAGTTAATTTTAAGTAGCAGATAATTGAATCGAAATCTGAATTATAATCATGTTGTTTATTTCACAGTGATTATAATGAAATACAAAACCCTTAATACCCACTCGCGAAATATCGCTCAATCCTTTTGATAAGTATTCTCCAAACGCCCTAAAAACCCCCATTTAACTTTCAGAGTGATGGGTTTTCTATTGATTCAGGAAAAATGTATAATTGTTTTGAGGAATCAAAATGTTTTATCTCCCGGATCCACGAACAACGTTTCTTATAACGCATTCTGATTTATAAGTATCTTGATTGCCCATTTATTTTTAAAAGTATTAAAACAACATACATTTTGTTGTTTTTGACTTAAAACTTTTATAAAAAATACAGAAGACGAGACTAAAAATAGGAAAAAGTTTTAAAAGACGATAGTTTTTTCAAAAACAAAGCGACTTTCCATATTCATAGTCGTTGGAAGAACCAATTTCAAATTTACCCAACACTATTTGTTTGTTAATGTAGTGTATATAGGTATTTACTTATATCAACAACGAACTCCACCGAGGACGTCAGAAATTTAAAACGTAATATTGATTTTATTTGTGTCTAGAGTTAAATCTGATTAAACATATAATCTAGAGCCGCATAAATGTTAATACAATCATAAACAACAAAGTGTTTATGTTTATTGTAATATAATGTTGATGTTGGTAATAATTTGAGGAAGCCAGCAGCAAGAAAAAAAATCCTTTTACAAATTAAATATTCATAACTATTCATAATTTTATGGAGGGGGATTAGTTTGCAGCAAAGAGGGAATGAACACATTAAGGCAGTAACTAGATATTAACCGAAGTTGACGTCCCACAAATCAAATAAAAATATAAAAAGAAGAGTAACTATTTTTACGTAATGAATTGAACTTTTACCTTGCACAAAACTTGTTTGTAATTAACATGAAATATTTTATTGCAAGATCGAATGAAACATGCACACGATAGTAGCGGAGTTCTTTAGTTCCGGTGAACATTCTTTCCAACTGATATAAATGTGAGACTTCCGAAGGTCGAAACACGAAACACTGTCTGTGGGTTTGATGCAAGAACATTAAACTTTATTTTTTGATTTATTTGGACTTTACCTATCGCTTCTAGTGTTTAAAACTACACTACGTTTCGGGAGGTAAGGAAACTCCTCCCGTTATCAAGTGAACCCTACTTACATCTAAATATCAAACTCTTACACCTAACTAACCTACATTTTTTTGGATTTTTTTGATTATTTTTCTTTTACATTTTAATTTATGCTACCACAAAGATAACAAATATATATATACAAAAATCAAATACAATACACTAACACAACATTTATATATACACCTAACTAACCTACATTTTTTTTAATATTTTCCTTTACAATTTAATTTACACTAACATAAAGATAACAAATATATATACAAAAAATCGAATACAATACACTAACACAACATTTATATATACGAACAAATGGAAAACTGACAATACATTACCTGTTCTGCATCGTGGCCTCCAAGCTGACGGGCAAACACGGGAAACTTAAATCTCACGTCCATCCACAACCAAACCGCACACTAGACTAGTGGCTAGCGGCAGTGGAGGGGGGAGAGCCGTTACCCCCACCTACCGACAGGGGCACGTGACGACACAGCTGTGGCTACCCACACGTCTTTGTCGACGGGAACATGACACGGAAACCAAAAACTGCAGGATTCCTCCTAGAATGCTACACGGGCACCGGTACGATATTCTCATAGAGATTACCGCATGCCTCCAAGGTGAGCATTGGGAACTGGTCATGCAATCAGGTGGCCGTGTTTCCTCCAAGGGCGATCACGGACGCATGTGTCGTAGCCGCATTGGATGGACTCTAGACGCAGGAGCAACTGTAACACAAGGAACTGGCGTGTGTTTGCGGGGTGATTTTTGACTGAAATGGTTTTTAATTAAGGGAATCCATAGTGGCCTGACATCAATACTACTCTGACTTATTGGATTTTCATGTAATTTAATTAATGCCCCTTCAACAAACTTTCTTTTATAATAGTGAGACTCATGATGTATAATTTTTGCCTCTTCCCAACTAAATTTATGATCATTTTCCCAGGCGTGTTTTGCCAATTTAGATTTTACTGTTTCGCCATTTTTTGTGTTTCTTTTATGTTCGTTTATACGAACTTTTAGCGGCCTTTTATTTTCCCCTATATATTCACCCTCACATTCACATTTGATGCTGTAGATACAGTTTTTTGAGGCTTGTTCTTCATTTTTCGGTTTTACTTTAGTTAGTTGCTGTCTCAAAGTGTTTGACGATTTAAAAGCTGTTAAGATCTTATATTTTCTGGCAACTCGCCTTATTTTTTCCGACAGTTTTGGGACATATGGGATGCTTATGAAAGCTGTTGGTTTATCCACATTTGGAACAGTGTTTGGCTTTGTCCCCCTTTCCTTTTTGCATCTGTTAATTATATTTTGAGGATAACCATTCTTTTGTAACTCTTGTGAAATTTTATTGTGCTCCGCGTCTAAAGTTTTCTTTTCACAACAAACTGATTTGGCCCTGTCGAAAAGAGAATAAGCTTTTCGTACCGGTGTCCGTGTAGCATTCTAGGAGGAATCGTGCAGTTTTTGGTTTCCGTGTCATGTTCCCGTCGACAAAGACGTGTGGGTAGCCACAGCTGTGTCGTCACGTGCCCCTGTCGGTAGGTGGGGGTAACGGCTCTCCCCCCTCCACTGCCGCTAGCCACTAGTCTAGTGTGCGGTTTGGTTGTGGATGGACGTGAGATTTAAGTTTCCCGTGTTTGCCCGTCAGCTTGGAGGCCACGATGCAGAACAGGTAATGTATTGTCAGTTTTCCATTTGTTCGTATATATAAATGTTGTGTTAGTGTATTGTATTCGATTTTTTGTATATATATTTGTTATCTTTATGTTAGTGTAAGTTAAATTGTAAAGGAAAATATTAAAAAAATGTAGGTTAGTTAGGTGTATATATAAATGTTGTGTTAGTGTATTGTATTTGATTTTTTGTATATATATTTGTTATCTTTGTGGTAGTATAAATTAAAATGTAAAAGAAAAATAATCAAAAAAATCCAAAAAAATGTAGGTTAGTTAGGTGTAAGAGTTTGATATTTAGATGTAAGTAGGGTTCACTTGATAACGGGAGGAGTTTCCTTACCTCCCGAAACGTAGTGTAGTTTTAAACACTAGAAGCGATAGGTAAAGTCCAAATAAATCAAAAAATAAATTCAAATCCATCGCTATTATGAGTTTCAAAAAAAAAAACATTAAACTGTGAAACGTTAAAATTAAATATATTTCCATGTTCGTTATTCCGATTGGTATTCATCCTCAAACTGAGAAAATGTGATACTTCCTAAGATCGCGACGTGGCAGATTGTCTACGATCTGGCTTTGTCAACGTTGGTCTACTGAATGTTCACTGCGGATAACATTCCACGCTCGTTGTTCCGATTTACAATCAAACTCTATCTGAGAAAATGTGATACTTCCTAAAATCTTGACGTGGCAGATTGTCTACGATCTGGTTTTGTCAACGTGGTCTACGGAATGTTCACTGCGGATAACATTCCAAGCTCGTTGTTCCGATTGGTAATCAAACTCTATCTGAGAAAATGTGATACTTCCTAAGATCGTGACGTGGCAGATTGTCTACGATCTGGCTTTGTCAACGTTGGTGTACTGAATGTTCACTGCGGATAACATTCCACGCTCGTTGTTCCGATTGGCAATCAAACTCTATCTGAGAAAATGTGATACTTCCTAAGATCGTGACGTGGCAGATTGTCTACGATCTGGCTTTGTCAACGTTGGTGTACTGAATGTTCACTGCGGATAACATTCCACGCTCGTTGTTCCGATTGGCAATCAAACTCTATCTGAGAAAATGTGATACTTTCTAAGATCTTGACGTGGCAGATTGTCTACGATCTGGCTTTGTCGACGTTGGTCTACGGAATGTTCACTGCGGATAACATTCCACGCTCGTTGTTCCGATTGGCAATCAAACTCTATCTAAGAAAATGTGATACTTTCTAAGATCTTGACGTGGCAGATTGTCTACGATCTGGCTTTGTCGACGTTGGTCTACGGAATGTTCACTGCGGATAACATTCCATGCTCGTGGTTCCGATTGGCAATCAAACTCTATCTGAGAAAATGTGATACTTCCTAACATCGTGACATAGTAGATTGTCTACGGTGTGGCTCTGTCAAAGTTACTCTATGGAATGTTCACTGCAGAAAATATTCCAAAATGACTGTTCAAAATGATATTTTGCCTTTAACTGATGTAATGCGAGAAATTCTGAGGCGCTGATACAACTTATAATGGTTGCGCAACAACGTCGTGATGTTGAATTACGCTCACATAAAATCTGTTTTTACTCTCGCTGCTGCAAACAAGTTTAAACATAAAATTTGCAAAGGTTTCTATCCTGGGAAAAACCCCGATCGGGGTCCGCAGCAGTCAACGTGTTAATATCAAGTTCCACTCGACCAAAGTTAGGTGAGAAAACCATTCTTAGTGAACCTGAATTTATTTAAAAACTGTATTTTTTAAGTCTGTACACATCATACTGTTTAAAATCACAACACGAATATAAAAAAATATATATATTCTAAATATTGTGGACTCCCACTGATGATTTCAGCTTTGAATAAACAAATACTAAACATTTAGAATCATATTAAAAATAACTTTTTTTTCGCAGGTAAGGAATCGGATTAGTCTTTCCTATTATTGATTTATATACCAGTTCAAAAACCTACTAAATTAAATGGCAAAACGGATATATTTATCATAATTAATTAAAATAAAATAACGACAGATTTTATAAACATTGCCTTATATTAATATATCTTCAACATCGGTATGACAAGTCCCCATGTATTTAAGAGTTCAAATAAATAATTAAACTAAGTGTTCCAAAATAAAATAACTATTTCTTTCCAAACAGAGTTTTTTGAAAGGTCAAAACAATCAAATCAAGTCATGTAAATATGTGGTCTCTCCCGCCGTTCTTTCTTACACCAATGCGTCCCTGCGGTTTTTTTTGTTATATAAATAATATAGTTAAAAATATATTTATGTAGTAAATTCAATCTTTTGCATACGTATAACTAAAAACATCCTTAGTGTGTACTTTTTGTATATTGCTTTTAAAGTTTATAACCTCAGTCTTTTAACAAAGGCGCTGTTTATGTGATTTAAAGTAGAAGGTAAGAGTGGTGAGGGGATAGGTGTAGTAGTTTTAGAAAGATTTACAGAACACTAACTGCTAAAAAATGGCATTCCAATAAGAACTGTTGAGGAGTGTGAATTTCGGACAGCCAACAAATGCAAAAGTAGAATTTGGTACGAATTTTTAATTTCATAATAATTGTAGTTTGTAAACTAGAATAAAATGTTATACTGTAGTAAACATACTATAGTATAACATTTTATTCATGAAAATTATAACATAATATATAACAATTTATTATGTTATAGTTTTCATGAACCAACTGAGTCTGTAATTGCTTAATACAAGTAACAAATGGTAAAACATACATCGTTACTTTAAAGTTAACCAGGATTGGAGTGGAAAATTAGATCATTATTTAAAATTAAATCTAACCAACTAACTACAACACACGCTGTAGGCCTTTATATCAGCAAAAATAATAATTTTAACACATTTCTTATTCATGCTGAAATTTAACATTGACTTAAGACTTTCTAGCTTTTACCGTTTCAAAATAGAAGCCATTTAAACATGTTTAGGTAAAACACCTTATGAATGACAATAAAAAAATCTACATTATTAAACTGAGAAATTATATGTTGTAAAAGTTTCTACAAAGATTCACGAGTAGGGATAAATGGAGTGTTCTGGCTCAGGAGGAGCCAGGAGGAGCGCCCCCCCCCCGAGGAGCCCCCCCCCTAATTAATATGCAAATTTTTTTTTTTAATTACCCTAATTAATATGCAAATTTTTAATTACCCTAATTAATATGCAAATTTTTTTTTTTTTTTCATTTCAGGAGGAGCCCCCCCCCCGCGGTACATCAATCAGGAGGAGCCCCCCCCCCCCCCGGTACATCAATCAGGAGGAGCCCCCCCCCCCCGAGGTCTGGTCTGTGACACTTTACCCCCCCCCCCCCCGAGATCAGGAGGAGCCCCCCCCCCCCGAGATCAGGAGGAGCCCCCCCCCGAGATCAGGAGGAGCCCCCCCCCAAACCTAACCTAACCTCGGAAGCAGCTGCGCCCGACCCTTCCAGGAACCCATTATAGTCAGCCTGTATCGAATTACATTAGAGGAGGGTTGCTTTTACCCCTGACAGCTGTCGTGATTTGTTGTCTAGGCGACAAACGTCGACGCAGCAGATGTTCGCACAAAAGACCGGTGAGTCGAGACCGGTCTGGGAAGCAGCTGCACCCGACCCTTCTAGGAACCCATAATAGTCCCCCCCGTATCGAATTCAATTAGAGGAGGGTTGCTTTTACCCCTTACAGCGGTTGAGATTTATTGCCCCGGCCTTCTCCGAAATCCATTAGTGGAGAGCGTAACCCCACATCGCCAGCCCTCCGTCAGTTCAGTTCGAGAGTTCAGTGCGTGTAGACGTGTTAGTCCGATCCTGCTCCGTTCTACGCGATTTTTGTTAGTTGCTGATTTCATTTGTGATATTCGTCCAGCATCTTTGAACTATTTAAAACGGTTGTGTTGTGCCGTATTGTTTGTGATTATCGAAACTTTATAATCCATATTCAAGATGAACGACTCACACCAATGCGTCATTTGCGGCTGCACGTTCCCGCGCAGACACAGTATGAAGCACTACGCAGAATTCCACGGTGGATTCGTCCCACCCCAGCAAGGTACGTCATTGTGTGTTGCATTATTGTTTTAATCAGACTTAAATGTTAGTAATATAGGAATATGTTATGCAGTATAACCGGAGTGTGATAAAAGTCTTCTTTTTATTTAACAGCTTTAGGTATTCTGTGCGAATATAGAGCTGTGTAAAAAAAAAATTAAAATTACATGACTATATTTATATAATGTTAATAACTTATGCTATTGTTCGAACCATCAAGTCAAGTCATCAGAGTACCCATATGACATACTTCATACCCCCCCCCCCGAGTATGACCCTAACCTCGGGGGGGGGGGGTAAAGTGTCGCAGACGAGACCTCGGGGGGGGGGGTAAAGTGTTGCAGACGAGACCTCGGGGGGGGGGGGTAATGGGTCTGGGTTACCATAGGTCGGATCTGAATTCTGATTGCAGATTCTTGCTCGTCTAGTCAAGACGAGTCATTTGAGTACCCACATCGACCACTTTGGGCTAACCTGATGATGACCTTGAACTTGAACTTGACCCTCTTTTTTTTAATGCATTTTCGGAATCCCCTCTTCAAGCCGAGTATTTTGAGTACCCACATGACGTACTTTTGATAATTAATACAAGAGTTGAGCAGGGTAACGCTACAACCAACAGAGCTAGCCCATCAGTGCCTGCGGACAAGTTAACTACCAGTGAATGCTTTGGGTTGGAGCACTTGAAGGGGGGTGTATCGATACACCCCCCATCAAGTACACTAAACTAAGACAGGTGTTAACCATTTCTCAATCTAATCGTTTTGTGCGTTTGCAGATGGAGAAGCTGCATGTCGGCTTTGTCGAGCCACATTCGCAGACCAGGGGGCCTTAGAGCGGCATATGGGAGCGAATCACCTCGTCGTTCCACCCCGGGAGGCGATTGATGCTCCTCAGACGACTGCCGATGACAACCATCATTCCGTTGAAGGTGAGAATCCACATTAAAATAACTTTTTTCCCCTAGTGACTATTTACCTTCTTTTTTTTAACTATTTAACTAGGTTCCTGAAGAAGAATGAGACCGTGCCAACTGATGTACTATTGATTTAATTACTAGGGGGAGATTTTCGCTCCCCCTAACACAAAAGGCTTCTTTAGGGTTGGCGTAGCTCATTATTGCAGCTACATCCTTTGCTTTGAACCCAGGATCATCAATGTAGCCAAACAGTACAGAAGATTACTTCTTCCCTGTTTAATGATTGCTAATTTGATTTAACAAACTTAACTTTGAAATGTGATTCTCGAGAGAGAGGGGAATTTGTATCTTCATTTATCCTAATTTGTTTTTATTTTTATTTTCAGATGAAGGTCCGGGTCCTGGCCACCACACCTGCCATGAATGCGGTCGCCGTTTCCGTCGTGAAAGAAACCTGCGTCGACATGTGGAATCAACCCACAGCAGAGTCCGCAGGTTCCTTTGCGTCACATGCGGCGCCGAGTTTAAGAGGGAAGACAACCTTCGTCGCCACACCAATCAATTTCACGGTGATGGCCAAGAACGGAAATTCCCTTGCGCATACTGCGGTCAGGAGTTCAACAAACTGTTCAACAAGGACCATCATGAGCGGATCTCTTGCCCGATCATGAAGGACCTGATCCGGAACCGGGCAGCCATGGAACAGGATGAACCCCAGCCAGGTCCGAGCACGGAGCCACAACCCGGTACGAGCACACACCAACAACCCGATGATGTTGAGATGACTGGAGCAGGACAGTCAAGCCCCGTATTCTCACTCATTCAACGGGGTTTCCGCAACCGCCTCCTAACCTACCGTCTGCAGCGACCGATGGAGAATCTCGTCACAATCGGAGAAGTGATGGCGTTGTTGATTGTGAGCCTTACGGAGTTGCTTGAGATCACCTTGGCGAAACACCGCAGCATAAAGGTCAACTTGAAGCTGGAGTGTGAGTTCAAAAATGTGCACAACAACACCTGCCTGCGCAACTTCAAGACGAAGATGACTCCGCTGACGGTGACCTCGGACCTGAACCAGTACATCACAACAGCTTTTGCGAAGCTTATCAGAGAGAAGGCTGAGTGTGATCATATCGGCTCCGGGTGGACATACCTTCGCGTTCGTGATTTGGAGGTCGGTATCAACGAGTACACTCCTCTAGGTGAAGATGGTCGAGCTTGGCTCCCACTGCCTACGTCTCTGGAGAACACCAAAGCAGTCGTCAACGTATCGAACACCGATGAGCGGTGTTTTATGTATGCTGTCCTGGGCAAGTTTGTTCAAGAGAACCCCGATAGACCGGCAATGTACACCGACGATATCATCGCCCGATACGATTGGACCGGCCTTCAATTCCCCGTTGCTCTGAAGAGTATCAAGACGTTTGAGCGGACAAACAACATCAGCATCAACGTCTATGGTATTGATCACACGCGCGTGGGTCAGAAACCTAACGGACAACCAAAGTATCAGGACACCGTCTTTCCCTTGAAGATCTGTAGGCAGGAGCGCGAAGAACATTGCGACCTTTTGTACGTGACAGCGGACGGTGATAGTCACTACGCCTACATCAAAGACCTGGGCCGACTGATCCGTCCCCAACTCACAGCGCGTGTAGACAGGATATTCATCTGTAAGCGGTGCTTCGCGCACTTTGACAACCGTCCGAACAAGCTCGGTCTGACGGGTGCTCAGCGTCTGGAGGAGCACAGGCGATACTGCTCCGCTTCAGCCCCTATTCGCATGGATACGCCGAGAAAGACTGAAATCAAATTCAGCCATCCAGAGTTCACCCGACGCGAGCGTTTCACCATCTACGCGGACTTTGAGTGTGCTCTACTGCCGACCGCGGAGATGGATGAACAAGTCGACGAGCCGCACGGAGGAGTAGCCACCCATATCCACATCCCATATGCCTTTGCGTACCAGATCATCGACTCGTACGGACTTGAAGAGTTTGAGCCTCGAGTCTACTTCGGGGATGATGCGTCAAAGACATTTATGGAGATGTTGAAAACTGATGTTGAGCGATTGTGGAACTTCCTGTACGAAGCAAGAAATCTGCGCCCTGTCCTGACCCCAGCGGAAACGATGCAGTACAACTCGACAGCGAATTGCTACCTCTGTGGATCGCCATTTTCAAGAGAAGACCCAAAGGTTCGTGATCACAACCACGCGCCGCCCTACGAGTTCCGTGGCGCTGCGCACAGATCATGTAACCTACGCTACAGGGAGCAGCGAGTAGTCAACTGCTACTTCCACAACCTCTCCAACTACGACGCTCACTTCATAGTGCGGGAGTTGGCGGTCGACCCTGGTGATGTTGAGGTGTTGGCTCACACGGAAGAGCGGTACATCGCTTTCACGAAGCGGTTCCTGTTCGACCGAGCAGCGGCACCGGTTGGGATGCCAGGGCGTGGAAAAAGACAGCCAGGATTCAGAGTCAGGTTCCTAGACACCTACAGGTTCCTGGCTTTGAGCCTCGCCAGCCTCGCAGCCGCACTTCCACCAGCTCAACTCTTGGAGACGAGGAAGAGATTCCCCGAAGACCACCTCTTCGATCTAGTCCGTAGGAAAGGCGTGTTCCCTACAACTTTGTAACGTCGAACGCCGTTTTGGAAGATACTACGGAACTGCCTCTGCAGCGAGATTTCCACAACGACCTGACCCTGGAGGACATCACGGATGCAGACTACGAGCATGCTCGCAACGTGTGGGAAACCTTCGGTTGTAGGAACCTCAAGGACTACGCCGAGAAGTACCTGCGCTGTGACATTGCGCTGTTGACTGACGTCTTTGAACGCTTCAGGGACACGTCGATGGCTGAATACGAACTAGACCCTGCGCACTACTACACCCTACCGTCATACGCCTGGGATGTCATGTTAAGGACCTGTGGAGTGGAGCTTGATACGATACAGGACTTTGACATGTACCTCTTCTTCGAGCAAGGCATCAGAGGAGGTATTTCCCAGGCGATCACCAGACACGCCAAGGCCAACCATGATGGATGTCGCCCTGAAGATCGACGACCTGAAGAGCTAACGCATCACCTGCTATACTTGGACGCCAACAACCTTTACGGTTGGGCCATGTCCCAGTGTCTTCCACAGGGACACTTCCAATGGCTCAGCCGCGAGGAGATCGCGTCCCTGGATATTGCAGCGTTGGACCCCGAAGGACCCACGGGCTACGTCTTGGAAGTTGACCTTCGCTACCCCGCCCACCTGCACGACCTTCACAAAGATCTCCCTTACTGCTGTGAGACCAAACGTCCGCCAGGAGGGAAATTTAAGAAGCTCGTTACGACTCTGGATGACAAGAAGAACTACATCTGTCATTACAGAATCTTGCAACAAGCACTGGAAAACGGGCTGGAGCTTGCGAACGTGCATCGCGTCATCTCGTTCCGACAGTCTCGGTGGTTAGAGAGCTACATCCTAATGAACACCGAACTGAGGAAGAAGGCCAAGACCAAGTTTGAACAAGACTTTTTCAAGCTTATGAACAATGCGGTCTTCGGCAAGACGATCGAGAATGTTCGCAAGCGAATGAACTCTAAGCTGGTGTGTACGCCGGAGATGTTCAGGAAGTACGTGGCCAAGTCAAACTTCCTGGACCGAACCTACTTCAACGATGATGTCGCCATTGTCCACATGTCGAAAGTCAATATCGTCCTGGACAAACCGCTGTACGTCGGAATGTGTGTCCTCGATCTGAGCAAGTGGCTCATGTACGACTTCCTTCGGAAGATGAAGAACCGCTACGGTGATCGTCTGAAGGTTGACTACATGGACACTGACAGCTTCGTGTTCGACGTCCAGACTGAAGATGTTTATAAGGACATGTTGGAGCATCTGGATGATTTTGACACCAGTGCGTACCCCAGAAACCATCCCTGCTACAGCCCCGTCAACGCAAAAGTCATCGGAAAGTTCAAGGATGAAGCAAACGGACTTCCTCTGCTCGAGTACCTCGGTCTTCGCTCGAAACTTTATTTCATGGACATTGTCGAGTTCGAGGAGAGGACCGAAGATGACGAGTTGCAGGTCATGACAGTGAAGCGCGCCAAGGGAGTCGCTAGAGGTGTTGTAAAACACAATTTAACCTCTGACGACTATCGGGAATGCCTCTTCAACGGCGTGTTGAAGAGAACCATCAACACCAGGTTCCAGTCCCGAAACCACCGCGTATTCACAGTCCAAGTTGACAAGCTATCCTTGAGCTGTAACGATGATAAACGTTACATCCTTCCGGACGGAGTCAACACACTTCCGTGGGGACACATTGACGTTCCACCTCAGCCCGAAGACATCCCTCAAGACGATGAAGAGGCGGAGGATGAGGAGCGTTGAGTGGTTGTGTCATATTGCCAAAGACCCTGACTTGACTTGTAAATTATTTTGAAAAATCTAGTCATTAGTTTGTATCGAGTCTCGTAAAACTTAGAAATGTTCTCCTTTTTTCTTTTTGTTCTAGTCATTAGTTTGTGTCGAGTCTCATTTTTGCTAGTCAATCTCAAATGTTCAGGAGCACATACTCGATGTAAAATATATATATAAGGTGTGTAAATAAATAGCCAAATTGTTTGTATATACATTCGTATTTTTTTTTCTCCCCTCACATAGTCTTAAGATACAAAAGTAAACTACCAATTCAAATGTATGACTACTTGCTAAAAGTGTAATTGCTAAAGGAGGTGAGGATATGAATGTTACTTTAGAATCATTGTATGATAGGTATGTCCAAAATTGGGACAGCCCTAGTGTTTTCACAAACACGCATTAGTAGGACTTTCCTACCTGGGTTAGAGTAATTGAAGAGGGGTGTATCGATACACCCCCCTTTGCAGTATATGTTCAAAGCATTACATTCCTCATTTTTCTCAAAATTTGCATTCAATATGTTTCTGACTAATTGCTAAAAGTAAATACTAAAGGAGGCGAGGATGGGAAATAATAAGAATGTTTCTTTTTTATTCTGAGTACACAACTAGTTTATTGAGAAAAAAAAATTCAAAATTCAATTGGTATACATTTGTGCAAAGAGTCTTCTGATCAGTGCATCATTGTGGCCAGTAGAATAGTGTTCAAAGAGCTGCACAAAGTCCGTCATCTTCATGCCGTAGTGGGTGCGGCAGTACAGGAACACAAGGCAGTATTGACCGCAGACCAGAGTGTTGTCACTTTGAATGCGATGCTCGTTGTACAGGTAGCGACGAGCGTTGCGTCTCAGGAATCCTTGGTAGAATTGAAGATGTGGCGGTTGACCGTAGCTGTCAAAGAATTCAATTATTCCTCCTCCTTTGTTAAGGTAGAAAGCGACCCAGTGAGTGCCGTCTTCATTGTGTGGATCAGTGTTCACAATCATAGCAGTAGATGGTGAAATATAATGGGGCAATTGATCCGCAGCGTAGACACCAACATTCTGTACGGGCAGTTTAGCCATACACTTTTGTATCTCTAAGGTATTCATTCTACTGTGTCGATGCCACAGTCAGTAGTAGGAGTAGTACTAGTAGCAAAACAAAAGCAGGAACTGGTATCACTCTCACCATCGTCAGCGTTATCATCAGCGTCATCGATATTTGTACTTAGATGTAGCCAACCGCGCAATGTGATACAATTGGTTAGAGTGCATCGTGTGTGAGCTGTTCTGTGATGGCGACATCGCACTGCGTTTGTTGATAGTAGACTGTTGATTGATGATAGTGATCCGCAGCCAATATCGTTGATATCGATGACATTAGTAGTACAGTGATCCGTGATGAAATTGTATCGTACAAACTCTTTTTTCTCAGCACCTTTGACATAGACAATCGGTCGTTTGGCGATACATGCACGTAACTTTTCCTCTAGCACATGATACCAGATATCACCTTGGTCCCATTCCAATCCGTGACAGTGTTTTGTGAGCCAATAGCTTTCACGCAGTTTCTCTTGTGATAGGAAATCTCGGCTGAATGGTGATTTGGCGATATGATGCATTAGCAGTGTTCCACTGGCCAATTCCAAGACGCACACTTCCTTCAGAATGTAGTCATTTGAGTTGTCCTTGAAACATTGAAAATCCACAATAATCGGAGATGCTAAATTTGTACGCTGTGCTCTGCATAAACGATCCATCTTGTGCGTGTTGGTTGATGACTGAGGAGGACGATGACGCCGCCGCCGACGATCTAACCGCCAAAGTCCGCAGACACGTTGCGATGACGATCGATTTCTATGACGTTGTCAAACTCTGCGTATACCAGACAGTTGACAGTCTCTGTGAGCCCAGTGTCGAAAGCAATCTCCATACGCACACTGCCGTTGCGCACTAGGTTCCAATGAGTTGTGTCGCTTGCTGACATGTCAGGTGTTAGATCGAATGCCATCAGACAGTATCCATCATCGTAATCGTCTCTATTTATGAGATTACCAGCATCGCTAAAGTGTATGCCGGAGCCTGAAAACAGACTGTGATACGCCATCACGTATTTTCCCTTGCCGGTTTCATAGTGTGGTTGTAGCGGTTTGGACGGCACTTGTTCACCGTCCACGTACAGCGAGAAGTAGTTGGTTTTGAAATTTTGAAAGTTAAATGGATTCTTTTTTAAATCGCCATTATAAGCGGCGTTCGTGACCAGTCCGACAATAATTCTTTTCGGCACTTGACCTAGAAAGACATTGTCCAAAGTTTTGCTCCTCACTCCAAACGGCAGTGTGAATGTTTTCAATTCCACTCTGGTGATTGGGTATTTAGCTGTGCCGGTCTGAAGCGTCTTGCTGTGCGCCAACAGTACCGTGGGGCTAACTTTACACCTTCGTATCCAGAGATTCGCATCAGCAATGTGCACCTTGTAGTCACCATCATCCGCCATAATGGAGAAGGAATCTTTTGATCGGATCAGTTTAAAACGCAGTTCCACACCGTTCAACAGGAACTTGTTCTGATTACACATGTCCACATGTAGGCGACCGAGCATATCGATTTCACGACTTTTATTTGTCATTTTTCGTCTCGCCTTTAGTCCATCGTTATCGTCCAGAGTATTGTCCATATAGCCGGCGTCGTCCGCGTTCCACAGTCCACATGTTAAATGTGATTTCCTAGCATCATAGCCGTAATTCATCAATGTTTCAATATACGCTCGATATGCATAAGTGTTGTTTTGTGGTGTGACCAGTTTCTGATTCATACTCATATCGACTTGACTGAATAACGTGTGCAGCCAATTGTTGACTGGGCCAATTTTATTCGATTCTTCGACATCTGCGATTGCCGCTCCTGTCGACTTGACAATAGACGCTGTAACTTCCAACATTGTTTGCGAAAGATCGGTGTATTCTTCGCCGTTGCCGGGCACAACAAACTCGATGGGCGAATCATCAGTCAGTGTGGAGATTGGTTTGTACTGAATCCATTTGCCGCTCTCGATACTGGTCTGCGTCGGTGGTAGGGAGAATAAGTCCAATTCCGTCTTGACGCATTCACACGACTTTTGATGTAGAAACGACATTGCTAGCGTGTGTGTTAATTGAATATATCGCGTATAGACGTTCTCCTCACTGCTTTCCTCGTCTTCCTCGTCTTCTTCTTCTTCTTTCTAACTGTCCTTCTCTTCTTGCCCTTCTTGGATGATGACGACGACCTTCCTCGAAGGAGTTTCGCCAAAGACTGAGGTGTGACACGACGGCCGCCGGACATGGCGCGCTTCGCGTACCTCTTACGCGAGAGTATCGCGTTAGTCTTTCGCGCAGGAGTAGCGCGCCGGTGTTTCGCGGTATTCTTTCGCGTTACGCGACGGTGTTTCGCGCGAGAGCCGCCGCCGCCACTGCCACTTAGCACACGTTGAAGTTTGCCGTCCGCCCTGCGCTTTAGCGAGTCTGTAAACTGGCTGAAATGATCTCTAGCGGCTTCTTTGGGGTCCCGCTGGTGCATGGCCATGTCGCCCAAGAATCCAACACCGGATTTCAACGCCTCTTTGGCCACAGCAGAGGCTCCCGACTTGAGTAGCGGTGTGATGGTGCGGAACATACCGCCTAGGAAACTGCCAATTCCATGTCCGCGCTGGTAGGGTGCACCGCGAAATACCCTTTCGATACTGCCGCCGGTCTGCTGCAATTGTTGGCGGCGATAGTACGCCAAGTAGGGATCGTTTGTATTCATCATTGCTGAGCTCCTCTTTTGAAGTGAAACTTCACGTACGACGTCCCAAAGAGGAATGACGCTTTTTTACTAGCGTGATCCCTTAGGTCAATATCGATCGTTTCAAATGTTCCTTTCATAACTGGCGCATAATGAGGACTGATGAAATGCACAGTCTTATGCGCGCCGTGTGTGTAGTTCTCTCTGTCAATGTTGACAATTTTCAAAAGCGGCGCTGTAGTGTCACCAATCAGCTGCGGTTCAATCAGATCACAATACACGTACAAGTGTGTCGGCAGTCCCATAGTCGGATTAGGTGGCCATATCGCTGTGAGGTCATTTGACAAAACGTTCTCGTACGGATCGAAACCCAACTGGAGAGACAGCGCTTCGGTGAAATGTACTTTGCTTATACCGTCCACCATTGTCGTGATCTTGACTCTGTCCTGCTCTTTGTCATACTCAAAGTACAAGTACTGGGTGACATCCTTCGCTTTATTGATCATTTTCAATAAATCGGTTATGTTCTTGTAATAGCCGGGATTCATCTTTAGCATAATGTGCCCGACACTGAGTGTGACGGGAATACATGGCAGAACGAGTTTGTAGTCGAGCCAAATACACGATTCCTCGTCCACAGTCATAAAGGAACATGGATAATGCGCTTCGACCAAAGCCATCTCCCACTCGCCATCGCCTTCTAATCGAATTTGTCTCGGCAGATGTGTAGTGTACTTGGACACTGTGTTTTTTGGAAAATAATCCTTTGAGCTGTTGCTGGGCAATGTCAAATAGAACTGGTTGCTATTAGGCATTTTGCAAATCTTGCGCTCTTACCCAAGAATTGAACTCGTCTCCGTAACCTTCCCACTTGACGAAATAACGCTTACTGCGACCGCGACCCTTAGCGTCTAATATTTCAGCAATCTTGAACAGATGGTCGTTGTATATTGTCACTTTTTGTAATTCGTATTCGTAAAACTGACCAGTCACTTGTTCACCTTTGAGATCCGACAAAGTGTACATTGGTAGAGGCATCAATGGGTTTACACGACGCACCACAAACACTTCTTTACTCCAATTAGTCTCGTAACCTTTTGCGAATGTGCCCTTCTCCTTAGATATGCGCACTGTGGTGCCAACTTTCAGTTTTGGCTTAACACGACGCGGTATCTTACCAAACATGCGACGCCATACCTGATGCATTATTCGCTTATTGTCGACAGTCACATCGACTGGTCGTATTCTATTGCCTAGACTCCTGTGAGCGCTGTTGTTGTATGCACTAACCAGTTTGTCCAACACATCTACATAACGATATGTGTTTTTGTAAGTCAAATATCGCCACATGCGTGTTTTCAAAGTGCGATTCACGCGTTCCACTACGGCCGCTTTAACATCTGGGTTTTGTGTAGTGACATAGATGATTCCGTATTGTTTGAATAATTTTTTCGTCTTGGCACCGGTGAATTCAGTACCTTTGTCAGTTTGTAAACAGCGAGGTGTGTCGGTCGCTTCGGCAAATATCTCCTCGAAAGCGTTGGCCACTTCAGCTCCTTCTTTCCGCCTCAACGTTCGCACATACAGGTGTTTGCTAAACACGTCTATTACAGTCAGTAGGTAGTTGACGCCGTCGTTGTGTTTACTAAGACCACGCATATCGTTCAAGTCCGCTTGCCACAATTCAAATGGACCATACACTATGTAAGGATTGCGCGGGAAACGCTTGCGTGCGGTTTGTGCAATGTGTAAGTGTCCTGTGTTTGTAACCATTCAATCACTTTGCGTTTTGAAACTGGTTTTGCAGCTCGCGTTAAAGGAGCTACACCGCCATACGACGAAGGTTCGATGGGATTGTAATACAAACGCTCCATAATATTGAAAACCTATCCTGTGTACGGTTCCCAATTGTCCAAATTTGACGACTGCTTGTATCTATTTGAAAAATCAAACTGCTCTGTCGCTCGCGCCGGTGTAGATGTTACACGTTTTCCTCTTGCCGATCGAAGCCGATTTATTAGCGGTGTTCTCAGTATTGATTCAGTTGATGTGTCCACTTCATCGTCTGATCCTTCTCCTCCTGTGAATGATGATCGATATTCGGCATTTATTTCCTTAAGCGCTCTTAGATTATTCATATAGTCCTTTGGCACGTTCATCGCTTTCAATGCGTTGAGCACTTCCCGCCATCCTGGCGGTGTGTAATCACGCATACGCACCTTTACTATGCAATTTAAGATATCCACTAGATTTGAGTCTGGGATTTTTACACCGTTGATGAACACTGAATAGCCACTGTCCCAACTGATTAAGCTACCATCACGTTTCATGAAACGAAAAAGATTGCGGGCATCAGATCTGTAAGTTTTGGAAAACGTTTCCACAATCTCTTCCAATGGACCACCTTCCGCAGCGGGGTGCGATCGTCGACTATGCTCATTCCCACCCGTCTCCACGATTGGTATGCTAATCGGTTGACGTCTATTCTCTGCAATATGCAAGAAGCGATGTAACGCTTGTTTGTACAATTTCCACTTTTCACTATCGTCCATGCGTTTGTTATTCAATATTTGTTGCATCTCCGCGTCGAGGCTGTTTTCACTGGATAGATTAGTCGGTCTGTTATCCGTAGCATTTGATTGCAGTCGATCAATCAACTCTTGTGGCACAACTACCATCTTCTTTGCATGTTCCATTTTTTTTCACTAATGACTAGCTACTTTTCTAAAGTGTAACTTCACGCACGACGTTCCAAAGTGGAATGGCAAATGATTACCAATGTTATCTCTTAAGTCAATTTCCACACTGTCAAAAGATCTATTCATAACAGTCACATAGTGCGGATCGATGAATGATGTTGATTTATGCAAACCGTATACATAAGTAGACGTGGATATATTGACAATTTTCAATAACGGTGCGACTGTATCGCCGACCATCTGCGGCTCGACTAAATCACAATACACGTACATGTGTGACGGTAAGCCAAGACGAATGTTGGGCGAACGGATGCTTTTGTTAACTGCATCACCCTCCAGCGTAAATTCATTCGGATCGAACCCCAATTGAAGCGCTAACGTTGGACTTAATGTAATTTTTACAACATCAGTTCCCATCGATACTTCAATGAATTTGTTGTATGAGTTTTCAACGGTGAACTTTACACCAAAAGTAATCGCTAGTTCTTGCGAATTGATATGATCACACAATTCTTGAATATTTGCGTAATCACCAGTCTTCAATTTAATTCTGTGGTTTTGTTTTGGAGTAACCGACACTACTGGCGTTACATCGGCAGTGCTGTCCATAACCCGCGCCAACGCTTCTATGTTCACTTTTGCTTCCTCTTGCGGTTGTATGCAAATGTCAATTGTTTCGTCATTACCGACTGATAGAAATGTCATTGGATAGTGCGCTTCCACAAGTGCAATTTCCCAGTCGCCAGCGTCCAGTTGAATAGCTCTCGGCAAATGTGTTATGTAATTTGCAACTGTATTTTTCGGATAATACTGCATCGAACTGTTGCTGGGCAGCGTCAAATAGAACTGATTGTTGATGCCAGTCATTTTTATCTACTCAATGCTGCTTGTAGTACTGCGCTCAAAAGTAATGGTATAAAGATTCCACCGCCTTTTTGTATGAGATACTTTCGTTTCTTTGACCAGCCTTCGCCGCGTTTCACCAATCGACGTAGCGTCGCCTTGTGTTTGCTTAACTGACTTTTACTCTTCTTCGCCAGAGGAACGTTACCGCGCAACACGTTGTATGCGCACTCACACACTGAGCGAATGCGGCTCTTGTCACACACCTTTAACAGTGCCTTCCGCTCCTTGGGTGTTGCGTGTATGAAAGCCGTAAGCAGAGCTGCGTCCTTCCGCAAGCACGACATGATTACTACTGATGGCGAAATTACCTTTTCTTTGGCAAGTACACATAGTTGGTAGAATCGTCTGGAAATATGCAACTTCGTATTCTCATATTCTCGTCTGTTGATTGTTTCAAGTCTATCAGTAGGTAGCCGTGTGGATTCCTCGTAGCGTCAGCGTACGCCTCCTCGATGAATTTCGGGCTGTCTGGATATATTTGTCTGGCCAAGTACCTAATCTGAACTCTATCTCTAGGATTCTTAAAACACACAATGTAATGCGCATTCAATGAGATGTCCCTCTGCCCGCGTCCTAGATGAAACAAATTTTGTGTAATGAAAAACACACTAATGTTGCGATGATGGCAACCTTTTGTGAAAAGATCCACCACACGGTTGTCGGCCTCACGCATCATATCGTCTATAATCACAAGTATCGGCTCGTTACCAGAAAGATCCTCCAAGTTTGGTAGACCTTCTATGTGGTTAATGGTGACATTTTTCGAGTTACCACCGCCGCCACCACCACCACTACCATAATGCCAGTTAATACTGGTAAATGGTGTGTCACACATTTCTGTAATGTGCTTTATAAACTTTGACACAAACTGTGACTTGCCACAACCCGAAGGTCCCGCCACAATGGCTGAGAACGGATGTTTCCACATCAAGCCCATGATTACTACTGAGCTAAACACCTCACAGTTACCATACTCACACTCTTAAACTTACTACTAAAGGACATTTTTGGGGTTAAGTGAAATAAATAACACAGTGGTTATGTTCTGAACGTGACTATAAGTATTGACTACGAAAACTAATTTACAAAGGTATTAACGTAATCTTCAAGTCTTGCTTTACATAAACTCCAACGGTGTGAATCTGCTATTGGAACCCCTCGGGCTGCGCTTCACCAAGCGAAGGCGTTCTCCAAATCCGCCGTTGTAGCGCTCGATGTCGGTGTTGCTCAGGGCCTCGTTGAAGCGCCTAGGCAGGTAGACTCGCAGAAAGAAGTCGTCCCCGACCTGCCCCTCCAGGATCACGATGATCGTCTCGCCAAAGGGTGTGGTGGCTCGCTCCATCGCAGTGATGAGATAGCCGCATTCCTCTCGGAGATCGGCTATCCTGGTGTAGAGCGGAGAGTCGGACTTGCAGTTGTTGAGGGTAGCTCTCAGGTCCGCGGTTGTTGCAGTGCCGTTCACGCTCGGAAACTCTAGCTTGAAAGTGCTGCTGCTGTTCGACATCTCTAGTAGTAGTTGGAGTAGGTCTATGTGAGGTGGCGGTCTGGTGGCGAATGATGCTCAATCGGGCGGGGCTCCGCCTTATAAACCCTCGCCGCCATTTTCTTCTAAGTGGGGGGTCCGAAGGGTCGGGCGCAGGTGTTCACACAAAAGACCGACGCGTCGAGACCGGTCTGGGATGCAGCTGCTCTAATTGAATGCTTGCGCCACTCATTGTTTCTTCCTCACAGCTCGCTTCTTCGACGTTGGCTGCGAAACTGCACTGCGTTGTGTAACAGTTTGAGTTAAGCCTGTAATTTTCGGTACTTCTGTTGATTTATCGATCCACATGTTTTCCACTTTATCAACTACTTGTTTAACACTTTGGTGCATTTCACCATCTTTGTCCAAAAATAAACCACACATGAACACCATATCTGTACCATCGTACATTTCCATTTTCAATAACATTTGTCCTATGTTTCCCGGGTTTTGAACAGCAAAAGTATTCCCATCGTCCATCCATGACACTATGGGACAATCATCTGTTGGTTTCGGCACCCATCCTGGTTTCTTGGTTTCCACTTCGATGGGAGTTGCCCTCCTTCGTCTTTTGCAGGCAGTGGTCGGTTTTACAAATGACGTCTGAGGTGATGCCAATGTCTGATCACTAGCATTATTGTTCATAACCTCAATCTCCTGAATATACGATTTGATATATTCGTCCGCAGAAGCGTAAGCGTCCATGTTCACGTCCTTACCGTGTGACTTCAACCGTACTACTGACTGGCGGTGCGTCTGCTCACCCTTGAAGTAAACTGTACGCACTCGCTGTCAGACAATATTTCTGTTTGGCGATCGCTTTTATTCACCCGCTGAAGTCAACTGTTACGTTACGGTGACGATCGATCTCGATGACGTTGTCCAGTTCGGCGTACACTATACAGTTGACGGTCTCGGGCAACGCTTTGGAGAATCCAATTTCGATACGTAGATTATCGTTGCGCAGGAGATTCCAGTGACTCGACTCAGCCGCGGACATGTCCTGTGTCAAGTCGAACGCCATAAGACAATTGCCGTACGGATAGTCACCTCTCTTGATCTCATTACCTGCGTCGGAGAACTGGATTCCGGTGCCGGTGACCAATGTGTAATAAGAGAGTATATATGTCTCACTATTCAATGTGTAAACGGGCTGTAACGGTTTGGCCGGTACTTGTTCACCGTCCACGTACAATGCGAGATAATTCATATCGTAGTGTTGAAAGTTGTAAGGATTCTTCTTGAAATCTCCGTTGAACGCAAGATTACTGACCAGTCCAATTATCACACGTTTCGGTAACTGGCCGAGAAATGCACTGTCTAAAGCCTTACTCATTATGCCGGAGGGTAGTGTGAACGATTTCACTTCTACACGTGTGATCGGATACTTGGCCGTGCCGGTCTCGAGAGTTTTACTGTGCGCCAACAATACGCTCGGATTGATCTTACATCGACGTACGAAAAGACTAATCTCTTTAATTGTCACCTTGTAGGTAGTTAGCGTTTTGGACATTATACAAAACGAGTTTCTGGATCTGTTAAGTTGCAATCGCATCTCGACACCGTTCAACATGAATTTGTTCTGATTGCACAGATCGATGTGCAATCGACCGACCATATCGCAAACATCGCTTTCTTTCGTGTGATCGCGACGCTTTTTCAATCCCTCGTTCAATTCGTCACAATCGTCCATTAGTCCGGCCGAATCTTCAAAAAACAGCTCGCTAGTAAGGTGCGAATTCTTCGCACTACATCCGTAGTTCAATAGGTTTTCCAAGTATGCACGGTAAGCGTACGTGTTAGTTTGTGGGGACACCAGTTTATGATTGAGATAGAGATCCACTTGACTGAATATCGAGTGGAGCCAATTGTTCACTGGGCCCACCTCTTTAGCAGGTTGCCCACCGTCCGCTTTAGTGTCGTCCGCTTTAGTGAGGTCCGTGTACTCGTCACCGTGACCGGGTATTACAAACTCTATTGGCGAATCGTCCGTCAGCGATGAGCTCGGTTTGTATTGAACCCATTTACCGCTCTCGATGCTGGTCTGCGTAGGCGGTAACGAAAACAAGTCCAGTTCAGTCTTCACACATTCACACGATTTCTGATGAATAAACGACATTGTTATCGAATTAAATGAAAATATCCCTTGTCCTCCTGCGTCGTTTCGTTACAGTTTTACGACGTTTGTCTAACGATGTTATCCTTCTGTTGGTCCTTATCCTCTTTGTAATGGCTCTTCGTTTAAACTTTCCACCTACTTGCCCTCTTTATAGTTCTCCTTTGTCTTTGCATACGTCCGGTAGACGTCCGTCTTCGAAGAAGTCTATCGAGAGACTGTGGCGTGTCGCGACCCGCTTCTTATAACCACCATCGCTCAGTACGCGCTCCAATTTCTCGTCCGCCTGGTGTTCTGTTTAATTAATTACTAGGGGGGAGATTTTCGCTCCCCCATACTTCAGGAATTGTTGAAGACTAGAACAAGAATGAGAGCAGGGGTGTTTACCAACTGGTGATTTATTGCTCGGAGTTCGACGCGGGTGGTCTATAATTATGGGTTCCTAGAAGGGTCGGGTGCAGCTGCTTCCCAGACAGGCCTCGGGGAATTTCCGCTCGTTAAAAGCTTTCAGGGTGCTGGGTCCTTTGTCGACGTTTGCCGCCTCGGCAATAAATCACATCCACTGTCAGGGGTAAAAGCAACCCTCCTCTAATGTAATTCGATACGGGCGGACTATAATGGGTTCCTGGAAGGGTCGGGCGCAGCTGCATCCCAGATCGGTTTCGACTCGCCGGGTTTTTTGTTTGAACACCTGCGATCAACAGCCCACCACGCACGGCGCGGCCCTAGCAGCAAAGTTTAGTTTAGTCTTGAGTTCCGAAGCGTCAACAGCTACGAAGAGATCATGGCCAACATCGAGTGGGAATGTGACATCACAGACGTCGAGTTGGAGGATGTATGTGTTGCGGCGGAAACGTCGATGAATAGCAATAATAAGAAGAGGCCGTTTGACGATGAAGATGATTACTTTGAAGGTGATGAATTCTACAACCGAAAAGACGACGATGATTGCACCTTGAAGCATTTCCATAAGAAGAGGCTATGGCGCAATGACAAAAAGTTCAAGCACGTTCATGAGCCAAAAATGTATTCAACTACCCAAGATCTTGACGACGCTCTGTACTCCAAACAACGGGGAATCAACAGCATGTGGAACCATTGCCCGCTGGACGACTTGGAATGGGAATATTGGCAGCGGGACATGGACTACAAGATGAATTTCTACCCTATTGAAGAGGAGCACATCTACGCCATTGAACATGAGCAGAAGTACATGATGCTTGTCGAAATGTGGTGGAATCGTCGAACGGATGAACTCCACCCAGATGAAATAACAAAGTTTTTCATAAATAAAAAATAAATGTTTCCCAACACCTTAGCCTCCATCATAATCGGCCTTTTTCAAGGCCACAAAAGCTTTTCATGTTAGGGATTAGAAGGAAATTTTAGAGGAGATTTTCTTCTAAGTGTTGGTGCGGGCCTCTAGACAAAAGTGTCAAGGACGAGGCCTCGGGGGGGGGGGGTAAAGTGTCACAGACAAGACCTCGGGGGGGGGGCTCCTCCTGATTGATGTACCGGGGGGGGGCTCCTCCTGATTGATGTACCGTGGGGGGGGGCTCCTCCTGATTGATGTACCGCGGGGGGGGGGCTCCTCCTGATTGATGTATCGGGGGGGGGGGCTCCTCCTGATTGATGTACCGGGGGGGGGGGCTCCTCCTGAAATGAAAAAAAAAATTTGCATATTAATTAGGGTAATTAAAAATTTGCATATTAATTAGGGTAATTAAAAAAAATTTGCATATTAATTAGGGGAGGGGGCTCCTCGGGGGGGGGGCGCTCCTCCTGAGCCAGAACACTCCATTTATCCCTACTTTCACGGGTGAGTTATTGATATTTTCTTCAATAACAGTTTGGTGATGTAACAACATATTTTTTGTAATCAGCAAATATTATCATACTTTCATTTAAATAAATTTGCAATAATTCAGCTATAGGTTGCGTGATTTAGTAAAGAAAAATACATTGGATAAACAAGGAGACTTCAAAGGTCAATAGAGCGGGGTCCGAAAGGATTGGACACTTACTTGAATCACAACGAACATATTGGTTTACTATCGACATGACGTAGATTTGTAAAAACAACAACCCCTTTTAATTTAATCCCGCAGATATTGTACGGGTAGTTGATTTCACGTGTTTCGTAATTAACGTTAGAAAACAGACCAGGATTACTCTGGACAATTTCCGGCCAATTTGACTAAGCTTGTCGTGAGAAGCGAAAACACTGAATGCTATGGTAAAAGGTTATGAAATAATTCAGCTGATATACCGTGTATGTTCCTTGTCCGAGCATGTTAAATACGTAGAAAACCTTCTTCTGGCAAATTAAAACATATACGGCCAAAAGGGGGAATACTTAAGGAATTACCTAATATTATTAGAACTTAGATTCGAATGGGAAGTATAATAAAAATAACCAAAACTCAATAACAAATCACATCAATTAGGAAATAAAACTCGACAAATTCCTAATATAAATGCGAACCACACTTGTTTGGCCTTTTTTCAGTTGCATAGATGTACATGTTGTATGAAGTATTTTCTTCATGATAATACCTTTAACTTTGATACCACTTCATTATATAAACGATTTCAAAGTTAGTGTTTGAAAATGTATAACTGCTTGGCCATTCTCTCATTGGGCATGATGATGACTGGAATCGGTTTGCTTACACCATATTTTATGATTATATACCATCTTATATCTTCTTATCTTGTAATATTTTTAAAGTGTTAAAGACGTAATTAAAAATAATTAACGTAATTAAAACAACACGAACCATGCCTATTACAAGATTAATTCAACATAATGCACAACAAACCGAGATACTAATTCAAGATATAAGTTTATCATTTTGCATAGATGTCGAACAAAGTAAATTTACAATTTAATACCGCAAACACTAATAGCATTCCCAGTGGAAATACCTCTTTCTTAGAATGTAATAATAACATTGCAATGATGGCAGCCCAGTTCGTGGCTCAGGAATGTCTCCGCCTTATATTCTATGGAAACTCCGGGCAAGTCATGCATAGCAGAACAAACAGCTCATCTTCCCTTATTATTCTCAAATTGTTGCCCCGTCTGCCCTGCAAGTAATTGGTTGGCTTCAATAAGCTTTATGTGCTGGTATTATTTGTTTAGTAAATTTATATAGTTGTATTTAATACAATTGTATTGTTACTAACCATCCGAGGTTTTCAGTGTTTATATTAACTCGCTTATGTTGTATAAGTTGATAACAACGGTGGTCAAGTAGGAAGTTCACGTACCTTTAGTGAAAAACACAAAATTCTTCCTAAATTGAAGCTTGCCTCATAATCAAGGCCACTCACACAACCACAGACATAATAAGGGTTGCCAAGTAAAAATACAAAACATTCGTTACAAGTAGCCCCATACTTCCAAGTAGCTCCGTTTTACGGTAAATTTTATCAGTACAGAGCTTATTAAGTAGCTTACTAGATCAAATAGCCAACCTCTTGATGAAGTTGATGAAGTTTAATAAAAGTTGGAAAAACACATCCCTGTAAACTTAGCTGTCGTTTTTAACCTTAATGCGTTTTTGCTTAATTTGTTAGTTTATTCTTATTATTTGCTTGTGTATTTTACAATGTCATTCAGAAAATAACACACTTTAGGACAAACATTGTGGGTGATCTGTAAACATTTTCCTCCCTTTTATAAAAAATGTATTTAACACAACTGTAATGTTTCTCGGGAGTGCCGCCACTCACTCTACAGGTCGACCAGTTGAACTGTTTGAACGATCTTCCTAACACATAACATAATACCCCCGTCGCAGCAAACCTGTGTACTCAGCGAATTTCCAATGAATTATAACATAACACATTAAGCCACTTAACAAGATTCATAAGAAATATATTCAAAAACAAGCGATATTTAAAATATTAATTATTCTCTATAAGAATAACATTGGGGATGAGTACGCAGGTTTGCTGCAACAAGGAACATAAAATAATGGGTTTTTATGCAAATATCAATAGAACTCAGCTAAGCGAAGTCACATATCAAGTTTCATCCATATACATTCATAAATAAGCGATATATTACATTTTAATTATTTTCCATAAGAATAACGTGGGGACCGAGTACCTAGGGAACCATAGGCGAAAAATTGTTTTGTTGTGCAAACAACAATAAACCACAACCAGATGAAGCCATATACCAAATTTCGTTAGTTTATTTTCATAAATAAGCGAGATATACAATTTTTCTTTTTCCCCATAAGAATAACATTAGACAACGTACTGTGTTTAGCACTTTCAATATCTCAGTAACCAATTGACGTAGAGCAATGATCAAGATACCAAATTGTTTGTTTTTTTATGCTGAATTCAATGGTGAAAATTAAAATTTGGTTAAAAAAAGGTTACATGTGGAAACCACCAAAAAACCATTTTTGGGGTACAAAACCCCCCAAAACTCCCCTTTGGATGGTGCGATTCGTCTGGTTTTCGAACTCGTTCAAATAAATGGTACTTTACTCGTTTGTACCAAATTTCATTAAGATCGGACCTTTTTACGAGAGTTATCGTGCTTACGGACACACACACACACATACACACACACACACACACACACACACACACACATATATATATATATATATATACATATATACAAATTTGAACGAATGGTGTTTTTGGCATCTGGGGACCTCAAAATGAAAAGTTATCATGGTCTCGGGCTTAAGTCTTACCATGAGACCTACGGTAATAGCTATAATAGCCCTATAGGGGAAATTCGCTAATATAACGTGTACTGTCGGATTCCGCTTTCTGACTCTGAGTTGTTTGTGTTTTTACAAAAACCTTAATATATCAGAAATGGAAATATAAAATAATTAAAGTTGAAATGAATAATTACTAACTAGCTTAAAATGTAAAAAAACTACGAAACAAAATATTGTCAACACCAAACTTTCAGAAATTGTTAAGGCAAATTCAATAATGTATCACTTTGAATTATTTTAATGTTAATTTTAAATTGGATATGGCCACTTTCTGTAGAAAACCTACTTCTGTGAGCAATATTTTAGTTTTCTCCGTTACCTATTATCCAAACAATACAAAAGATAATGTTAGATTTGGCTTTAATATAACTAAATGTTTGGTGTCTTAACTTTTTTAAGATATTGAGCATTTAACTGCCGGCTTTTTAAAACTGAATGATTCACAAAAAGGTCATTTTTAAGTATTTAAAAAGTATTTAGGTTCATACCAAAATTCCTTACTTTATCCGCAACCGTTTTTAAGGTATAAAAATGTTTGTAAAACGCATACTTTTACTCACAGACAGAAAACTGAACGTTTTTTGACAAATGTTATATTGTGTTGTATGCTATTTGTATGGTAACATTTACAAATGTTGACCTGTTAATAGCATACTGAAGTTAATGTGTAACTAATATGGTTGTGAGAAACTCTGTACACCTGTTATTTCCTATTTCACTCGGTTAGCCTAGTCATAATATAAAACTTTGATTGAATTGCTTTAATTTTCCTGCAGTTGTTGGCGAATTGTTGAAGGCGAATTGTTGTCTATTGAAATATTTACTCTGTTTTGTTTTAAATTTCGCTATAAAATTTATTGTTTTAAATTTGTATTGGCATTGCAACTGAACACGCTTAGTGTTAAATACATTGAATGGACAGCACGTCGAATTTTCTCCTGAATAAACTCTCAAATGAAACATACTTTGAATACGAGAGAACATGAACAGAGGAGTAAACAGGGCATTTATGACTAAAAGCTTTGCTACAACACCACGCCGCGCGCCGTACGTACCTGGGGCGCAGTAAACATACTCAATAAGACGGACTGTTACACAAAACACCAGAGAGGAGCTCACGGTATATTTCTATTTTATTCTCTCAAAATATAAAGAACTTATTTTTGGGGCGTTTGACTTTTAACCATAATTCTTAATTCTTACTTACTACTTACATAGATTTTTAACCTTAAATAAAAATAAACTGCTTATTGCAATTTAAACCTAAGATGTATATTAATTATTTAAACAATGATGAGTGTTACTTATTATAAACCTAATTTATGAAATCTAATTAATTTCGTAAATAGTATACCCGAACCAAAACACGCATTTTTCATGTCTTATTTATCTTGATTACAGTAAATCAAACCATAAATAAATGAATATGGATGAGGGTCCATGGGCGGATTTATGTCGTTATCTTTGGGGGTGCAAACACACCGGAGGATATTAGGTATTCCATTTTCAAATTTGAACACAAAAAGAGATTTGAATGATCCCTTTTTAATTAACTTCAGACAAAAAAGTATTTGTTTTTGTCCGATAATAACCTTTTCATATTTCATTAGAGTTATTAACTGTCAAATTTGATTATGATTATTATAATCAGTCGCTGTTCAAAAAAAACTCTAAAAATTCTGGAAAACATTTGTAATGCCTTCAAAGCTTATTGTTTGAAATCTTATTTGTATTTCAACGTGTTATATAACACGCCGTTCTCATGACATTTACTCGTCTTGAAATATTAAACAAACATATTTCAATATCATGAGAACGAAAGGTGATATTTAAAAACTGATTCCAGCACTGGTTTTAGCGTTGAAAACAGTTGTAAATGATGGGTAGCAGAACAACCTTTACAACTGAAAAAATTCAAAAATGGTGGATCCAAGATAGGAGGCGAAAATATTTTTTGTTTAATGAAGTAAATGCCACTCAATAACGATGGGTAGTAGTTCAAGGTCATTGGTTGACATAATGACGAGATGGCATATTTGTTGGCTGGGGAATTTAACACACTCTCGTCAAATTTAACTTTTAAAATCATCAATATCTTGAAAGTGAATAATGATTTTCAAAAACGAATTGCGGCATTGAGTTCACCGAAACATTTAGTTAATTATCTTGGGTCACAACCCACATTTAAGTATTTTACCAGTAATCCAATATGGCGGTTCCAATATGGCAGCCGTCAATATTAAACACCAAGTCAAAATGAAGTTTATGTAGATCAACAGTGATCTGTGGTGGTCCGGAGTCGATATATTAACAAAATTAGAAAGAGGTAGGAGGGACTCATTTAAAACTAACCCTGTATAATGATGAACGGAAGTTTTTCTGTAAAAGAATATACAGTACATTGTATACAACAAATATATAAACTTCCCTTCGCGTCAGGTGTTTTGAGATATAAATGAGTTTAATTTAATACAAGTAGTGTTTCTAATCATAAGTTGACTTTCGTACAAATACATTTGAATACGGTTCATATAATAAAATCATATAATGGATTATTGTGCAGTGTTGCTGTATTTATTGTAAAGTATACATAAAATAAATCATAAATATAAATGATTCTCCCCTAACCAATGTGTGCTACCGCCGCGCCGGCCCCGCGCCGGTCTTGAGGAACGTGTTTCCAGCATTCCCACCCTACATGGAATTTTCAAAAACGAATAGCTACAAATGTAAATAGTAAATCAAACTGCATATGTTCTTCTTTAAATCAATATCTAGTTTTTAATGAGTATATCAATTAGTCGTGACATAAATATTTTGCTACAATATTTTACAATTAGGGTGTCATATCCCGATTTAAAAAATTTCGTTTTCAATTTATCAATTTCTTTTCTTATGAAAACCTCAGATTTTGTTCTATTTACCACTTTTAAAATTTGTCTCACATTATTACAAAATTGATCATGAAAATGTGAAAATAAGCAAAATCTTGGGTCACAGGTTAAGTTATTCCACATAAAAAAGATTGCAAAATCACAAAAATAGCTGGGGCACAAAGCAAACACCATTAGGACAAAGGGACCAAGGGTTAAATGGACCGACATTAACTCAACCACTCGAGCTGGACCGACTCAGCTCATGCCGTGGCTACGAGAAGTTGTGCGTTCTATTATACAAATTATATGAATGAAAATGTTATTGGAGAACTGGTGATATTAATTATATGAATGAAAATGTTATTGGAAAACTGGTGATATTAAAAACTTGGAAATATTAGGAATTACAAGGGATGAATATTTTAATAATTATTATAAACATTTTTTTAATAATGAAAATAAATATAAAAATGTATTAATATATTGATTTAAAAGCAAGAAATATAGCTTGAGTAAATTTTAGGTGTTCTTAAATCAACATAGAAATGGACCAAGATTTTGTAAATATATTGAAGAACTTCGTTTAGATTTTTTACAGTTTTCCACTACATCAAAATAGATAAAATCTAAAGTGTACGGGTTTGGGCTTAACCAATGTGTTTGATAGAAAAAATTACATTATTATTACAATTAATACTAATGTAATTACATCAAACAAATTGGTTAAACCCAAACCTGTACACATCATGATTTTTGCCTATTTTGATGTCATGGAAAACTTTAAAAAACCTCAACGAAGTTAATAAATATATTTACTAAATCTTTGTGCATTTCTATTTTGATTTAAGAACACCTAAAAATATACTCAAGCTTACATTTATTGTTTTTAAGTCAGTATTGTTGAACATTTGTATATTTCTTTTAAAATTGGAGATCCAAAAATAGTGTTATGTTAAATTTTTATTCTTATCAAAATAAATTGTAATTACTATTTATTTAGGTAAGAATAAAAATTTAACATAACACTATTTTTGGATCTCCAATTTTAAAATAAATATAAACATGTTCAACAATATTGACTTAAAAGCAAGAAAGGTAAGCTTGAGTATATTTTTAGCAATAGTGCTTTTATTTATTTTGTGTCGGCTAATAAATAACTATAATATATAATAATCTCCTACGCATGTTATATAACTTATAACTTAAATATATACTTATAACTACAGTTATTCAGATTGTTGTATCTATTTACTAAATTTGGGAAAAACTGCAGATTAAGATGGATTACTTAAGCTTGAGCCAGAGACTTTGACGTCTTGGTTGCCCTGTTTCAAGGAGCAGACCTGTGTGGGGAGGTGTAGCTTAGTCACTTTTTAGAACAATCCTAAATATTCCATATTAGTTTGACCTTAAATATTAATTGTCCTTATATATGATTTTACTATAAGCCTTTGTTTAGGCCTAAAACTGAAGCATATACTGACCTTGGCTGCATTCCTTGGGGAAATGGTAATTCAAATACAACCCACTTAAAAGTAAACATTTCTGACCATTTTAGAATCCCTGCATCGAATTAAAATATTACTTTTATTGCAAATTAATTTAACTACACATGTTGCAATAATTCAAAACAGCGCTCTCCAGATTTATGATTACTACAAAGATGGCTGGATGATGGGTCGCGGAACTCGTGGTGAGCTTGTGAGCGGGAATGGTGCTCACAATCAGAAGCGCTGAAATGACGTAATTGTTCTACACATGTTGCAATAATTCAAAACAGCGCTCTCCAGATTTATGATTACTACAAAGATGGCTGGATGATGGGTCGCGGAACTCGTGGTGAGCTTGTGAGCGGGATTGGTGCTCACAATCAGAAGCGCTGGAATGACGTAATTGTTGTAAAAGGCGGCTGCTGTACCCAGGGAAGACGGAGTAAATAAACATGTTTGCTTTATTTAGCCAGCACATTTGGTGTTTATAATTTTCTCAAATTGCAGGTTTTAAAGGCAATAATTTACTACCGTTACTGCATTACTGGTTTCGATGTAATAATTTACATAAGCAACCCTTTTATCATATTCACAGTAGAAAACAATTTATAGATGTTTAACATATTTAACAATAACACATTTTCTTCCCAATATAATATTCATTTGTATTATTGTGAGTTATTTCCTAAAAGAATATGAAGAAAACCATTTCAATATATAAAGTTGATTTCAGTGTTGTAGATGTTTCAAGCTTATCTAGATTTCCTAAAAATATGTTATTGTTATAAATTATCTAAAACAAAAACGGAAATTTTACTAGTATTAAACTAGACACTTTTACCAGAGATTCGAAGGCTTAACACATCAATTATTTGTAAACTGCTCTCGAGAAAACCCAATTCAATAATAAACAAACCAAACCACACGATGTTTATCGCTTTAATAATCATAAAGCGCATCAGCGGTGTGTTTTGATGTGATGGCGAGGTCAGAGCTATAACACGGTTGATATGACGACATCGTTGTACGCGATGTGACGGGATGTCACATCAATGTTTAAATAATTACTGTCATTTGACGATGCTCTTATCGTTATGGGAACTTATAGGCAATTACAGCCACATGTTCGAAGAATAAAACTGTCCCAGCGATTTTGGAGCGATTTCATGTTTTTTTATTCGTTTCAAGTGTTGTCAGTTCCACTCATGGATTTCAGATTATCTTTTTATAAAGTTAGGAGGATTGGAAACAAGATTATGTTTTAAAATAGCCTTTTAACAAATTTATGCTATAAGGTAAACGCTGTTAAAGTAGTTGTCACCTGTGCCCAGGGCCACAACAGTCACTCGATTCGGGGTCCTCATGAAAAACCTTTGACGAAATTAGGTACAAGGTGCTTATATGACATCTGTATCTATTGATTTTTTTTAAAGAAAACTCCATTCTGTTGGTTCCCGTTGCTCCAAACATGTGTACTTATTCATAAGAAGAATAAGTGATATATTATGTATCGCTTATTTATAAATAAAATTTGGTAAATGGCTTCATCTGGTTTTGATCTTCGTTAAATAAAAAAACACTCCTAACGAAGTAATTTTGCGAACTTAATAAGCGTTTCTATCTAAAATAAATACAGAACCATTAAGTAATTAGAGTTATATTTTCCGAAGTACCACAATGAGGGGAATGATCAAGAAGGAGTTATTTAAAAATGTAAATCAATAATATTCCAGATCTTATTGATGGTAATAGTCTATTTCCGCATAGAAAACTTCTATTTTCACAAGCAGTAAAAAGCTTAAGCAGTCAAAGCAGGACACATTCATGAATTTAAAATCAATTTCTCATTATTTTTTCTGTCATTAATCCCCGACCAGATCGGAAGAAAACTTAGCTTTTACACTTTGAAACAAATCAGCTAACAGCTTCCCTTTTCATATTTTTCAGGAGACGAGGAAATCCAAGAATCAGCCATACTTAGGAGTGGGATTGGATGGTGGTCTAAGGTGGAATGATCAGGTCGAGAAATTGGCTGACATTTCGTCTAATCAAATAGTTGTGATGAGAAATATTGCTAGTTTAAGAAACATAAAATTGTCAAAACCAGTTTACCATAACTTAATATTATTGGTACTTGTACTTCAGTCACATTAGGGTACTCCATAGGGCTTTGGTGTGCTTTAGGTAATCCGAAACTTGCTACTTTGTTATCATTCAAAAACAAGCAATTGATATATTCTTGAACCCAGAAAATCCTGTTAAAACCATTGCATTACTTTGGGAAATTTTTACCATATCTTCATATTTTCATATTTGGAACTGTTTATTTAGTTAAAGAAAACTTTCTGGCGTCTCCATATCAACATAATTATAAAACTATGACACAGAGAAATGAATCCTTAAAAACAACACAAATTGAAAATATTTTAACAAAAACCTGAATATACAGGACTCAAATGTTCTTTCTTCGGTCCTATCTGAGAGGAATACTTAAAAACATAAAAAAATAAAACTTAAAACCTTTTAGGGTGATAAGTTTTTGATGAATTACCTAATGTTTCACACCCTTGGCCTGTACTGTTCACTTTCTTGTTCCTGTAACCTGATCCGACTGAACTACAATTAAAATAATATAACGGGTCCCATGCCAAGATGTGGTCTGCGGGACTACGGGGCTAAATCAAATTTAAAATTAAAATTGTTTATTAGTCACTGTGTGGGTGGATAAAGGTAAAGGAGTGAACAATTGAATAATTTGAAAGTAATGTCGACCACAGCCTTAATCACCTCGCAAAATCTAGACCAACAAATTAATTTCTACTAAACACTGTTGCTATTTATTCGGTGTTATAAATAAATAGAATATTAAAATAAAAAAGGAATGGACTTATGTTAAGTAATTATGGGGACTGAACTATAAATTTGTTGTAATAAAATACGGCAGTATGTTTGATTTATTTCAAAAGAATTTCGAAACAAACATCGGAATCAAATTAGCAATATTGAGTTTGGATGCTCTGCTACAAGGGACTTTGTTCTGTTCCGTGATGTAACTTCCTGTACATCAAAAAGCGTATTACTTTTAATATAGGGTATATTCTTCTCGAATATACACACTCGAACTCACACTCGAACTCACACTCGAAGTGAATATTCTTCTCGAATATAAACTATAACGTTTCAACCATTTGGTTATTTGAAAAACTATTTTTCATCTCGTATACGAAAATAATGTTTAATTTTAAACGATTTTCAAACCACCGCACCGGTTGCAAAGTTGTTCTTTTGGTGTTATATTGTATAATGTCAGGATTTCTTCCTAGATTTTTGATTATATTTTACGTTGTTTTGAGGTGGAGTCTTTGGATTTAATAGATATCATTGCTAAAAGCCATAATTGAAATAGTTTATAAGTGTTTAGTTAAAATTGAATCCCACCATTAACCTACCCGTCTTTGAATTGACATATTAATATAGCAAGAAGATGTTTAAACTTGTTTCGATAACAAATTCAGCTATAAATAGTAAAGGTTCATTTAGTAAACAATTATTTCGCTTTAAATCATTTACAATACATATAAAATTACACCAAGATTAGAATTATTTAATAACAATTATAATTTCCTTAAGCACAGTAAATGTCAATAAAATCGTTTGGAATATAGCTCAATCCCTAAAAGGAGTAACATCATATGTAGTACATTAACAGCATCTATGTAAACAAATATTGACAGCTTTTGCTAGTTTTTTCCATTTGAAACTAGCAAGTAGGGGTGTTTGGACAGTTCGGCAGTTTTGAACAACCTTCTAATCTTCAATTCTACCAAGGAGTCCTGAGACGCAACGTTCGTCGCTACTTGTACAATGAACATCGTGTTCAAAGTGACAACACTCTGGTCTGCGGAAAATACTATCTTGATACATGTATTGTCTTACTACAACATGAGAGTCTGGGTTTGATTTCCTATCGTTACTGTCAGGCTAAACTAAACAAATTTACCACACTTATATCATAAACGTACAACTAAAGGAGATTGGGGTTGAGTATGATGAATAACACAGTGGTTATATTCTGAAGGTGGCTTTACATATTGCTTACGAAAGCTATCAAAATGTTCCAAGGTATTTACATATGCTTCATTCTTCAAGTCTTGCTTTACATATTTACATATACACCAACGGTGTGAATCTGCTATGTGAACTCTTTGGACTGTGCTTCACCAAGCGAATGCGATCTCAAAATCCACTGTTGTAGTGCTCGATATTGATGTTGCTCAGGACCTCATTGAACCACCTAGGTAGATAGACCCGCAGGAAGATGTCGTCCCCGACCTGCCGCTCTAGGATCACGATGATTGTCTCGCCAAAGTGTGTAATGCCTCGCTCCATCGCAGTGATGAGATAGCCACATTCCTCCAGGAGATCGGATATTCTGGTGTAGAGCGGGGAGTCTGACGACTTGCAGTTCGTGTTTCTGTTGTATTACAACTACTATTGTTGTTGTTGGTATCGATACAGTATATTGAATACCATAGAGATGCAACAGTTATCTGTCAAAACTATCTGTACAGAATGATGGAGTCTACGCTGCGGATACATTATCACATTACATCTCAACATCTACTGATATGATTGTGAATACTAATTCGCACAGTGAAAATGTTACTCAATGGGTGGTTCTCAGGTCGTAGTTCTCAGGCCTGCAGCCAAAACGGTGCTGCTCAACATCTTGATGCTAGTAGTAGGTCTAGACGAAATTTTGGTCCGGTGAAGAATGGTGCTCGATCGATGTGAATGTGGCTATAAGTATTAATCTTAAAACCATTAAAGTTGCACTTCAACTAAAAATCAATTAGTTCCTTCTTGAATGTTCTAAATGTCATTCGCTTTTGTTTCACATTTGCGCATCAGCCACAGGTGAGATAGAATCGTTGTTGGCGACATCACGGTCGCAGCTCATTGATGTTACTACCCTTCTGCGTTTTCTGCCAATTTTCGTTATGTTACCTTCATTACAATCGGTTTTACACCTCGCTGCTATCGGCATCGCTGACTGTGTCAAACCAGTGACTCTGGGACTCCGGAAAATCGGTCCACCCACAAGTTTCCCAAACGTGTATGAACTTCATACGCATGATGTATATTTCATAGTCTTTATTTTCGTCAAATTATATATTGCAACTATGTATATGTCGACTCCTACAATATAACTGGATGTTCATGAACACGTTACCCCAATGTTGGGATTCTCTACAGTATATTTATGACCGGCATCGGCCCAACTAACAGTCAGCGAATCGTTCGAATCGTTTACCACAAGCACAAAGCCTCCAGGTAACTCCGGAGGATTTTCATAGACACTTCCACTGTTGTTGTTGTTGTTGTCGTTGTTTATGCAACTGCTATCGACACAAGTGGTGCTGCCGTTCTGCGGACCTCTCCCTTTGGATATTTGTGTGATCCCTTAATGATGTCAATCGCAAGGAATTATGGTTTATTCGTTCCTTTTAAAGCATCGTGACAGTGGTATCGTTGATGGCGACGAAGTCCACTCTGTGTCGTGAATGACTTCCCGCAGTGCGGACACTCGCAGGTCGATGATTTCGATAATGACGCAGTGGTGGCGACTGATTTTGGCAGTGATGATGGTGGTGGTGGTGGTTGTGGTTCTGGTGTTTGTGGAGGAAAGTGCATGGTACTCCCTTTCATCGCTTTCAATTCCTCCGACAATGTAAGGATCGATTAGTCCACTTTGGCTGCACTATTCATGTTTGAGTGTACTCTGCGACAGCACTAGTGAAACTAACGGTACGTTGCAAATGCGTACCTGGTCAATGAATGTTCTGAGGCGATCTTCTTGGCAGATAACTCATCACTACTATGATTAGATGACGTTCAGTGAAGTTTCATTTATAACGTACTTTACAATATTTACAAAATTGTGAGAGGTAAGAATGTTGTTGGGTGCAGATAGTGCATACTAGAATTGTTCATAATTTCCTTAATTGTGTTCAAGATGTTAACTCCGTTGAGAACATTCTCTATCTTGAAAAAAACTTTGAAACCATCTTTCTTCGCTTTATTTAAAGCGTGGTTAAAGTTTATTTTCTCTATACGTATACATTTATATTCACAAACGCCATACATCTCCAGAAGTGTTTCTTTAATCAACACACAAAACACATGTTTGAGTTCTGGATCTTCAGGCAATACTGCCACTTTGGGTGCTTGGTTTCGCAACAAATGTTTCATGGATTGGTTTTCAGCCTCAAGCTGATTTTTCATGTGGGACGAGTGTTGGTTGTATTCGTTGGAGTTTACGAACAACTGCGTGAGCTGAGCGTTTTCGTTCGTTAGAAGTTGATTAGAACGTTCCATGCTTCCGTATGAACGGTAGGAATTCTTCCTTAACCCAGTCTTGGAAATGTTCTGTTAATTTCTTTTTAGACTTCATAACTAACGAATATAAACCGGGTTCATTTATAAGAATAGTTTGTGGTTGTATGAATGCCATTAGAGGCGATTCACCTTACTTGAAATCTTTGTAATGAATTCGGTATTTTGCTCTTACATAATCTCTTACTGCCTTTTTCGGTTCTACATACTCCAAAATATCTCCTTAGCACAAAACCACGTGCTAGTACAGTAACGTTCCAGTTTTTAAACACTATGCTGTAATGTTAGGCATGAATGTCAAACACGAGAAACGCAGGGAGCTTTATCCAACACAGTAGTATGGAGACAATTCTCAACCTGTAGCTCCAGTGCTCCTCATTCACACTTCAGATGACATTCGAAATCTTCAACTGTAGTGCTAGTGACGCGTCTGCTAAGAACGAAGGTCTGACAGAGAATGACGCGGTCGGGACCATTCCCGCCAAAATGACGCTCGACCGGTTTCTATTAATCCCGTCTACTTGTGTTTCTAGAAGGTTCGACGCAGTGGGTGGTCCGACAGGTTTCGACGTGTCCGTCTATTGTTCTGATTCCTGGAATTCGACACGGTAGGTGGTCCGACAAGTCTGAAAATGTTCACGTCTATTGTTTCATTTCTCGGAACTCGGTGCAAGTGTTCAATTGTTCTAATTCCTGGAATTTGCCACAGGTAGTATATTTAATGATTTATTGCTTTTCTGAGTGACAGGTCTATTGTTCTATTTCTCGGAATTCAAAGCACGTGTTCTTTTGTTCTAATTCCAGGAATTCGCCGCAGGTGGTCTATTGTTCTAAGTCAAACAGGTTTTAACTTGTCGGTCTATTGTTCTGTTTCTTGGAACTCCGCTACTGTGGAATGTGAAATGCTATCGTTTTTGGCAGGAACTTTCACGCGCTTTTTCTGTGATGGTGTTTTGAAATCGTTATGGCTCGGTGCTACAGTTTGAGTCAAACCCATGATTTTTGGAACACCGGTCGCTATATCGACCCACAAGTTTTCCATTTTAACGATCAAGTCCATTACACTCGCGTACTCACTACTGTTATTGCCCAGAAATAAACCGCACTTGAAGACCATTTCCGGACCATCGTAAAGTTGCATTTTTAATAAAGACCGTCCATTGTTTGCTGGATTCTGAACCGCACACACGTTTTTGTTGTCCACCCACGACACAATGGGACAAACCGCAGCAGGTTTCGGCACCCATTCTGGCATTTTCGTTTCCACTTTGAGCGAATCTGGTATCTTTCTGTTCTTGCCAGAGGTGAGAGGTGTTGCCTGAGGCTGTGATGCTGATGCAACTGCGTTATCGTTCATCGCCTCAATCTCGTTTATAAACGTTTTGATATACTCGTCCACGGAGCCGTAAGCGTTCATGTTCAAGTCCACACCGTGCAACTGTTCTCGTCCTACTAACGCGAACTGCGATGATCAGCGCTTGAAGTCAACTGTGCGCACGTCTCGTGACACATCTTGTCGCAACAGACTAGATGTTTAATTTTTTCTTCCAACATCGATTCCAATTTTCTGAGAAATCTCAATTTATTGAGCGCGATTTGCATCCGCTGTTGTTCATCATCCTCACACGGTTCGTAAGTGTAACACGTATTTAGCATCTCGTTAAAATTAGCAGTATTTTTTCTTCGTTTTGTGTTCTTCATTATAAGGTCTTTTCATATGAAATTCCTGCTCGAAAAATACGTCCCTCGCTCGTTCCAACACATTCTTGATTGCGAGTCTTTCGCGCAAGCCGTAACGTTTAAATCGCTGCAATTTGATCATTGACGCAGTAATCGCTCTTCTTGCGTCATCCGCGCTTTCCATCCTGACGTATGCCACTAATGAGACTGTTAGCGATGGTGGTGGATCAGTTCCGGAAATTCCCGTGTAAGAAAGAGCTATTATTATTCTCTAAACTGGACCCGTCAATCCAAAAGCTTTTGTGAACAAAAGGTCAACAGCTCTCGGAAGAATAACTCAAAGGATGACAAGTGATTGACGTGTTTACGCCAAGTCAGCGTTCTTAGAAGCCCTTTGTTGGTGAGCTAATTCTCGGAAAAGACATGAAAAAATTCCTAGAGGTGCTAAAAATAACGCTATGTCAAAACCGATGATAAGGTCATGTTCCGCGTACCAAACAAAGCCTGATTACCGAGTTTGAACACGAAATCAGTCGGTAAATAACGGAGATATGAAGCGAAACTTACCAATAGGGGGGGGGGTTGCTCCATTTTTATGCAAATGAGGACTTCCAGGAACTCTATTGTTTAATACATTTTGCCTTATAACTCCGTTATTTACCAACCGATTTAGTTCAAATTTTATATCTAGGTCTTATTACATGTCCGGAAGACAACTGCATCGTCGAATTTCAATTACAATAAATATTAAGGGCACTTTACTTGTAGACGCGACTTATGATTACCCCGACTGAACGGCGCCAGACCCTCGGTTCCAGGAAATCCATTGTTCGAAACAAGGTCAAGTTGGCCGTCAAGGGAGGGGTGTTGCCATATATTGATATGGACATGAGATGACAAATTACAATTAATTGATAAAAAAATGGGGGCCCCATTTTTATGCAAATGAGGGGACCCTCCTCAGCCCCTCCTCACACCGAACTGTCCAAACACCCCTACTCTACTAGCTTTTTATCGATAATGGTGGGGAAAACTGGCTGTGAAATTTTGTGGAGGCTACACGATGAGTTCCTAGTAAGTGAATCAATCATGTATCTAAAGTACACCTAATCATGATAACACTCGATACGATGATTAATAGGCGAGATTTTCGTCGACCATCCAAATATAATGATTAAAGTTAAAATTTTGAACAGCTGAATATTCTAAAATATCAATAATAAATCGACAATGCCTAATGTTCCAAAGCGAAGGCGAAACTGATGATATAGTAACAATAAAAATAACGATAAATCAATAGTTACACCGCTGCGCAACTTTGAAGTCAGTCAAGACTAGAACGAGTTCGCAGAAGTGAATTTCCGTATTAAAACATTTATCGAAATCAAATAAAGGGTATAAATAAACACTGGTGCCTAAACAAGTTTTTGAAAATGGGAAAATGTTATTTAAGGCTGTTCTTATTTAAATGGTTCTATTTAAATGAACTATTAGGATGGCAATGTTGTACATTGTAAAGTTAGGAGGTCTCTTCAGGATCAAAAGTTGGTATGGGGGTATTGGGGTTGATAAAACTACATCACGATATGAAAAACCACCTTTTCTAAAGTAGAATACCCATAAGACATGTTCTGTGTTCAGTCAATTTATATTTCCTTTAATAACTCGGTAAATATTTATGCTACAATGATTAGCGAGGGCTTACGATTTCCGTTTTTTTACGTAAAATTATTAAATACGTATTGGGTTTACTTCCGGGGCTTTCTGCTCTTTTTAGGGCCAAAACTCAAAATTATAGAAAAAGAGGGTTAGAGTTGTTAGAGTTTTAAAATCCCAAAAAGAGGGTTAGAGTTGTCCTATTGTTTTACCCAAAGAGGTTTATTGTGTAACTGGATGTAACACTGCTTCACTATTTTTGCCGAAAAAGCGAGCCGGTGTTTTTGTCAGGTTGGTACACTGGTAAGGCAAATTTCCCGTTCTTTGAAATGTCCTAATTGGCTGTTTTATTCCTTTAAGTGAATCTACTCATGCAAATCGCTGGAATAAAAGTAGTAAAATCAATTTTTTTCGTTTGATTTATGCATCTAATCTTGTCGTGAAATATTATAAATTATGAGCAAATAAACAAATACAAGAATATTAATGTTCAAACCAAAAATAGGTCTTTGTTTGAGTAATTTTGTCGACTCGTTCGATTTCAGCGAGTAGTTCTTTGCCTCACCAACATTTGGCAAAGAACGGCTCGCTATTTTGTTCATCAGGGTTGTCTCCAGTATTACTAACAGAACTCCTTGGTTTTACCTAACAAAATTTACCAACTGGTTATAGAAAGGATTGTCGACCACTAGAGTGCAAACACATATAACGAAATGAGAAAATGTTGGAAAAGCTGCTCTTATGCGAGGGAGATGGGGTGGTCTTAAGTGTTATTGTTTTATTTGAACGATTGATCTCATACACCTGTTTTAAATACTTTTCTTCCGGCGCGGATTTTAAAACACGAAATGTGTGTTCGAATCGCTTCAATGTCATCATTTTAACGTACCTTTCAGTAATATCCACAACTGCAAACATTTTATGTGTTTGCTTTTATTGGACTTATTTACCTGGGCCCCCGTTTTTCCACCAAGATCTTGCAGACACAAAGTCACGGGGTGGGTTTATAGAAAAGGCAAGTGATGACTCACTTCCCACCAGTCTTACCAGTTTTTAGCATCGTTGACATTCACCCGGTATAATATTTACAATACTTTGTTAAGCCAATGCATGTTATTACTTTAATTTATAATAATAAAACTCACAAAATTTATAACGTATCTATAAAACTACTCAGTCACTTTTCACATTAATCACGGTCATAATTTTATAATTACAGCCAATTTAATACATAAGTCATTAATTGTATGTTAACAATTTTGCGAATGGTTTAGAACTCATGGGCTGTCATTATTTGTTAATGAGTCACGTGACTGGGAATGTAGTCAAAAGTCTCGTGACCCACAAAATGTGGTATAAAAACTGACAAATTTACCTTAAAATAGGCAATTTTTGACAAAGAAATATTTTATAAAATGTCTGAATTCCAGGAAAATCTTACCTTTTTGACCTTGTAATTCTCGCACTTCCTCATGGCACGGTACTACTAAAAAAAAACTCATTTTTATCAAACAAGTTTGTTGTACCTCATTCATTTTACCTCACCAAACCTACTCATATCTTATACACTATCCACAAAATAGAACTCCACAACTGGAAAACTCGCCTTAAAAGTGACCCTTTTTACAAGAAGGCCGATAAATAAAGTGACTGATTTCTAGGAAATATTTTACTATTTGACCTCGAATACCCTACTTTTTTAGGAACCTCAGTATTATTTAACTACTATAAATAATAAAAGTTTTAGACAAAACATTTATTTTTTTAGTTTGAGCAAAACCAATTCTGTTTTTAACTAAAATTATAGTTATTTTGTTACTAGAATGAAATAGTATTACTGCAAACCTGTAAATAATAACTTCTTCATAAAAAAGTTAACTAATTTAGTTAATTTATATTAAATACGTATTGCACCGGATCTAGAACCGTAGTTGGGTCATTGTTTCTATTAGTTATGTTCAGTTCTCCGTAAGCCGAGGGATAATTTCATTAGTTTCCAGCGCGTGTAAAGCTCTCACAATGGCCTTTGTTTAAAGTTTGTGACGACGTTACTCCATTAGTTTAAAATAGGATACATTATTTCACTACCTCGTATCGACCTATCTAAAGCAAGACTTGACGCTGTTATAAATAACAGTGAAAACTAGTTGTATTAAAGTAACAGGAGTGATTAGAAATTGCAGTTCATAATTTACTCCAATAAAATTAGCCCGTTAATTACATAGCTTACATATGAGCTGTTGCAGTACCTGTATACATTTATAAGGGTTTAATTTAAGAAATACCTTTAATTTAGGCTAGCTTGTACAAAAACATACACCACTTGGCCGCGTGAAGCGGTGACGTAGTGACCTCGACAATGATAATAGAGAACAAATAAAATTTTTTAATATGTTTCACAAAAAAGAAGGAAATACAAAGATGTATATATATATATATATATATATATACATATATATATATATATATATATATATGTATGCCATATTGTTAAAATTATGAGAATAAATACTATAGGTGTTAATCTCAGTTTCATGTAGAGTGAACTAGCCTTTGGAATCTGGCTTTTTTATATAATAAGTATCCAATTTAAATTAAATTATTTCAAGTTTTCAAGCACTTCAATTTTATTTTGCATTGTTATAACTTGGCAACAGAGACGTTTATCAATAACATAAAATGTTATGGTAGCAGTTAGTATAACTTTTATACTCTAAAAATAATTTTGGAAAAATAACAACCACAACAACACCGTTCTTTTACAAAGTTTTAAAAGTTTGCGAATCCAAGATAGAGGACAAATAAACATTGTAAACTTTCAGTGCAGTAAACACACAGTTGTGCAAAAAGAGGTAAACTGGATGCTCCGTAAATATCAAACTTAAAAGTTGGTTTAGAACCGAACAACTTTGTTGAATACGTTTGTTAGATAAGTCTTTAATTCCAATGACTTTTTTTCTTCAGTTTTTTATCTATTCATGGTAAATAATCGTTTTATAGATCATTATCTCCTTATTAAATGTTGACCAATTCCTAAAGTTGTCGTGTGATAAATTGGCGTGGTGGTCGAGACGAAGGACTTCTAAACCATGGATGGCAGTGGCAAAGTCCTGAATTAAGAGACCCAGTCGTGGTAAGTTAACTCATTTGTTGTGGTCCCCATGGCACAAACCTGCGTACTCAGCAGCTACAATGATATTATTATTATTATGGAGAGTATGAAACATGTGATATTTTGCTTGATTATGAACATAAATTGGTAAAAATTGGTATGTTGTTTCATCTGGTGGTGATCCATTGGTGTTTGCATAAAACTCCGATTTTTCTGGTCCTTCATGCAGAAAATCTGCATACTTAGTTTTAATGTTTTTCTTATGGAGAATAAATACAATGTCGTATCTCGGTATATTATGAATATGATTTAATGAAAGTTGGTAAATGGCTTCATGACTTAGTGAAGTACCATTTGAAATTCGCTGAGTATGCAGGTTTGCTGCAACGGGGTATTATATTCTAACTTTTACCGTTTCTGAATGGCGAAAGTTAAATTTGTTTAAAGCTTAATGTTTTGAAAATGGCAACATTTTAAACGATTGTCTAGAGATCAAAATTCGGTATTTTAAGCCAAAAGATTATAAAGAATTTAAAGATTACTCAACGCATAGCTGAGCAAACGCATATTTTTGTTCGAAAATTGCAATTACTCAGCTATGGGTTAAGCGATTATTAAAGACTTGACACAATCTTGTTGGGCTTAATATTTGACATTATTCCAATGTCTAGATACACTTTTTTAAATATTTGAATTTTTCTCAACTATCAAGCTTTAAGAAATTGAAATGGCCACCATTATAATACGGGTAAAACAAAAAACGTCAAATGCAAATTCAAAACTAAATTAGCCCCAAACAAGTATAATGCACGTGCTAAGTTTACAGTCAGTACCTCAAGTAGATCATAATTTAATTGATGTATTGATTTAAAAGTACATACAAAGTCAGGGATATGAAACGGAGTGAGATAGGTTCTGCAATAGATTAACCTTAAATCTGTAAAGGTCAATAAGGCGGACTTCTATGGGATTTTTAAATTACGATACACTTAGGAGTAAAACGAACATTCTTACATGTTCCATGTTAGGGTTTTAATAAAATATCACCCTCAAACTGTGTGCGATGGATTTAGAATTTGGTTACTTATATTCCAATATCAGCGTTTCAAGTAAAAAAAGTGTTCTGAGGTAAGAATGTGAAAAGAGAGTAGTTTTCAGTAATTAATGAATAAGTCACAAACATAGAATATCAAAATTAAATAGGCTAACATGAGTAAAACTTTAACAGAGTTTGTGATTATGTAATAATCTTAGGTCTATGTTAGAAACATTAGACATAACTTTGGAAGTTCACAGTTTGCAATTGTTGTACACAAGTTATGTAGTCAAGTTTGCGCGAACACTTGCTACGCCGCCACTGGCAACACTAACTTGTTTCATATTGGTCCTAAAATTCCCGGAACCTGTCCTATTACAGTATGCAGACTTATTCCCTTAAAGTATAAAATGAGTTAACTTCATAGTTCTCACATCCTTTGAGAGGCTGCTTTGCAAATGCAGTAGGAAACATCGAATCAATGGGTCAAGGTTGCACACCCGTTTATTGCAATTTAAAATTTCACCTTTGTTCTTTGGTGGAAGATCAATGATTTTTGGGAATCCTTCAAGATAAGCCTCCCACGTCGTGGGTTGCACCAGCAATATTTTTGCGGTATTTTCTTGTGCGAAAGAATAGCAACTATACACAAACAGCTGTTTGCCAGGGAAAGCCTGATGATAGAACAATCCAACATTAAAAATACGCCCATAAAGATGCAAAGGAGTGACACAGAAACATCTATTCACTCCTGTCCCTTTTACTGACGACAACACACTAATATTTTGTGCATGTAATCCATCAAATCAAGTTGGAAATAGATTTTAGATATGTTAAATAAAAACATTCGTTAAGAGGGTGGGACGATAGTTACCACAACTAATTCCCTATATAGTGACTAAGGAAAAATATCATTACATTTCTACAATATTTTTGGTCTAGTGACATCGTACGACATTCCAATGATATGGCAAATTAGCGTTACACTTTAGAAAAGTGAGTATGAGATATTGAAAAATATAAAATAATTATAAATGACCAGCATTATATTATTAGTAAAAACACAATATTTGTTATTTTAAAGTGTAGTACAGTATATATTTATATATGTGTTTGTGTGTATATATATATATATCGGCTAAACTATTACAGAGTAATAGAGAATTTCACTGCAATCGACTGCATTTAACCCAGATAGTTGTCTCGTCAAAGCTTTCATTAGTGGCTGTCATTTGTCCGGTTACTTGGTGTCGTACTCGATAATAATTTCCTAGCTGAAGAATTTCAATTGAAGTGCTTGATAAACAATATCAAATTAATTAGTTTATATCGTAAAATCATTGATAGCAAGATGTTACCATAGTCAAGTTTTAAGACGAGTTCGCACGCAGCACGCTGACGTGAGGGAAGTGAATTTCCCCCCAAAAAAACTTTTAAAACTCAAAATATGTGTAAAACCAAACATGTATTCCAATTTTTATTGAAATCTAAAAACATTGATTTTTTGGCTGTTCTGATAATCCTGGTTTCATTTACCTGCAAAGCTGGGAATACAATTTTGCGCATTATAATGTTAGGAGAAGGTCCAGGCAGGTTTGAAAGTAGGCGTGAGTTGCTGGGGATGATAAAAGTACTCTAACAAAGGAATAGCAGGCTTTTCTAGTGTAAAACCCCCATAAAACAACGTACTGTGTTTAGTCAAAACACATTTTCTTTAATAACTCGGTAAATATTTATGCTAGAATTACGAGAGAGGGCTTAAAACTTTCGCCTCACTAATTCCCATCTTTTTGCATGCATTAATTTTACATCCGAGGCTTTTCTGACCCTTTTTGGGCCCAAAAAATCTAAATTTGAAAGATTAATCCCCAAAAAAGGGGTTTAGAGTTTTCCGATTGTTTTGCCCAACGAACTTGTCCAACTGATTGCAGAAAGGAACGTCCCTACCAAATTTTAAGTTAATCGGACAAAAAATGCGACCGCTAGAGTGCATACACATATATATATAGTATATATATATATATATATATATATATATGTCTATATATATATATATACATATATATATACAATTTTGAACGACCCCCCAAAACGTGTTCAGGGGGTCACGTTAGGAACTTCTATGGTGGTCCCGGGCTTAAGTTTCACCGTGCGGGTCATGCTAATAGTTCACTTTCCAAAGGAAATTCACTAATAACTATTAATGACCGTTCAAAAAACATGTTCTTTAACAAAGTAAAACATGAGGGATGAATTGAAATCTACATCATATAGCTTAAGGGCAATTAATAAATTTATGGGAAGTGACCCCCTTGGGTCATCAGTAGGGTAGAATGGAGTGTTCTGGCTCAGGAGGGCCAGGAGGGCCACCCCCCCCCCCCAAGCCCCCCCCCCCGAGGTCTCGTCTGTGACACTTTGCGAATTTTTTTTTGCGAATTTTGTTTTTTTTGCGAATTTTTTTTTTTGCGAATTTTTTTTTGCGAATTTTTTTTTTGCGATTTTTTTTTTGCGAATTTTTTTTTGCGAATTTTTTTTTGCGAATTTTTTTTTTTGTTGCGAATTTTTGTTGTTGCGAATACTAACCAACCTAACCTAACCTAACCTAACACATCCTAACCTAACCTAACCTAACCTAACCTAACCTAACCTAACCTAACCTAACCTAACCTAACCTAACCTAACCCATCCTAACCTAACCTCGGATCAGATTTCTGATTGCAGATTCTTGTTCGTCTAGTCGAGCCGAGTCATTTGAGTACCCACATCGTACACTTTGGATGATGTTTACAAAAAAGGGGCCCGCACCACACTTTCAACCTTTTTTTTTGCATTTTTGGAATCTCCTCGTCAAGCCGAGTATTCTCAGTACCCACATGACATACTTTGGATAATTAATACAAGAGTTGATCAGGGTAACGCTACAACCAACAGAGCTAGCCCATCAGCGCTTGCGGTAAATTGAACTACCAGTGAATGCAAATTTTGAGGAGAATATAATTGCAATGCTTTGAACATATACTGCAAAGGGGGGTGTATCGATACACCCCCCTTCAAGTACTCTGCACCGAGGCAGACGTTCACACAAATAAGCGTCGCGTCCAGTCTACTGTCTGGGAATGCGGATGTTGTAATTTGATACCTCGACTGGAGGGTGCAGGTGTTCACACAAAAAACCGACAAGTCGAGACCTGTCTGGGAATGCGGATGCTGTAATTTGATACCTCGACGGGAAGACGGCTGACCCTTCTAGGAACCCATAGTAGACCGCTCATATCGAGTTCCATTAGAGCAGGGTGGTCTTTACCCAAGACAGCGGTTGAGAGTTTTTGCCCCGACCTTCTCCGAAATCCATTAGTGGGGAGAGTCACCCACATCACCAGCCCTCCTTCAGTTCAATTCGAGAGTTCAGTGCGTGAAGACGTGTTAGTCCGATCCTGTTCCGTTCTACGCGATTTGTGTTAGTTGTTGATTGTCATCATTTGCGATTTGCGTAAAGCACCTTTGAACTATTTAAAACGTACGTGTTGTGCTGTACCCAAGACAGCGGTTGAGAGTCTTTGCCCCGACCTTCTCCGAAATCCATTAGTGGGGAGAGTCACCCACATCACCAGCCCTCCTTCAGTTCAGTTCGAGAGTTCAGTGCGTGAAGACGTGTTAGTCCGATCCTGTTCCGTTCTACGCGATTTGTGTTAGTTGTTGATTGTCATCATTTGCGATTTGCGTAAAGCACCTTTGAACTATTTAAAACGTACGTGTTGTGCTGTACCCAAGACAGCGGTTGAGAGTCTTTGCCCCGACCTTCTCCGAAATCCATTAGTGGGGAGAGTCACCCACATCACCAGCCCTCCTTCAGTTCAGTTCGAGAGTTCAGTGCGTGAAGACGTGTTAGTCCGATCCTGTTCCGTTCTACGCGATTTGTGTTAGTTGTTGATTGTCATCATTTGCGATTTGCGTAAAGCACCTTTGAACTATTTAAAACGTACGTGTTGTGCTGTATTGTTTGTGATTATCAAAACTTATAATCCATATTAAAGATGAACGCCACACACGTTTGTACCATTTGTGGTTGTATTTTCGTGCGTAGAAACAATTTGGTGAAACACCACATCAGATTCCACGGCTTGAGACCACAACTACCACCACCAACACCAACGCAGCAAGGTACGTTTTTTGCGTTGCATTATTGTTTTAATCAGACCTAAATGTTAGTAATATAGGAATACGCTATGCAATATAACCGCAGAGTGATACGATTATTCTTATTTAACGGCTTTAACTATTTATCGCGAATAGAGAACTCTTTGTTTTTTAAATTTAAAATTACATGACTATATCAATATAATTTAATTTTAATAACTTATGTTATTGCTCGCCCCATCAAGTCAAGTCATCAGAGTACCACATTACATACTTTAAAAAAAAAAAGGTAGGTGTTAAACATTTCACAATCTAATCGTTTTGTGCGTTTGCAGATGGAGAAGCTGCATGTCGAGCCACATTCGTAGACCGGGGAGCTTTAGAGCGTCACATGGAAGCGAACCACCGAGTCATTCCACCCCGGCAGGTGATTGATGCTCCGCAGACGACTGCCTATGTCAATCAACACTCCGTTGAAGGTGAGAATCCACATTAAAATAACTTTTTCCCCTTGAAACTAATTACCTTTTTTATAATTATTTAACTAGGTACCTGAAGAAGAAGAATGAGACCGTGACAACTGGTGTACTATTGATTTAATTGCTAGGGGGGAGATTTTCGCTCCCCCTAAAACATAATGCTTCTTTAGGGTTGGCGCAGCTCAATATTGCAGCTACATCCTTAGCTGTGAACCCAGGTTCATCAATGTAGACACACAGTACAGAAGATTACATTCCCTGTTTCAAAATTGATATTTTGATTTAACAAACTTAACTTTGAAATGTGATTCTCGAGAGAGGGGAATTTGTATCTTTAGTTATCCTAATTTGTTTTTATTTTTATTTTCAGATGAAGGACCGGGTCCTGGCCGCCACACCTGCCATGAATGCGGTCGCCGTTTCCGTCGTGAAAAACACCTGCGTCGACATGTGTATTCGGTACACAGCAGAGTCCGCAGGTTCATATGCGGCACATGCGGCGTCGAATTCAAGAGGGAAGACAACCTGCGTCGACACACCATGCAATTTCACGGCAATGGTCAAGAACGAAGATTCCCTTGCGCATACTGCGGTCAGGAGTTCAACCAGCTGTTCAACAAGGACCATCATGAGCGGTTCTCTTGCCCGATCATGAAGGACCTGATCCTGAACCAAGTGGCTATGATACAGGACGAACCCCAGCCAGGTCCGAGCGCGGAGCCACAACCCGGAACGAGCACACACCAACAACCCGATGATGTTGAGATGACTGGAGCAGGACAGTCAAGCCCCGTATTCTCACTCATTCAACGGGGTTTCCGCAACCGCCTCCTAACCTACCGTCTGCAGCGACCGATGGAGAATCTCGTCACAATCGGAGAAGTGATGGCGTTGTTGATTGTGAGCCTTACGGAGTTGCTTGAGATCACCTTGGCGAAACACCGCAGCATAAAGGTCAACTTGAAGCTGGAGTGTGAGTTCAAAAATGTGCACAACAACACCTGCCTGCGCAACTTCAAGACGAAGATGACTCCGCTGACGGTGACCTCGGACCTGAACCATTACATTTCAACAGCTTTTGCGAAGCTTATCAGAGAGAAGGCTGAGTGTGATCATATCGGCTCCGGGTGGACATACCTTCGCGTTCGTGATTTGGAGGTCGGTATCAACGAGTACACTCCTCTAGGTGAAGATGGTCGAGCTTGGCTCCCACTGCCTACGTCTCTGGAGAACACCAAAGCAGTCGTCAACGTATCGAACACCGATGAGCGGTGTTTTATGTATGCAGTCCTGGGAAAGTTTGTTCAAGAGAACCCCGATAGACCGGCAATGTACACCGACGATATCATCGCCCGATACGATTGGACCGGCCTTCAATTCCCCGTTGCTCTGAAGAGTATCAAGGCGTTTGAGCGGACAAACAACATCAGCATCAACGTCTATGGTATTGATCGCACGTGCGTGGGTCAGAAACCTAACGGACAACCAAAGTACCAGAACACCGTCTTTCCCTTGAAGATTTGTAGGCAGGAGCGTGAAGACCATTGTGACATTTTGTACGTGACAACGGACGGTGATAGTCACTACGCCTACATCAAAGACCTTGGCCGACTGATCCGTCCCCAACTCACAGCGCGTGTAGACAGGATATTCATCTGTAAGCGGTGCTTCGCGCACTTTGACAACCGTCCGAACAAGCTCGGTCTGACGGGTGCTCAGCGTCTGGAGGAGCACAGGCGATACTGCTCCGCTTCAGCCCCTATTCGCATGGATACGCCGAGAAAGACTGAAATCAAATTCAGCCATCCAGAGTTCACCCGACGCGAGCGTTTCACCATCTACGCGGACTTTGAGTGTGCTCTACTGCCGACCGCGGGGATGGATGAACAAGTCGACGAGCCGCACGGAGGAGTAGCCACCCACATCCACATCCCATATGCCTTTGCGTACCAGATCATCGACTCGTACGGACTTGAAGAGTTTGAGCCTCGAGTCTACTTCGGGGATGATGCGTCAAAGACATTTATGGAGATGTTGAAAACTGATGTTGAGCGATTGTGGAACTTCCTGTACGAAGCAAGAAATCTGCGCCCTGTCCTGACCCCAGCGGAAACGATGCAGTACAACTCGACAGCGAATTGCTACCTCTGTGGATCGCCATTTTCAAGAGAAGACCCAAAGGTTCGTGATCACAACCACGCGCCGCCCTACGAGTTCCGTGGCGCTGCGCACAGATCATGTAACCTACGCTACAGGGAGCAGCGAGTAGTCAACTGCTACTTCCACAACCTCTCCAACTACGACGCTCACTTCATAGTGCGGGAGTTGGCGGTCGACCCTGGTGATGTTGAGGTGTTGGCTCACACGGAAGAGCGGTACATCGCTTTCACGAAGCGGTTCCTGTTCGACCGAGCAGCGGCACCGGTTGGGATGCCAGGGCGTGGAAAAAGACAGCCAGGATTCAGAGTCAGGTTCCTCGACACCTACAGGTTCCTGGCTTTGAGCCTCGCCAGCCTCGCAGCCGCACTTCCACCAGCTCAACTCTTGGAGACGAGGAAGAGATTCCCCGAAGACCACCTCTTCGATCTAGTCCGTAGGAAAGGCGTGTTCCTGTACAACTTTGTAACGTCGAACGCCGTTTTGGAAGATACTACGGAACTGCCTCTGCAGCGAGATTTCCACAACGACCTGACCCTGGAGGACATCACGGATGCAGACTACGAGCATGCTCGCAACGTGTGGGAAACCTTCGGTTGTAGGAACCTCAAGGACTACGCCGAGAAGTACCTGCGCTGTGACATTGCGCTGTTGACTGACGTCTTTGAACGCTTCAGGGACACGTCGATGGCTGAATACGAACTAGACCCTGCGCACTACTACACCCTACCGTCATACGCCTGGGATGTCATGTTAAGGACCTGTCGAGTGGAGCTTGATACGATACAGGACTTTGATATGTACCTCTTCTTCGAGCAAGGCATCAGAGGAGGTATTTCCCAGGCGATCACCAGACACGCCAAGGCCAACCATGATGGATGTCGCCCTGAAGATCGACGACCTGAAGAGCCAACGAATCACCTGCTATACTTGGACGCCAACAACCTTTACGGTTGGGCCATGTCCCAGTGTCTTCCACAGGGAGACTTCCAATGGCTCAGCCGCGAGGAGATCGCGTCCCTGGATATTGCATCGTTGGACCCCGAAGGACCCACGGGCTATGTCTTGGAAGTTGACCTTCGCTACCCCGCCCACCTGCACGACCTTCACAAGGATCTCCCGTACTGCTGCGAGACCAAACGTCCGCCAGGAGGGAAATTCAAGAAGCTCGTTACGACTCTGGATGACAAGAAGAACTACATCTGTCATTACAGAATCTTACAACAGGCGCTGGAAAACGGACTGGAGCTTGCGAACGTGCATCGCGTCATCTCGTTCCGACAGTCTCGGTGGTTAGAGAGCTACATCCTAATGAACACCGAACTGAGGAAGAAGGCCAAGACCAAGTTTGAGCAAGACTTTTTCAAGCTTATGAACAATGCGGTCTTTGGCAAGACGATCGAGAATGTTCGCAAGCGAATGAACTCTAAACTGGTGTGTACGCCGGAGATGTTCAGGAAGTACGTGGCCAAGTCAAACTTCCTGGACCGAACCTACTTCAACGATGACGTCGCCATTGTCCACATGTCGAAAGTCAATATCGTCCTGGACAAACCGCTCTACGTCGGAATGTGTGTCCTCGATCTGAGCAAGTGGCTCATGTACGACTTCCTTCGAAAGATGAAGAACCGCTACGGCGATCGTCTGAAGGTTGACTACATGGACACTGACAGCTTCGTGTTCGACATCCAGACTGAAGATGTTTATAAGGACATGTTGGAGCATCTGGATGATTTCGACACCAGTGCGTACCCCCAAAACCATCCCTGCTACAGCCCCATAAACGCCAAAGTCATCGGAAAGTTTAAGGATGAAGCGAACGGACTTCCGCTGCTCGAGTACCTCGGTCTTCGCTCGAAACTTTATTTCATGGACATTGTCGAGTTCGAGGAGAGGACTGAAGATGACGAGTTGCAGGTCATGACGGTGAAGCGCGCCAAGGGAGTCGCTAGAGGTGTTGTAAAACACAATCTAACCTCTGACGACTATCGGGAATGCCTCTTCAACGGCGTGTTGAAGAGAACCATCAACACCAGGTTCCAGTCCCGAAACCACCGTGTCTTCACAGTTCAAGTCGACAAGCTATCCTTGAGCTGTAACGACGACAAACGTTACATCCTTCCGGACGGTGTAAATACACTGCCTTGGGGACATATTGACGTTCCACCTCAGCCCGAAGACATCCCGCAAGACGATGAAGAGGCGGAGGATGAGGAGCGTTGAGTGGTTGTGTCATATTACCAAAGACCCTGACTTGACTTGTATATTATTTTGAAAAATCTAGTCAGTAGTTTGTATCGAGTCTCGTAAAACTTAGAAATGTGCTCCTTTTTCTAGTCATTAGTTTGTGTCGAGTCTCATTTTTGCTAGCCAAACACAAATGTTCAGGAGCACATACTCTATGTAAAATATCTATAAGGTGTGTAAATAAATAGCCAAATTGTTCGTATATACATTCGTCTTATTTTTTCTCCCCTCACATAGTCTTAAGATACTAAAGTAAAAAAAAAATTATTCAGGAATATGTTAATTCATATAAACCAGGTTCAGATATGAATGTTACTTTACAATCATTGTATGATAGGTCTGTCCCAATTTTGGGCAGACCTATAATTGTACGTTAGGTCTACCCCAAAAGTGGGATAGACCTATGAGACCTCAGGTGGTTGACAACTGTTGTTAAATCGATTTAATTACCAGGGGGGAGATTTTCGCTCCCCCTAACACATAATGGCTTAGGGGGGAGATTTTCGCTCCCCCATACTACAGGAATTGTTGAAGACTAGAATGCACCTGCTAATGTCATTGTATGATTGATCTGCCCCACTGTGGGGTAAAGGAGGCGAGGATGGTAAATAATAAGAATGTTTCTTTTTTTATTCTGAGTACACAACTAGTTTATTGATAAAAAACAAATGCAAAATTTCAAAACTCAATTGGTATACATTTGTGCAAAGAGTCTTCTGATCAGTGCGTCGTTGTGGCCGACAGAAGAGTGTTCAAAGAGCTGCACAAAGTCCTTCATCTTCATGCCGTAGTGGGTGCGACAGTACAGGAATACAAGGCAGTATTGACCGCAGACCAGAGTGTTGTCACTTTGAAGGCGATGCTCGTTGTACAGGTAGCGACGAGCGTTGCGTCTCAGGAATCCTTGGTAGAATTGAAGATGTGGTGGTTGACCGTAGCTGTCAAAGAATTCAATTATTCCTCCTCCTTTGTTAAGGTAGAATGCGACCCAGTGAGTGCCGTCTTCATTGTGTGGATCAGTGTTCACAATCATAGCAGTAGATGGTGAAATATAATGGGGCAATTGATCCGCAGCATAGACACCAACATTCTGTACGGGCAGTTTAGCCATACACTTTTGTATCTCTAAGGTATTCATTCTACTGTGTCGACGCCACAGTCAGTAGTAGGAGTAGTAGTACTAGTAGCAAAACAAAAGCAGGAACTGGTATCACTCTCACCATCGTCGGCGTAATCATCAGCGTCAGCGATATTTGTACTTAGATGTAACCAACTGCGTAATGTGATGCAATTGGCTAGAGCGCATCGTGTGTGAGCTGTTCTGTGGTGGCGACATCGCACTGCGTTTGTTGATAGTAGACTGTTGATTGACGATAGTGATCCGCAGCCAATATCTCTGATATCCATGACATTAGTAGTACAGTGATCCGTGATGAAATTGCATCGTACAAACTCTTTTTTCTCAGCACCTTTGACGTAGACAATCGGTCGTTTGACGATACATGCGTGTAACTTTTCCTCTAGCACATGATACCAGATATCACCTTGGTCCCATTCCAATCCGTGACAGTGTTTTGTGAGCCAATAGCTTTCACGCAGTTTCTCTTGTGATAGGAAATCTCGACTGAATGGTGGTTTGGCGATATGATGCATTAGCAGTGTTCCACTGACCAATTCCAAGACGCACACTTCCTTCAGAATGTAGTCATTTGCGTTGTCCTTGAAACATTGAAAATCCACAATAATTGGAGATGCGGAATTTTTACGCGGTACTCTGCATAAACGATCCATCTTGTGCGAATGTTGGTTGTAGACTGAGGAGGAGGACGATGACACCACCGCCGAGATCTAACCGCCAAAGTCCACAGACACGTTGCGTTAGGCAACGATAGGTTAAGTCATGCTCTGTTAAGTTAGGTTTGTTGCTGATTATACACAAAAAAAATCTGTACCTTAATGTCGGCGCGCGCAATTTAAAAATGGTATAATCATAATGCGCACGCCGACATTAAGGTACAGATTTTTTTTGTGTATAATCAGCAACAAACCTAACTTAACAGAGCATGACTTAACCTATCGTTGCCTAACGCAACGTGTCTGTGGACTTTGGCGGTTAGATCTCGGCGGTGGTGTCATCGTCCTCCTCCTCAGTCTACAACCAACATTCGCACAAGATGGATCGTTTATGCAGAGTACCGCGTAAAAATTCCGCATCTCCAATTATTGTGGATTTTCAATGTTTCAAGGACAACGCAAATGACTACATTCTGAAGGAAGTGTGCGTCTTGGAATTGGTCAGTGGAACACTGCTAATGCATCATATCGCCAAACCACCATTCAGTCGAGATTTCCTATCACAAGAGAAACTGCGTGAAAGCTATTGGCTCACAAAACACTGTCACGGATTGGAATGGGACCAAGGTGATATCTGGTATCATGTGCTAGAGGAAAAGTTACACGCATGTATCGTCAAACGACCGATTGTCTACGTCAAAGGTGCTGAGAAAAAAGAGTTTGTACGATGCAATTTCATCACGGATCACTGTACTACTAATGTCATGGATATCAGAGATATTGGCTGCGGATCACTATCGTCAATCAACAGTCTACTATCAACAAACGCAGTGCGATGTCGCCACCACAGAACAGCTCACACACGATGCGCTCTAGCCAATTGCATCACATTACGCAGTTGGTTACATCTAAGTACAAATATCGCTGACGCTGATGATTACGCCGACGATGGTGAGAGTGATACCAGTTCCTGCTTTTGTTTTGCTACTAGTACTACTACTCCTACTACTGACTGTGGCGTCGACACAGTAGAATGAATACCTTAGAGATACAAAAGTGTATGGCTAAACTGCCCGTACAGAATGTTGGTGTCTATGCTGCGGATCAATTGCCCCATTATATTTCACCATCTACTGCTATGATTGTGAACACTGATCCACACAATGAAGACGGCACTCACTGGGTCGCATTCTACCTTAACAAAGGAGGAGGAATAATTGAATTCTTTGACAGCTACGGTCAACCACCACATCTTCAATTCTACCAAGGATTCCTGAGACGCAACGCTCGTCGCTACCTGTACAACGAGCATCGCCTTCAAAGTGACAACACTCTGGTCTGCGGTCAATACTGCCTTGTATTCCTGTACTGTCGCACCCACTACGGCATGAAGATGAAGGACTTTGTGCAGCTCTTTGAACACTCTTCTGTCGGCCACAACGACGCACTGATCAGAAGACTCTTTGCACAAATGTATACCAATTGAGTTTTGAAATTTTGCATTTGTTTTTTATCAATAAACTAGTTGTGTACTCAGAATAAAAAAAGAAACATTCTTATTATTTACCATCCTCGCCTCCTTTACCCCACAGTGGGGCAGATCAATCATACAATGACATTAGCAGGTGCATTCTAGTCTTCAACAATTCCTGTAGTATGGGGGAGCGAAAATCTCCCCCCTAAGCCATTATGTGTTAGGGGGAGCGAAAATCTCCCCCCTGGTAATTAAATCGATTTAACAACAGTTGTCAACCACCTGAGGTCTCATAGGTCTATCCCACTTTTGGGGTAGACCTAACGTACAATTATAGGTCTGCCCAAAATTGGGACAGACCTATCATACAATGATTGTAAAGTAACATTCATATCTGAACCTGGTTTATATGAATTAACATATTCCTGAATAATTTTTTTTTTACTTTAGTATCTTAAGACTATGTGAGGGGAGAAAAAATAAGACGAATGTATATACGAACAATTTGGCTATTTATTTACACACCTTATAGATATTTTACATAGAGTATGTGCTCCTGAACATTTGTGTTTGGCTAGCAAAAATGAGACTCGACACAAACTAATGACTAGAAAAAGGAGCACATTTCTAAGTTTTACGAGACTCGATACAAACTACTGACTAGATTTTTCAAAATAATATACAAGTCAAGTCAGGGTCTTTGGTAATATGACACAACCACTCAACGCTCCTCATCCTCCGCCTCTTCATCGTCTTGCGGGATGTCTTCGGGCTGAGGTGGAACGTCAATATGTCCCCAAGGCAGTGTATTTACACCGTCCGGAAGGATGTAACGTTTGTCGTCGTTACAGCTCAAGGATAGCTTGTCGACTTGAACTGTGAAGACACGGTGGTTTCGGGACTGGAACCTGGTGTTGATGGTTCTCTTCAACACGCCGTTGAAGAGGCATTCCCGATAGTCGTCAGAGGTTAGATTGTGTTTTACAACACCTCTAGCGACTCCCTTGGCGCGCTTCACCGTCATGACCTGCAACTCGTCATCTTCAGTCCTCTCCTCGAACTCGACAATGTCCATGAAATAAAGTTTCGAGCGAAGACCGAGGTACTCGAGCAGCGGAAGTCCGTTCGCTTCATCCTTAAACTTTCCGATGACTTTGGCGTTTATGGGGCTGTAGCAGGGATGGTTTTGGGGGTACGCACTGGTGTCGAAATCATCCAGATGCTCCAACATGTCCTTATAAACATCTTCAGTCTGGATGTCGAACACGAAGCTGTCAGTGTCCATGTAGTCAACCTTCAGACGATCGCCGTAGCGGTTCTTCATCTTTCGAAGGAAGTCGTACATGAGCCACTTGCTCAGATCGAGGACACACATTCCGACGTAGAGCGGTTTGTCCAGGACGATATTGACTTTCGACATGTGGACAATGGCGACGTCATCGTTGAAGTAGGTTCGGTCCAGGAAGTTTGACTTGGCCACGTACTTCCTGAACATCTCCGGCGTACACACCAGTTTAGAGTTCATTCGCTTGCGAACATTCTCGATCGTCTTGCCAAAGACCGCATTGTTCATAAGCTTGAAAAAGTCTTGCTCAAACTTGGTCTTGGCCTTCTTCCTCAGTTCGGTGTTCATTAGGATGTAGCTCTCTAACCACCGAGACTGTCGGAACGAGATGACGCGATGCACGTTCGCAAGCTCCAGTCCGTTTTCCAGCGCCTGTTGTAAGATTCTGTAATGACAGATGTAGTTCTTCTTGTCATCCAGAGTCGTAACGAGCTTCTTGAATTTCCCTCCTGGCGGACGTTTGGTCTCGCAGCAGTACGGGAGATCCTTGTGAAGGTCGTGCAGGTGGGCGGGGTAGCGAAGGTCAACTTCCAAGACATAGCCCGTGGGTCCTTCGGGGTCCAACGATGCAATATCCAGGGACGCGATCTCCTCGCGGCTGAGCCATTGGAAGTCTCCCTGTGGAAGACACTGGGACATGGCCCAACCGTAAAGGTTGTTGGCGTCCAAGTATAGCAGGTGATTCGTTGGCTCTTCAGGTCGTCGATCTTCAGGGCGACATCCATCATGGTTGGCCTTGGCGTGTCTGGTGATCGCCTGGGAAATACCTCCTCTGATGCCTTGCTCGAAGAAGAGGTACATATCAAAGTCCTGTATCGTATCAAGCTCCACTCGACAGGTCCTTAACATGACATCCCAGGCGTATGACGGTAGGGTGTAGTAGTGCGCAGGGTCTAGTTCGTATTCAGCCATCGACGTGTCCCTGAAGCGTTCAAAGACGTCAGTCAACAGCGCAATGTCACAGCGCAGGTACTTCTCGGCGTAGTCCTTGAGGTTCCTACAACCGAAGGTTTCCCACACGTTGCGAGCATGCTCGTAGTCTGCATCCGTGATGTCCTCCAGGGTCAGGTCGTTGTGGAAATCTCGCTGCAGAGGCAGTTCCGTAGTATCTTCCAAAACGGCGTTCGACGTTACAAAGTTGTACGGGAACACGCCTTTCCTACGGACTAGATCGAAGAGGTGGTCTTCGGGGAATCTCTTCCTCGTCTCCAAGAGTTGAGCTGGTGGAAGTGCGGCTGCGAGGCTGGCGAGGCTCAAAGCCAGGAACCTGTAGGTGTCGAGGAACCTGACTCTGAATCCTGGCTGTCTTTTTCCACGCCCTGGCATCCCAACCGGTGCCGCTGCTCGGTCGAACAGGAACCGCTTCGTGAAAGCGATGTACCGCTCTTCCGTGTGAGCCAACACCTCAACATCACCAGGGTCGACCGCCAACTCCCGCACTATGAAGTGAGCGTCGTAGTTGGAGAGGTTGTGGAAGTAGCAGTTGACTACTCGCTGCTCCCTGTAGCGTAGGTTACATGATCTGTGCGCAGCGCCACGGAACTCGTAGGGCGGCGCGTGGTTGTGATCACGAACCTTTGGGTCTTCTCTTGAAAATGGCGATCCACAGAGGTAGCAATTCGCTGTCGAGTTGTACTGCATCGTTTCCGCTGGGGTCAGGACAGGGCGCAGATTTCTTGCTTCGTACAGGAAGTTCCACAATCGCTCAACATCAGTTTTCAACATCTCCATAAATGTCTTTGACGCATCATCCCCGAAGTAGACTCGAGGCTCAAACTCTTCAAGTCCGTACGAGTCGATGATCTGGTACGCAAAGGCATATGGGATGTGGATGTGGGTGGCTACTCCTCCGTGCGGCTCGTCGACTTGTTCATCCATCTCCACGGTCGGCAGTAGAGCACACTCAAAGTCCGCGTAGATGGTGAAACGCTCGCGTCGGGTGAACTCTGGATGGCTGAATTTGATTTCAGTCTTTCTCGGCGTATCCATGCGAATAGGGGCTGAAGCGGAGCAGTATCGCCTGTGCTCCTCCAGACGCTGAGCACCCGTCAGACCGAGCTTGTTCGGACGGTTGTCAAAGTGCGCGAAGCACCGCTTACAGATGAATATCCTGTCTACATGCGCTGTGAGTTGGGGACGGATCAGTCGGCCAAGGTCTTTGATGTAGGCGTAGTGACTATCACCGTCCGTTGTCACGTACAAAATGTCACAATGGTCTTCACGCTCCTGCCTACAAATCTTCAAGGGAAAGACGGTGTTCTGGTACTTTGGTTGTCCGTTAGGTTTCTGACCCACGCACGTGCGATCAATACCATAGACGTTGATGCTGATGTTGTTTGTCCGCTCAAACGCCTTGATACTCTTCAGAGCAACGGGGAATTGAAGGCCGGTCCAATCGTATCGGGCGATGATATCGTCGGTGTACATTGCCGGTCTATCGGGGTTCTCTTGAACAAACTTTCCCAGGACTGCATACATAAAACACCGCTCATCGGTGTTCGATACGTTGACGACTGCTTTGGTGTTCTCCAGAGACGTAGGCAGTGGGAGCCAAGCTCGACCATCTTCACCTAGAGGAGTGTACTCGTTGATACCGACCTCCAAATCACGAACGCGAAGGTATGTCCACCCGGAGCCGATATGATCACACTCAGCCTTCTCTCTGATAAGCTTCGCAAAAGCTGTTGAAATGTAATGGTTCAGGTCCGAGGTCACCGTCAGCGGAGTCTTGAAGTTGCGCAGGCAGGTGTTGTTGTGCACATTTTTGAACTCACACTCCAGCTTCAAGTTGACCTTTATGCTGCGGTGTTTCGCCAAGGTGATCTCAAGCAACTCCGTAAGGCTCACAATCAACAACGCCATCACTTCTCCGATTGTGACGAGATTCTCCATCGGTCGCTGCAGACGGTAGGTTAGGAGGCGGTTGCGGAAACCCCGTTGAATGAGTGAGAATACGGGGCTTGACTGTCCTGCTCCAGTCATCTCAACATCATCGGGTTGTTGGTGTGTGCTCGTTCCGGGTTGTGGCTCCGCGCTCGGACCTGGCTGGGGTTCGTCCTGTATCATAGCCACTTGGTTCAGGATCAGGTCCTTCATGATCGGGCAAGAGAACCGCTCATGATGGTCCTTGTTGAACAGCTGGTTGAACTCCTGACCGCAGTATGCGCAAGGGAATCTTCGTTCTTGACCATTGCCGTGAAATTGCATGGTGTGTCGACGCAGGTTGTCTTCCCTCTTGAATTCGACGCCGCATGTGCCGCATATGAACCTGCGGACTCTGCTGTGTACCGAATCCACATGTCGACGCAGGTGTTTTTCACGACGGAAACGGCGACCGCATTCATGGCAGGTGTGGCGGCCAGGACCCGGTCCTTCATCTGAAAATAAAAATAAAAACAAATTAGGATAACTAAAGATACAAATTCCCCTCTCTCGAGAATCACATTTCAAAGTTAAGTTTGTTAAATCAAAATATCAATTTTGAAACAGGGAATGTAATCTTCTGTACTGTGTGTCTACATTGATGAACCTGGGTTCACAGCTAAGGATGTAGCTGCAATATTGAGCTGCGCCAACCCTAAAGAAGCATTATGTTTTAGGGGGAGCGAAAATCTCCCCCCCTAGCAATTAAATCAATAGTACACCAGTTGTCACGGTCTCATTCTTCTTCTTCAGGTACCTAGTTAAATAATTATAAAAAAGGTAATTAGTTTCAAGGGGAAAAAGTTATTTTAATGTGGATTCTCACCTTCAACGGAGTGTTGATTGACATAGGCAGTCGTCTGCGGAGCATCAATCACCTGCCGGGGTGGAATGACTCGGTGGTTCGCTTCCATGTGACGCTCTAAAGCTCCCCGGTCTACGAATGTGGCTCGACATGCAGCTTCTCCATCTGCAAACGCACAAAACGATTAGATTGTGAAATGTTTAACACCTACCTTTTTTTTTTAAAGTATGTAATGTGGTACTCTGATGACTTGACTTGATGGGGCGAGCAATAACATAAGTTATTAAAATTAAATTATATTGATATAGTCATGTAATTTTAAATTTAAAAAACAAAGAGTTCTCTATTCGCGATAAATAGTTAAAGCCGTTAAATAAGAATAATTGTATCACTCTGCGGTTATATTGCATAGCGTATTCCTATATTACTAACATTTAGGTCTGATTAAAACAATAATGCAACGCAAAAAACGTACCTTGCTGCGTTGGTGTTGGTGGTGGTAGTTGTGGTCTCAAGCCGTGGAATCTGATGTGGTGTTTCACCAAATTGTTTCTACGCACGAAAATACAACCACAAATGGTACAAACGTGTGTGGCGTTCATCTTTAATATGGATTATAAGTTTTGATAATCACAAACAATACAGCACAACACGTACGTTTTAAATAGTTCAAAGGTGCTTTACGCAAATCGCAAATGATGACAATCAACAACTAACACAAATCGCGTAGAACGGAACAGGATCGGACTAACACGTCTTCACGCACTGAACTCTCGAACTGAACTGAAGGAGGGCTGGTGATGTGGGTGACTCTCCCCACTAATGGATTTCGGAGAAGGTCGGGGCAAAGACTCTCAACCGCTGTCTTGGGTACAGCACAACACGTACGTTTTAAATAGTTCAAAGGTGCTTTACGCAAATCGCAAATGATGACAATCAACAACTAACACAAATCGCGTAGAACGGAACAGGATCGGACTAACACGTCTTCACGCACTGAACTCTCGAACTGAACTGAAGGAGGGCTGGTGATGTGGGTGACTCTCCCCACTAATGGATTTCGGAGAAGGTCGGGGCAAAGACTCTCAACCGCTGTCTTGGGTACAGCACAACACGTACGTTTTAAATAGTTCAAAGGTGCTTTACGCAAATCGCAAATGATGACAATCAACAACTAACACAAATCGCGTAGAACGGAACAGGATCGGACTAACACGTCTTCACGCACTGAACTCTCGAACTGAACTGAAGGAGGGCTGGTGATGTGGGTGACTCTCCCCACTAATGGATTTCGGAGAAGGTCGGGGCAAAAACTCTCAACCGCTGTCTTGGGTAAAGACCACCCTGCTCTAATGGAACTCGATATGAGCGGTCTACTATGGGTTCCTAGAAGGGTCAGCCGTCTTCCCGTCGAGGTATCAAATTACAGCATCCGCATTCCCAGACAGGTCTCGACTTGTCGGTTTTTTGTGTGAACACCTGCACCCTCCAGTCGAGGTATCAAATTACAACATCCGCATTCCCAGACAGTAGACTGGACGCGACGCTTATTTGTGTGAACGTCTGCCTCGGTGCAGAGTACTTGAAGGGGGGTGTATCGATACACCCCACTTTGCAGTATATGTTCAAAGCATTGCAATTATATTCTCCTCAAAATTTGCATTCACTGGTAGTTCAATTTACCGCAAGCGCTGATGGGCTAGCTCTGTTGGTTGTAGCGTTACCCTGATCAACTCTTGTATTAATTATCCAAAGTATGTCATGTGGGTACTGAGAATACTCGGCTTGACGAGGAGATTCCAAAAATGCAAAAAAAAAGGTTGAAAGTGTGGTGCGGGCCCCTTTTTTGTAAACATCATCCAAAGTGTACGATGTGGGTACTCAAATGACTCGGCTCGACTAGACGAACAAGAATCTGCAATCAGAAATCTGATCCGAGGTTAGGTTAGGATGGGTTAGGTTAGGTTAGGTTAGGTTAGGTTAGGTTAGGTTAGGTTAGGTTAGGTTAGGATGTGTTAGGTTAGGTTAGGTTAGGTTAGGTTAGGTTGGTTAGTATTCGCAACAACAACAAAAATTCGCAACAAAAAAAAATTCGCAAAAAAAAAAATTCGCAAAAAAAAATTCGCAAAAAAAAAAATTCGCAAAAAAAAAATCGCAAAAAAAAATTCGCAAAAAAAAATTCGCAAAAAAAAAAAAATTCGCAAAAAAAACAAAATTCGCAAAAAAAAATTGGCAAAAAAAGTTTGCAAAAAAGTTCGCAAAAAAAATTCGCAAAGTGTCACAGACGAGACCTCGGGGGGGGGGGGGGGGCTTGGGGGGGGGGTGGCCCTCCTGGCCCTCCTGAGCCAGAACACTCCATTCTACCCTACTGTCATCTGCCAATGCGCTAAGCGGTGGTACAAATTTTAAGGGCAAATCTTTGGTTGTTTTTAAATAGTATAATGCTAATTTTGTTTGACCGGTATTCGCTTGCAAACAAATCTCATAATTCAATTTATAACCTCGCATAATTTATCTCTTAATAACAACTTTCATAACGAAAAGATAAGATATCTCAAGTATTTACGATTGACTGATAAGAGTTCACAAGAAAACCAAACTGATAAAAACATTACGCGATATGTGCGTGCGCTAGTTTTATGATTAATCATTTATAAAATACAATTGATAATACCACTGACTATTAAAATACATATGAATAGGTTGGAATAATTAAAATAATATCAAATGGAATTAAGGTGGAGAAGGGTAAACGTTGAATTGAGATAGAGATCGGCAAGGATAACAATAATGACAATTATTGAATTTATTTATGAACTGAATTTTACTTATAATTTGCCTTAAAACGAGTTTTCTTGGATATTTTAACCAATATTTTTTTTCTTACATCACAAGTTACATGCATTTCTTGATCCAAAGTACAAAAAAAGCGCGTCATGGTTGTCGTCAACTCATTTACAGTTTACAACAATCTCAGTTACCCCGCAGATACGTTGTTCGGCCTGGTGGGTAAGGGGTAGTTTGAGACACATATGCAACAGTTATCAAACCCCATTGGAAGACGACTTTAAATTAAGCTTTGATGTAAACGCAATAACCCTGTCTGTAGTAACGACAAAAAATTTGTTCTATGAATAAAACAAATATTGTCAAATCCCACAGTGTTACGTTGTTTAATTAAGTTTTGATGTAAAAGCGTTAATCCTGTCTGTAGTAAGAGATTAATCAGACAGCAAACTTGTCAAATATACAAGAGTGTTTAAACTAAGCTCCCTTTCGAACAAGCAACCTCATACAGTTAGTTTTTCTAGCGAATATGGTCTTTATAAAGAGTTTTTTTAATCCAAAATTATCCATCGGAAAGGAAGATGGTGTTAAATTATTAAGGAAAAAAGAGTTACAATAGTTGACGTTCTGAAAATCACCAAGAGTAAAGGGTATCAAATCTTTACCCTACGTCCAATTTGTATAAACGACATGAACATTTTAAGGTAAAATACAGTTATTTGCCATAATCAATTTTAAAATAACTTACACTGTACAGTGCTATTAGTTTTAAATGGGGTAGCTTGAGTGAAACCTGACGTACCGGTACATGTTTAAAGGAGCGTTTTTCACATGTTTCCCCCTTGAAATCTTGGTGCTTTATTATGCGACTCTGTAATGGCTTTTTACTTTTTTGTATTAATGTGCGTGTGTTCGTCAACTCAGGCTTCAGTTGTATTGTGGCTACGTCCTAGTTTGCTGTTTTTGTTTTGGTAAAATGTACAAAAAGGATAGCCGTGGTTAGTTTAAAAAACTGTACTATGAAACATAATTAAATTGTTTCTCGTCCCAGGACTACCTTAAACCTGGTCTATACCAGTTTTGAGGCTGACACTGGGTACAGCAAATGAAGTTGTCATTACATATGGTAAGTCTTTTGGCTGTCCATTATGACAAACTTCCCTTTCACCTTTGGTCCCTCCATTTGCAGCGACTAGGGACAGGATCTCCAGGTTTGGTCCCCAACCTGCCAACCTGAGAATGGATGGCCCCTGGCCGTTGTACATGGATACCCGTCAGTTGAGTTGACCAGTTGGAGGGCAGAATGCGGGTCCTCTGTTTGAGAGCCTCACCCCAGCTGTCACAGGGACACGGGAGTTGGCCCTCTGAAGGGTCGATTTGGCTGCCGTTCCTTCCCACCCTTTCCTTTCCTGCTAAATCCTATCCTTCCGGTAACCTGCACAATATTCCCGCTTGTGGAAGATGTGCCTAGCAACTATGCTGGGGTTTCCTAATCCACAACAGTGATGACGATGATTGGTTCTCGTACTTCGTCCTTTTTAATGAAGACATGGTTCCCTCGTGTTCAGCTCAACGAACCATATATGTACTGGAACGCGCTTTCAAGCGGGTAGCGAAATGGGTAAACTTCTAAGGGCGTATTGAGATATTCTAAAACAAGATAAATTTAATTTGTCATTGCTAATTTAATTTGAACTATTGGAATTAACCCAAAATATGATCATTTTAGTTTGTAGGTTATTAGGAGGATGGATATCCAAAGATGTTAAGACTAACACCGGTTCTGGCGAAAAGACTAATGAACTAACATTGGTGAAGTTAATAGGAAAAGCTTTTCCTATTACAATATCAGGTGCCACAGTATGGCTAAGCCGAACACGATCTGAGTCACAACAAATAAATTACGAGTAAAGCAAAATCTTGATAAGTTAATGCTTAGCGATACCATGAACTTTAATAAAGGATTTAATTTAAAAAATTAAGATGTTCTATGTATTTATCCTTGGCCTTTTCCATATTAGCTAATTATTTTATGACGCTGTTAATAAACAAAACTAAACATTTATATTAGGTAAAAGTTTTGAAGAAATTCGCATACTAAAACATTCCAGTAATGACAGACAAAGAATAGTGAAAAACATGCTTGAGTAACCTATATCTTTACTAGTTCATTAGAGTTTACTTGAGACAATACTATTTTATTTCACAGAACAAAATGTATGATAATTTTGATGATAAACTAAATCATTACGACTAAACTAAATTTAAATTGTATCACGTTAGAAGTGTTTAATGTTGTTTGTTTTTATATTTTCACCTCATTTTACATCTGCAGTAAAAATACATTAATGCTTTATTTTGTCACGCATTGTTATAACTATTATAACGGATAATTTATGAACTGTGACATGAAAATATTTTGGTAAAACATTATTAAGCAAAAAAATAAACGCAAAAAGCCTCTCGATTCATTGAATTAATGTTTAAAACAGCAAATAACAAACGTAAAAGGTGAATCGCTACACAGACGCAAAGCACGTCAATCGGCTTCTGCCCCGAACAAAGATGGCGGAAAGCTCTCACACAACGCGCATTCCTGTGTTTAATTAGTACGTTTAGCTCTCAATTGGTTCCTTTACCTATTCAAGGCTGGTATATAACAGTATACATTTTTAATCCATTAAAATTTAATTAATAGCATGGTTAGCATGGTTCATTACATTATTAATTTTGATGAAATAGTACACGCTTGTAAATTAAATTTATCAAAACTCTCAAGAGTTGCCGTAATGATACAAATGATAACGGAGATGCCGTGTCACCGGATGTGTGGTTTGCAGTGTGTTCTGTGGCTCAGCATTGTCCTGTAATGAACGCGCGTGTTAACATTGTTCCCCTCGGCCCTTGACGTTCCCGTAATTGTTTAGTCCGATGCAGTCGCGTCATCATGGTGTGATAATTGCTATTATTGTGTAGTAACGTGTTCGGTTTTACAACAATCTGATGATTACAGAGATGATCAGGGAGATGGCAGTTCTACCTCTGGCTAGTCTGTGTACATTTGGAACCATCTTAGACTAGGCACTTTAATTTGCGGAACAACGTTTTTAGGGTATTCGGTAATCTGCCTGTTGACAAAGCGAATTTTGGAGCGAAAGTGCTGTATCCAAAATGACAGCCAAAACTCCGTTGCCCTATATATTATTATATATCCCTTGTTCGTTGGCTTAAAATAATTATTTAATTATTTAATATAATTACTTATGGGTTTTCTCGGATGCCTACCTCTTTGAAACGCTCAATATTTACTTACATTAAGTTTGGAGAGCTTAAGTTCCAAGATGGCGCCAACAAGATGGCCGTCAAAATGACCATTTCAGAGTTCGGTAAACATTGTTTATAGAAATATTTCAAAGAAGATAAGAAAACAATAATTAATGTGTTTTTTGTTTATGGTAACGTTGAAAGGAAAATAAGATATCAGCCATTTAAAAAGTTATGTTGAAGAATTTCTTCAGAGGAGCGGGCGAGGTCGGCCTTGTTTCCCCCCAGAACTAAACAATTCTTTCATCTTTTGGCAGTGGAACGGCAGCACTTGAGATGTCCTTTGTTACCGGAGTGGGTCCCTGGGTTCGTATGCAGCGGGTTCCACTTTTAATTGATTTCGGACGATACCGGTCGAAAACAATGACGACTAGCATACGGTCTTCCAAGGTGAACTATGCTGATGACAAAGGTTGCAGCGAGGTCCTCAAAAGCAGTTGTGTTTGCTGGTTTCCCAGTGCTGCTCACTAAAGCTTGACTGTCTATAATAAGTTGTGAAGTGTCCCAATCAATATAAATGGAAAATGGGCATTCCGCTGCTTCAGTAACGAGTGTTAATACCGATGTCTTTTCAGACGATCCGAGGGTGCCATCCAATTCCGCCAACGATAAAGGTGCCGGAAGAAGCTTGTGTTTTAAGGGAGAGCAACACAATTTGTCAGACGACGTTGAACATCCCTGTCAGCCTCTACAACCTTCTCCGATCTTTAGTGGTGTCCTTGAGTTGTAAGAGATCTGAGAGGGTCAAAGCAGAGTTTTTCGGTGTGGTAGCATGAATACTTTTAAAAGGTTTTCCAATTACTCTTGAATAAGAAGCCGCTCTTTCAAAAAGTTTATAACCAGATCTGAGCCACGTTTGTGTGCTTCAAGGAGCGATACCTGAATATATTTGGTTGCCCGGTATTTTTGTAGCGATACCAGACACTTGAGCCCATAGCCGAGAGTCTATCAATTTGAACGACTTGAGAAGTGCATATTGATAATGACATCACATTCCTGCGCGTGGTCTGGATCGACTTGGGAGAATAGCACTGCGGCACTGCAAAGTCTCCATTCAAGAACTCTTTTTCAACTTCGGCCGGTAACTGGTTCATGTCACAGATATACACTGTGAAAGATCTGTAATTTCTGATATCACATCGGGCGATGAACATAAGTATTTCTGTCACAGCTTCTCGACATGTGTGCCACCTGCCATCTCGGATTCCTCTCGTAAACACAAGAAGCTTCATGACCATGTCCATGTAGCACCACCACCAAAACTGAACAAATTGGGCTTACTTTGGACTTCTTTTATACAAAACCGGACAGTAATTTTATGGTTTCTTCGCTTTGAATGAAACATTTCAAATGTAGGTGGTCCTCCATTATGCTCTATGCCTAGTACACTATCGATATTAAATAAATTTAACCGCATAAAAAGTTGATAATTATTGTTAAATAGGTATTAATGTACCGCTGTTTCAATTAATTTACAATAATCACCTCTTGCCGTTTTCAGGAATACTCATTTCAACAAACATCATTTCAAAGGGTTTGGTTGGACTAAGCTTCATCTTAAGTGGCACCAAAGTGCATTTAAAAACTCGGCTGCAAACTAAAATATTTATTTAAATATATACTGGTATTTCAACATTGAAAGGTACACTGAAATGCACACTGAACCACTAAAAACTATCTGATAGAGTTTAAACTCCAAATAAAAGAAGACTTACGGAGCTCTCGTAATAACAAAGTTTTGGCGGCCATCTTGGAATCTATGCCCTCCAGACGTAAAGTAAGTATATCTTTAGCTTTGTAATGTGTTTGGCAACCATAAAAACCTGACGTGTGTGGTGAACCTGTGCCCAGACAATTATAACATGTGTTTATACTTCACAGCTGATTATATTTAAATTGTAACAATTTCTCCAATGTTTACATTTTATAGGGTTGTTATTTTTTTACCTCGTCAACTAGAACTAAATGGACTAACAAGGAATTCAAATGTCTTGTCTAATCAATTGTATTGTCAAGTTTCAAATATACGTTTGTATTTATAATAACGGACTAGTTATTATTATGTGATAGCTCTCCGTACCTATACGTGTAAATAATTATTTCAAGCCAACGAACAAGGTACAAGGGAGTTATAGGGCAACATAGTTTTGGCTGTCATCTTGGATACCGCACTTCCGGTCCAAATTTCGCTTTGACGACAGGCTTTAGAGCCCCGCCATAGATATTCGGCGGGATCAAATACCTTAAAATTTATTTTTCCTCAATTGTTACATGAAATGCTTCTTGTATTTAATAGAGATGGATTTTATAATAAAGGGACTGGTCTATCTTTTTCTGCCAACTCAAGTGCTCACCTGTTCAAGACCAATGCTTCCATAGCTATCCAAAGAGGGATAGAGAGTTGTGCAGGCTCTCACAGACCAAGTCCAGAGTTGCAATGACCCTGAAGTCTCAAGCAGGTGCCATGTTTTTGAACAACCTCCTAGAACATATTCAGCAGGAGAGGGATGATAGAAAATTAACAGGTCGCCTGATGCGGTTTCTCTTCCGACGGGAGTTTTACACCATATGTGGGAGAGTTTTGGTCGTTACATGGTGTTTTCGGGGACTTTATAGGGCACAAGCTAGTTGATCTAACATTGGCGTTGAACTGTTGTGGACTATCGTTCTTTTCCTTTTTCTTCAATTTGCCAATATTTTTAATAAAAAAACTCATTTATTGTGTCATTTAATTTTTGCTACAGTTGAAATATTGCGTAATGATAGAAAAGATTATTGTTGTAGACGCAACTGTTAAGTGTTTATTAATAAGTGCTTCTATCTATTTGTAATAATATAAAAATTATATTTGTATGATTCATGAACATTTATTTCAATGGGAACGACAGTTAATACGAAACTATTAGAATATTAACGTATTTTATTTATTATATGTAACTGATAAAACCTATTGTTTTTAATATTTAACGTCATGGACAAGTAGGTTTACTAAAATATTAGGTTTTACATACAAATAAACTAACAACATTCTAAAATATTTCCCTAATCAGGAACACGGAGGTTTCTCTTGTGATATTGCTGACGATTAATTATTACAAATATTGGAATGTAACAACTTGATTTTTATTCATTCATTCACACGTTATCCGTGGTTAGTTCAGGGAATTACTGCACTTACGACGGAGTGTCCAAGTTGAGTGTGCGGTTTAGTTAAACACCAAACTTCAACTGCTTCATTCAACGCACGACCACTTACGTTTCTTTGAGGTCCACTGCGATCTCATTTTAAAACTATAAAAAGATGTATTGTTAAAAACAGAACTAGTTTTAAACTCATTTTATATTTTGTTATAAATTGCATAACTTTAAAAAGTTTGAGAAAATACTGGAAAATAAGTATATAAGTGGCAAGTCACGATAAAACTCGGCCCCCGACACCCCCCTGTTATTCCAGCTTTAAAGTGTTTTTGAATTTTATAAAGTCATGTTAATTATGGAATTACGGCTAAAGATACGCGAATTTACATTAAGTAAACATCACAAAAAGAGACGATGGTATAATCTGTTATAAGAATCGTACTGCAAAATTCTCGATTATTTTGTTTTAAGAACATCACAGGCAATTATGAGTTTGTAACTAGCACAGACGTTCTGTTTAGTAAAGGTTTTGAAGACGGGAACGTGCCAACCATTTGGGGAAGGGGAATGATCCAAAAATGTATAAAGGCAGCGGAATAAAATACAGTCTCAACACTCTTAACTCGTATAGAACAATTACGTTACTGCCAGTAGTGGGTAAGTGCTGCGCCAAGCTGTTAACGAACGGAATAAAGAACTGGATGGAGAAATATGACAGACGGCCTGAGAACCAATGTGGTATTACTAAGCGAGGATACTCTACGATACGCAATGTTTTTTGTTTTGAGATCACTGGTTGACAGAGAATGGAGAAAAGAGAAAGATGATTGTTGTTTCGTAGGCGTCAGTAATATTCTAATATTCGACTCAATTTACAAATAAGCTCTGTGTATAGATTCCCAGTTAAGGGTATGAGTTAAAACAATGATCAAAAGAATACAATTGGTGTACAAGGATGTACGTTTTGTGTTAAAGTTGGAATAGGCAAAGGTAAGAGAAGACGTAAAACTACCAGCAGGGGTTAGACAGGTAAGTCAGATGGCTCTTGTACCTTTCTGTCTGTTTATATATGACATCGTAAAATGTTTAGAGAAAGTAGATATCCACCCCGCGTACTTAAGGACGAAGCCTATGAATACATTATTTTTCGCTGATGATATGGTACTTTCAAGTTTACCTTCCATGGTCTATATAGAGCACTAAATACATTATATGACTATTGCAAAGAGTGGAAAATCGGAATAAACGTGAAGCATACAACGGTTATGTCATTTCAAAATGGGAGAAAAGATGGCAACAATTTTAGATGGATAATCAGGGGTGATACAATAGACACCGTAAATACATTTGAATATCCGGTTGTTAGGTACTTATCAAATAAAAACAGAGAGTGGAACAATCGCAATTAAAATATATAAATTGTTTTCCCTTCATCCTGCCCGAAATTATTATACTGTTTCTGCCATCTGGTTTATGTTTTATTTTAATTTTATCATCTGTTTTTATTTTATTGTTTCATCATCACTTTTTAAAAAACGACAACATGAGTTTATTAATATAATTATGAACCCCTGAATACACTTCTTTCACCTTATATCATACCTTGTTCAAAACAGAACGGAACTATATGAACTGGACAATATACAACGCAACTGATATATGAACTTGGACATGGACAGTGGTTTCAACCTTTAGATTAATTTTGTGTGCACACCAACAAGTTTTGTATAATACTAGTGGCTTGAAGGGGCCAAAGCCCCTAACCATTCTCTAATACTCTGCCTGAACAGATTTTTCTCTCTTTACATACCGAAGAAAATAAAAAGTTATAAGTAGGAACACATGTAATTTCGTAAAGAAAGTAGACACGTAATTATATGTTTTATGTAAACAAAGCAGACATGTTTAAATCTCCGTGCTTTTCTTATGGGTAATATGTTACGTTATTTCTCGTTTGCTGGTAACTTTTTAGAAATACTGATATTCTTCCCGAGTCCCTGGGATTAAGAACTTTAATTTGAGCCGTCCCCCATGATCCTGCGATTTGACAAACTCCCACAATTTTTACTAAAAATTTCGCTTACAGAATTATATATAAACATTTATATCAGTTTTGTTTTGAATATCATATTATCAAATAATTTTCTCTTGTTTCTCTAATAATCGCATTTATTTTAATAAATAAATCACCTTCCTGTCAACGCAATATGTGTTTAGTTTTTTTCTGTTGGGAATTTATCTAAATTTCCTGGTCCTCCATCTATGTGAATTCGCTTTAATTTTAATTCTTTGCTTTTCCCTAAGCTACCCGAATCCCCCATTTTTGGTCCTGACGGGCCTAGATAGTATCAAAGCGATTTGGAAATGCAATAGTTCACTATATAGATTCCCTTATTTCAATTTTCCTATGTGTCTATGCCGCTCTCTGTTACGCATCCAAAACATACTAAAGAACTTCTTGAAACTGATATTTGATCATAAATAATTTCTTTATTAGCATGATTGGTGCTCTGAATGCACTTACCTTGAAGATGCGACGTTGTCACAAGGTATTCAGACAATGACAACTTGTTCATCTTCAAGCTACTCCAATTCTATTTATCGCAATAAATTTTATTCAAAGAAACCTGTTAACATGGTAGCCACTCATTTCTCTCCGCAAATTGACCATAATGACCACTCACACACACCTTGTTTCGCGTGTAACCAGATTTCCCATCTATGCTTGCCCTGTCTTCAAAACTAAAACACCTCAAGAACGTTTTCAATTGGTCAAACAGCACCGAAAATGTGTTTCTTGTCTAGGAATTCATGACACTAGATCGTGTAAATCACAATCATCATTCAAACTCTGAAACAAACGCCATCACACATTGTTACATTTCAACGTGAATATGAATCATAATAGAGACAATTATTCCAATGTCGTAAACAGTTCGTCTATTAGGAAACCATCAAATGACTCTGGTCAACATTCCACTTCAAAATCAGAATCTGTCATTCCAGTACTTGCTTCACAAATTAGTCCCTCTACTTCACGTGTTAATACTGCAGTGTTATTAGGTACTTTAGTAGTGCAACTCAGTTCATCTGACGGAAACTCACACGTGTTTCGTGCGCTTCTTGATTCTGGAAGAATGTGCAATCTTATCACTGAACACGCTGCCTCAATCCTCGATACTAGGCGATACAAATCTGATATTCAACTTTCTGGCATTGATAATCATGTAACTAGTAACAGAGGACAAATCTTTGTAGATCTGAAAACTCTGTCTGGGCAAATCATAGCCACTAATCAACCCACATTAGTCCTTGATAAACTAACGGTTGATCTTCCCCGCGTACCTCTTTCAAACGACTTATTGAAACAATCTAGATCATTCACTCTCGCTGATCCTACATTTCACATACCCAGCCGCATCGATGTTGTCATTGGTGGCTCACTCTTTCCTCAATTGTTCACTCAAGAGCACTTTTCCCTTGGTCACAATATAGCACATCTTTTAGACACTCATTTCGGATACGTTCTCATGGGCACTGCTCCATGCATGTCGACCGCATCTAAGTCTACTTCCTTACTGTCTTCTACTCTTAATGTATGTCTCCATACGATTACTGATGCAGATCTTCATACGTCAGAACAACAATTTTGGATCCAAGAAGAACCTCCCACACATTCAATTAAAACAGGCGATGAGGATGAGGAACTATGTGATCTACACATACATGTGATGAGACACATACTAACGATGCCAACGGACGGTACATAGTGGGTCTTCCATTTAAGGAGTCTAGCACTGTCCTCGATGATTTGAAAACTAACACTGAACTGCGCTTGTATGCAATGGAACGTAAATTTAACTCCAATAATCGCTTTGCTCTAGAATACCACACTTTTATGGATGAATATTTGTTCCAAGGCCATGTCAGAATGTAGTGACATAAACCTCTTACAACCGCATTACTTTACTCCCCATCACAGAACGCTTAATGAAAGTAGCATTAACTGTCACTATCGTAATGGTCCCTCCTCAAGAAGAATGGTCAACGTTTATAAAATGACCATAATGGACTAAATTACAACGCATTATGTTTTTTGTATTTTGGTATTTATAACTGGTGTAACTCATCCCACTCTCATGGATTTCTCACGACTAGAGAGCTTCAACAAGCCCGCTTGAATTATTGTATTTGCTGCAATGCATGAATTTTGAAGAATAATTAACAATATTGCCAACGCAACAAAGTATGATGACCTATTCACCCTACCATTCAGGTGAATTTGTTGAAGTGATGACACTTCAAGAGGGCCGGTTATGTTGCGTACTTTAAAATAAAAACAGAGAGTGGAACAGTCACAATTAAAATATATAGATTGTTTTCCCTTCATCCTGCCCGAAATTATTATACTGTCTCTGCCATCTGGTTTCTGTTTTATGTTAATTTTATCATCTTTTTTATTTTATTGTTTCATCATCACTTTTTCAAAAACGTCAACATAAGTTTATTAATAGGGAGGCGTAGGGATGTGGCGACCCCACCGCCCGGTGGCTTGTCCATTGCAGCTAGCCTCTCTGGCTCCCTACTCTTCATCTGCGTCAGAGACTTTCCTATTGATCCGTGTTCTTTCCATTTATGTACACAAAGATCAGCTTTCTTCATCTTGCTATCTCCAACCTGCTCTTCACCCCAATTCTTCCCCCCCTTCCTCTATCTCTGTTACAGGCCAACCCAAGGTGTTACGTGGACCGTGCTGATGGGTGGATGGCACCAGGCCTTTTGTATGGTGTCAAGAACGGTACCTGCAGGATACCAGGCGCCCTCCTGCAGTATACAGCCTTGCCCGGGCATGCGGGGCTCTGTCCGGGTCGACTTCATGTCCCTAGCTTTTCGTGGGAACCACATGGACCGCCAAGGGCAAAACAACCAATCAGAACCAAACCTCGAGGCAACTCCAGAAGTTGCCTTGCCCCTAATTCCATCAGGATCTGCCCCATCAGGGCAGGTTCCTCAACCTGAAATGAGTGCATCAGGAACACAGGAGGTTCCGATGCATTCTCATGAGGAGGCTATCAACAATGAGAAGGCTTCCACAGACTTCAACATGGACGATGTGAGCTCAATCACATCAGCCCCACTGGAGGGGGAGGATGAGCTTCTCAGAAGTCCAGGAACACCAAAATCTACGGGTATGCTCGATGATGCCATAGAGCAACTGAACAGCCTGCGGGTTAAGAGAACGAACCTCACCACTGCCCAAAGAAGGAAGGCTATTCAGGCAAAACTTCTTGAGAGAGGTGAAGTTTTTGACCCAGCGAAGTTTCGGAGGGGCAAAAAGAAAAAAACCAAAGAGACCAGATATGGGTGAAACTCCAGGCACGAATGTGGGTCAAGAAGCTGAGTCGAGGGCGGCCAAGCGCCCTAGAGGCAATATGGCCACCCTCCCTCGGCGGAAGGACCTACTAAAAAGGCCAGGAGTGGAACTCATGGAAATCATGATGACCAAACCTTGAATCCAGGGACTTCTAGCAAAGGAGTCTCTTGCAGGGACATTTCCTCAATCAAAATGGCCATTGTCTTGGAGGGCTATCCTGAGGCTAAGCTTTCAGCAGAGCAAGGTGAAGCTATTGAAGACGCCATCATGGATGAGCTCGAACCCCTAGAGGACGGCTCTGCTCCATCGTTTGCAGGCACCTACATGGAAAAAGGTGACTTAATAACATCCTGCATCAACGAAGCAACTAAGCTTTGGCTGGAGACACTCATCCCCAGACTTAAACCACTTGGGGAGAAGAAACTTACTGTTGGACTAAGGAGAGACATCTTGAGGTCAACGAGGGTATTCTTTAGAGCTCACCCGAAGCTCCTGAAGAAAACTCCAGAAAAGGTCCTTGAGATGCTCGACAAGCAAAACCCCACCCTGAAGGTGAAGGAATGGAAGGTCCTGCCAGCTAAGCCAGACCCAAAAGGTTACGGATTCGTCTGTTTCCTGGATGAGGCCTGCTTCAATGCTGTTAGGTCAGCCAACTCTAGAGCCAATCTAGGACTCTGGCAAGTCTCAATTGTCTCAACGACAGTCAAGGACAATGCCCAGGGTCCTCCAGATCAATCTTCACCACAGTAAAGCGGCCTCGGCCGCTTTCTGCCAGTTCTTCCTCAGAGAGGGATTTGACCTGGCACTGATTCAAGAACCATGGCTTCACCAAGGAAGGGTTGCAGGCCTGGGCGATACCAAGGGTAGGTTGATTTACTGTACCTCTCTCAAAAATGTCAGAACATGCATACTTGTGAAGAAAGGTATGGACTGCCTAACCCTCACTGAATTCTGTTCTAGAGATCTCACTGCGGTGTCTATAACCTGGAGTTATGAAGGCAAGGAATGGAGCACAATTGCAGGCTCGGTTTACTTGCCCTACGACTCTGGGGAACTTCCTCCATCGAGAGAGCTCGAACTTTTGGTGGAGTCATCCTGCGCTGGCGGACGACAACTCCTTTTAGGTTGTGACGCCAACGCTCATCACACAATCGGATGGGGAAGCTCTGACACGAATCCAAGAGGTGAGGCTCTTCTTCAGTTTCTCATATCTAAGAATCTTTATGTCTGTAATGTTGGAAACCGTCCGACGTTCGTTACACGAAATCGAAGTGAGGTTATTGACATTACTTTTTGTTCAGAAGCAGTCCTTAGAGTCATTGACAATTGGCACGTAAGCCACGAGGCCTCCTTGTCTGACCACAGGTACATCTGTTTTAACCTGCAAGGTGAGGGTGACTCGCCCTGCTATCGAGATCCCAGGAAAACAGATTGGTCACTCTATAAGTCTGACCTCCTGTCTCAACTGGGATCATTAGGTGGGAGGGTCAGCTGCTTTGCGGACATGGACCAGATTGCTTCTGATCTTCAGAACGCAATTGTAAGCTGCTTCCAGGACAATTGTCCATTGCGGCGGGGAAAGAGTCGCGCTAATACTAAGTGGTGGACTGCTGACCTTGAACGTAAAAGGACGGTTGTCAGGAAGCTTCATAACCATTGCAAACGGAGCCGTATCTGGGAGCCATACCATAAGGCACTCACAGAATATAGCCTTGCAATCAAAAAAGCCAAAGAGAACTCTTGGAGACGGTTTACACAGGAGGTAAACAGTTTCAGCGCAGCAGCAAGACTGCAGCGTGTTTTAGCTTCAAGCCCTATTGGCCTCCTGGGATCCCTGAGGTCACCAGGGGGACAATATACCACTGGAATTGAAGGAAGTCTCAAACTTCTCCTTGAGACTCACTTTCCGGATTGCATTTTTGAGAGTGACTGTTTAGGCATGTCCGGCAACAGCGAAAGGGGCTCATGGCCAAGAGCTGATCGCGGAAGCTGGACTTTAGCCAGACGGATTGTCACACTTTCCAAAGTTAAATGGGCCATCAGCAAGTTTGGCCCTTTCAAATCTCCTGGGGGGGACGGTATCATACCGGCAATGCTACAGCAAGGACCGGAAGCTCTCTTGGTCCTCCTGTGCGAACTCTTCAGAGCAAGTCTGGCTTATGGGTACATTCCTCAAGCCTGGCGCCTCAGTAGGGTGGTCTTCATTCCCAAGAGAGGAAGAGCAGACTACTCAACTGCAAAATCATTTCGGCCTATCAGTCTCTCATCGTTTCTCTTGAAGACGCTGGAGAGACTGGTAGAAAGACATCTAAGAAAGGGAGTGCTTTCAGGTACTCCTCTCCATCGAAACCAGCATACCTATCAGTCTGGTAAGTCCTGCGAAACTGCCCTGCATCAACTTGTTAGCAGGGTGGAGGACAGCTTTGCTGCTAAGGAAATCGCTCTATGCACCTTCATGGACATTGAAGGTGCATTTGACCACGATGGTGCTTACACGGCCATGGTCCGGGCGGTGCGTGGGCGTGGTCTTGAGTCTGCTGTATGTAGGTGGATTGAGACCGTGCTCTGCTCCAGGCGGATTAGAGCCGATCTTCAAGGTGAATCGATAGTGATCGCACCCACGAGGGGTTGTCCGCAGGGAGGTGTACTTTCGCCTCTTCTGTGGAACCTGGTGGTGGACGGTCTCCTTCGTGAGCTCACTAGCAGAGGCGTCTTTGTCCAGGGCTATGCAGACGACATAGTCCTAATGGTACAGGGAAGGTTCACGAATATTGTTGCTGATGTCATGAATGTCAATCTTCAATATGTCAATGTCTGGTGTCTTGGAGAGGGTCTAAGCATAAACCCCTCAAAGACAGTAGTTGTTCCGTTCACAAGGAAAAAGAACCTGGAGTCTCTTTCCAGGCTGAGACTTGGACCAACACGGCTTGAAGTATCAGGTACAGTCAAATACCTAGGGCTGACAATTGATTCTAAGCTGACTTGGAATGATCATTTGAATAATACACTGCATAAGGCGAAATGGGCGCTCATGACGTCCAGGAGATTTGTAGGCTCCACGTGGGGGATCAAGCCTCACATAGCGCTGTGGCTGTACAAGGCAGTAATAAGGCCTCAAGTCACATATGGATCACTAGTCTGGTGGACAAAGGTGAACCAGACTACAGCCATAGCCAAACTCATAAGTTTACAAAGGTTGGGCACACTTCTAGTCACTGGAGCTTTCAGGAGTAGCCCGTCAGCAGCTCTCGAAGTTGCTCTTGGATTACTGCCTTTGCATATCTTCATCAAGGCAGAAGCACGGAAATCAGCCTATCGATTAAAAGTCGCAGGCCAATGGAGGGAAGGCCTGTCTGGAACAGGCCATTGCACCATCACCAAAGCTGTTGCTCTAAACCCTGTGCTTGATATGACATCAGATGTCATGAGTACGGAGATGGTTTTCACTAAACCTTTTTCTGTTGGATTCTGCTCCAGAGAAGAGTGGACATCTGAGGAAGGGCCCTATTCCAGGAAGGGCAGCCTTATCTGGTACACGGACGGCTCTCTCATTGAAGGAAAATCTGGCTATGGGGTGTACAGTGAATCACCTAGAACAGAACACTGTGCAAGTCTGGGACAACACTGTACTATTTTTCAAGCAGAAATTTGTGGCATCATGGTTTGTGCCAATCTCGGCATTGCCAGACGCTATTGCGACAGGCATATAGTAATCTTGTCAGATTGTCAGGCTGCCCTCAAGGCTCTTGACTCCAACGAAATCAAGTCAAAATTGGTGTGGGAATGTTACAACACTCTCTGCAAACTCGCGACACGCAACTCGGTGCATCTTGGTTGGGTACCTGGCCATGTAGGCATAGGTGGCAATGAGTGTGCAGATAAGCTTGCTAAAAGAGGTTCCGGTATGCCATTCTTTGGTCCAGAGCCAAGCTGTGGCATAAGCAAAACAACTGCTTTTCACACAATAAACAAATGGTCCAGGGACTTACATCGCCAGCAATGGCAAGGTCATACTGGTCAAGCACTTGGCAAAAGGCTGCTAGCAGATACTAGCTCTTACTTCACTAACTGGTTGGTGAGGTTGGGCAGAGGTCGGGTTAAGCAGTTGATTGCTCTGATAACTGGACATGGCCATTTCAGGAAACATCTCCACACTCTCGGACTCAGAAATGAAAGTCAGGTGTGTAGGCTCTGCAATCAGTCTGAAGAGACTGCCAAGCATATCATACTGGACTGCGAGAGACTCGGGGCAAGGAGAAGGGCTCTGTTTGGTTGTAAGCAACCAGGTGATGAAAGGGACGCTAGTATTGGTAAAAAACTCCTGGATCTCGTAAAGGGTACGGGCATTGGTTTGCCATACTAACGTACAAGGGACACACAATAAGCTTCGGTTGACGTGTGAGGATCTTTGAATCTTTGGATCTCTGAATCCGTCCCTTTAACAACACATAAACACATAAACATAAACAAAGCAGACATGTTTAAATCTTCGTGCTTTTCTTATGGGTAATATGTTACGTTATTTCTCGTTTGCTGGTAACTTTTTAGAAATACTGATATTCTTCCCGAGTCCCTGGGATTAAGAACTTTAATTTGAGCCGTCCCCCATGATCCTGCGATTTGACAAACTCCCACAATTTTTACTAAAAATTTCGCTTACAGAATTATATATAAACATTTATATCAGTTTTGTTTTGAATATCATATTATCAAATAATTTTCTCTTGTTTCTCTAATAATCGCATTTATTTTAATAAATAAATCACCTTCCTGTCAACGCAATATGTGTTTAGTTTTTTTCTGTTGGGAATTTATCTAAATTTCCTGGTCCTCCATCTATGTGAATTCGCTTTAATTTTAATTCTTTGCTTTTCCCTAAGCTACCCGAATCCCCCATTTTTGGTCCTGACGGGCCTAGATAGTATCAAAGCGATTTGGAAATGCAATAGTTCACTATATAGATTCCCTTATTTCAATTTTCCTATGTGTCTATGCCGCTCTCTGTTACGCATCCAAAACATACTAAAGAACTTCTTGAAACTGATATTTGATCATAAATAATTTCTTTATTAGCATGATTGGTGCTCTGAATGCACTTACCTTGAAGATGCGACGTTGTCACAAGGTATTCAGACAATGACAACTTGTTCATCTTCAAGCTACTCCAATTCTATTTATCGCAATAAATTTTATTCAAAGAAACCTGTTAACATGGTAGCCACTCATTTCTCTCCGCAAATTGACCATAATGACCACTCACACACACCTTGTTTCGCGTGTAACCAGATTTCCCATCTATGCTTGCCCTGTCTTCAAAACTAAAACACCTCAAGAACGTTTTCAATTGGTCAAACAGCACCGAAAATGTGTTTCTTGTCTAGGAATTCATGACACTAGATCGTGTAAATCACAATCATCATTCAAACTCTGAAACAAACGCCATCACACATTGTTACATTTCAACGTGAATATGAATCATAATAGAGACAATTATTCCAATGTCGTAAACAGTTCGTCTATTAGGAAACCATCAAATGACTCTGGTCAACATTCCACTTCAAAATCAGAATCTGTCATTCCAGTACTTGCTTCACAAATTAGTCCCTCTACTTCACGTGTTAATACTGCAGTGTTATTAGGTACTTTAGTAGTGCAACTCAGTTCATCTGACGGAAACTCACACGTGTTTCGTGCGCTTCTTGATTCTGGAAGAATGTGCAATCTTATCACTGAACACGCTGCCTCAATCCTCGATACTAGGCGATACAAATCTGATATTCAACTTTCTGGCATTGATAATCATGTAACTAGTAACAGAGGACAAATCTTTGTAGATCTGAAAACTCTGTCTGGGCAAATCATAGCCACTAATCAACCCACATTAGTCCTTGATAAACTAACGGTTGATCTTCCCCGCGTACCTCTTTCAAACGACTTATTGAAACAATCTAGATCATTCACTCTCGCTGATCCTACATTTCACATACCCAGCCGCATCGATGTTGTCATTGGTGGCTCACTCTTTCCTCAATTGTTCACTCAAGAGCACTTTTCCCTTGGTCACAATATAGCACATCTTTTAGACACTCATTTCGGATACGTTCTCATGGGCACTGCTCCATGCATGTCGACCGCATCTAAGTCTACTTCCTTACTGTCTTCTACTCTTAATGTATGTCTCCATACGATTACTGATGCAGATCTTCATACGTCAGTACAACAATTTTGGATCCAAGAAGAACCTCCCACACATTCAATTAAAACAGGCGATGAGGATGAGGAACTATGTGATCTACACATACATGTGATGAGACACATACTAACGATGCCAACGGACGGTACATAGTGGGTCTTCCATTTAAGGAGTCTAGCACTGTCCTCGATGATTTGAAAACTAACACTGAACTGCGCTTGTATGCAATGGAACGTAAATTTAACTCCAATAATCGCTTTGCTCTAGAATACCACACTTTTATGGATGAATATTTGTTCCAAGGCCATGTCAGAATGTAGTGACATAAACCTCTTACAACTGCATTACTTTACTCCCCATCACAGAACGCTTAATGAAAGTAGCATTAACTGTCACTATCGTAATGGTCCCTCCTCAAGAAGAATGGTCAACGTTTATAAAATGACCATAATGGACTAAATTACAACGCATTATGTTTTTTGTATTTTGGTATTTATAACTGGTGTAACTCATCCCACTCTCATGGATTTCTCACGACTAGAGAGCTTCAACAAGCCCGCTTGAATTATTGTATTTGCTGCAATGCATGAATTTTGAAGAATAATTAACAATATTGCCAACGCAACAAAGTATGATGACCTATTCACCCTACCATTCAGGTGAATTTGTTGAAGTGATGATACTTCAAGAGGGCCGGTTATGTTGCGTACTTTAAAATAAAAACAGAGAGTGGAACAGTCACAATTAAAATATATAGATTGTTTTCCCTTCATCCTGCCCGAAATTATTATACTGTTTCTGCCATCTGGTTTCTGTTTTATGTTAATTTTATCATCTTTTTTATTTTATTGTTTCATCATCACTTTTTCAAAAACGTCAACATAAGTTTATTAATATAATTATGGATCCCAGAATACACTTCTTTCACCTTATATCAGACCTCGTTCAAAACAGAACGGAACTATGTGAACTGGACAATATACAACGCAAGTGATATATAAACTTGGACGTGAAAAGTGTTGGTGAGTGGTTGAGACCTTTAGATTAATTTTGTGTGCACACCAACAGGTTTATTATAATATTTATATACGTTTTGTTTTGAATATCATGTTATCACATAATTTTCTCTTGTTTCTCTACGCTCCACATTTATTTTAATAAATAAATCACCTTCCTGTCAACACAATATGTGTTTAGATTTTTTTATTTTAGGAATTATCTAAATTTCCTGGTCTTCCATCTATGTGAATTCGCTTTAATTTGAATTCTTTCCTTTTCCCTAAGCTACCCGAATCCCCCACCGGGAATTATACTGCACAAGAATGGTAAATGGAAGAAACACCAAGTAGAAATGACTAAGAAATCCGAAGTAGCTATGATTGCGGTCGTTAAAACAATAAAAAAACATAAAAGTGTTTCACCAAATTTACTAAGTAGAATGTGTGTTATGTTAGTACAGCCGATTTTATTGTATGGTGGGGAAATATTGGGAGACCAATGTGATACTAAAATACAGCCTGAGTCTTCAGCTCATCTCATCTTTGACTCTCAAGTGAGTTGCTGCCTCAAGTCTTTCTGTCTTTTTAGCTTCACGTCCCACGGTCATCATTGACTCTTACGTCCTTTTCTGTAATTTCTGTAATTTTTAGCTTAATTTGCCTTTTTTAACTTCCTTGCACCATATTCCCCAGGCTAATGTTTCCCAGTCCTTCTCCCCAGTCACCTTTGCTACAGATGATTCGTGTGGGCTGCTCCTCGGAGAGCTCAGAGGTCTACTCCAGTCTGGGCTCAGACCGACCATCTATGTCCGGCCATGACGAGAGTGAACGGTGGGAGTGTCTTGGCGACGGCCTGAACCCAAGAGGAGGCTGACCATCTCCAGGCCCAGGCTGAAGCTCTTGCCACCCCCCAACCTCCAATCATGAGCCGGTCTAACCACACCTTGCCAGGAGAGCCCACGCCCACCTTCGGTGCTCCCTGCTGTCCCTGTTCCTGCTCCGTTAGTTGCAGTCACCCCTGCACTTGAGCCTGCTCTTTCTGCTCCTGCACAAGTCGCAACGCTTCTTGTCCTCCCCTCTGCTGATAAACCCTCTGATACAGCGGGTGGCTTGAGTGACGACGGCGAAGAAGAAGATGAAGGGTCTCCCGTTGATGAAGTAAGTTTGGTGAGGTGCAAGGTCCTGTGACAGCGCTGCAGACGCTACTTTGTTGGCCACGTTGACTGTGGACTGGGAGAAGTTGCTGCTTCTCGATGTATCAATAAAAGATGTGGCGGAGTTTTTCTGGGCTCTTGCCGAATGACACGTGGCGAGACGGATACTCTAAAATCATGGTGCTTGCTAGGAAAGTTGCTACTGCAAATAAGGAATACTACGACGAGGTGCAACGGCGGTGCTGGGACGTCATGGGCAAATCTCCATTCCCTCCGGATAAAGGAGTTGTCATCAAGCGACATTAGTTAAGTCAAAAACTCTCATATGTACTGTCCCACCACCTGCGTGTGATGTACTTACCACTTACAAACCATTGTTTTAATATTACATAAAATCCTCGCTTATGTAAAGAAGAAAGATAAGCCTGGCGTCGCACACTATAAACGAGTATTAGGAGTAGGAAATGCAACATCATAGGTATGAAGAGTAATAACATCAGCCCTAGCTGTAGAAAGACTCATATGGTATTGGTAAATACCCCCCGTCGCAGCAAACCTGCGTACTCAGCGAATTTCCAATGCATTGATATGTTTCTCACTAGTACATAAAGCCACTCACCAAGTTTGACAAAAATACATTCATAAATAAGTGATTTATTACATTTTATTTATTCCCCATAAGAATAACATTAGGACTGAGTACGCAGGTTTGCTGCAACGAGTAAGATAAGAAATGAGTTTTTATGCAATTATCAATATAACTGAACCAGGTGAAGCTACTTACCATGTTTTATTAATTTATGTTCATAATTAAGGGAGATATAAAACTTTACTTATTCTCCATAAGAATAACATTAGGGATGAGTATGCAGGTTAGCTGCTACGGGGAAACCAACAAAACATTTATTTTTTGTGCAATTATCAATATACCAGTACAACATAAAGCCACATATCAAATTTCATCAATATACATTCATAAATAATCAAGATATCAAATTTTATTTATTCTCCATAAGGATAACATTGGACAACGTACTGTGTTTAGCTCTTTGAATATCTCTGCAACGGTTTGACGTAGAATCACAATTTAAACACCAAAATGATTGTTTTGTGGAGCTGAAGTGATTGGTAAAAGAAAATGTGAAGTTTAAAGTAAAATTAACTGAAGAAAAGCCAAAAACCTTTTTCCCATAAGATTAACATGGGAGATATTATGAGCATGTTTTTTGGATTTTTTCCGCAACCACTTAACCTAGGTTAATAATTCAAAATACCATATTATTTGTTTTTTTAAGCTCTATAACATGGTCAAAACCAAAATTAAGTGTTTTAAAAATTGTAGGGTAAAAAATGCAAAAAACTGATTTTTGGAAAATTTAAAACCCCCATAAACCCTCCTTCCCATGGTCCGATTTTTCTGGTTTTCGAACTTAAAGTCATGAATGTCATTTTACACATTTGAGCCAAATTTCATCGAAATAGAACGTTTTTTACTCAAGTTATCGCATTCACGGACACATATATAGATATATATATATATAGATATATATATATATACATATATATAAATTTGAACGAATAGTGTTTTGGACATCTGGGGACCTCAAAACAAAAAGTTATCATGGTCTCGGGCTTAAGTCTTACCATGAGACCTACGGTAATAGCTTCTTCCCTATAGGGGAAATTCGCTAAAAGTTACATACCAAATAACATTTTACAGCGTAAATGTTTGACTGTATAGAAAAATAAAAATAGCTGGATTGGAGGTCTGAAATTAAGTGTAAATAAAATCGGATTGGAATATTTGTATTAGACTGTGAAAGAAAAAGTGAGGGATAACTGATATAAAAAAATGAAAGTCTATACTTTACTAGTCTATACTTTACTTTCTGATTTCACTGAATAAATCGCATGTACTTTCTACCAGTTTATTTTTTTTCATATTTCTACAGTCCGCTTGCTCTCAGTATTTCATATGATAGCGCGGTACAGATTTGGGACATGGCTGAGGCAATGCAGGACAGACGATAACTCAAACCGAGTATGCAAGATGCGCGGCGAAGTAGAAGACGGCAGCCATGCGTTCAGAAACTGAAAATATTTACCAATCGCAAAAATATACAACATGACCAATGTGCTCAGATCTTAAAAGAATTATTCGTACAACACAACAGGCGAGGTCCGCGAGCGCAGTACAGCAGCCTGCCCCCGCCTCCATCTCCCTTCCCATGTTCCGTTACAACCCACCGAGCTGCATGCATATCATAGCACTAATAGACTTGTATATTTTTTTATAGACTTTTCTTGTATAGTTTTGTAGTGAATTTCCCCTATAGGGAAGAAGCTAAACACTATTCGTTCAAATTTATATGTGTGTGTGTGTGTGTGTGTGTGTGTGTGTGCGTGTGTGTGTGGGTGTCCCTTACCTCGATAACTTTTGAAAGAAACACCCGATTTTTATTAAATTTGGCACACATGTGGAGAGTAGCATTTATGCCTTTAAGTTCGGAAACCAGATCGATCGGACTATGAAAAGGAGGTTTTATGGGGGTTTACAATTCTACAAAAATCAGTTCGTTGCACATTTTACCCCAAAATTTTAAAAACACTCAATTTTGGTTATAGTCATTTTATAGAACTTAAAAAAACTAATAATTTAGTATTTTAAATCATTAACCTAGGTTAAGTGGTTGCGGATAAATCCAAAAAAACGTGTCCCATGTTAATCTTACGGGAAAAAGGTTTTTAGATTTTTCCCAGATAATTTTACTAAATCTTCAAATTTTTTTATCAATATATTTAGCTCAACAAAATAAATATTTTGGTGTTTTAATCGTTGTTCTACGTCCAACCGTTGCAGAGATATTCAAAGTGCTAAACACAGTACGTTGTCCTTTTATCCTTATGGAGAATAAGTAAAATTTGATATCTCGATTTTTTATGAATGTATATTGATGAAACTTGGTATGTGCTTTCAACTAGTTGTGGGATATTGATACTAGCCCAAAAAAACAAGCTTTTGGTTGATAGTCCCCGTAGCAGCAAATTTGCATACTCGGCCCCCATGTTATTCATATGGAGAATAAGTAAATTTGTACATCTCCCTTAAATATGAACCTAAATTAATAGAACTTGGTTTGTAGCTTCACCTGGTTAAGTTATATTGGTAATTGCAAAAAAACACATTCTTATCTTCCTCGATGCAGTAAACCTGCGAGTTCAACCCTAATGTTATTCTTATGGAGAATAAATAACATGTTATATATCACCTGTTTATGAATGTAATTTTGTGAAACTTGGTAATTGGCTTTATTTAGTAGAGAGGCATATATATATATGCAATGGAAATTCGCTAAGTACGCAGGTTTGCTGTGACGAAGGTACCTTTATTTTCTATTTATCTTACTTATAGATTAATGATTTTTGTATTCATGCTATATTTATAGTTCACTTAAAACCTCTTGATTTGTTTCAGAATTTATAAATATAAAAATCTGCACAAACATGCGTTACGATACTTTGATAGTTATTTTTAAGACCTGCTAACTTGTTTTTTTTTATAATAAGAAGACACGTGTGTTTGCTATATATTTAATTAGCAATCTGATTTAAGCTCGGATAAATGGATAGCGCTCTCAATGGACAAAAACCGTGCCGGTCTTCGAGTCCGCTGGGTGGCAAAAAGGCCCGAGCTAGCCGCTGCGCCGTGTTAAAATAACTTCAGTTATGTCTCGCAGTGTCCGTCTACTAACACTAATATTTTAAAAGCTATATACATGGAAAGATTACATATTACAGAATCTAATAGTATAAATATTATTGCTGAAACTAATAGAGAATATTGCTTTTATTTAAAATAAATTGGGCTTCACGCGGCGTGACATTACTTTAATTATGTCTCGCTGAGAGCGACTGTTACTTTTTAAATCGGTTAAAACTTAGACTAATGGAAATATTACGTTCTAAAGAATCTAATCATGTAAATCTGATTACTAGAATAAGATAAAAGCCATTTCTATCATTGAAAGAAGTTTGAATTTGCGCTCCACAATCGAGACCGCAACGTGACTTCTATTACCTGTAACCAGCTACTAAAATTATGATCGATTAAAACTTATAAAAATCCAAACATTTTTACTTTTATTTATTTGAAATGTGTACAAATATGTAAAAAAATAGTTTGTCATAAAAATAGTTGACGATTTAACAAAACAACAATAGTACCGGTAGTTATGTATTTGTATTATTGAAATTGGTTTAATTTGTTTATGGATATTGGCTTTCGTAGTGTCTAACCACGATTGCCTACCTACTAATTTAGAAAACAATTAAATTAAGAATAACTAAGATTAAATAAATAAATAAATAAGCGTTAACAATATTATAAACCTTGTCGTTACAGTTTTGAGACTTGCCTGCTTATATTATGATTTACCTCGTTTATTATACAAAAAAATAGGCATTTATATGAATGAAGGGAAATAAATTAAACTAGAATAAATAACACTGTATTAATTGAACAACAATTTATCTCAATCCCTAAAGTAATACCATAGTCTTGATTGGTCTGTCTTTCCGAGTATTCTACCGCTCATTGAATTCAATTTGTCGCGCTCTTCCACGAAATCTGCTCTTAAAAAAATATTGTACAGATAACGGCTAGTCTTACAAAGAATTGTTCAAATACAAAATAATCTTTAGACAGTTATCTACAACTTTCCCGCTGACAGTTTTTACCTGACCAACAAATAAAATAGCTCCTCGCTTACTACTTTTTACCTCATTCTATATTCAAATTGATACCATTCTGTGTTTAGTTGATTATTAAAATTAGTTAAATTACTTTTTTCAATTGTAATGTATGTTGTTCGATTCACCATTTAAAGCTGTAAAATTCTATGTAAAGATATAATAATTATCTCAGTTTTTTTGTGGTATAAATGTCAGGTTGAATGTAGCGCTATATTTAGATCTGACATCGGGGACTCGCGGATATGGACTCTTTTGCCACCCAGCGGCATTAATGACAGCAAGGTTTTCGGCTCTTATTATCATTGCAAGGCGCTATCCATTTTTATTTCATCCGAGGATTTAAGTCACTTGAGTTGACGTGTTCTATTTTAAAGTTCATAACCTTGATTAAGGGATAAATGAAAGTGAAGCGAGTTCAAACGAGCGAGTTCAAACAAAAATTCATGGCAAATTGAACAGCAAGAGCCAACCTACCAATAGGAGACAGAGAACTCAGATTTCATGTATAATGCTTGTACGTTTTCTCGTTGGATATTTGCAATGTTTGTTGTTAAATGACATATAAAAATGTAATGTTAAGCCTTATGGGCAAAATCAGTAAAGGAACAGAATTAAATTGAATATTTGTTGCTGTTATTTCCTTACCAAGATGACAACCTAGCCCAGGCCAAATGAAATATTTTAAAAGTTTGTTTACTTCTATTACATTTATTAATAACTGGCTCTTAAATGTTTGATTTTCTCTACTACATTGAAATTATTGATTTCCTAAGAATTTTATCATAGGTCATACAGAACGTGGCTATGGTTCAAATCAGTCATTCACACCAGGCGGTTTTATAATAGTTAGGTTAACAATTAGGGATTTCAAAATCGGATGTAACGTTTTCGTTCAACTCACATGACCAAACTAATATTTACAATGCCTAGCCTCCAAACCAATTTATAGAACTTAAATGAGTTCTCATTGTTGCAGGAAATTTTTCTCAAACTAAAGTCTTTTACTAATATCGAAAAATTTCAAAATTCCGTAAACATTTGTTATCTTGCGTGTAAATTTAAATGTAAAAAATTATTTTTTAGAATGGATTTACAATCCCACACCAAAGGGGCAAAACCTTCATTACGAGATCACAGTTGGTTTTGTGTGCAGGAGTGATACTAATGAAGGAGGTGGTGCTCATTAACGTGTTTCTGCGGACCTGGTCCTTTCAGTGAACATGAGTGGTGGGCGACATGTAAAGCCAAGCAAACCCCTGAGTGCTGGTATTTTCGACGAACGAGACATGAACGAAAAATAGAGCAAAGAAATGTGTACATTTTGTTATAGCTCGTATAATTAATTATGATATCTCGTTTGACAGTTCTCTTATTTATTTGTATTTAATGTACAAAAAATAGGAAACGCGAGTGTAGTTGCACTTAATTACATCAAACAAAACTGATTATCAAAAGTAACGTTGGCAGTATTTTCTAAAGGGATGAAACAAAATTATTTCCACTAAACCAACCACACGCAAGTAATGACGTATTTTTTTAAAAACAGGGTGTTTTATAAACTGAAAGTCAGTAATGTGAATCGCAGAGGTTTCAAATGGAAACACATGTTTTACGTTATTTTAAAGCACTGTAATAAACCAGAATTTTGGAAAAAATAGAACTCACTTATCTCAATCCGTTTTAAAACGTTGGCCATTTGTGTGAAAAATATTATAAAACTATATACTATATAAATATTGGATCACGCCCTCGAGCGGGTGGCGGGAAACGATACCCGCGGCCATTGTAATTTCCGTTTCTAGGGACAAATTTGTAAGGGCTTCATGAGATGTTCTAAAATTAGTTAAATCTTGGTTTTCATTGTTAGTTTCTTCACCTAATAGAACTAACGCCCACAATATGATCATTTTAGTTATTTAGACCTTCATTTTTTATAAACCACTTTATATTTTTCCTTCGATTCAAAATTTGTACTCGTAATAAACACAGCTTTACTCTAATGTGCGAAAATACATATATTTTAGAAGAACACATATATTCTTTCTTTATATTTGTATTATATTTTCTCATCTAGTAACATATTTAGGAATAATATAATTTTAAAAATCTTTTTAATCTCAGCAATTTTATTATTTACAACTACTACTATTATCAATTTAGTTTTCTAGCAGTTAGCAAAAAACATCATTATCTTACATAAAATGCATGTTTTTTGTACATAACACTTCCACGTAGGGCCTACTCTGTGCCCGTCTTCTTTAACGAGTTAAGTACAATTACATACATTTTATAAGGGAAAAAATCTATTTCTTGCTGATTGCTAAAATACCAAATGAGATACGACTAGGTGTAAATTAGGAAGGCTTACAATAGCTTAAAAGAGCAATTACTGAGATTTACAAGAGCTATGCCTTTTGACATATGTTACCTATTGATTTTTTATTTTATTTTAGGCGTATAAAGCTTTTATAAAACAATGTTGTAATATTTATTAATTTCCAAAATATTGTTATGTCGCATGTAAGAGTAAAGGTAAGCTATTATGAATAAGAAATCTTGATCAGAGAAAAGGTATTTCTAGTGATTGTAAAATACAGGGTATTCAATAGTGTCAATTTTCCACCCGCGTGATAACATATATTTAAAAGACTCGACAGACTCCCCTGGTTCATTACACCCCAGATCTTCTCGAAGTACATAACGTTTTATATGTGTCACTAGTATATTCAACAGTGTAATATTTGGGCTTTGAAGTAGCCAAGCAATAGGCCTCCTCTTCCAATCCTGGTAGTTACTATCTTATGTACTCAACGTTTGTAATGAGGGGGATCTACTCTTAGCTGGAACAATAACAGACCCTCTTCGGGTTCAATATCATCTAATTGAGATAGGACAAGTTCCAACATGTCACATTTGACAATACCATGTATTGGTCCTCGGCCAAAATGAACAACTCAAACACACCACTCAAAACGATGATCTTCGTGTAATTCCTTAGCGACTGACGGATACTGTTGTCCGAAGGTGCATTATTATCGAACACACGACGAGAATTACGACGTGCTATAGTAACAATAAGCCAAATTACCTAATGGGCTTTCTGTTTTGGTGCATTGTTACTGCAAAAATACATCACGCAGACCTACTTTCGTAACATTACTAAATACTCCAAAATAAAACGCATGCAGTAACTTTGTTGAGTAAAGTACTTTTTAGCTTTCCACGTGGCTCTAATGATTTTGTAAAGTTTTAGACAACCGATTTTTATGTTGATAAGTGTTCAGTGACTCTCAAGGACAAGCGGTGGTATATTTGCAATCGAGTCTACACCCTCTTTTAAAACCAACTTTTTGTTTCATGTTATTTCAGAAATTTGAAATCACTTCTTGAGATAAACAAGTTTCACGACGATTCGGGCTCTGGAACCTGATATCGTTTTCAGGTGAAAAGAATACCGATAACAAACAAAATTAGCAGCAAAATCCAGGGAAAGAAGACAAAAACACAATTTTTGTCTTCGTAAAAAAACAGGTCTTTGTGAAAAGTTTTACACAACTTCAGTTTGGATTTTAACAATGAATCAACCACCCAAATTCTATCACTATTATTTTATCAGATATTAGCGCTGTGCAATACGAAATTTCAAAACGAAATATCGCGATAGAAACATTCTACATATAGGCGTAGTGAATCCACATATATGAAATTCCGTGTTTCCTCAATCCGTTTATTGCATATTGCCCCTTCTTCTGCCTCCTCAGGACTTTTCTGAATATTTAATGTCGAAATTATTAAGCTAAAAGGTTAGCTAACGAAACATTGTAATAAAACGTTTAGCGTATGATAAATTAGATTTACAGTTCGCAAGTTTCTACAAAAAACGCAAAATAGTATCTGAGATCCTACTTTGGCCTATTTTTTGAGAGGGTTATAATGATGCTATTTTTATATTGTTAAGAAAGTAAAAGAGATAAGGGGCAGGAATACGGTAGAAAGTTGCTAAGAATCAAAATGCCTTTAAACTGATAAGCTTTTTGACAACTGTTCCTTTAATAATTGATTGTGTTCACTTTTGGGCTTATACCTTTTGAAAGATAAACCTAGTTCTATCTTTCAACAAATATTTCAACTTGACGTCAGTGTATTGATTCAGATTTCTACGTTTAATAAATTTGAAGTGGCTGATGTATAAATACTTCAGCGTATCGGTGGGAAGATATAGAGTATTCCGCTATTCCGTAAAGTACCAATTTTTTTTCCAATAATTACCACCATCTTTAAGCGAATTTAGGTCACCGAGATCTGTATTTACGAAAATTGTTGTCTTTTATAGTGCCTTAAATTATTGTAGATCACAGTATGTGTTTAAATTTAAAAATATCGCACTAATGGCCCCTAGTTTTTTGATCATCCCGTTTTTTTAAATAGTTAAACATATTGTTACGTAATTCCTTAGAGTGAGTTTTGGTCAAAACAATTTTACTTCTTCCTTATAAGTCAATTTGTTAATGTCAATCTAAAACAACTTGCATGAGTAACAACCCTTTAAATAAAAGTCTGAATTTGTATGTCACGTTTTTGTTAACAAATGCTGTCACACACAATACATACAACGCATAAACTCTACATCTACGAAATTTGACTTTATAATTTTTCGTTGTAGATTATAATACAGAATTAATAACGAGAATTCACGTACTATTTAGGGAATTTAACATCAGCAGTTTAAAACAATTAATGTGCCATAACATTTGATTCATTTTTCTGTGACATTGTCCGAGTTTATAGCCGGTTATATTGCTTCTAAAATCCTCCAAGCCGTACTTTTATAAAAAAATTGTTGACCTATTTTCCCCTATACTTTGCCCGTTAACATGATCCTCAGACCTGTGCGTGGAACGTAACAAAGGTGAGCAGCTTCAGTAAAAGATATAAAGACGGATAAATGTGACTAGCTAAGACTAGGATTCGAACCAACGATTCCCTCCTATTATTCCATGGGGCCATGGTTCCCGAGTCCGTCGCCTTCCCACTACTCCAGCGTCTTGCAAAATCAACAATTGTATTTTACTTTTACGAATTTTACAAATACATATTGGTAAACGGAATCGGTAAAGGAGACTTAATGACCCAATACAGAACAACTGAGTGATGTGGTGGTGAACGAGGAGATTCAATAAAAAGTTGAGAAAGACTAGGAAATAACAGCAATACTCCTTCAGTTTCCGAAATAGGAGACACAATAAACAGGGAAAACATGGGATAGTTCCCGGAGAGAATATCGTAACTGAATTATAAATGCCAGACAGATGAAGTTACAATATTACTTCATCTACCTTTTTGGTAGGGTATACACATGATATGTTCCTCAAGATTTTAATTGGTCCCCTGATGGTAACCCCAAGAGAAGGTAAACTATCCAGCTGCGGAAGAGTGGAAGCTGGAGAGGCGTCACTCTCAGTTCAGTGCCAAGCGTGGAAGCTGGAGAGGCGTCACTCTCAGTTCAGTGCCAAGCGTGGAAGCTGGAGAGGCGTCACTCTCAGTTCAGTGCCAAGCGTGGAAGCTGGAGAGGCGTCACTCACAGTTCAGTGCCAAGCGTGGAAGCTGGAGAGGCGTCACTCTCAGTTCAGTGCCAAGCGTGGAAGCTGGAGAGGCGTCACTCACAGTTCAGTGCCAAGCGTGGAAGCTGGAGAGGCGTCACTCTCAGTTCAGTGCCAAGAGTGGAAGCTGGAGAGGCGCCACTCTCAGTTCAGTGCCAAGCGTGGAAGCTGGAGAGGCGTCACTCTCAGTTCAGTGCCAAGAGTGGAAGCTGGAGAGGCGTCACTCTCAGTTCAGTGCCAAGCGTGGAAGCTGGAGAGGCGTCACTCTCAGTTCAGTGCCAAGCGTGGAAGCTGGAGAGGCGTCACTCTCAGTTCAGTGCCAGCGTGGAAGCTGGAGAGGCGTCACTCTCAGTTCAGTGCCAAGAGTGGAAGCTGGAGAGGCGTCACTCTCAGTTCAGTGCCAAGCGTGGAAGCTGGAGAGGCGTCACTGTCAGTTCAGTGCCAAGCGTGGAAGCTGGAGAGGCGTCACTCTCAGTTCAGTGCCAAGCGTGGAAGCTGGAGAGGCGTCACTCTCAGTTCAGTGCCAAGCGTGGAAGCTGGAGAGGCGTCACTCTCAGTTCAGTGCCAAGCGTGGAAGCTGGAGAGGCGTCACTCTCAGTTCAGTGCCAAGCGTGGAAGCTGGAGAGGCGTCACTCTCAGTTCAGTGCCAAGCGTGGAAGCTGGAGAGGCGTCACTCTCAGTTCAGTGCCAAGCGTGGAAGCTGGAGAGGCGTCACTCTCAGTTCAGTACCAAGAGTGGAAGCTGGAGAGGCGTCACTCTCAGTTCAATGCCAAGCGTGGAAGCTGGAGAGGCGTCACTCTCAGTTCAGTGCCAAGCGTGGAAGCTGGAGAGGCGTCACTCTCAGTTCAGTGCCAAGCGTGGAAGCTGGAGAAGCGTCACTCTCAGTTCAGTGCCAAGCGTGGAAGCTGGAGAGGCGTCACTCTCAGTTCAGTGCCAAGCGTTGAAGCTGGAGAGGTGTCACTCTCAGTTCAGTGCCAAGCGTGGAAGCTGGAGAGGCGTCACTCTCAGTTCAGTGCCAAGCGTGGAAGCTGGAGAGGCGTCACTCTCAGTTCAGTGCCAAGCGTGGAAGCTGGAGAGGCGTCACTCTCAGTTCAGTGCCAAACGTGGAAGCTGGAGAGGCGTCACTCTCAGTTCAGTGCCAAGCGTGGAAGCTGGAGAGGCGTCACTCTCAGTTCAGTGCCAAGCGTGGAAGCTGGAGAGGCGTCACTCTCAGTTCAGTGCCAAGCGTGGAAGCTGGAGAGGCGTCACTCTCAGTTCAGTGCCAAGAGTGAAAGCTGGAGAGGTGTCACTCTCAGTTCAGTGCCAAGCGTGGAAGCTGGAGAGGCGTCACTCTCAGTTCAGTGCCAAGCGTGGAAGCTGGAGAGGCGTCACTCTCAGTTCAGTGCCAAGCGTGGAAGCTGGAGAGGTGTCACTCTCAGTTCAGTGCCAAGCGTGGAAGCTGGAGAGGCGTCACTCTCAGTTCAGTGCCAAGCGTGGAAGCTGGAGAGGCGTCACTCTCATTTCAGTGCCAAGCGTGGAAGCTGGAGAGGCGTCACTCTCAGTTCAGTGCCAAGCGTGGAAGCTGGAGAGGCGTCACTCTCAGTTCAGTGCCAAGAGTGGAAGCTGGAGAGGCGTCACTCTCAGTTCAGTGCCAAGCGTGGAAGCTGGAGAAGCGTCACTCTCAGTTCAGTGCCAAGCGTGGAAGCTGGAGAGGCGTCACTCTCAGTTCAGTGCCAAGCGTGGAAGCTGGAGAGGCGTCACTCTCAGTTCAGTGCCAAGCGTGGAAGCTGGAGAGGCGTCACTCTCAGTTCAGTGCCAAGCGTGGAAGCTGGAGAGGCGTCACTCTCAGTTCAGTGCCAAGCGTGGAAGCTGGAGAGGCGTCACTCTCAGTTCAGTGCCAAGCGTGGAAGCTGGAGAGGCGTCACTCTCAGTTCAGTGCCAAGCGTGGAAGCTGGAGAGGCGTCACTCTCAGTTCAGTGCCAAGCGTGGAAGCTGGAGATGCGTCACTCTCAGTTCAGTGCCAAGCGTGGAAGCTGGAGAGGCGTTACTCTCAGTTCAGTGCCAAGAGTGGAAGCTGGAGAGGCGTCACTCTCAGTTCAGTGCCAAGCGTGGAAGCTGGAGAGGCGTCACTCTCAGTTCAGTGCCAAGCGTGGAAGCTGGAGAGGCGTCACTCTCAGTTCAGTGCCAAGCGTGGAAGCTGGAGAGGCGTCACTCTCAGTTCAGTGCCAAGCGTGGAAGCTGGAGAGGCGTCACTCTCAGTTCAGTGCCAAGCGTGTAAGCTGGAGAGGCGTCACTCTCAGTTCAGTGCCAAGCGTGGAAGCTGGAGAGGCGTCACTCTCAGTTCAGTGCCAAGCGTGGAAGCTGGAGAGGCGTCACTCTCAGTTCAGTGCCAAGAGTGGAAGCTGGAGAGGCGTCACTCTCAGTTCAGTGCCAAGCGTGGAAGCTGGAGAGGCGTCACTCTCAGTTCAGTGCCAAGCGTGGAAGCTGGAGAGGCGTCACTCTCAGTTCAGTGCCAAGCGTGGAAGCTGTTGAGGCGTCACTCTCAGTTCAGTGCCAAGCGTGGAAGCTGGAGAGGCGTCACTCTCAGTTCAGTGCCATGCGTGGAAGCTGGAGAGGCGTCACTCTTGGTTCAGTGCCAAGCGTGGAAGCTGGAGAGGCGTCACTCTCAGTTCAGTGCCAAGAGTGGAAGCTGGAGAGGCGTCACTCTCAGTTCAGTGCCAAGAGTGGAAGCTGGAAGGCGTCACTCTCAGTTCAGTGCCAAGCGTGGAAGCTGGAGAGGCGTCACTCTCGGTTCAGTGCCAAGCGTGGAAGCTGGAGAGGCGTCACTCTCAGTTCAGTGCCAAGCGTGGAAGCTGGAGAGGTGTCACTCTCAGTTCAGTGCCTAGCGTGGAAGCTGGAGAGGCGTCACTCTCAGTTCAGTGCCTAGCGTGGAAGCTGGAGAGGCGTCACTCTCAGTTCAGTGCCAAGCGTGGAAGCTGGAGAGGCGTCACTCTCATTTCAGTGCCAAGCGTGGAAGCTGGAGAGGCGTCACTCTCAGTTCAGTGCCAAGAGTGGAAGCTGGAGAGGCGTCACTCTCAGTTCAGTGCCAAGCGTGGAAGCTGGAGAGGCGTCACTCTCAGTTCAGTGCCAAGCGTGGAAGCTGGAGAAGCGTCACTCTCAGTTCAGTGCCAAGCGTGGAAGCTGGAGAGGCGTCACTCTCAGTTCAGTGCCAAGAGTTGAAGCTGGAGAGGCGTCACTCTCAGTTCAGTGCCAAGAGTGGAAGCTGGAGAGGCGTCACTCTCAGTTCAGTGCCAAGCGTGGAAGCTGGAGAAGCGTCACTCTCAGTTCAGTGCCAAGCGTGGAAGCTGGAGAGGCGTCACTCTCAGTTCAGTGCCAAGCGTGGAAGCTGGAGAGGCGTCACTCTCAGTTCAGTGCCAAGCGTGGAAGCTGGAGAGGCGTCACTCTCAGTTCAGTGCCAAGCGTGGAAGCTGGAGAGGCGTCACTCTCAGTTCAGTGCCAAGCGTGGAAGCCGGAGAGGCGTCACTCTCAGTTCAGTGCCAAGCGTGGAAGCTGGAGAGGCGTCACTCTCAGTTCAGTGCCAAGCGTGGAAGCTGGAGAGGCGTCACTCTCAGTTCAGTGCCAAGCGTGGAAGCTGGAGAGGCGTCACTCTCAGTTCAGTGCCAAGCGTGGAAGCTGGAGAGGCGTCACTCTCAGTTCAGTGCCAAGAGTGAAAGCTGGAGAGGTGTCACTCTCAGTTCAGTGCCAAGCGTGGAAGCTGGAGAGGCGTCACTCTCAGTTCAGTGCCAAGAGTGGAAGCTGGAGAGGCGTCACTCTCAGTTCAGTGCCAAGCGTGGAAGCTGGAGAGGCGTCACTCTCAGTTCAGTGCCAAGCGTGGAAGCTGGAGAGGCGTCACTCTCAGTTCAGTGCCAAGCGTGGAAGCTGAGGAGTCGTCACTCTCAGTTCAGTGCCATGCGTGGAAGCTGGAGAGGCGTCACTCTCAGTTCAGTGCCAAGCGTGGAAGCTGGAGAGGCGTCACTCTCAGTTCAGTGCCAAGAGTGGAAGCTGGAGAGGCGTCACTCTCAGTTCAGTGCCAAGAGTGGAAGCTGGAAGGCGTCACTCTCAGTTCAGTGCCAAGCGTGGAAGCTGGAGAGGCGTCACTCTCAGTTCAGTGCCAAGCGTGGAAGCTGGAGAGGCGTCACTCTCAGTTCAGTGCCAAGCGTGGAAGCTGGAGAAGCGTCACTCTCAGTTTAGTGCCAAGCGTGGAAGCTGGAGAGGCGTCACTCTCATTTCAGTGCCAAGCGTGGAAGCTGGAGAGGCGTCACTCTCAGTTCAGTGCCAAGAGTGGAAGCTGGAGAGGCGTCACTCTCAGTTCAGTGCCAAGCGTGGAAGCTGGAGAAGCGTCACTCTCAGTTCAGTGCCAAGCGTGGAAGCTGGAGAGGCGTCACTCTCAGTTCAGTGCCAAGCGTGGAAGCTGGAGAGGCGTCACTCTCAGTTCAGTGCCAAGAGTGGAAGCTGGAGAGGCGTCACTCTCAGTTCAGTGCCAAGCGTGGAAGCTGGAGAGGCGTCACTCTCAGTTCAGTGCCAAGCGTGGAAGCTGGAGAGGCGTCACTCTCAGTTCAGTGCCAAGCGTGGAAGCTGGAGAGGCGTCACTCTCAGTTCAGTGCCAAGCGTGGAAGCTGGAGAGGCGTCACTCTCAGTTCAGTGCCAAGCGTGGAAGCTGGAGAGGCGTCACTCTCAGTTCAGTGCCAAGCGTGGAAGCTGGAGAGGCGTCACTCTCAGTTCAGTGCCAAACGTGGAAGCTGGAGAGGCGTCACTCTCAGTTCAGTGCCAAGCGTGGAAGCTGGAGATGCGTCACTCTCAGTTCAGTGCCAAGCATGGAAGCTGGAGAGGCGTTACTCTCAGTTCAGTGCCAAGAGTGGAAGCTGGAGAGGCGTCACTCTCAGTTCAGTGCCAAGCGTGGAAGCTGGAGAGGCGTCACTCTCAGTTCAGTGCCAAGCGTGGAAGCTGGAGAGGCGTCACTCTCAGTTCAGTGCCAAGCGTGGAAGCTGGAGAGGCGTCACTCTCAGTTCAGTGCCAAGCGTGGAAGCTGGAGAGGCGTCACTCTCAGTTCAGTGCCAAGCGTGGAAGCTGTTGAGGCGTCACTCTCAGTTCAGTGCCAAGCGTGGAAGCTGGAGAGGCGTCACTCTCAGTTCAGTGCCATGCGTGGAAGCTGGAGAGGCGTCACTCTTGGTTCAGTGCCAAGCGTGGAAGCTGGAGAGGCGTCACTCTCAGTTCAGTGCCAAGAGTGGAAGCTGGAGAGGCGTCACTCTCAGTTCAGTGCCAAGAGTGGAAGCTGGAAGGCGTCACTCTCAGTTCAGTGCCAAACGTGGAAGCTGGAGAGGCGTCACTCTCGGTTCAGTGCCAAGCGTGGAAGCTGGAGAGGCGTCACTCTCAGTTCAGTGCCAAGCGTGGAAGCTGGAGAGGTGTCACTCTCAGTTCAGTGCCTAGCGTGGAAGCTGGAGAGGCGTCACTCTCAGTTCAGTGCCTAGCGTGGAAGTTGGAGAGGCGTCACTCTCAGTTCAGTGCCAAGCGTGGAAGCTGGAGAGGCGTCACTCTCATTTCAGTGCCAAGCGTGGAAGCTGGAGAGGCGTCACTCTCAGTTCAGTGCCAAGAGTGGAAGCTGGAGAGGCGTCACTCTCAGTTCAGTGCCAAGCGTGGAAGCTGGAGAGGCGTCACTCTCAGTTCAGTGCCAAGCGTGGAAGCTGGAGAAGCGTCACTATCAGTTCAGTGCCAAGCGTGGAAGCTGGAGAGGCGTCACTCTCAGTTCAGTGCCAAGAGTTGAAGCTGGAGAGGCGTCACTCTCAGTTCATTGCCAAGAGTGGAAGCTGGAGAGGCGTCACTCTCAGTTCAGTGCCAAGCGTGGAAGCTGGAGAGGCGTCACTCTCAGTTCAGTGCCAAGCGTGGAAGCTGGAGAGGCGTCACTCTCAGTTCAGTGCCAAGCGTGGAAGCTGGAGAGGCGTCACTCTCAGTTCAGTGCCAAGCGTGGAAGCTGGAGAGGCGTCACTCTCAGTTCAGTTCCAAGCGTGGAAGCTGAAGAGGCGTCACTCTCAGTTCAGTGCCAAGCGTGGAAGCTGGAGAGGCGTCACTCTCAGATCAGTGCCAAGCGTGGAAGCTGGAGATGCGTCACTCTCAGTTCAGTGCCAAGCGTGGAAGCTGGAGAGGCGTTACTCTCAGTTCAGTGCCAAGATTGGAAGCTGGAGAGGCGTCACTCTCAGTTCAGTGCCAAGCGTGGAAGCTGGAGAGGCGTCACTCTCAGTTCAGTGCCAAGCGTGGAAGCTGGAGAGGCGTCACTCTCAGTTCAGTGCCAAGCGTGGAAGCTGGAGAGGCGTCACTCTCAGTTCAGTGCCAAGCGTGGAAGCTGGAGAGGCGTCACTCTCAGTTCAGTGCCAAGCTCTGAAGCTGGAGAGGCGTCACTCTCAGTTCAGTGCCAAGCGTGGAAGCTGGAGAGGCGTCACTCTCAGTTCAGTGCCAAGAGTGGAAGCTGGAGAGGCGTCACTCTCAGTTCAGTGCCAAGCGTGGAAGCTAGAGAGGCGCCACTCTCAGTTCAGTGCCAAGCGTGGAAGCTGGAGAGGCGTCACTCTCAGTTCAGTGCCAAGCGTGGAAGCTGGAGAGGCGTCACTCTCAGTTCAGTGCCAAGCGTGGAAGCTGGAGAGGCGTCACTCTCAGTTCAGTGCCAAGCGTGGAAGCTGGAGAGGCGTCACTCTCAGTTCAGTGCCAAGCGTGGAAGCTGGAGAGGCGTCACTCTCAGTTCAGTGCCAAGCGTGGAAGCTGGAAGGCGTCACTCTCAGTTCAGTGCCAAGCGTGGAAGCTGGAGAGGCGTCACTCTCAGTTCAGTGCCAAGCGTGGAAGCTGGAGAAGCGTCACTCTCAGTTCAGTGCCAAGCGTGGAAGCTGGAGAGGCGTCACTCTCAGTTCAGTGCCAAGCGTGGAAGCTGAAGAGGCGTCACTCTCAGTTCAGTGCCAAGAGTGGAAGCTGGAGAGGCGTCACTCTCAGTTCAGTGCCAAGCGTGGAAGCTGGAGAGGCGTCACTCTCAGTTCAGTGCCAAGCGTGGAAGCTGGAGAGGCGTCACTCTCAGTTCAGTGCCAAGAGTGGAAGCTGGAGAGGCGTCACTCTCAGTTCAGTGCCAAGCGTGGAAGCTGGAGAGGCGTCACTCTCAGTTCAGTGCCAAGCGTGGAAGCTGGAGAGGCGTCACTCTCAGTTCAGTGCCAAGCGTGGAAGCTGGAGAGGCGTCACTCTCAGTTCAGTGCCAAGCGTGGAAGCTGGAGAGGCGTCACTCTCAGTTCAGTGCCATGCGTGGAAGCTGGAGAGGCGTCACTCTCAGTTCAGTGCCAAGCGTGGAAGCTGGAGAGGCGTCACTCTCAGTTCAATGCCAAGCGTGGAAGCTGGAGAGGCGTCACTCTCAGTTCAGTGCCAAGCGTGGAAGCTGGAGAGGCGTCACTCTCAGTTCAGTGCCAAGCAAGGGACTGTGTAGAATAATCGTAATCATGATGAGCTTGGTTGTAGATCGGAAGCTCGGAAAAGAAAAGTTCGAAATATGGTGCATTTAATCGCTGTAGGGAGGGGGGGATTTCCCCCGTAAAGCCATATATGTGTAATGATCAATTTATGATATTTTTAGGTGGAGGATCGGTGGGTACTCAGACATTTTCCTATGGACCAAAATTGATTTCCGGAGTTTTGCTGTCCTAACATATATATATTTGTTTAATAGGCTGTTTCTGAACTTATTAGACACCTTGTGTATAATTAAAAAGGCAAAACGTGGTAAGCATTTTATAATACGTAACGATAATTTTTTAAATGACTATTCATTCTGTGATACTTGATCACATAAGATATTCTTGGAAGTTATACTTATGTATCCGATACATCAAATAATGTATTCAAGTATCAATACAATTAATATACCCTCTGATAAATCAATCTAGAAAATATCAGATTGAATTGTCGGGTTCATATGCTGATCCACCGGGGATGTCACAGTCAATTGTCTGATAAACTTGTTCCCAGTTGTCAGGCCGATCCCTACGCCACTGATCCGGTGTATTTGATAATCTCCTTGACTTGTAAACCACGAATACATCACACAGTCGAATCCACTGGAAATCAAAACTTTTATAGAAATATATCTTTGTAAATAAGTTGAAAACCTTTTTTCCTTTGAAATTGGATGTGTAAAAAATAACTTGATACATATATAAAAGGCATTTTTAATTATTCGTATATTAGTTTTATTTATAAGTTGGTTTATAGTTCAGTATGTCTGAAATAAAAAAATAATGTTTACATCCGAATCCCTTAAGATAAGATTTGTTATTTTAATAATTTAATATTCAATTTTATTCTTAGTTTATCTTTGGTCCATCTTAGGTCAGTAAAACTCAAGAAGTCGTTGTCCGGTTCTAAGCTGCAACCCGCGAGATATACGAGGTTAGTTCTTACCTAGTTAGATGTTCGAACATGGATTAAGTTAGAATATTGTAATTCCAAATCCATACTATACCTACAAACCAATCTTTCAAGGTACTCACTGACCCTTTACCCCCAGAATAATTCGGCCCGAAATAAGTCAGAATAAAATCTTAAATGTAAGCATAAAGATGCACTAGTAATTTCAAATATTCTAGTAGTTGCCGAATTGCCTCTTTATTATTGACATTTCTAAAAGATTTCGTTCGTTCATTCGAGTTTTGTCGTAAACTTACTAGTTTTTCCTAGGCATCAACATTAATGTAGACACGAAATATGTTAGATATATATGGAGATGCATACAATCTGCAGGAAGCCTGCGCTTCCAACATCGATTCCATAAATTGAATAAAAGTCTGAATATTCTACACACGATATAATTTGCAGGGTAAAAATGGGGTTTTCAGTAATCTTTTTTCAACTGTCCCTTAATTTATACATATTGCGGCTATTATTAAATATATCATAAATTACATATTTTGATCTAAACTTAAACCAAGTGTGATTTTGAGACATTTTTTCTTAGCTATTTTCGTTTAATCCAACTGTTTAATCCAACTGTTGGCCATCTTAGTTTGTCCCAAGCATTTGCAATGGTAAACAAATTTAACTTACACCACCTTAATCTACTTACCCTCTAAGTTAAGAAAAAATCAAGAATAAACTGTCCAATTACGTATAAAATCTAAAACCCCATAAAATTGGGGGGCCGTATTTTACTTTTTTAAAGTTGACCACCATATTAGGAAATTTCGGACGAAATACCAATGGTGGCCCACTTAAAATGAATACCCCGTATTATAGTACAGCTAGGTTTGATATCAGTCAAAGTTAGACTCCCTCTTATGTACAAACTAAATTAAGTTTGATTATTCTTGGCAAAACTGTCTTTCGGTAATTATGAAAACAATAGTACGCGTTTAAAGTAATAATTATGGTCGAAACGCTTTAATAAACATATTCATATTTTTCTTACAGTTAAAAAACTTATTTTATTTTATTTCTACGACTTATAAATTGACTACTGCTATTTGTACCTTATACTTTTTTATTTACTTTGAGAGATGAACGCGTTTATGAAAGCCACAAGAGAAATGAGGTTATTTATCACAGAGTAAGCCTCAAGGCGGGAGAGAACTGTTTATCACAATAATGAGGTTCCGTCACCTCGCAGCGAGCCTCGGGCCGCCTCGCTAGCCTCACTTGTTGGTACCTCACAACGAAGACGAGAGTGATGATTATTTTGTACAGAGTTTGTCTTTGTAAAAATGATTACATATTTACATATTCTAGTATTTTTGTTGTCAAACAAGCATTTGGAAAACGAATAAATACTTTCATTTTACTAAAAGTACAATGAAAATAATTATAATGAACATAGATTGCGTGGTTTTTTACTGGGAAATTATAAAGCTACTATGTGGATTTGAAATCAATTTATCTGTATAAATTCAAATTGGAGGCTTTTCTATGATTTTGAACTTCCACCTTATCCCAATTATTCGGCCAGAAGAAATGGTTTAATATTTAATTTAAGGCAGTCCCATACTTCTCGCGAACACGCCCGAACATTCGGCCGAACCCCTAATATTCTCGAGAAGTGTGGGAGCAGCACTAACTTTTGAATACATACGGGAACATATGGGACGGAATGTTCAGTGAAAATTCGGCCGAATGTTCAGGCCTGTTCGCTAGAAGTGTGGGACCGCCTTTACTTGTGCCAACGTGCAAATTGAATACACATAATTTGTCATAATAGATATAAAATGACAAACATTCAATTATAACAGTCTGTGCAACACTAAAATAGATTTTTTAAGGTTTTAAGATAATATGTAATTCGTGAACTTAATACGGTTTGGAAGTAAACTTTCCATGTAACTCTACAACTTAAATAAGGAATTTAACTTGAGTAGTGTTGAGGTAAATTTATACTTCAGTTGAAATCCTTTTATTTCCTTGTCTCTCGCCAATGATCTTAACAAAATATTTGGCTTCTTAAAATAAAATGTTTATATTGATTTGGTTTATTTACCTATCCCGAATTAATAAAACTGATGCAAACACTCCGTAGCAAAAAAAACAAAACAATAACGGAATGCAGTAATGACATTTGATATCTGTTTTTGTATTGTGAATAAAACTATCTTCTGTGAACAAATATGATTCGTATACGCCGTTCAAACTTTGTTATTGTGTCTTCAATGAAATGTTATATTGAGGGACATTACTCGCTTGCCCTTTACTCCCTTTTATCCAGGTTTGATGTTATAGGGACAAAAAAACGACATTTTTACACAAATATCCATAGACCCCAACCAGATGAACCAGACCAAGTTTGTCGTTTAAAATACGTTTGTAAATAAGCGATATAAACAATGGATCGTACTCTTCATAAGAATACCGTTGGTCAACGTACTGCATTTACCATCTTCAATATTTCACTAACCAATTGACATAGTTCCATAATTCTAGTTACTAAACTGTTTGAATTGTTAAGCTGGATCCATTGGTGCAACGAAAAGTAAAATGTTTTAACTTAAAAAAAGGCACAACAAATTTATTTTTGGGATTAAAAAACTCCCAAAACTCTTCGAATAGTGCGATCTGCTGTTTTTCGAACTTGTTAAAATAACTGCTACATTAAACATCCCCACCAAGTTTCGTTGACGATCGGACCATTTTTACGAGTGTTAAAAAAATGCAGAAGACTAACCTAATTTTAATTTGAAATATTTACAATATTTTAATTATCAGACGATTCTACACTGTATATTATATATTAGTTTAACAAATGGTATTTTGGCATCTTAGGGGTCTCAAAACAAAACGTTACATGGTATCGGGCTTAAGTCTTATCATGTTATTTACGGAAACATATTCTTCCTTATAGAGAAATTCATAAAATAAAAATCCACATAAAATTCAAAGTCAACCATTAGTTCAATTTATTTATTTTTTTACTCAAATAAGTTGAAGGAGCGGAGCTGATTGGCGCATCTAATACTAATTAATGTTTCATAAAACTCAAATTAACAATTTAATAACCCATCTTATATCACAATCTAAGTTTATTGCATTATAGATACTATATCACAACTGTATCAAAGTATGATTTATGTACAGCAAAATTATATGGAGAACTAAAATTACTAACATTTTATATATTGGAGTTTAGTTGTGTAACACTGTAATGAGTAATGTACTTTAGCATCTAAGGTGGGCTGTCTTCATATAATGGCAGAATCCAGTACCCTTGACCTTGACACACCGTCAAACACGAAGGCAATGGTGTCTGCCCCGAGAGACGTGGACTCTTAGGCTTTCTCTCCAGACCCCTCCGGAGGTGGCAGATATTGATAGATCTTTATGTCACTATAGGGTTTCTGAGGTATGGAGTTCTGACTCAACCCCTCCAAGGTCCCAACATCGTCACCATTCTCTAACTTTTGCATTCTTATATCACCAACATTTCTCTCTTTCTATTCTTTTGTTTCATTTAGACTTATCCAAACAATCCATTGATTTCTCAATCACGCCCCATTGCATAACTATTTGCCGAAATTTCATTTAGAAAATTGAGCTGAAATTACACCATAATAACCTATTAGTAAGTTATAAAATTCGGGTTACCGATACATTGTTTAAGTTCTGCTCTTTGTTTTGAACCTGATTACAATAGATACAGTTTTAATTCTCACAGGTAATATTAAATGTTGCACATATTACTACTTACGTATTTTCAAGTTTTCGCCTGATTAGCTCAATGCAAATGCGATTTAGCTTTTCAAAGTACTTGTTTTACTTAACAACACAAAATTCACACCCCAATATAAAACCTTTATGGATATAATTTAAGCGATTTAAGATACTAACATCTTTTACAAGAACGAAACAGCCGATAGCACTTAAATTGTTTGGTGAGCTCCAACCTATACCGATCCGAAACGTATTTCACGAAATGTATATCGTAAATGGCTAAACTACTACTGGGAAAAATATACAGAAGCAATTTAAAAAATAAATGAGCCGTAAATGCTCGAAATGTTTGTTCGCGACATTAACCGACTTTATATCCGATTGAATTGGTTGTAAAGTGCACCAAGGCTCCAGTTTACATGTTTTAATTTTACCTTTTACTCTTTTGACGTATACGTAGGTAGATTTAATACAAAACGTGAATTACGTCAAATGATAATACATTCGACGAGAAAGATAGTTTTCAGTTAAATTTAATTCTATCGTATGTAAGTCATATTCCTCACATTAACATAAAAAGTGATTATTACAGGGTGTCCAGAAGCTATTGCCTCAAACACTATTCTGTAGATAAAAACAATACCCCCGTTGCAGGAAACCTGCATACTCAGCGAATTTCAAATGGTACTTCACTAAGTCATGAAGCTACTTACCAACTTTCATCAAAGCATATTCATAAATAAGCGAGCTATGACATTTAATTTATTTTCCGTAAGAAAAACATTAGGACTGAGTATTCTGGTTTGCTGCATGAAGGACCACAGAAATCTGGGTTTTATGCAAATAACAATGTATCGCCACTAGATGAAGCAACATACCACGTTTTACCAATTTATGTTCATTATCAAGCAAGATATCACTTGTTTCTTATTCTCCATAACAATAACATTATAGCTGCTGAGGTCGCAGGTTTGCTGCCATGGGACCAAAAAAATGGGTTTTGTATGCAAATATTAGTTAACCCCAATCATATGAAGTCCCATACCAAGTTTCATTACTATATGTTCATTAGTAAGCGAGATATAAAATTTTACTTATTCTCCATAAGATTAACATTGAACAACGTACTGTGTTTAGCACTTTCAGTATCTCGGTAACCAATTGACGTAGATCGATGATCAAAATACCAAAACTTTTAAGCTTAATGTAATGGTGCAAACCAACATTTGGAATTGAAAATAACTATGTGTGAAAAGTTCAAAAAAAAACATTTTTGGGGTACAAAATCCCCCCAGAACCCTAGAGCGACATGTCTGATTCTCGAACTCATGAAAATAGATGCTTCCTTAAGAGTTTATACCAAATTTCATCAAGAACGGACCATTTTTACGGAAGTTATCGTGCCTACGGACACACACACTCACACACACACATATATATATATATATATATATATGAATTTGAACAAATTGGGTTTTAGGTGTCTGGGGGCCTCAAAACGAAAAGTTATCATGGTCCCGGGCCTAGGTCTTACCATGCCACCTATGGTAATAGCTTCTTCCCAATAGGGCAAATTCGCTAAAACCTAAGCGCCTTGTTAGCCTAACGGTTAGCGTCTTGTATTTCGGTGCAAGTGATCACGAGTTTGATTCCTGAGTTGCCCACATGACTGAGAGGTTAGGACTGTTCTCTAACAACGTTAAATACAAATTGCCACTGGCGTAGGGAAGCGAAAAAAATCACCTTATCCTGTAGTCCTGCCTTGCTTAGTTTCCTGTCTACCCGTATGTTTGTGATTTAAAAAACCTTACTAACAAACCAAGTAACCTTTGACCTTAATTGCCAAATTCAGCCTCCTGTAGCTGTTTTGTAGCTTTGATGGTGATGGATAATACAATCTTCTCTCGTTATGTAACTCACCAATTATGAGTTGAAATATAGTGTAATTCGCATATAGTAGTACAGTTGTTTGGTTTATTTTTGTATCCCTTGATATTTAATAAATATAATAATAAAATATCAGAGAACACTAAAGATAAACCTTCCTTCTATCTCTTATTACTACACAAAAAGCGTTTGAGAAAAGCCTGGGGATGTTTTGTGGCGGTAATGGCTCATTCAAGATGTTACATCATTAGAGCCAAAGTAACGTCGACAGACGCTGGGATCTCAGGTGTATAAGGAAAAACATTACTCTAAATTTGATATTTTGCCCAGACTTCCACATACAGCATAAACAATAACTAAACAGGGTGTGGCGTAAATGTTTCTCTGGCTTTATATTTTTAGATCCTACACGTAAAATGTGAAATAAGTTGTTATGAAATTCCGCCCCGCTTGGCGTCAGTATCTGTCAGTATTTGATTTTTACTAACTAAATTCTATCTTTAAAACCGAGAAAGATGTGTATTTAAAATTTGGCATTCTTTTACCAACATCTTTTTATGAAATTTGAAGTTTCTAGTCTTCACTGTTTTAAAATGGCGGCTAGTTTTTTTTCCAACGCTGAATATCTAAATACATATAAACAAAGTGCAAAAGTCCAAAGAGTTGCATTTTTTGCCTGACAAAATATACGATTTTGAATGTCGAATTTGCAAACAACTTGGAAACTGCGGTTTTTATAAATAAAATCTGGGGTGTTCTTTTAATTTTTAAACTCTTGTTTTGATTTATACCAATTGAAATTTCTCACTTATTTACAATCATTAAAAACATTTATATTATAATATTTAAGAAAATATTCATACCATTTTGGTATTTTGTAAAATATTAGACTTTATGATATTTGGCTTAGAAAAATAAAAATGACCGTCAATTTAAAACGGGAAGACTAGACAGTTAAAACTGAATACAAAACAGCATATTATGTGTCATACAACATACTTTAAGTTAGCATAACGGGTGTAATATTTCAAATACAATCTGTCTTGGTTGTGAATATATAATTTATATACCTAATTTATACCTAATTTATACCTAATATACCTAATTTATATATCATATTCAGACTAAAGCTAAACAGAGCGAAATTTTCAAAAATCTTGATTTTATGTTTTATTTTAGTTGCAGAATCCAAAAATGTGTACTGCTGATGCATATTTTTCGTGATTCCCTGTACAAATATAAACGTATGTCTATTATTCTCCCCTAACTGGTAGATATTCCAATGATTTCTTTTGGTATTCGTCATTTTAAATGCAGTCTTAATGGACTGTCTTTGACACTGTTAAAAGGTTAGCCAGAATAATAACAAATAAATATTTTTAGGCTATAATAATTACAAATGTATGGCAATAGTAATACGAAAATTAAATACAGAATTTTATGTCGATTGTCATCGTCAGACGAATTAGCGACTCAGGTTTGCGTACAGGCTTCCAGACGTAATCTAGCAAACTGCGTATAAATCACTTACCTTGGAAATATTTTTATCTTTATAAATTGATTTTGATATAAGTTTGATTTAAATCTAATTACAGGATAGTAAAATACAGGAACATTTTATGATGATTGGCAGTGGCTACTCATGAGTAAGATAAAAACTATTACTATTAATGCTGAACGCACTTTGGTAGAATATGAATATTATTTTGTCCAACAGCTGGTAGTTTTTAATAATTTTATTTCATTTATAAAATTATAATCCCTCGAAATACAAAATTGAATTATTTTTAACGATTTTTTCAGTAGTTTGAATAACATACACTGTCGTGTATGAATCGGGATCCAGAAAAGAAATTCAATAAAGGACCTAGTAGCTGAGAGCCTCATAATCTTGATAAAGAGCTACCACTGGGATTGTAACCTCCAGGGATTACCGTTTGATAGATAGCGTTCTTGCAGTTATAAGTATTATAAAAAATAGTATCGTTTTTAAAAAGCCTTCAAAACGGTGTTTTTGAAACGGTCTTATCCAGGAAAACATTACTTTTCTTATTACAACAATAATTAAATGTAAAAATTATAATAATATATGTTTCTGTGAAAAGTTAGAGTAACTTACTTTATTTTGCCGCATGGTAACGGGAAATATAGTTAATTCACTGTCTGATAGTAGGTGACAAGATTAATCATATAATAAATACAAGATCAATCCTAAAATTAAAGGAATTATTGCCGACTTTGGCTTTTACTGCTTGATAGTACTTCCGAGTTCTTACGCTGTGCAGCTGCCCGCTCGCGGTCTCGCTTGGGAGTGTTTGTTTTTTTGTTAGGGATTTATTCTCAATGCTTTTACAGTTTTCTGTTATATTTTTTTTTGCGCTGTATTTACAGATTGTGCCATTAATTTTGTTATGTTCTATTTATTTATTTAATCTTGTCACCTGAGGACAGGAACAGATTCCAGATCGCGAAACGTCGTGAAACTTGTTTTCTCTAATAAGTAGTGGAAAATGTCGGCAATTATCTGTTTTAAATATGAGATATTAATATATCTCACCATTACCAACAATTAATTTAAAACAAAGAACAATAGTATAAAATAATGGGGGTTTTGATTCTGTTTTCTTAAAACTATCAAAAGTCAGTAAGGGTACCTTTTTGTTCGTTATTATTTTACACACACGATTTTATATTAGATATAAAAACAATATATACATTGTTATTTCATAAAATAAAATAAAAATCCATATAAGTTATTATTTTGCATTTGATTTGTAAATATACAGTGAAAATTTATGTTAGTTAAAGGTTTTATTTGTAGAATACAAATGTACTTACAAAATTGGTAGTTTGCATCAGAGTTTTTTGAGAAAGTAAGACAGTTAATTTGCAACTGTCTAAAATATTGATTACTTACAGCTTGAAAAGGATGAAGAACGGAAGTGGCAAATAGGCAGTAAAGTTTGCCTAGAGTACCGGAGTGCTTTCCGATGTAGTGCAAACATTTGTCTGTAAATATTCTTCGTACTTCCTAGTTGTATTGAACTGTATTTCAGGGAACAGCAAAACAGACTTCTGAAACGGGCGACGCGCAACGCCCTGAAATAGTCATAGATTTCAGTAACAATTTCGTTTTCAATAAGTTAATCCTCTGTTTTAATTACAAGGGTATTTGATAAGCACTTAAAAAACAACTAAATAAGTAACATGAATTGTGAAGTAGTTAAGCATTTCTTTTTAGTCAAATATATTTCTCCATAACTTAAAGTAAAAATAACAACAAACAAAAACAGAACCTTATGTTTAGTAAATCATATGATATGAACCAAGTCATATGCATAAGCAGCTAATTCTCTATCATTCCTCCCCCACGAATTGACAGAGTCTAATGTGATTAATGTGTCGTCTTTATTTTTGTCCATCGTCCATTATAACTATATAATGCAGTATTCCATCCCTATCACGTCCGTCTCACGAGATGAAAAATTGCAAATTTGGACTTTGTCCCCCTTTTGCAACTGTCTCTGACGATTTCCGAACCTCTGAATGACTTGCATTGTGTCCTGCTTTTTATCTTTCATTAAATCTAGTCTTGCTCGTATCTTTCCCCCAAACTTAAGTTCATTTGCCGAATAGCCAGTAGATTTGGTAGGGACATAAGTAGCTGGTTTATTTTAAAGGAAATATCCCCACTCCCATTTTATATTGCCAACATTTGTTTCTTTGTCGTTTGGACAAATCTCTCCACCAGGCAGAAAGCTTATGTGTTATTTCACAGACTTGAAGGAACCGATTAAAAATTGATGAGGTGAAGTTTGGTCCGTTGTCAGAAACCAGTGTAAATGGGTAGCCAAAGGTCGAAAAACAGTTTCTGAGTTTTTGAGTACACCAACTGGAAGTTTTAATTGGTATCACTTCTATCCATTTTGTATGAACGTCATCAATAACAAAGAAGTACTGTCCCTGAGTTAGACCAGCAAAATCAACATGAACACGTTGCCAAGGGCCTGATGGATCTATCCATGGAACATCAACCCTAGAGGGAAGTTTTTGCTTCAGAAAGCATGAGCGGCAAGACCTGGCTAGATCTTCAATGTTTTCCACAAGCAAAAACTTCTTCCGAGATTTTTTATTTTCACAATACCCAAATTTCCTAAATGTAGATTTTTAAGTACTTCGCCTTAAAGATTCATTCTTTAAGATTCTTTGCCTTCCTCTTAGAGACTCTGGAATTGCAACCCTTGAAGCTCGAAAAATGCAGCGATTTTGATGTGATTGTTCATTATTCTTCAAACCAATCAATTCTAAATTTGTGCCGTTTGCAAGAGCCTTCAGAACAACCCTAAATACTTGTCCTTTATGGTTTCCTTTGTAATTTTACCATGTGTCACTGGCATTGTTTCGATTTGGTTTATTAGAAACCCTTCATGTTCGTTAGAAACACTTTATGTTCTTTAATTAGATTTGATGGAGGATGTTCATTTGGAAAGCGAGACATGTAGTCAGTCAAAACCTGATTGTAGTGCGCCCAACAGAAAATTCATATAGCAGTCATGGTAGGCAAGGTTCTGTGTGGGTCGAATATTAAGACAAACGGTTTATGGTCCGTTATGAGAATCGATTTCCTTCCATAGCAATACTGATAAAATCTTTTTAATCCCCATTAGATGGCTAATGCTTCCTTGACTGTACGTTTCCTCACTTGCAGTTAGAGATCGAGAGGCAAAAGAAATGGGTCTTTCAGAGCAATCTCTGTTACGGTGGGAAAGAACTATCCCCAATTCAACTGGAGACGCGTCAGTTGCCAACACCAAAGTTTGTTCTGGATCGAAATGAGCGAGTACACGATCACTTGCTATTTCAGCCTTAACTTACTCAAAGGTTACGTCACATTCTTTGGTCCAAACAAACTATGTATGAGCTCTTAACAGATTGTGAATGGGATTCAAGGAGGCGTTCATGTTGGGACCAAACTTGTGATAGTAATTTCTTAAGCCTAGGAATGTAAGTTGGTCGGATACATTCGATAGCCTCTTGGATTTCAAAATCACTTCCACTTGTTTTTATTTTTGTGCAGACCTTTTTGATCTATTGCGTGACCCATATATCATGGACGTTTGAGATAATTCACACTTTTATTTGTTCTTAAGATTGTACTTCTTAATAACGTTCAACACTGTTTCCAATATTTGCAAAGTCTTGTCTTGTGGGGATTCTTGAAAAATAATGCTATCCCCAAAAAACAGAACATTAATAATATATCAATTACATGTTTAGTAAATCATATGATATGTACGAAAACATATGCATAAGCAGCCAACTCTCTATCAGTAAAATAAGGTTACTTTATCTCCTTTTCCAGCTTTAAAACAATCCAAATGAACGACCGCGGTTTCGGAAGTCAAAATACTTTCATCTTCAGGTTGAATTCAATTAAAAAAGTTCACATTTGTCCGTCGTCAAAGGTTAAAATCTACACAAAATACACACTACAATACGAACGAAAAAACATTTAAACCAAGTGCACTGACGCGTACCGGCCGGTAGGTGATCGCCGACTGAGGTAGAAAGCAGAGCAGATAACACGACAGCATACCCCGTGTTGAACTTTGGACTTCCTTATGATGTGTCCCTATTTCTTGTCTTTAATAATTCTATTCCATTATAAAGAACATTACACCCATAATTTAGTTTCTCATTGAGAATATTTTCAGGACTGATTTTGTAACTATTGCAAATTTGTAGGGCTTAGTGCTAGTGGTAATTATGTTTTTTCAAGTGGTTAGAGCACTCGCCTCACCCTTGAGATTCTCCTGGCCGTTTCTGAGTATCAATTATCTGATCAGAAACCAGGCCCAGGCACACGTCAATTAATGGCCCAGTGACCAATGACAGCTGGATCCAATTTCGAACTATTACACCACTTTTTATTTTGATTGGGATTGATATGATGATTCTCAGATTGTAAGACAACTGATGAGGAAATAATGTTGATTGTTCAACACAAGATTCTATAGAGAGGAAATCGCACCCCCTCTCCGTCGTAACCGAACGTTCACGAGTTCTGACGATGACACCCGAACGAAGAACTCCAATATTTTCTTGTTTTGACTACGTTTTTTTTAGTTTTAAAAAGAAATCTACAAACACAGTTTAAGTCTTGCCCTTTTTAGAATGGAAACTTTAGATAGGCTGTCATTCCGGTCCGAAGCAGGGGCCCTTTATGACGCTTACAAGAGGAAACATCTCTACATTTATGTTATTATTGTAATCAACTATACGTAAATTTAAATTAATAAAAAAACACATAGCATATTATTATTTTGCTTAAAACAAACAAAAAAGTTTGTGAAGGTTCGAGACTGAATCCAGCTGCCATTGGTCATTCGGCTATTATTTAATGATCCTGGCTAAAGAATCAGTCGGTCTTAGTCAGTAACAAGGCTAAAAAAGGCATCCCACCCATTCTACACTCATCATTCATTCATATTTGCATTAAAATACGCCCAGGTTGCGTCGGCGTCTTAAAGAGATATTAAGATATTCGTACAGTTGTGTGTCGGCGTATAAAATAGCGAATAACAGAAAATAAAACAAGACGAAAATAAAATCTTACATGACACATAAATGCTGAAAATGCATTGCAATAAAACAAACCGTAAAATTATCAAATATGACACCCAACAACTAGTATAATATGATAGTATTGTATTGTTGTATCCCAATTGACTTTAGTCAAGTGAATTGCAGCTTTTACGGATTCATAGGTTTAGTTTTTGGTTTCATATTGTTGCAATATAACTGATAGTTTTATATTTCAATAATTTATGTTACGGAGTTAAGATTACTCTGTTCCAAAATGTTTTACCAAAGGAATTTGTTATTTTTTATAGATTTTGTTGTCAGGGTAATTTTGTACTCAGGGTACCCTCCCTGCGAAAGGCTGCCAAAGGCTGATCCAAATGTAAACCGTTGGGTCACTAATTGTAAGTGTTCGGCCTCAACAGTACCGACAGGTATGCAAGACAAATGCCGTGTGAATGAGTGTTTGTGTTAGGCCCCAGCGCCTACGGACAGTCGGGGCAGGACAAATGCCTTGTGTGCGAGTGTATTTGGGGACATAATATATTTTAAACAAATTACCATGAAATGAATATAAATATGTATGAATACTCGTATTAATACAATTTAATGACCTTTTATTTTCAATATTAACACACACAACTAACTTAACAGAATTATTAATGTTCGATAAACTATCTTTACAACTTTTCACTATTATCAACCCAATTCAATGGAGTTAACTAAATTGCTAATATTCAGACACAATATTTTCTAATAACTCTCCTTTTTATTATTATTTATTAAGTCGCAAGGCAAATGGTCTTGTCGACCTGCAGCGACTGGGAAAATCAGGGAGAAACAAAATTTCCCTCTTGTTGGCAGCAGTGCTACTTATATAGGAGGCTAGGGAGTGCCGGTGCAAAACAGATGCTCGGCTCGGGGTCGGCTGCAACTACGACTGCCGCCATGATTCAACTGGTTGTCAAACATTAACCTTAGTGCTAAACTGTATTGTAATACAATAAATCATTGGCAGCAGTGCTACTTATATAGGAGGCTAGGGAGTGCCGGTGCAAAACAGATGCTCGGCTCGGGGTCGGCTGCAACTACGACTGCCGCCATGATTCAACTGGTTGTCAAACATTAACCTTAGTGCTAAACTGTATTGTAATACAATAAATCATTGGCAGCAGTGCTACTTATATGGGAGGCTAGGGAGTGCCGGTGCAAAACAGATGCTCGGCTCGGGGTCGGCTGCAACTACGACTGCCGCCATGATTCAACTGGTTGTCAAACATTAACCTTAGTGCTAAACTGTATTGTAATACAATAAATCATTGGCAGCAGTGCTACTTATATGGGAGGCTAGGGAGTGCCGGTGCAAAACAGATGCTCGGCTCGGGGTCGGCTGCAACTACGACTGCCGCCATGATTCAACTGGTTGTCAAACATTAACCTTAGTGCTAAACTGTATTATAGTACAATAAATCATTGGCAGCAGTGCTACTTATATAGGAGGCTAGGGAGTGCCGGTGCAAAACAGATGCTCGGCTCGGGGTCGGCTGCGACTGCGACTGCCGCCATGATTCAACTGGTTGTCAAACATTAACCTTAGTGCTAAACTGTATTATAGTACAATAAATCATTGTAAGCATGTGTTATAATCATTATAAATCTTATTTCAATGAACTATTTATGATTTTTATAATAAATTTACATAAAATAAAGTATTAGAAAATGTCTACACTACTTATTACATCATTGTGGATAACCTAAGCTCAACGGTAAGTGGACATATGTTTGAACACACATTTGTTTACAAATCTTTACAATTATATCCTATCTTATCTCCAGTTAAACATAAATTATAAATTAATAATAATACATCAAATACATGTTAAAAATACTAATACAACTCAGTTATGGTAATTCTGGACAATTAATATAAATTAACACAAGATAACATATTAAAATGCAAGTAACACATTTTACTGGGACAGATCAGTTATATGACACATTTAACAAGGAAATTGAATATTAAATAATATATTATGGGAAAATTATTAGTAATTATGGGGAAATAAGTAACATATGAGGGAAATTAACACTAAATAATGAATGGTATGAAGTGTAATACTATCTACATTGCAAGATGTTAGTTCGTGATTTAGATTTACGACGTTGTCGTTGTAGATATACCAACTGGTGTATAAGAAGAAAAAGGAGTTGGTCACATTGGACCATGATATTGTATGTGGTGTTGTTTTGCTTTGAATGTGTTGTACTAGCCACTCCTATTGTTTTCCTAAATTTAATTTCTGGGGTTGTAATACTGATATGAAGTATTTACGGTCTCTCAGTGATATTGGTACTACAGTTTCGGACCGCCGCGCCAGTGGCTTACTATTGTGACTAGTCGTTTACAGAGATTATTACGTGTTTTAATTTTAGAATTACAATATTGGTTTTGCAGCTAATTTTAAAAATGTAGAACATTTTAATATAGATGGGATGGGGTTGTTGGTACCGTTTTTCATACTGAGGGTAAAAATCTCTTCTATTGGTGAGCGATGCACATGATAATGGAATTTGATAAAGACTGAGATTCCCCTGATGCGTACGATGTCCCTGTAGCAGCAAACCTGCATTCACAGTTCTACGCACAATAAACCCAATTTGATTCTTATAAAAAATTAATAAAGTCACTAATAATAATAATACTGATAATAATTAATATCTCAATAATTTATGAAAATATATTGGTGAGACTTAGTAAGTGGTTTCATAAAATGGTAACAAACTACATATATAATACATTGTAAATCCGCTGAGTACGCATGTTTGGAGCAACGGGGGTTTGTTATTTACCAGGGTTTTAACTGATGGAATTATTATTTTAAACCAGTGACAATTAAATTTTACGATACATATTTGTTACAGGACACCTGTCACACGCAGCTACAACGAGGATAAATCATTTAACCCCAGTGTTATGGTTGATCCACAGTGGCGTAACCTGTAATTGGATGTTGACCATTTCAAACTCTCGTTATTCTATTTTGCGTCACTACACCTAGTCATATCGATTAGATTTATACACTTTTAGTCCCCATATCCCCTGTCTCTAAAACTGAAATGGAATTTTTAGGCGCTAGATTTCTCTCAGGCGATGGCAGTTTACCAATTATTTACATTTAAAGTGTGTTTTCATACTAGCTGTTATCCGCAGGCTTCGCCCCAAAAATCATATATATAAGTATATATATATATACTGTATTTATGAGAAAACTGTGCTTTGCTATACTTCAAAATCTTTATGATGACGAATTATTAATTAAATTAGGTAGTAAATTTTGTTTTTATTGTACACTGAATTTAATTATAAGTGTTTTAATAACATATACAGGGTGTCTCACGTAAGGTGTCTCAAACCAATTGCAGACGAACCACTTGACCTAGAAGTATGAAATAAAACTAGGAGTACGCTCTAATGTCGCGTAAGAGGACGAAGCGAAGAGTTAAATTACTACCTTTTTAGCGAATTTCCCCTATAGGGAAAGACCGTAGGTCTCATGGAAAGACTTAAGCCCGAGACCATGATAACTTTTTGTTATGAGGTTCCCAAATGTCAAAAACACTATTCGTTCAAATTTACATATATATAGTGTGTGTCCGTTAACACGATAACTTGAGTAAAAAACATCCGATTTCGATGAAATTTGGCTCAAATGTGGAAAGTGACATTCATGAGTAAGTTCGAAAACCAGAAAAATCGGACCATGGGAAGGGGAATTTAAATTTTCCAGAAATCAGTTTTTTGCACTTTTCACCCTACAATTTTTAAAACACTCAATTTTGGATTTTGAGCACTTTATAGAGCTTAAAAAATATAGTATTTTAAATTATTAACCTAGGTTAAGTGGTAGCGGAGAAAATCCAAAAAACCTGCTCATAAAATCTCCCATGTTAATCTTATGGGAAAAAGGGTTTTGGCTTTTCCTCAGTTCATTTTAATGTAAACTTCACATTTGCTTTTACCAATCAATCCAGCTCTACAAAATAATCATTTTGGTGTTTAAATTGTGATTCTACGTCCAACTGTTGCAGAGATATTCAAAGTACTAAACATAGTACGTTGTCCAATGTTATCCTTATGGAGAATAAATTAAATTTGATATCTCGATTATTTATGAATGTATATTGATGAAACTTGGTATGCGGCTTCACGTAGTACTGGTATGTTGATATTTGCACAAACAATTGATTTTTTGTTGATTATGCCAGTAGCAGCAAACCTGCATACTCAGCCCTAATGTTATTCTTATGGAGAATAAGTAAATTTTTACATCTCCCTGAATTATGAACATAAATGAATCAATCTTAGTATGTAGCTTCACCCGGTTGAGTTATATTGATAATTGCATAAAAACACATATTTTGTGTTCATTGTTGCAGCAAACCTGCATACTCAGCCCTAATGTTATTCTTATAGAGAATAAATAAAATGCTATATATCACTTATTTATTTATGTATTTTTATGAAACTTGGTAAGTGGCTTTATGTGGTAGTGAGAAACATATGCATGCATTGGAAATTCTCTGAGTACACAGGTTTGCTGCGACGGGGATATTTTAAAGTTAAATTTTTAAGACACTTATTGGCAGTTTAAATATTGTCTTGCATGATACTAAAATATTGCCAACATTATTTTTTATTTAATACCATTGTCTTTAGTACAAGTTGTACTTTGCAGGGTCTTTACTCCAGCTTTCACGGGTCCCTGGGCAGGCCTGGTGGTGTGGGCCGTGTGGGCCCTTGTTGCCGGCCGGATTCAAGTTCACATCAGTGTCCTAAATAAGACACCGGCTGCCCGGGCCCCGGGGCTTAGTTGCCCCCCCACAGGAGTATAGCCCTGGCAGTTTGTACTGGCAATTAAGAAACCCACATCAGTTTTTGACATTAGTGGGGTCATAGTTATCTCTGTAGTATTGCCCATTAGCGTGCATTTTATTAAAAGTGGCATATTTAAAAATTACAAATATTGTTTTATTGTACTGTAATACATTTCAAATTAGGAGTTTTGACTAAACAATTTTAAACTAACATTTTATAAAACTATGAAATACCCTAGCATATATCTTTATAAATATTACATAAATCAAATATCCCAAAAAAGGAAAACTGATATGCGTGTTTCAAAGAAGGAACGAACCAAAACGTTTATCAAGTTTCTGAATTGTGATTTTAAAAGAACATGTGACGAAGATAAAAATGTAATAACAACCACTGCATCAACAATTTAATTTTTAAATAATAATTTTGTTCTTCCAGAACTATAATTTTACCAATATTTACTGAACAGTACGAATTGGACGCATGAGAAGGCCTATCTAGTGAAAAACAGTACATACAATATTTTTTTATTATTTCTCAATGGTGCTTTTGTCGGTATAGGCCATAAATCCCACACTTCATCGGATCCAATAACTGGATGAGCTATCATTTTTGAGATTGCACCATCTTATATGAGCACATTAAAATAACTAAAAATAGGCGTCCATATCAATTTACAAACTGCAAATGGAAGATTTAGTTAAAATGTTTAATATAATAGCGAATGCAGTTGCTGGAATTTGAGCAGTAATTTTTGTTTTGGGATTAACCAGCTCAAATTCAGTTACTGCAGTTTCTGTTGTGATGGTTGCAGAGGTTAGCTTAAAACAGCTGATCTTGCTTCTGTACTGTTTTGTTACTCATCAACAGCTGTCAATTGCTCAATTGAATTAATTTCTATCCTTCAATAAGATTAACATTGGAACTTTAAAATTCCAGGGGACAAAGCCCTGAGTGGATGTTTTTTTTTCTTCAAAACCCCAAAAGGCATATGTAGACGCCAAGGTTTACCAAATAACACATAAACAATCACTCAAGGCCTAATAGTTTCGCCAGTAGCCTGCTCACAAAAATAGCCTTATTTTTACTTTCTCCCCCATGTACATAATAATATGGAGAAAGTATTTTTTTTCCAACATTTTTGAATTTTATCAGTGGAAATATTTATTTTAGTGGTCCCTGATTATAAAAATATTGGTTTTCGAATTGAAATCTGTGTGTGTGTGTGTGGGGGGGGAGTGTGTGTATGTCTGAATGTGTACAAAACTGGATCCCCCACCCGTGGTCGGATTTTTATTAAATTTGGGATCTAGGTCAAAATTGGTCCCAAATAATCATCAGGTTAAACTATGTTATTAGATTCCACAATATCTCTAGGGTGTTTTAATTTGTAAGAGTAATTATCTCCCCAAAAACCTCAAAAAATATGAAAAATCTAAAATTGTGATTTGTAGAGCTTTAGGTTTCCAAAAAAATGATACCACCCACGTTTCTGGGAAAATGTAGGTTCAGAAATTACAGGACAATGGTTCCAGAATTAAGTCTTTTGAATTTTCATAAAAACCTTGAATATTAAATAAAATTTACTTATCACCATTAAAAAAAGCTCAACAAACTAAAAAATTTAGCATTTTGAATTATTATTCTACTATTACTGGTTGCAGAGAAAATTTAAATTTTTACTTAGAGGTAAATGCAGTACATTGTCCAATGTTATTCTTATGGATGGTACAAACATTACCATTTCTCTCTTATTTACTGATCAATTTCATTAAAACTTTGTAAGTAGATAAAGTTAGTGTTCAAAGTAGGCTGCCCCTTAACCTGGTGTGTGGTGAGGGGGAATTTTCCCCCTTAAAATATCGGTGGGTTGCAAAGGATTCTGTAGTGCTTCCAAAAAAGGGATTTGGTTAAATATGTTGTTAAGCAATTTTGTAGAAGATTTTCTGTATACACTCTACCGTACTTTATATTTTATAGTTAGTAAATAAGAAATAATTTATTCATTTAAATATGGCTAAAAGGAAATGGAAAGTGTCAGTTTCCTGATACAGCGTAATGTAAGATGATGATGATGATTATAAAAAATGTGTTGCCAATAAAGGCTAACCAACAAAAAAAAAATCATAATAACAAATTATGACATTTATTTAATAGTGACAACAATATACCGGTATGTAGGTTACAGATTATAAAAAAACAATGATATCCCTCCGAGATTATGTGACAAATGGGGACTTCCAAACATATGTGATTGCTGCTGCTGCTGCAGAACCCCTCTTGGAAGGTTAAAAATACTTAAAATAATGTGCACTGAATTACATTTTATAAATTAAGGTAATGGAAAAAGTCAAAAATGTGTATCAATGCTTAATACAGATAAGGCATTAAAATAAACTGTTATATTTGATTTAATTACAGAAATACTGATGATGTAGAGTCGGTTTGTAAAACGATTAACAAGCAATTCTGAAACTATTATTCCCTTCGATATATTTAAACAAAGTAACTACATTTTGATTTGCCAATGAATAACTAATATAAATTAATCAAGAGGTTAAATTACCTTTTACTGTCAAGTGATCCGTTTAGAAAAATACGAGTTTTCCTGAGGTAGTGGTTATCACCAAACGATTTTTTAGACCCAAAAGCTCCTAATCTCAATCTTTCAGCAAAATCCTTTTGTTGGATCTCGAGATAAATTTTGCAAAAAAACAATCAGACATAGCTCATATTAGAGTATAGGATTTATTTAACCTCTTGATTAAAGTAACTCCTGCAGTTGGGGTTGTATATTGCTAATCCATACAATATAAGCAACCATCGATAATGTATATTGAATAAATGGTAGTTAAAATAAAAACGAGTTCGCACGCAGCACGCTGACATGAGGGAAGTGAATTTCCATATAAAAACTTTTAAAAATCAAAATCTGTGTAAAAACATACATGTATTCCAATTTTTATTGGGATCTGAAAACATTGATTTTTTGGCTGTTCTGATGCTCCTGGTTTCATTTACCTGCAAAGCTGGGAATACAATTTTGCGCATTATAAAGTTAGGAGAAGGTCCAGGCCCAGACAGGCTTGAAAGTAGGCGTGAGTTGCTGGGGATGATAAAAGTACTCTTAACAAAGGAATAACAGGCTTTTCTAGTGTAAAACCCCCATAAGACAACGTACTGTGTTTAGTCGAAACACATTTTATTTAATAACTCGGTAAATATTTATGCTAGAATGACGAGAGAGGGCTTAAAACTTTTGCCTCACTAATTACCATCTTTTTACATGCATTAATTTTGCATCCGGGGCTTTTCTGACCCTTTTTGGGCCCAAAAACTCAAAATTTGAAAGATTAATCCCAAAAAAGGGGTTTAGAGTTTTCCGATTGTTTTACCCAACAAACTTGTCTAACTGATTACAGAAAGGAACTTCCCTACCAAATTTGAAGTAAATCGGACAAAAAATGCGACCGCTAGAGTGCAAACATATATATATATATATATATATATATATATATATAAAATTTTGAACGACCCCCCAAAATGTGTTCAGGGGGTCACGTTAGGAACTTCTATGGTGGTCCTGGGCTTAAGTTTCACCGTGTGGGTCATGCTAATAGTTCACTTTCCAAAGGAAATTCACTAATAAATATTCTGAACAAAGTCTCATAAGACATTAGCACCACAGAGCTTTGTTCAGTTCATTAAATTTCAACTTTGGAGAACAGTGTGTCTACTAAAATGAACTGAAAAACTCCCTGACTTCTACCGGGTCTGAGACTTTTTGTAAGACCAAAAAGTAATCAGCAAAACTAAGTTGAACTAAAATAAAATTCACTAATAATTGATGGTGGTAAGATAATTATTTTGTTACCAGCTGGCCCGACAGATGTTGTCCTGTTGTAATGTAATTGAATTGGTTTTATGTACAATTACTTAAAGCTACATCAAGATGAGCTCGTTTGCTACGCTCACTCACATATCGAAAAAAAGAGTTTGAGTTGCCATTGAAGTAGTTTTATTTATTTCCATAATGAACATATGTTTATGCCTTTCAAGTATGTTTAAATATAAATATTGTTAACAGCTGTTGGGCGTAACTAACTGAACTTTGATCAAATCAATGGGAACTTTGAAGGCCAGTGGGACAGAGCCCTTAGGTCGGATTAAAAAGTGTCTTTTATAAGAACCTTGTCCTGATATTAACGAACACAACAACACAAATTATTCAATTTGGTGCACTCATTCTCAAGTTATGGAATGACAAAGGGAAATAGGAATTCATTTTTATATATTAAGAGAGTAATAGAGAATAACATCTCTGACTTTATGATTAATTAGGTCCTATATTTCAATAATTAGGGCCTATATGCCGACCTTTACAAACCTTACTTTCTCTGAACTCTAGCTCTGGTTTGGTTGTAGGGACCCAACAAACTTAATGTCTGATTTTTTCCAAATATTGGATTGTTAGGCGGTGTCCTAGGTGGGCAACGCAGTGTGAGCGAAATAAACGACGCAAATGAAAAGCGATTTGACCAAGCGACTGTTGTGTCCTACGTGCACGCGAGCGATCTAGCGATTGAGGCGGAAAGGTAGCCAGTCACCCAAATGTTGCTCTACCGTAGTTATGTTGTATGAAAATTCTTACTTAAAGTGTTTGCGTGCTCAAGAAATGATTAGGAACCCGACTCAGAATATTTATTTTGATAGGACCCATTCCGGAGAATATCATCACCTATTTCTCAAACTGAAAACCTGTAAAAATGGACCTGAGTTGTTTCATTAATATACTGGAATGCTACCAAGCACATTTTTAGTGATTTTACTTTGGAAAAGTGAACTATTAACATGACTCGCACGGTGAAACTTAAGCCCGGGACCACCATAGCAGTTCCTAACGTGACTCCCTGAACATGTTTTGGAGGTCGTTCAAAATAATAGGGAGCGCAGAATTGGAACAGTCAGGAACTCCCGCAGCGCCGTCCTCGAGCAGTAAAAATGTTTGGCGGGGAATTGGCGCTGTCCCCCACCCCGAAGCCGCGAGTGCGAGTACTACACCAGGGAGCCACGCCCTCGTCCCCACTTCATACATAACAACAGCAATTCTGCCAACTGACATAAACATCAGAATTGTCCTATAATCCTAAAATACTAAAATTTCGAACTATGAATCCTGTCATTTCCAGAATCTCATTTTGTTAACACGCTAAGGCGATTTTTGTCTTTATCTATATAAATAAATAAAATAAATGTTGTTTCTACTTTTAGCAGTGAAATGTTGTATGCAGCGGAGATATTTAAATATGTGTTAAAATTTGTTTATCTGTCTGTCTGTTTTGCGTTCTGTGTTTCACAAAAAAGACTGTACAGAATTAAATAAAACATTTTTGTGTGGAGGAGGATACGTTTAGGCTAAAAACTTAAACAGCGCACTGCGGCGGTTAGGTTTGGTTACTATAACTGTCGTTCACAAGACGATTGTTTCTGGGGATCCCATAATTTTACGCTGGTGCTGGATACTGGAAGTTGGCAGAACTGCTGTTGTTATGTATGGGGTGGGGACGAGGGCGTGGCTCCCTGGTGTAGTACTCGCGGATGTGGAGTGGGGGGACAGCGCCAGTTCTCCGCCAAACATTTTTACTGCGCAAGGACGGCGCTGCGGAAGGTCCTGACTAATCTATTTCTATCGACTGAAATTATATATACCGGTATATGTGTTTGCACTCAAGTGGTCACATTTTTTGTCCGATTTACTTAAAATTTGGTAGGGACATTCCTTGATGTAAATCAGTCGGACAAGGTTGTTGGGCAAAACAATCGTAATATTCTAATCCTCTTATTGGGATTTTTAATTTTGGGTTTTTGTGCCCAAAAAGGTTCAGAAAAGCCCTAAGGTGAAATTAATAAGGGGAATTAATGCGTAATAAGTTATAGGAATTAAAAAGGCGGAAACTTTAAGCCCTCTCTCATTATTCTAGCACCAATAATGAGTTATTCAAGAAAATTAACACTGAGCAAACACAGTACGTGATCTTATGGAGATTTTATATTGGAAATGCTGTTTTTCAAAGTTTTTAATGCGGAAATTCACTTCCCTAACGTCAGCGTGATGCATGCAAACTCGTCTTATATTGCAGATGCCATAAGAAGTGAAATTAAACCAAAAGAGACAAATTTCTAAAAGCCAAAATTCGATACACAACTACAAACTGCACTGCTTCAGGCAACACGACCGGAGCGATCAAAAACAAAAAGTTTGATCTCTTTGCGTCGCGTGGAGATCGCTTCGGTCGCTCGCTCCACCATGTAGGACATTCCCACCAGAAAACCCAGTTTGTAATTTTCGCATTGCTCGCCTAGTAGGACACCGTAGAGGCTTAATTTATCCATCGCAGGTCCTGTCGGACCTGCTATAGATAAATGACTTTTTATCAAAAAAATTAGGTGGAATAATGTTGGTAATTATTCCACCAAATATAAATAGTTGCCACTGGTCCGCATTTTGTATTTTTTGTTCTGTGAATGTATTGTTATTGTATAAAGCTTAAAAAAGTAAAACTGTCTGTATTTGGCATTTTTTTAACTATCAGGATTTTCCCAAATCGCTTTTGGATAAATGTTTGACAGATTTTGTGTAGAAGGTACCTTAGAAAAAATATGACTTGCATACGCTGTTACTACTGTAGTAACAAATGAAATAGTAATGCTCTTCACACTGGCAATGTGTGATGGATGAAAATCTCACCTGATAATTTTACAACATAAGCTGGAATAACATGAGAGGAGGCAAACTACCCATACACAGACTCAAATTCGAATTTGCTTTCCTAAAGGAAAAACCCTGACGTCACAGACATAACCGAGAGAATGTCTTCGATTGTATTACATGTACTATTATTATTACAAATTTGGTGTGCAGTACGGTTTTATCACGATATGGCAATATAATACATATCTCTGACATTTTTTACGCACTGTATCATTTGAATTCAATTACCACCACTTTACCGTTGACCCGTCCACTGCGCATCCACAGGTTGATCCGGTCATCCACAGGTCCACAGCGGCGATTGATCCTGGGTCGGTTAAGAGAGGGTCTACTGTATTGTATTAAAATAAACACATAGGCCTAATAAAAAGGAAATCAAAATTTGTTTGGACATGGTGGAATTGGCAAGGGAACTCGCAATGTAATGCATGAAAAACAGGTTTGTCCCCTTACTGTTTGACATCATAACAGCAAATTAGACAAATCCGGCCATAAAACCGATACCTAACATTACATTGTTAACTGTAATGTGTGCATCATTAGCTTACTTCATTACTCGTGTCTACATTTTTCGGAGAATTCAATTTGTCTTATATTTCAATCTTGTAATGCTCCCTCATCAATGAAGATAGTCGGAGATATGCCTAAACAAGTGATTCTTAAGGTTGCTGGTGTGGTGTCACTCCATGAGAAGGGCTTTGCATGATTGAGTCACAAATCATTGAGTTTATTAAACATTTGTTTTATACAATATTGACCCATGAATGCGATATGATCAGCGTTGATTGCGATGCAATAGTATGATTGCAATACGGCGATGCTATTAATCTTGAATTGGAATTTCATTTTCTCTTGCTTTTAAGCAACTTGAAAGGCCCCAAATTCAAAGCTCAGCTATAACCTAGGGGTACAGTTTCATAAGCGGCCACCAACTAATCGGACGCTATATATCGATCTTAAACATTTTATATATCAAATCTCATTTTAAATTGATCTTTAACCTAAATAACACAAACACCCAAACATATGAGTCCTCATGGTGTATGTTGGAACGGTCACTGAAAACTGGGATTAAGAGCGATGATGTCAGTTACACATACATTTTAACGAAACATTTAACAAGTAACAAGCAAACGAAAACTAAAATTTAAAAATGCAACAAATAATAAAGAAACGTATAAGTCAACCAAGCAAAAACTTAGGTATATTTGCTTAGGCCTAACTTAAATTAGTTTAAAACCACAGGCCACTGTGGTTTAAAACATTAAATTATGTTTATTCCATTTATCCATGAAAGCAGCCCATAAAGTTTACCCTGGTAAAGATAACTTAAGTTTTTAGCTGTGTTTTACACAATAGGGGAAAGCTGAGTTCAATTCGAGTAAGAAATTTGAATCAGAATAAAAATATGTCTTGTGGTTTAGCAGATACAGAGTATTCCGTAAATGTTAATATTTTTCGAAAAATTGCCGCTATTTTGAAACGGATAGAGATAAGTGAGTTCTGTTTTCACCAAAATGTTTGTATTTCAAAGGGTTTTAAAATGGTGTGTAACATGACATATGTTTACATTTGAGAATTCCGAGACTCGAACTAGTGACCCTCAGTTTTTGGTACACCCTAAATTTTAAACGAGTTTATTAATATTATATTATATATTATTATGTTTATTATTTTTACGTTACTCCTTGGGGTTGATTTAGTTGGAAATAATTTTATTTCATCCTGCTAGGTCAAGTGGTTCGTCTGCAATCGGTTTGAGACCCCTTACGTGAGACACCCTGTATAATTGCTTTAATGTGGTTAACTACAAATACAGTACACAGTATACAGCATGAAAACTGTTTGGATTTCTCCTTGGCCGTCGCCTGTAAATATTGTAGCTTCGATGACATGTATATGTAGGGTCTTTACTGGTAACCTTGTACCATTGCAAGGCTTAGGAGGGTTCATACTGCGGAGGAGCATAGTAGGGGCACCCACCTCAAAAAGACATGATGTGGTAGTCCAGGCGGTTTCAGAGTGTGTAGGAATTCCACTGGACAGTGAACAGCATCCTCTGTCTCAACAGCTGAGTCTACCTTCTCATATCTGGTCTTTTTTTTTGGTAGCTGTTCCAACAGTGAAAGGTTAATGCTATTTGCAGAGATATATGTAGGAGTGAGAATTGCCCTCTCCTGCAACCATGATGCTATAGCGCTCATTATCTTTTATGCCGGGATAGGTGTTGTCAAGGAGGGACTTTAAATCATGAACTAAATGACAGAGGCTTTGAGGAATTGTAAATTTTCCATCACTATCCTCGGACAGATTGCCGTCTCCTATCTGTAAAATTAGTGTATAAGACTCCTCACTTTTTGAATAATTTTTAAAATAAACTCTCGTGTTAACGTTCAAGGAGAGAAATTTTACTTTTGGTCAGAAATTTAACACGCTTCCACTTAATCAGCGCGGGATCCACGCGGTATTACAGGCAGGGTCTGCCTAAAGTCTCCAGCCAGGAATTTCTGATGTCCTGGAGTGTCCTGTGCAGAGCTTCTATACCTCCTTTATGGACAATGGTGCACTCATCCCAAACTATTATTGAGTTTCTCTGAGTGCCTGGGCTAGGCTGCTTTGTTTTGGAATATTGGACATTGGTGACTCAGAGTGGTTCACATTGAGGGGTATCTTGGAAGCAGAGTGAGCGGTTTTCCCGCCGTCAAGCAACGTTGCAGCTATGCCAGAGGAAGCAACTGCAATAGAAATGTTGTGTTTTTTTATAACTTTGGCCAACAGTAAATTTATCAAAGTTGTTTTTCCTGTTCCTCCAGGAAAAAGAGTTGCCCTAATTCTGCATTAAAGCTTTTTGTGATTACTTTATAAACATTATTTTGATATTCGTTTATCTTTACAGCATTCGCAGCAACGTCTTCAGATAGCGACGCAGCAAGCTGCCTTGAAGGTTGGATGAACTGTTCCACTTACAGTCTTGATATTTTCAAATGACTTGGGTCCTCTGACCTCGTGTCGTAAAAGTCGGAGGAAGTAGCACTCGGAATTGTTAGTATATTTTGTATATCCTACCTAAAACGTGGTATTTTTTCATTCCAACGTGGCCCGGCACGGGTGCTCCTTCCATCTTTCTTACAAACGTGTTTAGTTTCCATACATTGTTTGCTTGAACTTCTCAGTAAAGAAGACCTTTAGCGAAATCATCATGCTGGCATCATTCAATAAAACCTAAAATAGTGGTTTAAGAGGGGTGTTTAGCTCTATCATTGACATTTGATGACGTAAAATATACTCTTTGACCATTTTCAAGATGTACAGAGAGATCTATTAATGGAGGGAAGCGTTTATGGATAGGGGGAAAAAATATTCTCCAAGCTAATTCGGAGCAGCTAATTTAGTGCTCTGATTCAAACCGAGTTACCTGATCAAGTTGCTCAATTTTAGAAAAAAAACTGCCAGATCAACATAATTTACAGGCCTTTATTAACATATTTACACACAAATTTGATGGATTTAACAGAGTTACAGAATGTAACATTAATGTGGGCATTGAATGTATGGGAGAGTACAGGGTTATAAGGGACCACTCTTCTGTTGTCCAAAATCACATTGTTAATTGTGACTGTATGTCACCGTCATTTGAGGCTTGCCTGCGGTACTTTGGGTAACTCATCCCTCGTCTGAGCCTCCTTAAGTATAGGTCGAGGTTATTGCTTTCTACACGACCATTTATCATCAGCAACACAGAAAAAATCAGGCATTTGTAAACCATGCATGGTAATTTCTTGTTAAACTCACCACATGGACGGACCATGAATATTGTGAATTTTACAATATTGTGGAGTTTTGGATCTTCTTCAGGGTCTGGGATCCCAGCGCATATAACCTGATCGATCTGTTCAGGTTTTATTTTGTTCTTCAGCCACAGAATGACATGCACATGGGGTAGTCCTCTCTCTAGCCACTCGATGGTGTACATTAAACATAAGCTGGGCCCAAAAATGCCAAACTTTTTTAGTAAATTTATCATGGCTTTTACCTTTAAGCGAAACACATGACTGATTAGATCATCGTAGTTCTGTGGCTATTGTCCATCAAACAGCCCCTCAGTAATTTCATCCGACTTAGGTTTGCATGTGAACGTGATAAATAGACCCGCCCTTCCATAGTGTCACACGTAGCTCATGGCAACTTGTGTCCACTCGTGCATGTACCGCAACCCACCGGTGAACGTTGAAGGCAAGATCACTGCTCGTCGGAGGTCTTCTGGATTAGTGTCAACTTTGCAGACGGCATCTTTCAAGTGAATGTAATTTTCAGCCCGAAGGTTCTTCTGATTATTTATCATGAAGTTCAATCTCTTTGTCAGTTTTGGCGTACATTTCAACCATGATTTAGTAAGCCGCGGAAATAAAGGAAATAATTTAACTCCTCACTGAGGACCATTAAACGGAAGGAGTAAAAGCTCGCAGCGGAAACAGGTCCCGGAAAAGGGCTCTTCGTAAATGGATAAAATTGAGGAGTGGAGATTGAGTAGCCATCTTCACCATAGCAGAACAACAGAGGATACTGCAGACCTATGCGTTTCGCTTATACCCTGAAGCCTATCGTCTCTGCCATTTAGTACAATGTCTCTTTTTTCAAAGTCTTGGCCGACAATCGCTACACCAACTTCTCCTACTGTTGGTTCATTTTACTTGCCCCTGTGTGCATTAGTATGGTTTTTCAAGCGTAAATGACTACCTGAAATTGCCTACTGTCTTTTGAAATATTTTCTATTGCACACTTGGAATCCATAACATAATGATTACAGCTATTAAACATATTTTGTAACATTTGTACCGAAGCTGGTTTGTACCTAGGACTTTGTCACAGCTTGCATTAGTTTTCTTGCTGTCATTGCCAATAAAGTACAGCTGTTAAAACTGATGATCATCATTGGATGAAGGGAGTAAACTACCAATTAAATTATATACTTTCCCTTGTACCTTTATTGTAGGCATGAAGCCGCTCTCAACAATTTTTTTACTCCAAATGATATCATCTGAAAAGCACTGTTGTTTCTTAATGGCATTGCTTAAAAAGTGCTCGCTTTTCGGATGGTCACCGAGGTTGAGGCGATGTAGAAGTTTAGACAGCTTTTCGAGATGGTTATCGTGAACTTTCTTAGTGCTGCAACACCATCCCTTTGATTCACCTTTCCATTTTAAAGCATTGCAATAATTATATAAAATGTTCATTGGTCCAATCTTAATAGTTTTATCTGATTCATAACATATACTAAGGTCATAGTGGTATCCAGAGTTACCGTTTGCAGTTCACTTCTTGTTTTTACGCTGCAGGCGTTTCTCATGAATTGGTCGTATTCTAAAACAGGAGCCCTGTTCACATCCGGATGTTTAATCTATACACTTATTTACCAAGACGACAGCAGACTTTATCATCGAGTTGGGATTAGTATTGGATTTGTGTGCTGCCTCAAGAACATCAAAGTGCCAACTTCTAAGATTGTCAGTGAACAGATGATACACCGATGCTCTCCCTCTGCACTAAAGCTGTGAAGTAAATGACCATTACGGTACACCGTAAAGGTGCAGTTAGTTGTACAGCTCAGATGCAGCAGTCAACTCACATGCTGATTCGTACGTTGTTGGTTTCAGCATCTCACACTGATAGTGTTCAGGAGAGGCGTAATTAACGCCTTTCACACGTTGTGAGTGAAAATTAGTAATTTTATTTAATTAGTCAAACATGATTAACAAATTCTTCTCTTACTGTACAGATTACACTCGAAAAGGTGAGTCTTTTTGTCCATTTAGTGTCACTGTACCCCTGTCAAAATATAAAAACTCCTAAAGAAACCAATCACTGAAATATAGCCGTTTATAAAGTTTGACGTTTGAGTATTTAAAGTAAACTCCTTTCAAGCACTGTATTATACTACACCAATTCTTTTTTTATATGGAGGATTTGTTTCTTCAGTTATGTTCATATTCCTTAGTTAAGTCACAATTATCTTGATGATTAGGTTGCCTTAACAGTAAAAGCAGATTTAGATTTAATTTTACTAATTTTTTTTATTCATACACGGTCAACACCATTCATAATGTTAACATAACAACAATTATTGTACTTAAACAAAATACTAGAGGACAAAATACCAACAAGCAACATTAGTTGTTTAGTTTTAGCCGTCGAGAGAGTGAGCAAAACCCCCCCTTGTTCCCAAGAATTCTTAATTTTGTTTCAACCTTCTGTATTTTCTTATCAGCTGTTCTTATTTATTTCCTTAATCTCTCATATGTTTTTATTATCACCTGACTGTTTATATTTCTATTCTATTATTTTTAGTTCCCAAAACCCAATGAAAGTAATTTAGCTTCTTTTGGAGGCACAAGTATTTTTTTTTGCAGACGTAAATTCAGTGAAAAGTGATGTTGGACATAGAAGTGACGGTTAATTGACATTATGGAAGGTGAAAGTAACTACCCACCCACACCTACGGACTCAGTTACAACTGGTGAGTTGGGGATAACAGTGTACATTATGAACTAGTAAGAGAATAGTATGGAATGATACTGGCTTAATGAACATTGAAGGGTGAAGTCATTTGTATGCTTTTTTTAGCTTGTGCCTGTCAATTCTCCTTTTCTTGTAAATAAATGTTCGTTTTTTCTTAACTTGCCATCCTTCCTTTCCTTCATTTTTGGGTGTTTTCACCCTGGTCCTCCGATTTATATTTGTTTAATATTTCATTCCCTTTATCCCATAATATGTTTGGTCCCCGACGGGCCGCATAGAACTCACGCTATGGATAAACTAACTTCAGTCCCTTCAATCCTTTCTTTTACCCTCAACCTATTTCCGTCAATGAATGGAACTTCTATCCTTCAATTCTTCTTTCCACTTCTTGTCCCTGCCACTCTCTCGATCGGTGTGGACTCTTACACTGTTACAACATCAGAAAAGTTATGATGTTTATGATGTTCAATGCCAAGTGTTTGTGCATTCCTACAAACTTAGTAATAAGTTGTGAACCTTGGGATGTTCACAAATAATCAATAAGTGATTCTGAAAAACTATTCTACTTTTTTTACTATAATATTTTATTCTATTTTGTGTTTCTCTACCCCTGATAATGGTACCGCTTCGTTCAACCGCTCTTAAAGCAGATACTTACAAGCGTACGACTTTGATAATTAAAAACCGCTTTAACAGTATTAAAACCGCTGTCGACGCTTTACAATCTCAAACTGAACCGTTGACTGTTGTTCAACATAAGAAACTTGCCGCTTATTTGTTAGAAATTGAGTCTCAAAGATCCGATTTTAAGACGCTCATCAATCGCGCTTTAACGCTTGACGACAAAGAACTATCACATGAAACCATCATGCAAGATCAAGACGAAATTTTTGACTTGCATGTTGATATTTCGAGTCTAATTGAAGCGCTCACTAGCTCAAACAACCCGCCTATCAATTCTGAAATCCGCAGTGACAGTTGTGTTACGAATTCAGGATCGCAATTACGACTGCCTAAATTAGACTTACCTAAATTTAACGGGGAACTTGCCGCTTGGACGTCGTTCATAAACTTGTTTGAAACGACAATACATAATAATGTTAACATCTCGGAAGTAATGAAATTCCAGTACTTGTTGAGCGTGCTCCAAGGCGAACCTTTTAACCTTGTAAAAAGTCTTACTTTAACCGCAGAAAACTACGCCATAGCTTACAAGCTCCTTCATGACCGCTATCACAACACTCGTAGACTGCAATCATTGCACCTAAACCAACTTTTGGACTTACCCGCTATATCCGCCACTCACATTCCTTCATTAAGGCAGTTTGTAAATACTTTCACTGAAAACTCGCAAGCTTTAACCGCTCTTAATTGTCCTGTCCATGATCCTAACCCGCTACTCGCAGCTGTTTTGCTACGAAAAATGGACATGGAACTCCGCAAACGTCTTGAGAAATTTCGCCCTGATGAAAATTCCTCGAAACATACCTTACCTTTAGTGAATGAGATTATAGACTTTTTGACTACGGAATGTAATCATAATGAAGATGCCACTTTGCATTCGATATCCCGCTCTATTGAATCAAATCAATCATTGTCTCGTAACCGAGACCAGGTTCCTCATAAAGTGATCCCTTCTCGCAAAACCGCTTCTGTAATGGTCACTGAATCATCATATGTACCTACTTCATGTTTCGTTTGCAATCAAACTTCTCACAAAGTGTATATTTGTCCAGTATTCAAGAACAAGACTCCTCATGAAAGATATCAATTGGTCAAGTCCCAACGACATTGTATTTCTTGTCTGGGATCCCATAGTGTCAAACAATGTAAGTCACAGTCCACGTGTCGAATATGTCATCAGAAACACCATACACTTCTTCACTTTAATAGTGATTCATGTATTACCGCGACTCAGACAAAGTCCTTCAACAACTCTGTAGTTGCCAAACCTGGAACTACACATAATCGAGAATCTTCATCGGAAAAGGACGTTTCTGCCACTTTAACTTCCCATAGAATTTCTTCGGATTCTGATTCTAAGGTTACAGTTTTACTGGGAACGCTATTATTACAACTAAGAACTCCAGACGGAAATATACACATATTTCGAGCACTCCTTGACTCTGGGAGTATGTGTGACCTTATTTCTGAGCGGGCAGCTAATATTCTCAATATTCGTCGACAGAAATCTGATATCCAGCTTGCCGGTATAAGTCAAAATGTCACCCGCAACAAAGGCCAAATCCATGTTGATGTAGCTACTTCATCTGGTGAGCTGATAGCTAAACATCATTCATTCCTAATCCTAGACAAACTGACTGTGGATTTACCTCGAGTTCCAATCGCTCCTCCAGTTTTGAAACATACTCAGTCATACAATTTAGCTGATCCAAACTTCCACGTCCCTGGTCGTATTGACGTAGTCCTTGGGGGATCCATTTTCCCGCATGTGTTCACTAATGAACAACACTCCCTGGGTCCACGCATGCCAGTCATACTTGGCACACGTTTCGGACATGTAGTAATGGGTACTGCTCCATGTTTGTCCACTGTTTCTAACTCAAATCACTCATCATTTTCCTTGAATGTTTGTCTACATGCCGCTTCTGATGCAGATTTGCATGAATCTATTCAACGGTTTTGGAAACAAGAAGAACCACCCATTCATTCTATTAAATCATTCGAAGATAATCTATGTGATGATCACTTTGCCACAACGCACTCACGAGATAAGGACGGACGTTATGTTGTCTGTTTACCGTTTAAAGAAGATCACCCTGTCCTTGGTAGTTCTAAACAAGCAGCGGAAACTCGACTCGCGGCCATGGAGCGTAAATTTATCGCTAACCCTAGATTTTCACAATTGTATCATGATTTCATGGGTGAATACCTAAGTCTCGGCCATATGTCTGGTTGCGCTAATGATTTACAAAATAAACCGCATTATTTTCTCCCTCATCATGGAGTGTTGAAAGAAAGTAGTAGCACTACAAAACTCCGAACTGTATTTGACGCTAGTTGCAAAAGCAGCTCAGGCGTGTCTCTTAACGACACCCTTCTTACTGGACGCAAGTTGCAAATCAACATTTGTGATTTACTTATGCACTTTCGACGACATAATATTGTCTTTTGTTGTGACATCCGCCAAATGTATCGTCAGATTTTGATCAATCCTAATGACCGCAATTTCCAATTGATAGTATGGCGAGACTCTCCTGAATCTCTTCTCACCACCTATCAACTTAATACTGTCACGTACGGTATGAATAGTTCTCCCTACCTCGCCATTAAGACATTACACCAACTTGCTGAAGATGAAGTTAACAACTATCCACAAGCAGCTTATGCTATTAAACATCACACATATGTCGATGACATTATCACGGGCGCTGCTAATGAAACTGATGCATTACAACTCCAAACCCAGCTTATTTCCTTGCTTGAGCGCGGAGGCTTTGAATTGCGCAAATGGGTTTCAAATTCTCCACTATTACTTAAGAACGTTCCTGATTCCCATTTGGAAACTCCAACCTTCTTACAAGAATCTCAAACTCCCCAATTCACTGTGCTTGGTCTTCAATGGTCTCCTACCACTGACTCATTCTCATACAACTTTCAATTGTCTTCAGAACAGCATCCTACTAAGAGACAAGTTTTAAGCACTATAGCCAAAATTTATGATCCATGTGGTTTCCTCACTCCTTTCATAATGCTAATGAAATGTTTCATGCAACTGTTATGGACGAAAGGCCTCTCTTGGGATGAACGTCTACCACCAGATTTAGCCTCTCAGTGGAAATTTATTACTGACAATCTAACTGACTTGAAAAGCATTTCTATTCCCCGATCACTGAATCTAACGTCATCCTGCGTGATGGAATTCATGGCTTCTGTGACGCCTCGGAATCTGGATACGCTGCCATAGTGTATTTTCGGTGTGAACTTGCTGATCGCAGTATTAAGATTAATCCCATAATAGCGAAAAGCCGTGTTGCTCTTTTAAAGCGTGTATCTATACCCCGGCTTGAACTATGCGCAGCTCACTTATTAGCGCAACTTGTTTCTCACTGTCGAAATATTTTCGCAAACGAACTGACAAATAACCAAATCTATCTTTGGTGCGATTCCACAATTGTACTCTCATGGTTACGCACTCCATCTTTCAAACTGAAAACATATGTCGCTAACCGAGTCGCTTCCATTCAAGAACTTGTTCCTGTTGAATCTTGGAAACATATTTCTTCTGAACAAAACCCCGCTGACTGTGCGTCACGAGGTATTCTACCTCCACATCTTATTGACCATCCGTTATGGTGGACAGGTCCAGACTGGCTGTCAAAACCTCCTTGTCAGTTTCCAGAATCAAATTTCACCCCAATCAAACTCGATGCATCCCACGAACTTAAAGATATTCCGCTAACTGTCCTTACCACAAGCCAAGTCTCAGAATGGCCTTTGTTAACGACATTTTCATCTTGGGACACGTTAGTTCGTGTAATGGCTTTGGTAATAAGATTCTGTCACAATTGTCATGCACTTAATCACCGTAATGGTTACATTACCACCGATGAGCTTCGCTATGCTAAAGTTAAGATATTTTCTTTAGTTCAACAAACTTCATTTTCAGAAGAAATTTCTTTACTCAAGAATCATCAAGATTGTACAACACGCATCCAACGTTTGAATCCATTTTTGGATAGTAATGGATTGATTCGTGTCGGCGGACGTTTGAGTAACACCTCACTTTCTTTTGATGCACAACATCCTATTCTACTCCCGAAACGTCATAATGTTGTTGATTTACTGATTGACTATTACCACTTGCGATACTTACACGCCGGACCACAGCTGATTCAATCACTAATCTCCTCGCACGTCTGGATATTATGTGCTCGAAGCCGAATCCGATCACGCATTCACAAATGTATCACCTGTTTTAAGGTTCGACCTACCAACGAGTTTCCCCTCATGGGTGATTTACCTTCTCCACGTGTTACTCCTGCAAAACCATTCTTATCAACCGGGATTGATTACTGCGGACCGTTTACCATAAAAATGTTAAACTTGCGATTTACTAAACAAGTTAAAGTTTACATTTGCATGTTTGTATGTATGGTTACGAAGGCAGTTCACATTGAAGTCGTAACTGATCTCACAACTGATGCCTTTCTCGCTGCTCTGACTCGGTTCATGTCCCGCCGTGGAACGGTCACTGATTTGTACTCTGATTGCGGAACAAATTTTATTGGTGCTGATTCTGCTTTGCGGAAAACTATCCTATCAATACTTACAAACAACGACTCTCAATCTATCATTGAATGCTTTATTGCTACGCATGGAATAAGATTTCATTTCAACCCCCCTGTGTCACCACATCATGGAGGTTTATGGGAAAGGGCCATAAGAAGTGTAAAACATCACTTACGACGTGTCATGGGAAACACGATATTGACCCTTCCGGAATTCACCACCCTTACTACTCGCATCGAAGCAATGCTGAACTCCCGACCACTCACACCTCTTTCAAGTGACCCATCTGATTGGTCAGCCTTGACACCGGGACACTTTTTAATAGGAGGCCCTCTCATCTCATTGGCTGAACCTGATCAGTCACATATACCTCAAAATCGTCTGAAACATTGGCACCTCGTGCAAAAACTTAATCTCCATATATGGCGTCGATGGAGCAGAGAATATCTGCATACGCTTCAGCAGCGTACAAAGTGGATTCGCCGCGGTAAGAATATTGAAGTTGGAGACCTAGTGCTAGTGCACACAGACTCAAGCCCTCTCAACTGGCCACTTGCTCGAATCACAGCTGTCCACCCTGGGAAAGATGGCGTAGTGCGAGTTGTGACGCTTCGGACTGCTTCAGGAACACTCACTCGACCAGCAACTAAAGTGTTTCCGTTACCTCTCACTGAAGAAGAGTCTGTTGAAGCTACCGCGCTTCAAGGCGGGCAGAATGTTTAGTTTTAGCCGTCGAGAGAGTGAGCAAAACCCCCCCTTGTTCCCAAGAATTCTTAATTTTGTTTCAACCTTCTGTATTTTCTTATCAGCTGTTCTTATTTATTTCCTTAATCTCTCATATGTTTTTATTATCACCTGACTGTTTGTTTATATTTCTATTCTATTATTTTTAGTTCCCAAAACCCAATGAAAGTAATTTAGCTTCTTTTGGAGGCACAAGTATTTTTTTTTTGCAGACGTAAATTCAGTGAAAAGTGATGTTGGACATAGAAGTGACGGTTAATTGACATTATGGAAGGTGAAAGTAACTACCCACCCACACCTACGGACTCAGTTACAACTGGTGAATTGGGGATAACAGTGTACATTATGAACTAGTAAGAGAATAGTATGGAATGATACTGGCTTAATGAACATTGAAGGGTGAAGTCATTTGTATGCTTTTTTTAGCTTGTGCCTGTCAATTCTCCTTTTCTTGTAAATAAATGTTCGTTTTTTCTTAACTTGCCATCCTTCCTTTCCTTCATTTTTGGGTGTTTTCACCCTGGTCCTCCGATTTATATTTGTTTAATATTTCATTCCCTTTATCCCATAATATTAGTAAAGTACATTTTCTTTATAATAAGAAAGAACGATACTTGTAATATTTAGGTAATGCGATGATTGTATCAATCTATAATATTATAAAGAAGAGGTGGTTTCTGTCTGTCCATCTGTCTGTACGATGTTCCGGGTGAACGCAAAAACTACTGAATCGACTGGGCTGAAACTTTACACAAAGGTAGATCTTGAACCCATGCAACAAATAGGCCTATTCACTTCCTTAAAATCCCCTCGGTCTACGCCACGTGAAGTCTCAATGTTTACATTTCAGAAGAAAGTAAATATTCAGAAATTATATGCGAACAGCTGAGGACACTTCCATTTGACAGCTTACAGAGCAGAAGCAAGAACAGCTGTTTCAAGCTAACTTACCTGTCTAACCCGTGCGAATCACGGGTACATTCTACTAGTATATAATAAATATACATTAAAAATACTAGGTGTCCCACGAAGGGGTCGCTATTTTTGAATTAATATACCAGACGTATCGAACACGCTACAAAGTTGAAACTCCACAGTTATAATAAATACATATGTAAAAAAATACCACCGGGTCTCATTTGATTCTGATTAATCAGAACATAATGGCGGAACATAAAAATAATGGTGCCTTTTCGTTGAAGTAATTTTATTTGCAAAACCATTTCAAATTAATTCTTTATTTTTTAGAATGTTATTAAGTACTAAATTAAATTAAATAAATTAAAGATACAGGAAAGTGGTAAATCATAAATGAAATTAATTTGATTCATAACCCTTCATTCGAACTGATGTCCATCAATCGCAAAGCACTGATGGCAACGAAACAAAAATGAGTTATAAGCGTTTTTGAAAAATTGCCGAAGTACCAACAACAGTTCCTCTTCAATCAACCTCACTAAATAAGTCGAAATGTTGTGAGAATAAACCTTTTCCTTCAATAAGCCCCATAGGACATTGCAACAGACGTTGAATTAATTTCAGTAACTTTAAACTATTATTAATAATTAGCTCATAGTACGTTATGGACGTGTTTTGTTTGTCAATACAAAATCCAGTTTAATTGTACTGGCCAAAAATTGTTATTGCTACTCATAAATATAAGAATAAGAACTTTAATCAGCGAGAAAATATTTCATGCAAACACATTGGCATGTCAAATCCATGTTAATACATAAACTAAAAGTCTTTCACAGTTCAAACCTTTGTCTTTCCGCAGAGTAGAAAGATTCATTACGGAGAAAATAATTAAGTTTAACTTTACAATCCTTGTCACTAAGTAGTCTATCTATCGGTAGCTTATTATAATATTTAATAGCCATTATCAAAGGACTTTCTATCAGTCTTAGCTAGTTGAACATGAGGCAGATCCAATATTACTACAAAATCTGATGTTGACTATCTAGATCTCTTCTATAATTCGCTTTATTAAAAATTTATTTTAAGGTAAATCAGACATTGTTGAATATATAAAGAAAAAAAATAATATTTTAAAATTTGTTCAAAGTTCTCTACAACTAGAATACTTATTAACTTCTCATAACTCTTTAACAGCTTTCTTTTGCATAATAAATACTTCTTTTGCATGAGAAGATGACCCCTAAGCAATTAAACCATAACATAAATGGCAATGGAAAAGTCCAGAGTATGCCTGTACAATAGCATCCTGTTCTAATTCACCACATAAATGTTTTATTGAAAATATACAAGAACTCCGTTTTCTTTTTACACCAATAAAAGCCAGTTTAGAGTAGGGTCAAAAGTTAGTCCTAAATATTTTGGACACAGATCCTCTTTTAGCATATTAGGATCTTATCTAAGGGCAAATACACCAGTTATTGTCTTATCACTATTTAAAATTAATTTGTTAGCAGTAAGCTAATTCCCTACAAAATGTTGATTTATATTATTGTCCTTTAAGAGTTGATTGCAGTCTGTATTTCTAGTTATTACGGTAATATCATCTGTATGATGAGTTTCAACATAAGGTTAGGCCTGTCTGTGGTTGACTAGAAAGTTTATGAGGATGTCTTCGCAACGTCAAATTGCCAAGTATAAATTGCACCAGTGTAGTTGTTATGCTATCATCCATTCAGCAATGAATTTCTGATGTAATTATTGGTATTATTTAAGCCAATTTACTGTATATCTAGATAATACTAATCCTCTATTTAAAATATCCCACTCTGGAATAAAATCAATTAACTATTATTACCATATAACCTAATACTAAGCTATTACAAAAATGAAAAGATCGAATTCAAATATATATATTTTCTTCACGCTGTAGTGTTCTCCTCCTTTTACTATAGTTTCTTGAAAATATATAAACTTCAGTGGCCGTTTTGGTTATTACAAAATTTATCCATTGTATAAAACGTTTTCTCAATAAGATCAGATTTTAATTTTAATTTAAACACTACAGAAGGCACGTTTATAAATTGGTCAGGCATTTGATTCCATTGTATTAGTTGACGTTTATCAAGTGTTGCTCTATTTATGGGAATTATATTGTATTTTATAATATTTAAATTACAAGTGTTTATATCCAAGGTTTGGAAAATGATAGATTGCTTTTTGACAAAAACTAATGTTTCCAATATAAATTGAACACAATGTTAATAGTTTATTTTATTTAACGATTTTTCTTCTTGCATCTCTTGGTTTCGTGATAAATATAATATGTAGTGCAGTTTAAATATATGATAATTAATTCAATGCAAGTATAAAATACGAAGCATAGTTAGGTGTATTTTGAAGGCGTTGTAGCTTTGGAATAAAAAACAATAATCAACTAGATTTGTCTCGTGGTCAGATGGATTTCTGTAAACATTCCGAATTGTGGGGTGAACATATCCTGCATATACCTGCATATTCCTCGTGCCATTTACTTAATAGAGAAAGTCTTATTTAGGCTCATATTTATAATAACCATGAACGATTCTGGATTTTTCAGCGTTTCCACACAAAGTACCAACCAATTATGCCAGAGGTTGTCTATCACTATTATTATCCATCTCGTTTTATAGTCTCGAATAGAAAATACTGTCAAGAAGTTTTTACGAGTGTGACTCGGTTTATTCACTTACTCGCAAGCTTTTTAGGGTTGCCTCGACCAAACTGGTGCCGCTCCTTTCCTAAGATTTCCCTCTGATTCGAGAGGGGGGATCTTATGCTTTTCTCGGAGGTCCTCTCAGGAAGGTATGGTAAACCTCAGATCAGGCGTTGGCCTAGTGAAGTGTCCTATCTCGGTCAACATCAAGTAAATAGCACAGTAATAGCACAACAAATTTGATTTTTTATAGTATTTTTATTCTGACCTCAAAGCTTGGACCCAAAAGGTTGTGAAGGACCACATATGTGGTGAAGATTGGAATGTTAAAGAATTGCTGACATTTAAAATTGCCATCATTGTACATTTTACACAGATTTCTGTTGATCATAAAAATAAATATAAATTGTTTCATGAATGAAAACCATTAGCATCAACATTTAATAAGACATCGAGAAAAATAACCTATCGACTCGACATTACTACACATAATTATATGAATTGGTTAATGTGAGCATTATAAAGTTCAAAACTCTCAGCAATTCTGGCAATCTGACTCGCGATATTGTTCAATGCATCTGTAACCTTCTCCGTGGGTTGTACCTTCTTTTAGCGAATTTCCCCTATAGGGAAGAAGCTATTACCGTAGGTCTCATGGTAAGACTTAAGCCCGAGACCATTATAACTTTTCGTTTTGAGGTCCCCAGATGCCAAAAACACCATTCGTTCAAATTTATATATATAATAATTATGTAGTATACATGACCCCAACGAAACCGAGGTAAATTTGCACTTTTCTTATAGATCTTGACCTGAAAAACACGATAAAAATAATATTTTTACGCGGAAAGACCGTTTTAATGGTAAAAATAGTAAAACAAATTTGGACGATTCCAATTTCTCCTGTCGACTAGTGGTTTGAGGGGAGGACCGTTCGAATTGCAAGATGGAACTGTCTGCAAGAGACTTCTAAGAACTTGTTAAAAAAGAAAACACATAAAACCGGTAGAGATAATTATAATATGTTCATAAAATAACTATACGTCAGTAAAAAGAAATAAATAACAACTTTTAAGATGAAAACTAAAAATACGAACTGAAATAAACACTATTATCGTCCATTTTGTTATTTTTTCAGCTTCGGAGCAGTAGCAGATTTTTCTACTTGGAGCAGGTTTTCCATCGCGGAGCCTTGACTATAGCTCGACTGCACCTGTATTGTTTGGTATTATGATTAAGACCCTATGGTTGTTGATTAAAATAAACATATGTAATGTTTCGTCTTTGTTGATTATTACCAAAACACGTTTTATGTTAATTTTAACTAAACAGAATGAATCCTGTTTAGTTGTGACCTATCAATGGCGGAACTTTGCGACTATTGTGAAGTAAACTATTTTAAAAGTATTTCTTTCTCTGAAGAACAAATTTTGGAATTTCTTATCAACCACGGAATTGTAAGTAAATTTACTAAGTGCCCGTAGTGTGACAACTGGGTCATTTTGAAGCAAGGAAATTGGCAATTCCGTTGCTTCAATAAAATAACACAGCGGAAGCAGAAGGCTGTAAAGTGCGGTTGGAGGGGATCTTGTCGGGCGGGTTCTTTTTTTGAAAAGTCAAAATTACCAGTAAGCACCCTCTGGAAAATAGTAACTCACTTTCTTTTCTTTGGCCCCCCTCGGCAAGAGTTTTTACAAAGAAACCTAGGGGTGCGCAGTCACACAGTTGTAGACTGGTACAGTTTTATCAGGGAAGTGTATATCGATTACTGTGTCACTAATTCTACACGTTTGGGAGGGCCAGGAGAAGTTGTCGAAATTGACGAAGCAAAATTTGGCAAACGGAAATATAACCGAGGAAGAAGAGTCAAGGGGAATTGGGTTTTAGGGGGCGTTGAACGGGGGTCAAACCTATTATTTTACATCCCAGTAAAAGACCGAAGTAGACAAACCCTAATTTGGCTGATTCGTCAGTGGGTAGGCCAGGAACAACCATAATTACAGACTGCTGGAAATCTTACCACAGAGTCAGCAGCTACAATTTCCATCACCTGACTGTAAACCACAGCAGGGAATTTGTCGACCCTACAACTGGCGCCCACACCAACAAGGTGGAGAGAAGCTGGAGAGACGTCAGAGACCTCATCCCGAAGTACGGGGTGATATCTCAACAGTTCGCTGGGTATTTGGCAGAATACCAGTTCAAAAGGAGATTTGTCGACACAGACCGACTTCACCAGTTTTACCTGGCTGCTGCCAAATTGTACCATCCAAAATATTAAGGTAACGCACTACTAAACCTCACTGTAGGTTTTTAATAATGAAATTAATCAAATTATGTATGAATGCTTTTGAATTCCAACTACCATATTAATTTATACAGACTCTCAACTTTGCAACTGGACCTACCCTGGCACGCGACACACCACCGCAACTTAGCCCGCCAATCCCCCATAATTTGCCGCTCTTCTTCTCTTTTGGTAAGTTTGATAATAAAGTTATTATCTTTAATTTGTATAAACGTCGATTGTACATGTAACCCATCAGTGGTATAGGGTAAAAGCTATACAACGTACTATTTTTGTTGTATACAGTATTATCTGAGTTGCTGAGAGAAAGCACTTGCATCAATATCACATTTTATTGTGCGAGAGTAGTTTTTTTAGCCATTGTGATATAATTAAACTGAACCAAACTTAACCTAATCAAAACTAATCTAACGTAACCTAACTTAACCTTTTAACTGAACAAAACTTAACCCAATCAAACGTAAAGAAACGTAACGTTACCTAACCTAACCTAATTAGGAGTATAATACCAGCGTACACTTAGTACAAGCATGGTTGGTGGTGGGCTTGCCACGGGTACTTATTAGGTTAACTAGCGTTGGGTTAGGTTAGGTTTGTTAGGTTAAGTGTGGTTTGTTGGGTTTGTTTTTGTTTGTTTTGCCATCCAGGTACCGTGGCCGAAGGCCTTCGAAGGCTTTATATTATATATATATGTGTCCGTAAGCACGATAACTCTCGTAAAAAAGGTCCGATCTTAATAAAATTTGGTACAAATATGTAAAGTACAATTTATTTAAACGAGTTCGAAAACCAGACAAATCGCACCATCCAAGGGGGGGTTTTGTACCCCAAAAATGTTTTTTTTTTGGAGTTTTCACATGTAATTATCATTTAAATCAAATTTTAATTTATACCATTGATTTCAGCTTTAAAAAACAAACAATTTGGTATTTTGATCATTGCTCTACGTCAATTGGTTACTGAGATATTGAAATTGCTAACCACAGTACGTTGTCCAATGTTATTCTTATGGAGAAAAAGAAACATTTTATATTTCGGTTATTTATGAACATAAAATGACAAAACTTGGTATATCGCTTCACCTGGTTGTGGTTTGTTGTTGTTTGAACAAAAAACTAATTTTTCGCCTATGGTTCCCGCAGCAGCAAACCTAGGTACTCGGTCCCCATGTTATTCTTATGGGGAATAATAACGATGTTATATATCGCTTATTTATGAATGTATATGGATGAAACTTGGTATGTGACTTCACTTAGATGAGTTCTATTGATATTTGGATAAAAACCCATTATTTTGTGTTCCTTGTTGCAGCAAACCTGCGTACTCATCTCTAATGTTATTCTAATGGAGAATAATGAATATTTTAAATATTGCTTATTTATGAATATATTTCTTATGAATTCTGGTAAGAGGTTTAATGTGTTATTAAAACATATATATATTCATTGGAAATTCGCTGAGTACGCAGGTTTGCTGCGACGGGGGTATTTTAGTTTTCCAGCTGCTTCGTTGAAGCCACTTTCTCTGTCACTTTCTTGGATGGCTTTATAGGGTCTGAAAATCACATTTTTAGATATCATATCTGTCCAATACTCTTATCTTCTCTGGTAGCTTTCAGAGGCCATCAAACGAAAAGTTATGAGTACTCGGAGAAATATTCATACTAGGTTAATAAGTTACTGTTAGTTTCAGTGTGTTACAATTACCTAAACAAAACGCATAAGCGCCTATGTATGTCTTCAGTATACAAATCTGAATTCGTGTTTTAAAGATATGATGTCAAAACAATTGTGGTTTTCAGAGCCTAGAAAGCCATCCAAGCAAGTCACAGAGAGAGTGGCTTCAACGAAGCAGCTGGCTGATCAGTGACTGGAAAACTCAAAAAAGAAGGGAGAAACCACGGAGAAGGTCGCAGAAGCCTTAGATTACCAGAATTGCTGAGAGTTTGAACTTTATAATGTTACAATTAACTAATAAATATTATGGGTAGTAATATCGAATCAATACGTTATTTTTTCGATGTATTGTTAAATAGTAATGCTGATGGTTTTCATTCATGAAACAATTTATATTTATTTTTATGATCGACCAAAATCTGTATATTATGAACAGTGATGGAAATGTTAAATATATGCATTAGTTCTTTAAATGATATTATACACGAGCATCTAATATTAGAAAAAGTCATAATGCTAAGGTTTTTTCCCTATTTAAAAAAAACTAATAATATTATATTCCATTATAAGTGCCGAAAGTGGCATTTTCCGGTGCGTGCTCAAGTTTCATGTGTGAGGCGGAGCCGAACTAGAGGTGGGAAATACCGTTACTTTTTAATAATAGCCAGGAACGTTTCTCAGATTTTTGGTAATAGGGGAAATAATACTAATATTTTTGTCACCTAGTTCCTCGTCCAGTACGTTTCAGCCGGTCGTTCTAAGTTATAACGCAGGACTTTTCGTTCGTTATTTTATTCCCCATTATTCTATTGACCAGTGGTTTTTCAGGCCTGGGGTTATTTTTACGTTATATATTTATTACTATTATCTTCTCGACCTGTTCGCTACATACATACACATACAAGCTGCCTATTTCACCTTGCATCGCTGGATTATTGTTACGTTATCTTTTCGTTACAACGTTACAAATTTCGTTACGACGTTACAGAAATAATTGGGTATTCTTAGTAAACTATTACCAAGGTGATGCTAATAGGTAATAGGTGAAAACTAATAATTGAGCGAAGCTCTCTTTCTGACACTTCTTTGTGACGGCGCCGGCGTAACCATGGAATGGTTTTTTTACCGATTGATATGAAATTTGGCCAGTTGCTAGGTAATACCGAGGAGAAGGTTTTTCTTTAGAGACATTTGCAAAATCCCTCCTAGGTTACACCCCACTGGGTCTTAAAGTTCACATGTAATTGTAATGGAAGAAATATTTTATTGGGTTTATATCACATGTTTTTAACTGACTTCATTTAAATTAAATAAACAGCTGTTAAAAACTGTCATTGTTTTGTTTACATTATTTTAAGTTTGTTTACTAAATGTAGCGTTCTTCCCCGTAATCTTCTTTGTTCGCGCTTTAACTTTGTAACTGTTGCTTCGCTCATTTATGCGTCTAAAGTGTAACGGCAGACCATCCTAGTAGTATATTTCATCACTCTGTATTTGAAAATAGCCCATAACCATACGACTGAGATTTACGAAAATTATCGATTTCCTTGTAACAAAACAAAAAATGACCAGCTGAGTAGTGGGCATTTGGGGCTTCTGGGCCAAGTGATTGACAGCTTCCGATCACGTGACCGGAAGTGCTGAGTCATGAAAGACGTCATCTGAGGCTGAGCCAGTGACGTAGGCGGTTTTGTGACGTAATGAGGGAAAGTTTAAAGTTCAAGGTCACTGGGAGGTAATTTTAAAAAAGTACTACCTCGCACTCGTAAAATCCGATTGTGATTCGATAGTTTTAATTCGATAAAAATATCGAATGAAAACAATCGAATGAAGCAATCGAATGATACGAGTGCGAGGTAGTACTATTTCATTTATTACTTTATTTCTTTTTACTTTTCTTTTTATTTACAATAAGTTATGTTTACAATAATTCATGTTTACAATAGTTCCCCGTTGTTGGTTGTCATCGATGTTGTTGATCCGGACGAGTTGCGGCCATCACTTCGCTTTCTGAAGAAAGACGGTATATACTTCGATTCCTGCGCAGAGTCCATGTTGTTTTTTGATGCGTAAAGTTCCAAAGATAAATCGTAACCGGACGCAATGAGAAGTCTTAACTCTTCATTAAAAACCTCGAGGTCTTGGAAAGTCGCCAGATGAATAGAGTCATAATGAATACACCTAATTTTGATGGACATTTCAACAGAGAGCTCGATGTTCACCGGTCGAGAGCCGGAGGTGTACTGACTACTCGCTAGCTAGCGTTTTGGTATCAAACAAAATGGTGGGGGTAAAAGTGTGGTGGGGCGGAGCAGATGGCGGACGGCAGATGGCAGGCGGCAGGTGGCAGCTGGTGCGAGGCAGATGGTTGCTACTACATTCGCCGCCACAGTAATGCAATCCTTCGGCGTAATTCTTGTATTTTATCTTGTCGGTTCATTTGATACGTTTTACATCTACATATGCAATAGCTGAAACACTTGCACTTACGACAAGCTTTCCCGTCAACTTGATCGCCTGGTATTTTAAAACATTGTAACTCGCAACAATATGTCTTCAAATTGTTATCGAAAAATAAATTGTTCATAGGTGGCACCGACATGTTAGCTGCAGCGTGTGTTAGACAAGACTGAGACTAACTTCACTGCTCCCTCTCTTTTATACCTCTTCATAAGTTAACCCTGAATGAAAGTTCAAGGTCATCCATTTGAATTTTAAAAAAAAGCAACACAGCAGTATATAAAATAATATACTGCTGTGTTGCTGTTTTTATTTTTTTTTTATTTTTTTTTAATTTTATTTTTTTTTTATTTTCTTTATTAAACAAACATCTTACAATACAATAAGCTTAAGTCTAACATTGATGACTAGAAATACAAACAGAAAAATACAAACAAAGACATTATGTACAAGGATGCGTGATGTGCAGAGTGAGTTCCGTCGAGTTGTTGCCGCTTACACCGTGTGATACCAAATACAACGTCCCCGGTTGAATATCTCGCAAATCTTCATTTTGTAGCAGTTGAACAAATCGTTTTGGAAGAAATACTTGAAACTTCGGCTCATCTCCTGGAGAGAAAGGTCCTTCGCTCAATGAAACTAGAATTGCTTCTCCATGTGTGGTTTCCACTTTCTTGATGTTATGAATAATGTAGTGTTTTTGTTCTTTTAGTTCTGAACACTTTTTAGTTAGCAGAAGGTCGGATTTTGAATGAGTGTTGAATTGATCAACCAGTGTTTGTAGAAACTGTTGTGATGCCATCTTCGTCAGTGGTGGTTGTGGTGTCTTCTGTGATGTTGCCTCTTCGGAGTCTCGAATAATACTCGTGCTGGAGCGGTGCTGTCTCCTCGTATTTATAGGCCCCGCTACCCCCACCACATTTCTGTTCTCCGCTACCCCCACCACATTCCTGCGTTTGTTTCAAGTAAGCAGCCAAACGATACGCGTTGTATAATGCACAGTTTGTTTGGCCGTGTTTAAGATCTTTTGCAGCGACACAAATATTACCGAGATTAATGTTAAAGTCCTTACTAATAGTTATATCGAAAACATCACCGTGCGTGTACTTTTGTATCCAGTTCTTTTTTTCTAATCCTCTTGTGTATATATGTGAATATTGTTTGCAAAAGTTAAACATAATACTGTGCAGATTACTGTAGCTTATAAATCCTTCATACCAATGTATGTGATGAAAGTAGTTTGTTATCCATTTGTTTGTACTTTTTGCTTTGGTGTTAAGTTTGTTAAAAGAAAAAGGAGCATCAAACATGAATGGGTAGGCTACAAATGTAAGCAAGTCTAAAATTACTAATTCCTTGATAATAAACCTATCATCATTATTTCGAAATGCTTGAAATTCTATTACACAAGGCTTTACACTCACTTCTTCATCCCCTCCGCTCATCATGGCACCTAGCGATCAACTAAACTGTTTTCCACACCACGGTAGGTTAAATACCAGGCCGTACAGTTGCAGGCGCGTTGGTGTATATTTAACGTGGGCACCGTCCCCAATAGGCCTACCCCACGTGTGTTCTTCTTTACTAAGTCAAACTTTAGTCTTTTTTAACTTCTTCTTCTTCTTGTGTTTCGTTTTCTTCTTCTTGTTTCTCCGTTTCTTCTTCCTGTGTTGTTTCTTCTGTAGCTTCTGTAGCGATTTCTACAAGTGGTTCAAAATCCTTTAACTTTCTCCACATGCAAACTTCATGAGGTATTCTATTAAAAATAGATGTATCCACAGGTCCGTACACGATGGTGCTATCAGGTTGTTTTTCCAAAGTATCGACCAAATATTCTTTAATAATAGCGCTTGCAAATACCAACTGTCTCATGTACCTTGTAATAGGTTCTGTTGCGTAGTTTAAAACGTAGAATTCTTCACGTGACAGTAGAATCTTATTTTCATGTTGAGTCAAGTCTCTAATTCGCACTTGTAGTTGTCCACGATGTTTAACAATATCGATTTCATTGTCACAATCCAAAAGTCGAATATGTGTTTTCCTTCCACACAAACTGTTAGTTAAATAACATTCTATTAAATGTACATGTTTCAAAAATGACTCCCAAGCATTTTGCGAAAATAAAACCTTTTTTGTTCCATGGTGTAGTATTACTGTAGGGGAATAATCCAATGACTTCATCAATCCAACTGATACACTTTTACTGATGCATGCTGAGATGGGGTAAAAGATTCGCAAAAAAACTTCAGTTAAAATGTGAGGAGGAATATTTTCTTCAACTTTCTTCTTCCTCTTTGGTACTACCTTTGATGGTTCTGCATTACTTTCCTCCTCTCTATCTCTTTTACCAAACTTTAAAAATGCAGTTATTTCCTTGATGATTTTTTCTTCACTAGTATTATCACGTTCCAATAACGGTGCTACCTCTGCATCACCTTGTACAACAGATGGAGAACTCATTTTGTAGAAGATGTTACCCATGCGACGATAGACGATCAACTGAAGACCTGCATTGTTGCTCCGCTATTTATAGGTTAGCGACAGTGGCGGTGCCGGTGGTGGTACAACGTTTTACAATACTGTCTTTACAATACCGGTCAACGGTGTGTATGTAACAATTTTATCGTGCAAAATTAAACAATACGCAGATGTATTTGCAGGTACGTTTTCTTGAAATTCCATTTCTATTTTTATATCAACACTAGACGATTTTACAGATTCATTTTGTTTGGAACAATCAATTACAACAATCGGAGCTTTCGATTCAAACTGTACGGGAGATAGTAGAGGTGTATTTGTTTTGCCGTAATATGAATTTTGGAACCTAGCGTACATACCGTATAAAACACTGTACCTTTTTTTATCAAAAGAAATATTAAAGTTGTCGTAGGGAAAGAATTGTGAATTCAGGAACACTTTACAGTTTGTTAATTTACAATGGTCAAATTCACCAGCATTTTCAGTTATTATACTTTTCTTCTTTGTTTGTAATCCAAATATTACATATCTCGCTTTTTCCAAATGAGTAGAAGTTTTTACAGTCCATGTATGCCGTTGTGTTGTAGGTAAAACGGGGTATTCATGAAACTCCCAGCTTCTGAATGGCATTACAATGTCTCGATCGGATTTTAACTTTCTTAATAATGTAATCCTGTGTTCATCATTTAGTCGCACATGTGGTACTCTCCAAACAATCTTGTCTAATGTTAGTTTCCAGTCTAAATTGGCTTCAGTTGTTCCAGCAGATGCTTTAATAATATCATTATCGTTTGATGACCTTAATAAAACTAGTTCTTGTTTTACATTTATTATTATTCTTCTGTAATCTTCAGCAAATCCTAAAAGTAATCTTAAAGGTACGTAATAATCAAAGTTTCCCGAAGCGTCAGGAGTAATTATACTTTTGTCTGGTGCAACCCATCCTGCAACAGCTAACAGATTCTTCTCATTTGGTGTTAAAGACGCTAATCCTTTTAATGTACTGGAAATTCCAACCTTTTTTGTTGAATCGACTGTAACTCCTGAAATTTCATATCTAATCTCGTCAAACAAAAATGCCATAGGATTATTTATGAACGGAACAGTGGTTCCAACAGTACCGTCAGCTTTTGTTACTTTTCCTTCAATATATAAATAACTTTCGCATGGAAGAGTATAAATGTCTTGTTGTTGTATAGGAATCCTAATTTCATCGTTATTGTTTAATTTGGACGAAGCGTAAGGGTTGTGCGTGTGATATTCCTTTTCCCATAAGGTCTCGTCGAATGTTGGGCCCTGCGCTATATCCAGTATATCCATTGTTAATGACTTTTAATCCAATTTCTTCTAGAAAACGAATGTTGTCACTTGTTAATCCTTCTACAGCTGATGAGCTACTGACCTCTTTGCTGGTTGGCTCTCTCTTTTTAAATGATAACCCCATTATCTAAGCGGATGATTTTATATGTATTCTTACAGTAATAGCTTCTCCTCGAAAGTCAATAAGGTTTCCGTCTTGATCCACTATGTTCAGCACGATGTCTGAAATGAAACTGGTGTTTAACGGTAGGTACACAAGGTTTTGAGGCTTTTCTACTATCTTGAAACCCGGTGCGACTGATGGGTAGAATGTGTGTAATATATGCCGATTTTCTCCATCTCTGTAGGATCCTTGTATAATGTTACATGTAATGTCTATGCTGTTTACTTTGATGATCGTCACAGTTCTATTCCCAGAATGAGTTGTATTAGGTTCTAATACCTTTGTTTCCTTAGAAAACCCCAATAAACTACCAATTGAACGTTCTTGGCCAAAATCAATATAATACTTAGAAGTAATTTCGGCTTTCATTGTATTGTTATTGCCTTTTATCGTTATATTTTCTTTTCCCATATGTTTTTGTATAACTTCATTTATATTATCAATTTCATAAGCTCCTGTTGGTAAACTGAATTCTTCCAAAGCTGAATATTTTCCTTTATTATCTTTTGTCTTGTAATAATGTATTTTGTTATTAATTCCTTCACTAACGTTTGGAATAGAGTTATATGTTGTTAAATCCAATAATGCGGCTTCCCATAGTCTTCCTTTTTGCAAACGTAGCGCTGGAAACAGAATACTGCGCAAAGTACATGAGTTACCGGTTAATGACACTGTATACGAAGACATCTTAAAGTTGACTAACACTTTTAGCTAAAAAGTCTAAACATAAATGACCGCAAATGGATGTATCATCAGGTTGTTTTCTTGTATAATTGTAAAAAACATTTTCTGCCGCACGAAAGTATTGTTGAAGTTCTTTCGGTGGTGGAAGGTTTCCAAAACTGTCGAAATAATAAATCGTTTCACCAAGTTTCTTGTAACACACCCAATGAGTGCCTAATCCTTCACTATTATCCAAATTTACTATACCAGTCTCATTTTTCCACATTTTAACCGGTAATTCATCTTTCATAAATACTCCTCTAAAAAATGGGATTTTCAAACAAGAAGCATATGTAATCAGTTCTTCATTGGTTAATTCTTTGTTTTTAATTATTAATTGCTCTTTCTTATTTAATACACACGATACGGTCTTAGGTATAGTCCTCCTCCCTTTTTTATCATTGACCATATTGTTGGTTTCTTTTTACCTTTACCACTAGTAGATCGACGTTTTCTTCTGATATTACCTCCTTGTTTCTTAGCGGGTCTTTTCCCACGCCTTCTTCTCTTTCCTCCTCCAAACGTAGTTTTTGCTTTCATTGCTGCTGTTACTGCTAAAGACGCTGCTTTTTCACCAATACTCGCGTCACTAGATTTTACTCTTTGCCAAGCTTTCTCAGAAAGTGCTCTATCTGCTATTGATCTATTTTTTGTATCACCAAATTTGGAATACGCTATATCGTGCTGTTTACAAGCCTGATCAAGCTTATTTATTCCAGGATCTCCTCTAGCAAGCCGTTTCTCTAATTTGGTTCCAGGACCACAATATTGATATCCTCCAGGTAAATGTAATTCCACAGGTAATAAATCAATCGCCTTGTTAACTATAGCTCCAACCGGTTTACTTAATAGAGAAAATGCTGTTGATGCTATTCCCCTTCCTCTCTGTAATCTCTCTCGATTATGACTGATGCGTTTAGCCCTCAGCATGACTATTTATAGCCAAACTTACAATCAGTAGGTGCACTCTATAAATGTTTTACAATTAATGTAATATTAGTCTTGGCTTCTTGTATTATATATACTGTTTAAAATCCATTTATTATATAGAAATGGATTAATTAATTAAATGTAGACATAATAAATAAAAGTAGTAAAAATAGAAATAAGGTGTAATTGAAGATGTTTCAAATGTTTCTCCGCTGGTGATGGTATCGTTGTTTTCGGTAAAATGAATAAAATCTAAATAGTTGTCATGTTCCCTTAGAAACTTGCCACTTAATCGTTGATAATTAAATAACACATTCCAGTCTAGTTTATCTTTAAAATTGTCAATGTAATTTTCAGAGAGATTTTGATATTTACTTATTACTTCCCAACAGTTATTAAAATTTGATGTCATCTCTACAAGGAAGTCTTCTGAAAACTGTTGTCTTTGTAAAATATGAATCCAGTTAACTCTGTGAAAATAAATTCTTAACATAGTCATTGTGAAGAGGTAGTGTATGGAAATTTGTTCCCAATCCATATATCTATCAAACCGTTGAACAAAACCATCTGTCAGCACTCCTTGGGGAAATCTCGGCTCTTGAGATATTAAACTCCACGCAGTAATATTGGATTCCATCATCCTCTCTGTATCATCTCTCGAATATGACTGATGCTTTATCCCTTATCATGGGTATTTAAATTCTTTTTTCTCTTATGTAATCTTCATCGTTTTCTGTTGGTTCATTAATCACATTCACTTGATCCCCCTTTCCTAATGTCTTGGCTTTAGAAGGCTCAGACGGTTTATCTAATTGATTAGGTTTTTCTGGATTGTGTATCTTTTTCCAGTCTAAATAGTTGTGGCTGTCAACATCTGAAGCTAAAGCTCTTCCTGAAGCCCGATGGATATAATTAAATAAAGCTGCACCAAACCTTTCCATATGTTTTTCATATTCTGTAGTCCATTTCTTGTGTACTATATCAAATATTTTCTTATTTACAGCGTCTCCATCCTGCTCACAATCACCTACATTTGACAATTTTAATTTTTTTACATCATAGCTTGTATCAGTTTCATTCTTTTTGTAAATCGTTAACAATTTTAAAGTCGCTAAATTTACTGCTTCACCATCATAAATGGGATGTTTTATATTGCTTAACCTTTTACCGGAAAACCCCCAATGGTCTTCGTGTACAATTGGGGTTCTTTTATCCATGTATTGTACCGTAACCGCATCAGAAGACAAAAGCGGATCACCAACATTTTGAATTACTTTTCCTTCAAAATTATAATTACCATCAGGTGTTAACGGAAACCCAGCTCTTTTTTCACTATATCCAGATTTTACTCCAAACTCGGAATACCGTCCAAACTTGTCCACACTCATGATGTAACTGAATCGCTATCGTTTAGGTTCTTACTATATATATATATATATATACGCCTACTGAACAATTATTTCTCGTTTTCGCAGTTCATCAACCAAAGCTACCCATTCGTTTTCTAAACCAGTGTGCCCGGCTTCCATAGCTTCATGTAATAACCTCATTCGATCAACTAACTTATTTATATCGTTGTAATATATTATATTGGTTTTATACAAATTTTTTAATAATCCCCTTCCAGATGTAGTAGGATCAGTTGTTTTTCTTTTTTTATGCAAAACATTTAATTCAGCAGAAGATAAAGCTCTTCTTTTAATTGGAGCTTTATTTGATTTCGAGGGGAAAAGACTAGATATAATGTTTGTGTATTTTATTGACCTGTTTCTATGAATAGGTAGGTCTTTGGAATATTTTTTTCTATGTGCATTTGTATACTCTAGTATATTTTTAAACAATTGTAAATCCTTTTTAGTATATTTACCAGGATTATTTTTAAAGATGAGTTCAAACAAACCTGTTGTACCTTTATATTTCTTATCACCAATAACTATATCATCATTTTCGTTTATATCTAACTTTCTATCTCCAATCATTAATCCTTTATCCTCTATTCTAGCTCCATATGTATGATAATTTCGATTAGCATGTGTGCCATGTAACATTTTTAATGTATATTTTCTTCCAAGTGTTCCTTTAAACATAATATCTGTGCCTAATTTGCTTAAGTTGGATGGGTTGATATCCTCTTCTTCTGCTCTTGTATCTTCCGCACTTGTATCTTCTGTACTTGTATCTCCTGCAATGTTCTTTTCCCTTAAATCTCCTATATCTCCGCTTTCTTCATACTCGTCGCTTTCTTCAGATGTTTGTAACTGGTCAAAACTTTCATCATTCTGAAATTCTTCTTCATATTTGGAAATTGGTAGCATTTTGTCTCCTTCGAAGCGAATTGAAGGTTTTTCCATATTTTGTGCTAATCGCTTTAAAGGTTCAGTAACAGGTTTAAATGTTGTTTCTAAAAATTGCTCTCTTTCATTTATACCTGATTTTAAAGCTCGGTTTTTTTGTCTAATAGAATCACTAAGTGATTTTATTTCTTTTAGTAGCTTTTCCTGGTTAACCATCTTCACACCTTGACGACTTGTACAGTAATACCGCTAATCAGTGTAGTAAAACAAATTTATCAAAACCTATTCTATAACGGCCGTCTTTTATAGCTTGATCTTTCATAATAACCAGAAATCCATACTTTTCCGCCCATGCTTTTCCGCAAAGCTCTTTAAACTTTTCAAATGCCATATCAGCATTTACATGATCGTTATATATATGTTTTAGGTTAGTATCATCTTGTTTAAATACAATTAAAACATTTGCATTATCTCTGATAAGTTGTTTTGGGATTTTGCTATAAGTTTGTCCTATATATATGCTATCGATGTTATTATGTCTTCCCATGGCAAAGTAGTTTCTAATAGTATCCTGATTTTCACAAGATACATCGTCAAATATAAATACAGAATACGGTTTCGCTTCGTTTGGTTGCATAATGCTATCACTAGCGTTAAATTTGTAAAAATTAACATCGGACACATCAGATAGGATTTTATCCAGCAATTGATACTTTGGTTGTTGTAGGGACTTTGAAAAAATATATAGGTTATTAAACCTTAATCCCTGCGGATTAGTGATCAAATTAAAGACAACATTGGTCTTTCCACAGTTTGAGGGGCCACTTACTATACATCGAACAGTGTTTGGAAATAAACTACCGTGTTTACCATTGTTGATATTAACGTTATCCACAGTTAAATCATCTATGTTATTAATATTGAATCGATCTTTATGGTGAATAATCTCCATCCTTCTCAAAGGTTAACGATAAAATGAGTTGCTTGCATTACACCAAGTCCTTTATAGGTATCCATGAATCCTCAGTTTTGTTAAACCCTAACCACCGCACTTTAACTGCGTCCTTTTTTCTTTGTAACACTTTTTCAACAAGATATACATCACCTACTGTTGACTTTAACATTTCATGTCCATAAAATGCACCTTGCAACAAATCTCCTTTGTTATCTTTTAAGATATACGTTTCAGGTACAGTCGGTTGCACTTTATACACTGTAAAAACTTCATTCGTCCAATTGGGAAGGTATTTCTTGGTAAACACTCCCTTATATTTACTAATCCGTACTTTATCACTTACATTAAATTTTCTTGGCTGCATTTTTTCTACTTTAGGCTTTGTATTTTTCTTTATGCGTTTTAATACATCTTTTGCATTTCTTCTATTTACTTTGTTAGGTTTCATACCAATAGTTCTATGAAACCTGTTGTTATAATCATTTATTAATTGTGGTAAAACATCATACCATACGTAAGAACCTCTTTTTTAAAATTGTTTATAGAGTGCTCCTTTTAAGGTTCTATTGAATCTTTCTACAATAGCTGCTTTTTTCTCTGAATTTGTAGAATAATGATTTATTTTATATTTATTCATTAACTGTGCAAAGTTTGTATTAAAGTATTCTGTTCCATCATCAGTTTGTAAATGTTTAATTTTGTTTTTATCTCTTTTTATAGCTATTTCCATGGCTTCTGTTACGCTTTTACCAGTCTTGTCCTTTAGAGGCAAAGCGTCTGCAACTTTTGTAAAACAATTAATAATTGTGAGTATATATTTAAATCCTTTGTTTATTCTGCTATGCGGTCGCATTTCAATTAAATCCGCTTGATATAGATCATTTATCCCTTTTATAACAGTATTTCTTCTTGGAAACTTTATTCTTGCAGGTTTGTGTAGTTCATTAATAATCTTCTCCTTCAGGTCTGACATGATGGTTTCACGAAGACAGCTGATATGGTATTAAATATTCTTTTGTATAAATCTGCTTATATAGGTCAAGGTCATTCTAAACTAATGTATAAAAGGGGGAACACAGCAAAATACTGCTGTGTTCCCCCTTTTATACGGAAAGGAAAAGGAAAAGGGATGTAGGACGATGAAAGGGTTACTCGTCAATAGGGTTGAGGGAGTAGTGGCCGAATGGTAGAGTGTGGATGTTGTCTGCAAGGATGTGGCGTTTGTCATCATTTGAAGAGAGAGCTTTTTTTACTTCCGTCACGCTGTACAGCTGATGGTTGAAACTTCTGATTGTGTTGAATTTTGCTGTTATATCTTGATCTTCAAATAAACATTTCTTATAGTGATTAAAATGCACATTCTTCTTTAAATACAAACTTTTTACTCCTTTAGCTTTCTTAATGACTTGGTTTTCATTTAATTGTAAAGAATATAATTTTGACATTAGTGCAACAATTTCTTGAAGTATAACACCATTGGCTTCATCTTTAAATTTGCCAAGCACTTTTTTGTTTCTGTCATTGTCGTAGTTTGGATGATCTTTTGGATAGTCGGAAAAGTCAAAGTCGTTTTTGTAATCAAATGTCCGAAGGTCTTCATACATATCGTTAGTAATTATCCAATATATAAAAGCGTCTGTATCCATGTAGGAGATGCCGATGTTTTCTCGTCCATAAAAGGTGACCATCTTTTTGTAATGAAAATCGTACATATGAGTCTTGGAGATATCCAGGATTGACATTCCTATATACAAAGGACGATCCATCTTCACACTTGTTTTCTTCATAGATACAGCTACAAGATTTTCATTAATAATTATAGATGTATTAAAGTTCGGCTGTTGTACGAGTTTCTGTAGTTTGTTCGGATCTGTAACAAGTTTAACGTTTTTATGTCTTCTTTTGTTTTCTAATGTTTTACCGAATATCGCATTGTTCATTAATTTAAAAAAGTCTTTTTGAAAGGCTGATGTAGCAGCTGCTCTTCTGGTAGTATTCGAGTCTATGTACGGTTTCAACCAGCACGATTGGGAAAATTCCACAGCTCTATTAATTTTAGTAAGACGTAAACCTAATTCGATAGCTTGTTGAACAACCCAATAATGAGCTACGTATCGTTGTTTATTGTTAAGGGTCATCATTAATTTGGGGTGTTTTCCAGTTGGTGAAATTTCTGTTCTTGCAAGGAGTGGAAGGTCATAATGAAGATCGTGTAAATGTTCTGGATATTCAAAGTCGCAATCCAAAATATATCCGGTATCTCCATGTTTTGGAATTTGTGAAATATCGCCAATACAGTCGGGATCAACCCATTTAAAGTTGTCAAATGGAAGTGGGTTCGACATGGCCCATCCATACAGATTATTCGCGTCGAAATATCCCAAGTACGTTGAAGGTTTCTCTTGATCATGGTCAGGTAGATATTTGTTGTTGGCTTTAACATGTCTAGTCACGCTTTGAGTTAATCCACCTCTAACACCCGACTCAACCATTAAAACCATATCTATATCTGTTAACAGCTGGAGTTTACATTTTGTTTCTTTTAGCATTGCTTGCCAAGCTAGTCCTGGAGATGTATACGAATGTAGAGGGTCCAAACCGTATGCTGCAAAACAGGTTCTTCGGAATTCTTCCATAACATCGCAGAGAAGAGTCACGTCAAGTTTTACATAAAAGTCTGAGTATTCTCCCAAAGTCTTCATATCCAACTCGTTCCATACTCGACATGCATGTTGATAGTCTTCAAGTGAAATTTCCGATTCATTGAGTTTGTTGTTAAATTGTTCTGGTGGAGGAAGTGATGTTTCATTAAATCTATGCAGTCCATCGATGTAATCGTAGGGGAAGACTCCTTTTCTAAGAACCAGATCCATTTTACTACTGGCTACAATTTTGCTTGTTTCTATCAGATCTTCTCTTTTTAAATTCTCAGTTAATTTCATTAGGCTAGAAGGCATAAATCTAAACGAATCAATAAACCTAAGTTTTATTTTGCCAACCTTTTTAGAGAAGCTTATAAATTTTTCCATTGTTGTTGCCAAAACATCTATTGCTCCATCATCTCTTCCTAACTCCGGGATTATGAAATGAGAGTCATATCCACTAAGGTTATGTAGAACAACAGGTATAAAAGATGGAACTTTGTAATTTAAGTTGCAAGCATTACAGGCTGCACCTCTGTAGGCTCCGGTAAGATGGTCGTGGTCACGCACTTTAACGTTTTCTGGTGTAAATAGGTTATTACACAGATAACATGTTGTTGCCAAATTGTGATGTTGAAGTTGGTGTTCATCCATAGGCTGCATCGGTATTTTAATTTTGTAGATTTCTTCCACCTTGGAGGCAATGTAATACAACTCATCTACAAAGTGTTTCGCTGCTTGTTCACCACGATAAATCTTCGGAGCAGATGATAGTCCAAATTCTTGAAGATGTTCTTCAGACAACGTGGATTTTGTTAGTATACAATAACTGTTTGGTGCATGTTTTTGATATTTGCTTCTTTTTGTGATATCCTCTTCTTGTTGTTCAATTGGAAGTAAGGATGCTTCGAAATCCGCGTACACAACAAATGGAACAGGGTATTGGTGATTTACTTTATCAAATTTTATCTGCGCTCTGCTGGGATGTGGCAATTTAATTCTTACCTCATAGTTTCCACTACATAACCTTTGATGTTCTACTAACCATTCTGTACCTCCTCTTCTTAATGGTTTGCTCACGTGGCAAAAGCATCTCTTACATGTTGTGATTTTACTTTTATGTTTTGTTAACTGTTTACATACGAGCCCTTCAAAATCTTTTATATACACGTAATGTGATATCTCTCCTTTATTGATTAATAACAGGTCAGTATGATTGTTGCGCTCATTCGATGTTATGCGCAAGGGATACACATTATTTGACGAATCCAAACCAAATATGTTGACTGAAGCCGACGGATTTTGCTTTTCAAATTTTGATATATCAGTAATTGCAACAGGGTAAGTCATTCCCTGGAAATTATACTTGTGTTGAACTTCTTCATATGCTTGACTTGGTCTTTCCGGATGGTTTTTTACATATTTGGCCAACATAACATATTTAAAACATTCATTATTTTCATTTTGCACGTTAATACAGGATTTGGTATTCATAATTTTTTGAGGTAGAGGGATATAGCTACTTCCTCTCATTCCATAACCGTGTTTATGAACTCTAACATCCAGACTTGTTATACTTAATAAAGTCCATCCAGATCCTCTTCCTTCATGCTCTTGTAGTTTCGTCAAAAGTTCTTCAAGACATTCTGTTACGATCTTTTCAATATCTGACGCAGCCATGATGGTTCGGTTTTTTGTCATGAAACCTCTTGGTGATGTTTCGTTTTGAATGTTAGTGAATATGGCATCTAGCAACAGTCCAAATTTGATAAAATTTAATCTTTTTTGTTCATTCTTTAGTGTTTTGGTTACTAATTCTTTGGCGTTATGTAAAAAGTTTTCAAGTTGTAAGTTTACGTTGTCAATTTTAAAATGTGTTACTACCTTACCAGGTAGTGCTTGAGCGTGTAGTTCCACATCTACTGCTGTTGATGTTGAGGGTCGGTGAAGAGTAGACATAGCAGCTGTTGATGTTGAAGGACGGTGAAGTGTAGACATAGCAGGCGTTGAAGTCGATGTTGATGGTGTTGATGTTGAAGGATGGTGAAGTGTAGACATAGCAAGCGTAGAAGTCGATGGTGTTGATGTTGAAGGATGATGAAGTGTAGACATAGCAGGCGTAGAAGACGATGCAGCTATTGATGTTGAAGGACGGTGAAGTGTAGACAGAGCAAACGTAGAATTCGATGCAGCTGTTGTTGATGGTGTTGATTGTGCATATTGAATAACACTTGGTCTGGAATGTTGGTGTTGGGCTAACATTTGATCTATTTCCTTCAATTCTTCTTCTTCATATTCTTCATCATGGTTGTTGTTATGTTTTAGTTCCTTATGAATTATTAAAAGAAATTCATCTTTAAATGAAGTCTTACAAATATTGCAGCGATGCATAATGTAGGTGTGATCTCTACACAAGGGTCAACGCAATAATAAAAAACACTGCAAATGCCCCTCTATTTATACCCTAGCAAAAGTGGTGGGGGTACGTATTACGTTAAGTTTACTATTTTTTACATTTTATATTTACTATTGTAGCTGGAGGCTACAAAGTTCTGTATTTAGGTCAAGGTCATTGAACATATTTGTCAAAACGGGGAATAGAGCAGTAAATGATTTCATTTTAAACCATAAACTGATCTATTCCCCGCTTTGTATTTAACAAGGACAATTTTCTCCAACAGGCAAATTTAATATATTTTACTACTGGCTACAATTTTGCTTGTTTCTATCAGATCTTCTCTTTTTAAATTCTCAGTTAATTTCATTAGGCTAGAAGGCATAAATCTAAACGAATCAATAAACCTAAGTTTTCTTTTGTCAACCTTTTTAGAGAAGCTTATAAATTTTTCCATTGTTGTTGCCAAAACATCTATCGCCCCATCATCTCTTCCTAACTCCGGGATTATGAAATGAGAGTCATATCCGCTAAGGTTATGTAGAACAACGGGTATAAAAGATGGTACTTTGTAATTTAAGTTGCAAGCGTTACAGGCTGCACCTCTGTAGGCTCCTGTAAGATGGTCGTGATCGCGCACTTTAACGTTATCTGGTGTAAATAGGTTATTACACAGATAACATGTTGTTGCCAAATTGTGATGTTGAAGTTGGTGTTCTTCCATAGGTTGCATCGGTATTTTAATTTTGTAGAGTTCTTCCACCTTAGAGGCAATGTAATACAAATCATCTACAAAGTGTTTCACTGCTTGTTCACCGCGATAAATCTTCGAAGCAGATGTTAGTCCAAATTCTTGAAGATGTTCTTCAGACATCTTCCAATATCTTACCAAACAAAGATTTTTTCTAAGTCCCGAAGTGGGTCAAGGTCATCTGAACATGTTGCCAAAACGGGGAATAGAGCAGTAAGTGATTCCCACTTGGACCACAAACTGCTCTATTCCCCGCTCTGTATTAGGGAAGTGAATTTTGAAGAAAGGTCACAGTTATAGGCAATAAACCTGATAACAGAACCTTTTGTTAATTTATCCAAACAAAAGGAAGTTACAAATGGTTTGCAGGGAGTATTTGCAAAAGTTTCTCGAGGGTAAGATGGGTAATGTCAACCGGTTTGCGCGCCGTATTGACATAAGGTCGGTTTGCGCGCCATACCTTTTTGTAAGGGGTTAGGAAAAGGATGAGAAACATACTGATCAGTTAAAATTAATTTTACAAAGACCAACCAAGGTCGGTTTTACAAAGGTCAACAGCATCCTGAAACCCAGTCGGACGTTGGTCAGTAACGGGCGCCAGGCAACTGTGAACCAAAGTTTTGACCAAGGTTAGTTATAGCGTGTAAGAAAAGGACATACCAACCAAGGTCGGTTTTACAAAGGTCAACAACATCCTGAAACCCAGTCGGACGTTGGTCAGTAACGGGCGCCAGGCAACTGCGAACCAAAGTTTTGACCAAGATCAGTTTTAAAGCGTGAAAGAAAAGTACATATTTCATTAGTAAATAAAACACTTCAAAGACCAACACCACAAATAATTACAAACACCAACACTAACTACATTTTCTAGCAGCAAACTACAAGCTATAATCTAAAAAACAAACTAACATGCATAACATACAAACATGCTAAGGTAGAATCTTTAGTATACAGGGGTACCACCTATATACTAAAGATGCTATTACAGACAGCTAAGGCGAACAGCTAGCTAGGCTGTCAGCCTGAGACTGTGAGACCTCTGCGGTCAGCCCCCGCTTTTATAGCCGACGATCCGTGGTGGGAGGTAAATTGAAGAAAGGAAGGGGGGGAAAGGGGGGGGGTAGTGATAGGGAAGGGGTATTATTGTAAGAGTAAATGTTTTTACCAAACAATAATTTTCTCTAAGTCCCGAAGTGGGTCAAGGTCATCTGAACATGTTGCCAAAACGGGGAATAGAGCAGTAAGTGATTCTCACTTGGACCACAAACTGCTCTATTCCCCGCTCTGTATTAGGAGAAGAGGACTAGTTTAAAGCTCGCAATTATAGGCAATAAACCTGATAACGGAACACTAACCTCTCCCCCGAAAAATTATTCACCCAACAAACAAACGATATGGTCAGTTTACAACAGTCGCGCACTCTGAAACCGCAAGGACGTTCATCACTGTGTAGGCGTCAGAGTACTACGAACCGAAGTACAATAATACCTGACCAAGGTCCCCTTAAGTTTATTTCCCCGAAGATGTATCCCCCCAAGATAAGCAAAATGGTCAGTTAACAACAGTCGTGCACTCTGAAACCGCAAGGACGTTCATCACTGTGTAGGCGCCAGAGTACTACGAACCGAAGTACAATAATCACCTGACCAAGATCCCCTTAGATTTAACCAAGATAAGCAAACTAACTGAATCTGTTTCTCGTAAGTGAGGGCTAAGATAGGTAAAAAAGTCATCCGGTTTTCATGCCGTAATGACTCAAGGTCGGTTTTCGTGCCGTACCTTTTTGTAAGGGGTTAGGAAAGGTGTTTATTTGAGAAACATAATCCCCCCTGAGATATTTAAAGACATAAGGTCGGTTTTCGTGCCATACCTTTTTGAATGGGAGCGTGAAGCGTGAAAGAAAAGTACATATTTCATTAGTAAATAAAACACTTCAAAGACCAACACCACAAATAATTACAAACACCAACACTAACTACATTTTCTAGCAGCAAACTACAAGCTATAATCTAAAAAACAAACTAACATGCATAACATACAAACATGCTAAGGTAGAATCTTTAGTATACAGGGGTACCACCTATATACTAAAGATGCTATTACAGACAGCTAAGGCGAACAGCTAGCTAGGCTGTCAGCCTGAGACTGTGAGACCTCTGCGGTCAGCCCCCGCTTTTATAGCCGACGATCCGTGGTGGGAGGTAAATTGAAGAAGGGGGGGGGGTAGTGATAGGGAAGGGGTATTATTGTAAGAGTAAATGTTTTTACCAAACAATAATTTTCTCTAAGTCCCGAAGTGGGTCAAGGTCATCTGAACATGTTGCCAAAACGGGGAATAGAGCAGTAAGTGATTCTCACTTGGACCACAAACTGCTCTATCCCCGCTCTGTATTAGGAGAAGAGGACTAGTTTAAAGCTCGCAATTATAGGCAATAAACCTGATAACGGAACACTAACCTCTTCCCCGAAAAATTATTCACCCAACAAACAAACGATATGGTCAGTTTACAACAGTCGCGCATTCTGAAACCGCAAGGACGTTCATCACTGTGTAGGCGTCAGAGTACTACGAACCGAAGTACAATAATACCTGACCAAGGTCCCCTTAAGTTTATTTCCCCGAAGATGTATCCCCCCAAGATAAGCAAAATGGTCAGTTAACAACAGTCGCGCACTCTGAAACCGCAAGGACGTTCATCACTGTGTAGGCGTCAGAGTTTTACGAACCGAAGTACAATAATTACCTGACCAAGGTCCCCTTAAATTTAACCAAAAATAAGCAAACTGACTGAATCTGTTTCTCGTGAGTAAGGGTTAAGATAGGTAAAGTCATCCGGTTTGCGCGCCGTAATGACTTAAGGTCGGTTTTCGTGCCATACCTTTTTGTAAGGGGTTAGGAAAGGTGTTTATTTGAGAAACATAATCCCCCCTGAGATATTTAAAGACATAAGGTCGGTTTTCGTGCCATACCTTTTTGAATGGGAGCGTGAAAGAAAAGTACATATTTCATTAGTAAATAAAAAACACTTCAAAAACACTTTAAAACCAACACCAAACTAACTACAGTTAAACTAACTACATTTACTAGCAGCAAACTACAAGCGTTATCTAACATGCTTAAACAAACTAACTAAACATGCAAGGGCGCGGATCTCTTAATTGCGCGTCGGGCCCAACGCACACTTAACAGACCTACGCTGCAGCAGGCACTGCAACCCAGTGGGACGTTCATCGCAACGGGCGGCAGGCTACTGCGAAGAGACGCTCGAAATCTCGGGTTATATAGACGGAGAATGGGAAATCGGGATATTAAGGGGAAAGCGGGATAAGGGATAATCCTGCTTCGTTGCGGGATTTTATCCCGCACTTCCAAGAACATTTTTCCCTCGACCTTGACCTTGAACATGACCCAAAAGAGGGGGGGGGTTCCGTCGGGGGGGGGGGGTTCCGTCGGGGGGGGGGTCCGTCGGGGGGGGGGTTCTGTCGGGGGGGGGTCCGTCGGGGGGGGGGCCGGTTCTAAACCCCATATATGGGGCTTTCTACCCATATATGGATAGGGCAAGGTTTCACTTTACGACCTGCTTCACTCTGCCAGCCGCCTCATTCCGGCTTTGGATTGCAACCAGTACACACGTGCTCTATCCAACTCTATCTTATCCATTTTCTCTTCCATCCTATTTACACCATGTCTTCTCCTCTGACTCCTGAAAAACTCCAGCGCTTAAAGGAATCTTTGAAGAGGTCGACGGAAAGAAGGAGCGGGTTTAAGAGACCTTCAACTTTGAAGTCTCTCAAACGGAATCTCCATGGTCATCCGCTGTATTTTGAACAACGACCCTCGACTCAGCCTCGACCTTCTACATCGGCTCAGCCTCGGCCTTCTACATCGGCGGCTCAACCTTCGTCTCCAACACCGACTGTCGATGAGGTGATGCAACGGACGCCGTTTGAAGTCTCCAAGGTCGAGTTTCGAAATCTGAAGCGGATGACGGAGTATAAATATGTGGCAACCAACGGGGACCACGTGTTCCTGTTTCAACACACCATCCACTACATCGAGGTGCGTCTGCCGCAGTCTCTCCCACCGCCACCTCCTCTGATACCTGATACACAGGAGTTATTCTTAACCAGAAAAGATGGGAGGGTAAAGTGGGTTTTGAAGAATAAAGTTTGAACTGATCCTTATCCCGACCAACCTTCAGCACGCAAACGGTCCTTTTCAGGACCACCCTAAGCATTTCAAGTTAGGGACTTGGCCTGTACATAGGCAGGAGAGTTTGTTTGTGCAGCCCACTTTGTGAAATTTTCTAAGTCCCAAAGTCCTTGAACTTGACCTTGACCTTGAACATGACCCATGTTGGGGGGGGTACAAAGTTTTTCCAAAGTATGTCATGTGGGTACTCAAATTACGCGAATTGATCAGACGAACAAGGAGGTGCAAACAGAATTTTGATCCGGCCAAGGGTATAGTAGCAGAAGCGAAAAAACTACAAAGTTTGTCCAAAGTATGTCATGTGGGTACTCAAATTACGCGAATTGATCAGACGAACAAGATGGTGCAAACAGAATTCAGATCCGACCAACGGTATAGCAGAAATAGCGAAAAAACCAATGTTTTCAAGGTTACATACTAATAGCTTCTTTATTATTGGGTTAAAGTATAGCGAGTGGGTACTCAAATTACGCGGGTTAATCAGACGAACAAGATGGTGCAAACAGAATTCAGATCCGACCAACGGTATAGCAGAAATAGCGAAAAAAACAACAATGTTTTCAAGGTTACATACTAATAACTTCTTTATTATTGGGTTAAAGTATAGCGAGTGGGTACTCAAATTACGCGGGTTAATCAGACGAACAAGATGGTGCGAATATAATTCAGATCCGACTGAGATTAGGGAAGAAACAGCGCGAAAACAACACTTTCAAGGCCTGACATTAATAAATACTTTGTTTATGGATTAAACTACGACAAGTTATTTATAGTTTAAAGTATACCGAGGTAACGTTGTTGTGCGGGTAGGTCGGGTGGGTATCATACACGCTAGCGCTATATCAATATACTTTTAGCTCTTGCAGGATTAACATCTACCTATAGAGTTTGTGTTATTCTAAAGATGTCACAGTTTTACAGAAATATGACGAAGGTGTCCTTCAACAGTCCGCCTGCCACCACCTTCTACTTCTCCGACTGTGAAGATAGAAGGTCTACGCTGTTAGTGGATTGTGAGCGATTTCGCCGTAGAATACTCCAGGCTGAAACATTCTTAGCAAGTTGTCTGCTACGCAAGATGCATCATATGAGTACATGCAATAAATTAGATCACAGTGACTGTTATGATTGCGTAAAAACAGTGTCGAGCAAGAATTGTTAATGTTTTCAGTTACGGAGCTCCGATCCTCACAGAGTCAGAGCTAGACCCTAACTAATGCATGTCCCGTAGTTATTGTGCGATGTGAAAACTTGGTGGGGGAAACTGGTGTGGTGGGGGGTAAAGGCGAGTGTCTATCCTACATGCTTGTATCACTTCAGTATACCTGCGGCTCTTGCATAGTTCACATGGATTCGCAAATACAAGGCACTACTGTTTCTTCCACATGTTCTTCTTTTAATATTGAGCAAGCTGACAATACAAATGATGAAATACAAGTACATGAAGTTTCTAGCACAATATCTACTGATGCAGAAGCAATAATGGCATCCCTAATAGGGTTTGACTAATGATGGTGGATGTAGTAGCAACCATCTGCCGCGCACTTGCCACCTGCCGCCTACCATCTGTCGCCTGCCATCTGCCGTCCGCCATCTGCTCCGCCCCACCACACTTTTACCCCCACCATTTTGTTTGATACCAAAACGCTAGCTAGCGAGTAGTCAGTACACCTCCGGCTCTCGACCGGTGAACATCGAGCTCTCTGTTGAAATGTCCATCAAAATTAGGTGTATTCATTATGACTCTATTCATCTGGCGACTTTCCAAGACCTCGAGGTTTTTAATGAAGAGTTAAGACTTCTCATTGCGTCCGGTTACGATTTATCTTTGGAACTTTACGCATCAAAAAACAACATGGACTCTGCGCAGGAATCGAAGTATATACCGTCTTTCTTCAGAAAGCGAAGTGATGGCCGCAACTCGTCCGGATCAACAACATCGATGACAACCAACAACGGGGAACTATTGTAAACATGAATTATTGTAAACATAACTTATTGTAAATAAAAAGAAAAGTAAAAAGAAATAAAGTAATAAATGAAATAGTACTACCTCGCACTCGTATCATTCGATTGCTTCATTCGATTGTTTTCATTCGATATTTTTATCGAATTAAAACTATCGAATCACAATCGGATTTTACGAGTGCGAGGTAGTACTTTTTTAAAATTACCTCCCAGTGACCTTGAACTTTAAACTTTCCCTCATTACGTCACAAAACCGCCTACGTCACTGGCTCAGCCTCAGATGACGTCTTTCATGACTCAGCACTTCCGGTCACGTGACCGGAAGCTGTCAATCACTTGGCCCAGAAGCCCCAAATGCCCACTACTCAGCTGACTTTGCCTGTCCTAAACATTACTTTTCCTATCATAAACAATTGAAGTTCCCGTTTTACTCAACAGCAGCACCAGTGTGATTTCGTTATTTTTGACGATTCTGTGTTCAAACAGCTGACTTTAACACTAAAATGAATTGGTAAACCGTGTTCTGTTTACTTATACAAAATTACTAGACTATGAAATATCAGATCATTTTTGTTTAAGTTTAATGTGGTTATTTACATCGAGATGAAAAGTATCGTTCACTACTCGTCACTATTTCGTGACTAGTAGTGAAATATATTATTTCATTACAAGTACCGAAATTGGCATTTTCCGGTGCGCCTTCAAGTTTCATGTGTGAGGCGGAGCCGAACTAGAGATGGGCAAACCCGTTACTTTGCTATAATAGTCAAGTACGTTCCTCAGCTTTTCGGTAATACGTGAAATAATACTATTATTTTTGTCACCTATTACTTCCTCGTCCAGTACTTTTCAGCCGGTCGTTCTAAGTTCTAACGCAGGGTTATTTTGTTCGTTATTAGTGAATTTCCTTTGGAAAGTGAACTATTAGCATGACCCGCACGGTGAAACTTAAGCCCGGGACCACCATAGAAGTTCCTAACGTGACCCCCTGAACACATTTTGGGGGGTCGTTCAAAATTGTATATATATATGTGTGTGTGTGTGTGTGTGTGTGTGTATGCACTCTAGCGGTCGCATTTTTTGTCCGATTTACTTCAAATTTGGTAGGGACGTTCTTTTCTGTAATCAGTTGGGCAAGTCCGTTGGGCAAAAGAATCGGAAAACTCTAAACACGTTTTTTTGGGGATTAATCTTTCAAATTTCGAGTTTTTGGGCCCAAAAAGGGTCATAAAAGCCCCAGATGTAAAATCAATACATGTAAAAAGATGGGAATTAGAGTGGCGAAAATTTTAAGCCCTCTTTCGTCATTCTAGCATAAATATTTACCGAGTTATTAAAGAAAATGTGTATCGACTAAACACAGTACGTTGTCTTATGGGGGTTTTACACTAGAAAAGCATGTTATTCCTTTGTTAGAGTACTTTTATCATCCCCAGCAACCTCACGCCTACTTTCAAGCCTGTCTGGACCTTCTCCTAACAATATAATGCGCAAAATTGTATTCCCAGCTTTGCAAGTAAATGGAACCAGGAGTATCAGAACAGCCAAAAAATCAATGTTTTCAGATTTCAATAAAAATTGGACAAATGTATGTTTTTACACTGATTTTGAGTTTTAAAAGTTTTTATGTGGAAATTCACTTCCCTCACGTCAGCATGCTGCGTGCGAACTCGTTTTTTCCCCATTATTCTATTGACCAGAGGCCTGGGGTTATTTTTACGTTATATATTTATCACTATTATCTTCTCGACCTGCTCGCTACATACATACACATACAAGCCGCCTATTGCAGCTTTCATCGCTGGATTATTGTTACGTCATATTTTTGTTACAACGTTATAAATTTCGTTACGAATTTACAAAAATAATTGGGTATTCTTAGTAACCTATTACCAAGGTAATTGGTGAGCTTCAGTAATTGTATTATTTATCCTATTACGTAAAATAACGCCCACCTCTAAGCCGAACACAGGAACACCAAATTTTACGTGCGAGGCGAAGCCAATTTAAGTTTGAATCACATAATGACATGATGTTTTACTTCTTTGTTAATTTAGCTTCATGATAAGTTGACAACATTGACTTTACAATGTACAAAATATGTACCAAATAACAATAAAGTATATTCTTTTATAGGTACATTTCCTATGATTCATAAATCAAATAAATAAAATATTTAAGTCAGGAATTACAAAATATTAAAAAGAACTCCCATTTTTAGAAGTAACCTTTTAGATTAATTTATAATTAAGTTATTAATTTACCTTAAAACAGAGGTAAACCTCTGAAGGCTTTTTAAGTTGGGCAACAATGATTTTTCTGTTTATAAAATGCTGTAAATTTGTTCTTCGAAAGCAATTATCAGGCGGAAAATACGGCAAATAATTAAAATTGTGTCCATAGTCCAGTCAATTGATCCAGTAGTGGAAACTATACTCGGTTGCTATGTACTGACTGGTTTTTACTGTAAATATCGATACAGTGTAGTCATTTAGTTGATACCTCTAAACTGAATCCGTGTGGTATACAAGATTTTCTCTTAAGAATTCAATAATAGCTATGGGAGCTTCTACTATGTTCGGTATTTTGGAATCCCGCCATCATATATCGGATATGGAACTTTGAGAATTCAAGTATAACACACAAACTATTCAGGGCTGCATGACGATATTCAGTGCTGGTTTTCCGAATAGTTCACGTTTCTTATTCTTAGTTGATATTGTAAATCAATCTCCGTTAATTAAATATTAAATCATTTAAATAATTTTATCGGAAAATTATAAATAGCATTTTGGCTAAGATTCAATATTTAACTAGTTTATAAATTTATTATTTTATTTATAGATTTAAATGTATTAGTTTGAACAATAACAAGGGTAAGTTTCTAGTAGTACGGCCCTTTGGGTGTTTGTAGATTTGATGCGAATTATGGTTTCTCATACAACCTTGTTTCCTAAAAACACATCTACTTTGCTGGAAAGTGGTCTTTTGGTAAGGTAAACCATTACATAGTTAATGTGTCAGTGAATTTGTAATACAAAATATAGGACTCGCGAATATACCATAGTAAAAAACATGTGATGAAAAGCTGTAAAAGTAAATTACAGTACTTGGGTATAAGTTAAGACGGCGTTGTACAAGGCCTCTCTTAATGAATTAATTTGTTCGTCACTTTTGTACTGTGAAAATTTACATGAAATGAACAAGAACTCTGGGTTAAGTTAATTAATTAAGGGACCTCTCAATCGCTGTCGAAAACTAATAGTTTGATTGAAATCAGTGTTTGCTTTTATCAATACCTATAACTATAATCAATCTTATGTTAATATAATGATTGCAATACCCCGTCACAGAAAACCTGCGTACTCAACGACTTTTATGACAAATGCAGAAAAGGATTACATGTTAATTTAAAAATATATCTGGTTAGTTATCTTATTAGCCACAATTTTTCACTTTATTTTATTCATTTTTAGAACGTGTAGTAGCGAGTCGAAATTTAGTGTTGAGATTATGTTATATTATAAGATATAATTTCAAAATACATTTCAAAGCCTGTTTGAGGAATGGTGCCTATTTGAAGTCTTTTGTCTTTAATAACTTCCAAACGACAAATATCACGAGTATATTCTTTGACATCTTGAAGTTATTATAAATCCAGTGGTGAAATATTTTATGGAATCTGACAAATACTAACGGTAATAGCCAGTATTTTGTGATTATACACTAAGTAATGAATAAACTAGAGATTGAAATTAATTAGAAAAATGTATCACTACTGCTGACAATCAACCAAAATAAAACGCGGAACTAATGTTAATTTGTTGCTAATCTAAGATTTTTTTAAATAAGGCACATCTCAGTGGTGAGCGGATAAACTTAGCCTATTATACCATTATAAATAAAATATTAGTTTGTTTGGTCATGATAAAGTGGTGTCATATCAAGTGGCCAAGAGGCCAGAACCGACATGTTACAACTAATTAATCTTGATTGGCTACACCTCACCAGATAATAAAAACACTTTAATTAGTAAAAAGTGATATATTTCTGTCGAAGTTCAACGTCAGTCATATACTAGAAGGCAAATATAAACAAACCCTGACAAATGGGTAAAAATCATATGATAAATTAAATAATATTATGTAGGTTAAAAGGTACTAAATATCTATGTATATAAAATAAAATTATAAACAAAATTTGTGTTTTCGAAGTTTAGTTAAGTACTTTCGAACATTGTATATTTTTCTTTATTTAATTTGTAATTATAGGGACACACATTCTGCTAACTGTGGCGCTAGTTTGAGATATAGGATTTGCTTCTATCAACATGCAAGCAGCTTCTTTGAGTTTCCACTTCCCCTCCTTGAATACTATGCTTGCTGCCGACCAATCAATCTTATGTCCCTCAGAAAAAATGCTCACTGAGCTTAGAGTAATTTTCTTATTTTTATTTCCTGGTGATGAGTAGCCTATCAAGATTAATTAATAACACCATCACTATGATCCCATACCGCCAAGAATTAATGTTACAACTACTCATAAGACAGCAGACAGATCTGCAGATATTTAAATTTGAGGGGTTAACAATTTAAGTAGTAATACGTTTTGGGAATATTTCAGGAGATTTGGTGATACAGGGCACATGCATGCTAAATCTCACGTTCCTAGCTGTAGTAGAAGTAGTGTCATATGAAAACCCCACAGAAGGAATCTCCAGAAATAACTAAAAATCGAAGAATTTAGCTAATTATTCTCCTAACAGTAGTCCAATGATGACGAGACGTGTAATTAGAGAAGGTGAAGGGTGAAGGAGGTGAGCTACGATAAAAAGTCATAGGACCAAAGTTTTAGATCGTCCCACATGGTGGTCTCAGATTTTTGAAAGGATAATTAGTTTGGCCGCTAGAGCTATTACAAATGCATTACATGAAGAAGTCATTAAAGCAGATTTTTAATTATAAACCAGTTTATGTTTTAATTTTTTTTAGGAGTTTAAATTGTAAAATAAGTTGGTTTATCTACTGATTTATGAAGCTAAATGTGTAAACATGTGTGCAAAATATCAATCCTCTAAGTAGATTGAAATAGTAGGTTTTGTAAATGTTTATGTAGATTTGAGAGTACAAGGAACATGCATGATAAATCTCCAATTCCTAGCTCTAGTAGAAGTGGTGTCATACTGAGAAGGCAGACAAATCAGCAGAAATATTACTCCTAAAACCCCACGTCATCTGCAGTGTGTTTGTTGTTGCTGGTGTTCTGTACGTTTGTACCATGGAAGCGTTGTTGGAGGAAGTTCGTGGTCATCCTGTAATCTGGGACACAACCCTAGAAATATACAGGGACCAGGTTATGAAAAACGCAGCATGAGAGGAGTTTGGTGCAAATCTTCAGAAAGATAGTAAGTTGTCATTTACTGTCATGTAATTACATTAGAGCAACGATTATATATGTATAATGTTATTTTATGGAAGTCATCATAGTATAATTAATTAATGACCTTATTTTATATTAGTTTTACTAAAGGCTCACGTTAAAAAAAGAATAACAATCGTATTAACTTTCATAGGTAAACCAAAGATTATTTAAAATAGAAGCAATGTTATGTTATGTTATTCTTAGAAATCTAAATTGATATATACCACTTGGTACAGTAATCTTTAAAATGTACATGTTAAATACCTAAAGTTTTTTTTAGGAGTTTAAATTGTAAAATAAATTGGTTTATCTACTGATTTATGAAGCTAAATGTGAAAACATGTTGTGTGCAAAATATCAATCCTCTAAGTAGATTGAAATAGTAGGTTTTGGAAATGTTTATGTAGATTTGAGAGTACAAGGAACATGCATGATAAATCTCGCATTCCTAGCTCTAGTAGAAGTGGTGTCATACTGAGAAGGCAGACAAATCAGCAGAAATATTACTCCTAAAATCCCGCGTCATCTGAGGTGTGTTTGTTGTTGCTGGTGTTCTGTGCGTTTGTACCATGGAAGCGTTGTTGGAGGAAGTTCGTGGTCATCCTGTAATCTGGGACGCAACCCTAGAAATATACAGGGGCCAGGTTATGAAAAACGCAGCATGAGAGGAGTTTGCTGCAAATCTTCAGAAAGATAGTAAGTTGTCATTTACTGTCATGAAATTACATTAGAGCAACGATTATATATGTATAATGTTATTTTATGGAAGTCATCATAGTATAATTAATTAATGACCTTATTTTATATTAGTTTTACTAAAGCCTCACGTTAAAAAAAGAATAACAATCGTATTAACTTTCATAGGTAAACCAAAGATTATTTAAAATAGAAGCAAAGTTATGTTATGTTATTCTTAGAAATCTAAATTGATATATAACACTTGGTACAGTAATCTTTAAAATGTACATGTTAAATACCTAAAGTTTTTTTTAGGAGTTTAAATTGTAAAATAAATTGGTTTATCTACTGATTTATGAAGCTAAATGTGAAAACATGTTGTGTGCAAAATATCAATCCTCTAAGTAGATTGAAATAGTAGGTTTTGGAAATGTTTATGTAGATTTGAGAGTACAAGGAACATGCATGATAAATCTCGCATTCCTAGCTCTAGTAGAAGTGGTGTCATACTGAGAAGGCAGACAAATCAGCAGAAATATTACTCCTAAAATCCCGCGTCATCTGAGGTGTGTTTGTTGTTGCTGGTGTTCTGTGCGTTTGTACCATGGAAGCGTTGTTGGAGGAAGTTCGTGGTCATCCTGTAATCTGGGACGCAACCCTAGAAATATACAGGGGCCAGGTTATGAAAAACGCAGCATGAGAGGAGTTTGCTGCAAATCTTCAGAAAGATAGTAAGTTGTCATTTACTGTCATGAAATTACATTAGAGCAACGATTATATATGTATAATGTTATTTTATGGAAGTCATCATAGTATAACTAATTAATGACCTTATTTTATATTAGTTTTACTAAAGCCTCACGTTAAAAAAAGAATAACAATCGTATTAACTTTCATAGGTAAACCAAAGATTATTTAAAATAGAAGCAATGTTATGTTATGTTATTCTTAGAAATCTAAATTGATATATAACACTTGGTACAGTAATCTTTAAAATATACATGTCAAATACCTAAAAAGTACATGTAATATACTGCATTGCATAGGCATTGTGAGTTACATTAATACAGTGTGCACTAGTAATAAAAGGGAAAATGTGGTAAAAAAAATACAATAATACAAGAACATTTTATTTTATTGAACTGAGTACATTGTATTAAGAACGAGAAAAAAACACGTTCTTTAATAATTTATATAATGTAGGCCTAATAATTTAAATGTCATATTACAAAATATGGCCACCTTGTGCAGCATACCACAGGAAACACAGGACATTATTGACCATTACGTTAGCTAAGGTTTATTCCACTGCCACGGCACACTTCCATCAAGAGAATTGAAATAGGCAACGAAGTAGTTACGGACATTACTTGATTCGTCACTGGCTCGGATCCCGTAATAAGGCAATGGTTTCCAGCATGTTTTATGTGCTTTTTCAATGTCTTCTTGTGTGCCAGCTGATGCCGTATCTCCCTTACAACATAGATAATTGTGAAGAACAGTTTTTTCTTGAATTACTTTTTGAACCGTGTCGATATTGCACATCAAAGGACGAAAGAAAACACGCCATCTTTGAGCCAGAATTCCGAAGGCGTTTTCAGTAATTCTTCTGCTACGGCATCACCTGTAGTTAAATACTCGCTTTCCATTGTCCCGCGGTATTTGTCTCGCGGAAATGGGCGTAGTAGAAAGCGTTTCATAGGAAACCCGCTGTCCCCAACAATTACGTAAGGCAAGTTAATACTACCTTCCACAAGCGGTTCATCAGGAGGCACATCCATTCTGTAGCTACACAGCCTTTTCCCTAGAGCACTTGACATAAAAATGCTACCATCACATTCTTTGCCATACGATCCTGTATCAATACAAATAAACTTGTACTCGGCATCAACTAGGCCCAAGAGAACTGTTGAATATTTAGCTTTATAGTCGAACAAACTTGTACCTGAGTTTGGTGGTGCTTGGACAGACACTTGTTTACCATCGATGGCGCCAATACAATGAGGAAAGTTCCAACGATGCCTGAAAACACTTTCTATGTTTTGCCACATTTGTTTGTCAGGTGTGGGCATGTACAGTGGTTGCAATCGATTCCATCTAAAACAAAATTTCTTTTTCAGAATTTCAGTTAATGAGTGAATGGAAGAAGTTAAAAGATTCTCACCGCCAAGCTGTAAATCGCAGAAGAACAACTACTGGACAGGCAGCCAAAAAAATAAAAAAGTGGAAGTATGAGGATAAAATGCAATTCGTACTTAAAACAATGTGTCACAGACCGTAAGTGAATATCATTTTAGTAGAACCTCGCTACGACGACCCTCAATAAGACAAAAATCTTGATAGTGAGTCTGATTTTCTAATCCCCGTGAATTTCCCATAACGCTCAATGTTAAAAATACCTCTATAACACGACTCATTTTCAAATAAATACCTCGATAGCACGTCTTTTTGTAATTTCATATTACTAATAAATAAACCTCTATAGCGCGTCTTTTCAAATAACTGAACCTCTATAGCACGACACCCACCTCAATAACACGCTTCTTTGGGTAAGTGAACCTTTATTACACGACTCTAACCTCAATAGCGCGCCGTTTTGCGTTACGGAACCTTTATAGCACGACTAAACCATTCTCACGCATAGAACAGATGTTTTGAAGTAAACAACAACGTTTTGGGCTCAGGTCTTAACAGGAAAACCCCTTCCCCAACCCCTTCCCATTTCGGCCTTTCCTTGTCTATCACGGGTCAGTCGCATCATCGCATGCTCTCCATTATAGTGTACAGTTTCGGTTTTATTACGTAACCCCAGTTCTGCTAAGTTCAATTTTTTAATTTTTAAACATTACAGTATTTTATTGCGTATTTCACAATAGGTTAAGGTTTACTGTATTTCGAGCTTATTAACTCTATACTGTACTTTAGTGAACTGAGTCTGTTGATTTTTTTCTTACTGTAGCAATAATTAAGAAGTTTGTTTTACTTGTACATTTGTTCTTTTATTTATGACTGATTTATACAGTAATTTTCTACTTAAAATACAACTTATTTGAAATGTTTCATAAAAAATGTGCTTGGTATAGCAAAAAGTCTGTGAACTCGATAACACGTCTTGTTGTGAAAACCACCTTGATAGCACGACCCTCAATTACAAGTGCACCTCGATAAGAAGACTATTTTAGAGATCCCCTTGAGAGTCGTGTTATCGAGGTTCTACTGTACTTTTAAAACTGTTTTACATTTAAACTTTAGTACACTGTGTATATACATATACATACCCATTAGGTATTTAAATCCCGTGTCTGATCCTCAATCCCGGGATTTCGGGATTGTTTGATGTCAATGCCGGGATCCCGGGACTGGTCCCGGGATTACATAAATTAACTTTTACCTAGTGAAACCATTGATTTTAAAGTACTTTAAAATCAATGGTGAAATGGATTGTATATCTCGCTTATTTATGAGTGTATATTGATGAACCTTGGTATGTGGCTTCACCTGGTGGTGGTCTATTGATATTTGCACAAAAAACAACAGTTTGTCTATGGTACCTGTAGTAGCAAACCTGCTTACTCAGCCCTCGTGTTATTGTTATGGAGATATAGTAAAGATTTATGTATCCCTTAGTTAAATTATATAAAAACTTAAAATAATAAAACTTGGTATGTAACATCACCTGGTTGTTTTGTATTAATATTTGCATAAAATAGTATATTTCATCACTGGACCGAAAGTGACGCTTTTCGATACGAGCTCAAGTTTGACGGCTGAGGCGGAGCCGAGGTCGGAAAATGAGTGAGGATTGAAAAGCCACTTTTGGTCCAAGTGATGAACTATATTTTTCGTCATACTGCAAACAATTTTAAGATAACAATTTAAAAAATTTTTTAATAATTTGTTTACCATTCAAAGTTGGCTTCCATCTTGATCTTGATATTCTAAACAAACAGCTGATACACAAGTTTCCATTTTTTACAAGTTGAATAATTCGTTCCATTCTTCTTTAACAGCTGATGACCTCGACCGAAAAGTGTTATTTTGATGATGTTTTTTTGCCCTAGAACGGAAAACATCATCAAAATGATACTTTTCAGTCGAGGTCTTCAGCTGTCAATCCTATAGGAGTAAAAAGAACAACTACTTAGCATCTCAACGCATGTGTTGAAAACAGCTATTTTTGAAGCAGCATGACGAAAACAAATTTTTTTTTGGCTACCTTATTGCAGCAAACATGGGTACTCAGCCCTAATGTTATTCTTATAGAGGATAAATAAAATGTTGTATACCGCTTATTTATGCATGTATTTATTAAAAACTTGGTAAGTAGCTTTTTGTGGTAGTGAGACACATATACATGCATTGGAAATTCGCTGAGTACGTAGGTTTGCTGCGACGGGGTTTTTATTTACTTTTTCTTCGAACATGATGCACTAGTAATATGCAGTAATAAAATAAATATTATGTGGAAGACAGTAATAATGTCTTCCTTTTTTAGAGTAACACGAATGTTCCGTTGGAAGACCTAAATGAAGATGAAGAGCACTTATCCGCAGACGCTCCTCAACAAGGGATTACACTCAGAGATAGTGGCGGAGAGAACGATGTCGATTCTGATGATCATTTACGCAGTGAAACAAACTAGGTTGAATCAACACAAAAAACCGATCATGGAACACCTAAAGAACGGCAACATCGGCCAACAAAGGGCGTTGACAAGGTTTTAAGCTTCATGAAAGGAAAAGAGGAAAGAAAACACACTAAACCCCAACCAGATGAACTTGACCATTTTTTTGCAAGTGCAGCTCAGTCAATACGGAAACTTCCTCGCTTAGTGCAAATAAAATTTAAAGGGACATTACAAATATGATAAGTCAGGCTGAAGAGCAATGCGAGTGGGAAAGGAACCAAAGTACTCCGTATCTCAGCCACACTACAACACCAACTATCTCACCTTATTGCAGCTCATAAACTTCCAGACAATCTCCAGTTGGTTCACAACCAACCCCTCAGCCGCAACGACTGGGTTTATTGCATTTCCAACAGCCAAACCACTTCGCAGCATCGCAGTGGAGCTACGATACTACTTCTGACTCTACTGGGAAACCCCAAGAGTTATCACCAGGAAATAACAAGGAGTCGTCCTTGTCGCAAATTGGAGTCGTCCTTGTGCCGAAACGCCAGCGATCAATGCCAATACTGATTTTTAAATATTATTTAAAAAACATTTCATAACTAATTAAATGAGTAAAAAATGAGAAAATGTAAAAAAATTGTAAATACTTTATTTGATAGTGTTCTTTTATGATTAAAATTTATATAATGCAATGTGTTGTATTTTTACATTTAATTCACATAACATTACATTACTGTTTTCATTTATATATTAATACTATCTCATGGTAGTAGGGGGCATTGGATGGCCATAAACCAGTAAGCAAAGTGCCCCCTACTCATGGTAAACTTGTATCTTCCGATTTATATTTCTAACATTAACAGTTGTCTATTTAAAACTACTTACATATGGTCTAAATAAAATGGTATCGTTATGGTGATTACTAGATTATATATTTTAACCTACACTCAAAAATTAATTAGACTTGAGCAAACTTTAATCTAACTAGTCATCATATGATTTTTCTTACCTTAAACAAATAGCGAGTCTCTCTTTGCTAGTAATTGCCTCTCTATAGTTAGTGTCGGTTTTTCTGATATCAACATCGATCATTGACAATACTTCTTCAAACTGATCGGGAGTTAATCTAAAATAAGTTCCGAACCTATCTTCATCCAGCTCCAGAACATGCATCAAGTGATGGTATTCTCCAAAACTCTTCCGTTTTTAGCGAATTTCCCCTATAGGGAAGAAGCTATTACCGTAGTCGGCATGGTAAGACCTAGGCCCGGGACCATGATAACTTTTCGTTTTGAGGTCCCCAGACCCCAAAAACACCATTCGTTCGAAACTATATATATATATATATGTGTCCGTGAGCACGATAACTCTCGTAAAAATTATCCGATTTTGATGAAATTTGGTATAAAAGTGTAAAGCAACATTTATGACTTTAAGTTCGAAAACCAGCCAGATCGCTCTATCCGAAGGGGTATTTTGGGGGGGTTTTGTACCCCAAAAATGGGTTTTTTGAATTTTTTACATATAATTTTGGAAATAGTCAAATTTTATTTTTTTCCATTAGATTCAGCTTAAAAAAACACACAATTTGGTATTTTGATCATTTCTCTACGTCAATTGGTTACCGAGATATTGAAAGTACTAAACACAGTACGTTGTCTAATGTTATTCTTATGGAGGAAAATAAAAATTTTATATCTCGTTTATTTATGAACATATACTGACGAAACTTGGTATACGGCTTTATCTGGTTGTGGACCATTGATATTTCCTCAAACAAATAATTTGTTGACAAAGGCTCCCGTAGCAGCAAACCTGCGTACTCAGCCCCATGTTATTCTTATGGAGAATAATTAAAATGTCATAAATTGTTTATTTATGAATGTATATTGATGAAACTTGGTATGTAGCTTATGTGGCATTAAGATAAATATATATATGCATTAGAAATTCGCTAAGTACGCAGGTTTGCTGCTACGGGGGTATTTATTTATGGGATGTATCCATTTACTTCTTTTCGTTTACGAATATAATAACACTAAGTCGTCATCACTATCACTACTCGATTCGTTCATTCACGGAACAGAAAAACCGGTCTCACACCAAGGAACTGGCGGAAAAGACATGTTTGCACGGGTAACAACTACACTGAGTGAGAGGTGGCACTTGACTGATCACCTGTCCTCATGAGCGAACAAGTGGACGTTTGGTACGTTGCTGGGCGGTGTGAAAGGGGCGCGTACCGGACGTCCCAAACGTCCAGGACATTTACATAGTAGTACGCCGGTGTGAAAAGGCCTTTAGCTTTTTATAGAGGGTTAAATCATCCGAAATGGTCATGTGGATGCTGCCAAATACTACTTGGTATGTAGATGTATTGTACGTTAAAATATAGGTCTCCAGAATAAATGAATGTGCTTGGAAACAATTAAAACCGGACTCCAATTTTAACATAGCAATTACAAGGCGACTTTAGAAAGTTGTAAGAAGTGAAACCACTGATCACAACCGAAATGACTTAATCCTTGGAATGCTTCAAGTCTTCTGTAATAGATACAGCATCATTTAGAAGGGATTTTACATTCGGTTGAGCACAATGTGCAAAACATTAACAAACTAACCAAAGTTCAAATATTTTGATTCTGTTGGTTATTTAAATTTTAAAAATAACTGGGTGTAGGATTACAGATAAATACCTAGTATGATGTAGACATACTGTGTGTCAAATACTATGTCGCTTAGTATTAGGGTGACAAACAACTCACAATCACGAAGAGAAGTTAACAAATTACTGATATTTGAGAAATGTTGCGCTGCCTATACAATACAGTGCCATAAATCTGATTTTAAACGAACCACTGAGTAAGTGTAGCAGTAGCTCGAGCTTTATATCAATTAAACATTAGCGAATTTTAAAGAAATTACATCCTTAGGTTATAAAACATAGTTGGGTGAATACCAATTCCAATTTCTTTTAAATGTGTTATAAATACATAGGTTAATTAGAAAGAGTTTAATTGAATCATCAAAGGTCGTGGTTAAAACAGTGAATTTTCTTACCAGCGAGAACCTAAAATTATATTTTTCGATGTTATGGAATGAGTATCAGGTTTACCTTATTAGTCAATGCAGTGATGAGATCATGGATAAAGGTTCAATGATTATAAAAAATTGTGAGTTTATAAAATTCTTCTGGGGTTCCAATTTAAAATCTACCTGTATGCCAATTTCACGTTTTCAGCTCATTTAGATTTATGTTAGATAACAAATGCGTACCTGAACTTTATTTTACCCTGGCCAACATATATATAAGTTATAATTGTATGGAGGAACAAATTCGTTTCATTGATTATCAGTGGCAATCCAATTGAAGTTGGTAAAAATGTTTTTTTTTTACTTCACTGCACTTTGTCACTATTACTCAACACCACAATTAATTACACTAATAAAAAATGTTTCAATGGCATTATACAGGGTGTTTATAAAAGAATGCCGAGATTTCGAACTAGCGCTACTGAAAGAACTTTCAAGATAACTAAACGATTTAAACATCAATCTGAAGTTAAAACAAGTAAGTTTTGTTTATCGTGTAGCATGGGGTAAAACGTTGACCCTGACATGCGCAGAACAGTTGCGCAGCGGCAGGCCGCTATTTTGACTCACACGCCAATACGATACGCCTATTCCCTGGCCTCCCAGGAGCCCTGATTTTACCCCTTTGGACTTTTTTTCTGGGGCTACATAAAAAACATAGTGTATGCAGAAAAAAATTAACGACTTGAGACATTTTCGTGAGCGAATTTCGACAGCGATCACGACTGTAACACCAGAGATGCTAAAAGGCACTTGGCGAGAAATCGAATACCACTTTGATGTCTGCAGAGCAACAAATGGAGCTCACATTGAAACTTATTAAGGTATGAAACAAACATAGTTTTCCTCTTCGATTTGACATTTTAATCGTTTAAATATCTTTAAAACCTTCCCAATAATAGTGCTCATCCAAAAACCCGGAATTCTATTATAAACCCCCTTACTTTAAACGTGCGCGCACCTCACAGACAACACTCAGAATAGGACAAGAATTAAAGAAGGAAAATTCAGCTTTTTGTCTAAGCACCTGCTTTTGAAAACCACCAAAATTAAATAACTGGATGGAGATAAAGAATAGTGTTTCCTGCCTTTATCAATAGTTAGAGCAATGCATTGTAAAACGTATGGAAATATAAATGTACTCTTATAGAATTAAATTCTCTCCAGCTGTGTAAAAGGGTTGAACTAAATTGAGTAAAACGTATTTATGTTCCGTTCAGTTTTTACTGTCAAGAATTTATAACAATGCCATCATAATGGGAAATAGATTTTTATTTCAGTGACTTCTAATTAAAATATTTTATGAATTTTTCAAAGAAATTAAATAGTTATATTTATTAATTTGCAATAACTGTGTATGCGTGTTGTAGATAAAGAGAGGCCTGGCATTTAGTGGTAAGGGTATGATCTTGAGCCGCACTTCAACTGGTTTGGGGAATAACTCAGCCTTCTGCTACCCCAGCGGCCACAGCTATGAACGAAAGTACGTTTAAAAGATCGAGCTTCAGAATTATGATGTACACCTGATACAAGTGATTCATCCATAACAAGTCTCCAACCTCAATTTTGAGTTACGTCAGCAAAAAAAACAAATTGCATTACACAATCCTTCTCTATACATTTATTGAAACTCTTACGTTTAAGTTTTGTCAGTAAAAGATAACGTACAATTATTTTTTCTGTATCATTTGGAAAAAGCTATTATGCGCTCACTTGTATGTGTAACTATTGAATGCACGGGCATACCTCGAATTTGATGGAAGTGACAAAATACGTTGTACACTTTTTTGTGTGCTTAAAAGACCCTCGAAATAGATTTGTTTTTAAAGCGTTCAAAGCGAAATTATTTTTTGAGTTTGATTCAGTCGGTCCCAAAATTATAAAACCACTGTCGATATCGTATATTAAGCATATCATACACCGTCTGGGGGCTGTCATCATATAGCATCAGTAGGGCTGTGATTGATTGATTTCTGAAACTTAACTGTTTCCTCTTTAATTATTATAACATATTGGAGCGCTGAAAGATTTAATAATAAACCCAGCCACATGGTGTTCTCTTTGAACGTAAAATATGTAAATGAAATCGCTGTGGCTGAGTCGAGATAATGGAATCTGAAAACAGGATTACTGGAAAGGCTTTCATGCGAGCAAGAAATGAAAGGACTACATTTATTTGTATATATTGGTATAAACAATACCAGTGTAACTTTGGGTTTTACGTTAGGACACTTTGACACGGTAAACAAACTGTTGTTGATTGTGAATTATTTCGTACATCTGCAACAACGTAGTGGATTATAATTGAATGTGTCTACCTCGATAAAGTAATGGATTTTCAACTAAATTACCCCATTTTACTAATTAATTTTAATATTTTGTATTTACTTGTCAAAGATTTATTGTAATAAAATTAAGCTTTGTTCATAAATATTACTAGGAATCGATTAAAATACTAAATAGTATAGAATTAGCAGCTATCAAACACTCCGTTCAGATGTTTTATATAACAACAAACATTAAGTCGAAATTTTTGTAATTAGTGTTCTTTGTCAATTAGGCACTTTACGTTGTGTAAAATGATGTTCATTTGTTTGAAAAAATTATCTATATATATATATATATATATATATATATATATATATATATATATATATATATATATCGGTGATGTCGGTGAGCAATTGTTTTATTTTATTTTATTAAAACTAATATATATATATATATATATATATATATATATAATAGTTTTAATAAAATAAAAAAAATTGCTCACCGAATAGAAAACAATGAAATGTAATACCAATTAAAAAAACTTTAAAATACAGTAATGTCAAGTTTTAACGTCTAGCTCAGCATAAAAATGGGTGTTATATATGTGTATAGAACGTCATAAATGGAAATTTGGACGAAATACAGGTTACTTACTTCATATTAAACTACTTAAATCAGTTTCACATTTTAAACTTTCACTTTTTTTCACTTTGTAAAATACGTAATATAAATATGTTTATGAATTAATTTAACACGAACTAACATATTAATGTGAAATCTAATAACAATAGTTTATACCTACTCTCAAGCGAATTTATATTTTGTTTCGATATGGCTTCTTCGTTTAAATTTGACTACTGACACCAATCGCTCTAACTCGAGCAAATTTATCTTATGCTTCTTAATTTACATTACACCTCACAAAATATTATGTTTACTGCATTGACATTCCAGTAGCCACTATGTCTATAGTGGCTATCAAATCTGACCTTGCTGCTCTGTGTTTTGTTTACATCTCCACCGCTGATAAGTATACAATTACAATTTATTAACATTCGTCCATAAGGTGTATATTAAAGCTGTAGAGGCCTCTAGGCTTAGCCTATATCTCGTTTTTATAAAAACAGGTGTGTATTAACATACATGATTCATGGGCAGGCTTTCTACAGACGGGTGGAAAGGTCCATCAACAGGGTGCAGAGTTTTCTGAAAAAGTCTTATTTGCTAATTTAGCAGTCTTATACCAAATGTCCACATAGTTATACTTTAAATGCGCGTAAAGTATTGCAACGATTAATCAACAAGCTTGTCTGCCAAAAACCCGAATACGCCATGCACAGAAATACGAATAAGCCGACAGACACTTCGTCACCAGTCATACACACAAAGCGAATGAGGGAATCGAATAATTTCGGAATAAAGATGAAGTCGAATAGGTGGAGTTAATTCCTGGGGCTATAAGGGCTATAATAAAGTCTAAATAAATTTAAGCTTCGAGGTGTATCTTTAACCATCTTATATGGCTTATGGCGTGCGTTACTTTAATTCAATATAAATAAACTATGTATTTTTACTTTATTATAAGTGACCGTGAATATTCTATTGATTTGAACCTCTTTATAGCCGGGGGAAAACGTAAAGTCGTGAAGAGTCAATATATGAGGATTTTACAGGAGCGGTCGTAGAGATTTAGTTTTATTTTCTAAGCTAATCGGGGCTCCCTGATAAAGTGTTTATTACACTACACATATTGTTGTCCGCAACTGATAATTAATCACTCTCCAATTTAAATTAAGTAAAATTTTAAGTGTTTCGTTTCCAATGTATTCCATGAATATTTTCATAACAACAATATATAATCGGGCAATATTTTGGGAATATACCACTTATTTTCACCCTTTTTAACACTCGACCTTTATTATCTATGGATCTCGTCACGATGAAATATATAGCATTGACTTTGTGCCGTAGAATCAGAACAGCAGATTGTCAGCAGTGTCACGATCTCAGGAAGTATCGTATTTCATCAGTTGGAGTTGGAATGTCGAGCGGAACTAACGAACGTGAAACTCTATCTGATGAGAATCATTTGAAACATTTCTCTGAATTCATTCATTCATTCATTCAGTCTCTCAGTGGAATTATCAGTAAGTGTTATCCTGCATCGATGAGTTAAGTGCAGCTTATACCAAATTAATCTATCCAACAAAAACTCATTTTAATAGTTTATTCACCTTAAATACCAGTTGGAAAAACTCTCGTAAAAATGGTCCGATTTTCATGAAATTTGGTACAAAAATGTAAATCAACATGTATGACTTTAAGTTCTAAAACCAGCCAGATCGCTCTATCCAAAGGGGTATTTTTGGAGAGTTTTGAACCCCAACAATGGGTTTTTTGAGTTTTTGACTTATAATATTTTTGTTAATCCAATTTTAGTTTTCACCATTAAATTTAGCTTAAAAAACGAACAATTTGGTGTTTTTATCATTGCTCTACGTTAAGTTTTTACAGAGATATTGAAAGTGCTAAACATAGTATGATGTTCATTGTTATCTTATGGAGAATAAGAAAAATTGTATATCTTGCTTATCTATCAACTTATCCTGACAAAACTTGGTATATTACTTCATCCCGTTGTAGTATATTAATATTTGCACGAAAAACCATTTTTGGCGATAGTTCCCGTAGCAGCAAACCTGCGTACTCAGCCCCCATGTTATTCTAATGGAGAATAAGTCAAATTTAATTATGAACATAAATTAATAAAATTTGGTTTGTGGCTTCACCTGGTTGGGTTATAAACAATGTTCATAAAAACCCATTTTTTGTGTACCTTGTTTCAGCAAACCTGCATCCTCAGACGTCATGTTATTTTTATGGAGATTAATTAAAATGGTATCAATCATTTATTTATTAACTTGCTGGTAACCGGCGCGTTGCTGCCGCAGATGAGGCATTGGATTTGTTTTATGTCAAATACTCGTTCATTTTCAATATGAGCTCGTTCGCTTCGCTCATTCGCCTCCCGGATTAGCTCGTTAGCTTTGCTCACTCGCCTATCGAAAAAAGAGTTTGAGTTCGTGGGATCCCATCTGACCGAATCCTATCTGACCGAAACAGTTCAACTCTGTCGAAAACGGGATGTGTGCCATCGGACCGATGGCACAATTCTACTTTCAGTCATTTGCGACAAACTAGAGAATCTTTCGGTCGTTTGATACTCGTCCCACTTTCGGTAAATTGTGACGAACAAGGTTTTCGATGAAGTCAAACAATTTATATTTTCGGTTGAATGAAATTATTAATGTTTTCGGTCGTTTAAGATAGTTAATAATTTAGTGAATTGGTCAGCTTCCATCGCCAGAAAGTAGGGAGGGGGGCAAAAACGAAAATATCGTACCGTTCCAGTTAAATTCTGGTAACCAAAAAAAGATCGTACTAAAATGATCGTACTCAACCCTGAACCTTGCTGAATAATATTTTAACTTTCATTTAGATATATATTTGTTAAAACAAGGTTGAATTCCTTACATCCTAGTTTTCATCGTCCAGATCTGTTGTAGGCGTAATAATAATAACTAAAACCAAGGAAACAAAACCAGGGCGCAATTTGGATGGGCACGGCGCAATAGTGCAGTGCGAACGTGTCGTTGCTATGGAAACGTGAATGTGGAAGTGGAAGCGCGCGAATCGCGCAGCTACTGCTGCCTCTAGTGTGCCTTGCGCTGTTTACAGCGGCGAAGATGCGAAGTAATGAGTCATCGCTCATCTCTCGCCCACCAAGAAATACCCTTGTTATCATCATTGTACAATGCTGACAGTTAATGAAGAATAATAAAGACTAACACATGTTGTGAAGAGGGGATTGATTGGTTAACATATTTGTTGCCATGGAGGCCGGAGGATATAAAGGGTCGAAATGGCTCCTTGTTGATTATATCAATCGTCTTAACCTTCACAAACCTGGTGTGGTTAATTTTAACTCCGCATTTGTACCATCAACGAAACATACATAACCCCTCTTATTTTAAATTGTATTTATGTATGCAATGTTTGTTTATTACACTAATTGTTAACGCATTCACTGCGTTAATCGTGTATATTCAGGATAATTGCATTTGTTAATCGTGTATATTCAGGATAATTGCATTTGTTTCCTTTTTAGGCAACCGCTGGAAATCCGGCTCGCCGCACTGAACGTGTTAAAAGTCAATTCTCTTTGCTATGAACCATATTATTTGTAAGAACAGACGTCCCAAATTATTATTCAGTTATTAAAGTTATGTTATGGTTTATGTTTCACACTTTTTGTAAACTATCTTTACTTTTATTAGACAATCACTACCATCTTTGTATATACGTATTTTAGCGAATTTCCTCTATAGGGAAGAAGCTATTACCGTAGGTGGCATGGTAAGAGTTAAGCCCAAGATCATGATAACTTTTTTTTTGAGGTTCCCAGATGCCAAAAACACTAATCGTTCAACCGTATATATATCTATATACATCTATATAATATGTGTCCGTTAACACGATAACTTGAGTAACAAATGTCTGATTTTGGTGAAATCTTGCTCGAATGTGTAAAGTTACATTCATGACTTTAAGTTCGAAAACCAGAAAAATCGGACTATGAGAATCGAAACATAAATTAATAAAACTTGGTATGCAAATTCGACTGCTTAAGTTGTATTGATAACAATCGGATGATGGTTTATGGGGGTTTACAATTTTCCAAAAATCAGTTTTTTGCATGTTCACCCTACAATTTTAAAAAAAACTTAATTTCGGTTTAGACCATTTTATAGAGCTTAAAAAAAACAAATAATTTGGTATTTTGAATTATTAACCTAGGTTAAGTGGTTGCGGAGAAAATCCAAAAAAACCTGTTCATAAAATCTTCCATGTTAATCTTATGAGAAAAAGGTGTTTAGCTTCTCCTCAGTTCATTTTAATGTAAACCTCACATTTACTGTTACCAATCAGTTCAGCATTACAAAAAATCATTTTGGTGTTTAAATTGTGATTCTATGTCCAACCATTGCAGAGATATTCAAAGTACTGTGCTAAACACAGTACGTTGTCCAATGTTATCCTTATGGAGAATAATTAAAATTTTATATCTCGATTATTTATGAATGTATGTTGTTGAAACTTGGCACTTGGCTTCACCTAGTACTGGTCTATTGATATTTACACAAACAAATTTTTGCCGATTTTCCCCACAGCAGCCAACCTGTATACTCATCCCCCATTTTATTCTTATGGAGAATTAGTAAAATGTAATGTCTCCCTTAATTATGAATACAAATTATGAATACAAATTGGTATGCAACTTCCACTGGTTAAGTTGTATTGATAATTGAATAAAAACACATATTTTGTTTTCCTTGTAGCAGCAAACCTGCATACTCAGCTTTCAATGTTATTCTTATGGAGAATAAATAAAATGCTATATATCACTTATTTATTCGTGTATTTTTATGAAACTTGGTAAGTGGCTTTATGTGGTAGTGAGAAACATATGCATTGGAAATTCGCTGAGTACGCAGGTTTTATGCTACGCGGGTATTTAATAATCAAGTCTTATCTTTGTACACCGATATAAAAATCGCATTTTAGGGATTATAAAGGCTGTTATCGCTGTTTACAAAAAAATGTTTGATTCAATATTTCACATAACTTTAAAAACTACATAAAAACTACAATTACAGTGAATCGCTAGAATTCCACACTGCTGTTAAATTGTCTGAGACCCAGGATTTGTCAAAGGAAAATCATGTTTTTCTGGTTCCATTGTAATAGATAAACCAAAGTTTTGCCGCAAGAGTAAAATTTAAAAAACTTGAAATACAAAAAAAAAATATAATCTATAAATCGTATGTATTATGTACTATGCAATTTGGATACAAAGTATAGAACACATGACTTGGTAAACAGCGATCATTAAAAAATGGGCCAAAGACTGTTAGGCGAAGACTGAGTCTTCAGTAAAACAACCAAGCATCCGTTAAAATTTGAACGAAATTCGATTTGTTGGTGCAAAATCTTGACTCCAAGAACACTGCTCGTATCATGTTGCGATCACCCACCCGCCGCCCGGCCGGCGCTTGGCGCGAAATATGAGACCTTAATTGGTCACGTGAGCCTGAAGACGAAGTTGCTACTAGTATAGTGCAACCCGAGAACCGTAGGCTACCGTCGATCACACCTGCACCTCTTTTAAATCTCCCTCTATAGAATGGCTATGTGAATACTCACAGTAGCATTATTATTATTATGCCACAGAGTTATTGTTTATATTTTTAAATAACCATTAAGGAATAAAGGGTTAAACAGTACATTATGAATTACTGTTAAAATCACTCATTTCGCCATTTCACTAAATGTTAAATAATGTTTTATTTACAGACAAGATGCGTTTACATTTATGTGTTCAATGTACATGGTGACACGCGAGTCACCAGCAATAAATTTGCTCTAATGAAATAAATACCCCTGTAGCAGCAAACCTGCGTACTCAGCGAATTTCCAATGCATATATATGTATCTTAATACCACATAAATCCACAAACCAAGTTTCATCAATATACATTCATAAATAAATGATTTATGACATTTTTATTATTCTCCATAAGAATAACATGGCGGCTGAGTATGCAGGCTTGCTGAAGCAAGGAACACAAAAAATGAGGTTTTATACAAACATCAATATAACTCAAGTAGGTAAAGCTACATACCAAGTTTTATTAATTTATGTTCATAATTAAGGGAGATAAGAGGTTACTTATTTTCCATAAGAATAACATGGGGCTGAGTACGCAGGTTTGCTGCTACGGGAACTATCGGTCAAAAAATGTTTTTTAGTGCAAATATTAATAGACCAAAACGATATGAAGCAATATACCGAGTTTCATCAGAAAAAGTTGATAAATAAGTGAGATATACAATTTCTCTTATTATTCATAAGAATAACACTGGACAACGTACTGTGTTTTGCACTTTCAATATCTCTGTAACCATTTGACGGAGAGAAATGATCAAAATACCAAATTGTGTGTTTTTTAAGCTGAATCCAATGTTAAAAACAAATATTTGACTTTTACAAAAATTATATGTAAAAAATTCAAAAAACCCATTTTTGGGGTACAAACCCCCCCCCCAAATACCCCTTCAGATGGAGTGATATGGCTGGTTTTCGAACTTAAAGTCATAAATGCTGCTTTACACGTTTATACCAAATTTCATCAAAATCGGATCATTTTTACGAGATCCATTACACACGACCACACACACACACATATATATATATATATATATATATATATATATATATATATATATACATATATATATATACAGTTTCGAACGAATGGTGTTTTTGGGGTCTGGGGACCTCAAAACGAAAAGTTATCATGGTCCCGGGCCTAGGTCTTACCATGCCGACTACGGTAATAGCTTCTTCCCTATAGGGGAAATTCGCTAAAACCAAGGTTTAGGTTTGCGACATTTTCATTCAATTTGTAATAATTACTTGTTTCGTATTCTACTCTATTCCTAATAGTTAAAAAGAAATTAATGTAAAATGTTATAGTTTCGTTTCTTTATAAGTATTGTGATTTGTTAATAGTTAAAATTTGTTCCTTAAAAATCCCCTTGGGCTACGCCCCGTGAACGTTAAGTTTCAATGTTTACATTTCAGAAGAAAGTAAACTTTCAGAAACTGTAATGCGAACAGCTGTGGATACTTCCTTTTGACAGGTTAAAGAGCAGAAGCAATAACAGCTGTTTCAAGCTATCTAAAATGCAAATTGCATTGACTAAAGAACGGTTAAAGAAAACACCTGTGCGAAGAACGGGTGCATCAGCTAGTAATAATCAATATATATTATAAATGTAAGTGTGGTTTGTGGGTATGTTCCGGAAAAACTCCAAAACCAACCACCGCATCCCCGTGAAAGTTATATGGTAGGGTAGCCCTACATTCCCCATCTATGAAGAAGGTTTTATTTTTTAACTGCAAGGGTTGGGCTTGGAGAAAAATCAATATATATTATAAATGTAAGTGTGGTTTGTGGGTATGTTCCGGAAAAACTCCAAAACCAACCACCGCATCCCCGTGAAAGTTATATGGTAGGGTAGCCCTACATTCCCCATCTATGAAGAAGGTTTTATTTTTTAACTGCAAGGGTTGGGCTTGGAGAAAAATCAATATATATATTATAAATGTAAGTGTGGTTTGTGGGTATGTTCCGGAAAAACTCCAAAACCAACCACCGCATCCCCGTGAAAGTTATATGGTAGGGTAGCCCTACATTCCCCATCTATGAAGAAGGTTTTATTTTTTAACTGCTAGGGTTGTGCTTGGAGAAAAATCAATATATATATTATAAATGTAAGTGTGGTTTGTGGGTATGTTAAGGAAAAACTCCAAAACCAACCACCGCATCCCCGTGAAAGTTATATGGTAGGGTAGCCCTACATTCCCCATCTATGAAGAAGGTTTTATTTTTTAACTGCAAGGGTTGGGCTTGGAGAAAAATCAATATATATTATAAATGTAAGTGTGGTTTGTGGGTATGTTCCGGAAAAACTCCAAAACCAACCACCGCATCCCCGTGAAAGTTATATGGTAGGGTAGCCCTACATTCCCCATCTATGAAGAAGGTTTTATTTTTTAACTGCAAGGGTTGGGCTTGGAGAAAAATCAATATATATTATAAATGTAAGTGTGGTTTGTGGGTATGTTCCGGAAAAACTCCAAAACCAACCACCGCATCCCCGTGAAAGTTATATGGTAGGGTAGCCCTACATTCCCCATCTATGAAGAAGGTTCTATTTTTTAACTGCAAGGGTTGGGCTTGGAGAAAAATGAATAGCACCCGAGATTGCGCGCAACTCTCTTTGTCTAACAAACGGAAGTCTCAATTAGTTATCTTTGTCTGCAACGGGAAATTGAAATTTTCAGTGATTTGAGGTTGCAAGAGAGAGTCAGTCACAAAAATATTTTAAAATAAATCGTCAGAATGTTCTAGAATCTAAATATAGGATAATTTCAAGAAATTACATCCTAAACATCTGTTCTCTAAAGATCCATTTCTCTAAAGGTCCAGAAAATTTGTTCTCAAAAATTTTATTCTAGCGAAAGACCCTCAAAATTCAATCTTAGAAAGGTCCATTCTAGAAAGTTCCATTCTCATCATTTTCATTCTAGAAAATTCCAATCCAGAAAATTTCTTTCTAGAATGTTCTATTTAAAAAAAGTTTTATTCTAAAAAGGTCTATTCTAGAAAGTTATATTCTAAAAAGTTCTATTCTCAAAATTTTCATTCTAGAAAGTTCCATTTCAGAAAGTTCCTTTCTAGAATGTTCCATATTGAAAAGTTTTGTTCTAGAAAGTTCTATTCACAACATTCTTATTCCAGAAAGTTCCTTTCTAGAATGTTCCATATTGAAAATTTTTGTTCTAGAAAGTTCCATTCTAGAAATGAAATTTTAATTTCACTATTGTTCCCACTATGGATACTAACCCCCGTGTCAACTGTCGACTGACGGTTGACAGTTGTCAAATGAATAAAATTAGAGTTTTGTCTGTACATTGCTTGGAATTATGAAATTTTTGCATATTTTCACGTTTTACACCCTAGGGAAACCAAAACAAATCTTATCTCAATTTTTGTCTGTCTGTCTGCCGGTGACGCTCAAGGACGGGTTTTTGTTCGCTTTTCACTGGAAAACGGGTGCACTGACATTAATCAAACTTTGTTTCTTTTTTCTACATATGCGTGAGAAGGTTTTAGGGCACTATAAACTGGCATACGCCTTTTAAAAAAATAATGGCGGCCGCTCAAAAACGTGATTTTGTGCGGTTTTGGACATGTTTTGTTCGCTTTTCACGGGAAAACTGGTAGACCAATTTTTATGCAACTTTTTTTCTATGTTCTATATGTGTGTTAGAAGGTTTTAGGGTAATTGGATTGTTTTAAATTACCTTAGGACACTGCTCCATAGGGTTTTAAAGATCCTATGCTATTCTTATGGACAAAGCATTTATTTATATTGAACCAGATGATGGCATAGTTATTCTATAAATAGGTGTTGTAGTTCTTTTTAAAACGTTGAGTGAAGATTGGTAATAAATAACATAAGTGGATATATGATCTAAATCTATATTTGTCAGACTCATGCACTCACTGACATAGTGATCACTTTATCTAAGAAACCACAATGTCAATTGAAGATAAAATTTTGGATGGTGGTTCCCCTTATGCTGCAGATTCACAATAAGAATATGTTTTAAAAAATCCTATAAGATTCTTCGCTAATTTACTTTTATGGCAATTTTATGAGTATTAGTATTTACTGAACCTTGGTAAGTTACATTTCGGTAGGAACATAACTAACACATCAGAACAAAACGCAAGCCTATTCCTGTTACGAAAATGTTTAAGGGCTTCGCCCCCCGGAATTTTAAAATACAATATTTTAAAAATCTTGCACATACTCTTGGACTGATGGATCTGAAATTCGGTAGGAATGTAGCTGATAGGTCAGTGCAGACATCTACCTACTCCAGACACAAATATACTCAAGGACTCTGGCCCAATGGTCTTTAATATAAGCGTGTTAGTCATAACACACCAACTACTCAACCAGTAGAGCTGAAATTTGATGCCTTAAAGGAAATATGAAACAACATCATGGGGAGTCACGGTGTTGTTCTCTGGAGATTTCACATAGACCCTTTGTCGTAAGTGAGACATGCGTGGAGGAGTCTACACCTCTCTAAAATTATATTTTATGTAGCCGACCACTGAGCGTCTGAACTTAACAGTAAATATGAACATGTATTTTTGAGAAGATTAAGGGGTTGAGCAGTTTTCTTATGCGCTCTTAAAAGTTGAGATTGGGACATTGAAAAACAAATTAAGTCTCAGAAACATCTATCCTTCACTCGGCACTATCGATGAATCAGGATTTATTGATTGACAGTTTGTTACACCGAGGTTCATAAACAGTTTAATCTGGAAAGTGGCCTGGCTCTGTGATTGTGCCATCCTCACGTCCACCAATGAACAAGCAGCGTAGATCAACACAAATGTAGGTCTATTCCAAAGGGAGGAACGAACATATACAATATTTAATACTGTTCATTTAACCATGACCACTGTTAGAACAGTTCTTATATATTGATTTACATTTATTTAAATAAAATCAAAGTAGTCATATGTTTTTAAAACATATGATTTTTCCAAGTTTAAATTGTTTATTTACAATTATAATGAAAACAGGGCCTGGCAAGAATGGTGATTTTAAAAGGTGTTTGTCAATGTTTTTAAAGTTTAATGTTTCGTTACATTACTATTTGTTCATTGGAATGTAAAGATTAATGTATCAAAGTATTTAAAATGTTAAATTAAACAGGGTTAATATTTTGTTGTACTTAAGTTCTTTTATTTCTAAAATCGAATCCAAAGTGTTACGTGTACCGATTTGGAGTTGCAAAAACCGCACCGTTCATTACCCGACAGAGTTCCTCGACTTGACAACAGTAGCCTAACTATCTGCCCATAGTATATTTTATTAACTTTAATTCTACTTTAAAAGTGTAAAATGTAATTTTCGATTTGGAGTCGCAAAAACCGCACCGTTCATTACCCGACAGAGTTCCTCGACTTGACAACAGTAGCCTAACTATCGCTCCCTCAGTGGAACCCTGATCGTAGCTGGCGATTTCAATGCTAGGGCTATAGATTGGGGTATGCCAAGAACAGACCCAAGAGGACGGAAAATTTTGGAGATGGCGGCAAGGATTGGACTGGCTGTGGCGAACGTGGGAGACTCGCCCACCTTCAGGCGTCCAGGTTATGGATCAACCATACCGGATGTGACATTTACGTCAGAAAACGTTTCGAGACGGATCGCAGACTGGAGAGTGATCGAAGACTATAATGGCTCCGATCACCAGTACATCACCTTCAGTCTTGCTATAAACAGCTTTGAGCCAAGGAACCTTAATTGGACGCCAGGCTGGAACGTTTCAAGGCTCGTTTCGGTGGCATTGTCCTCGGCGATTGACGAGGGGAAGACCGCTGTTTTAGAATCTTCGGGAACCACGGGGGAGATCGAGGCTCATCGAGCGTAGTTGTGATGCTGCCATGCCCCGAAAAGTGCAACCAAGAAGAAACAGAAGATCGGCATTCTGGTGGACGGAGGACATTGCTGTGCGGCGGAGAGAGTGCCTTAAACTCAGACGAAAGGTCACCCGCAGTAGGAGAAGGGGTGGCGTGGTGCCTGAAACACTTATGCAGGAGTTCAGGGCGGCCAGACAAGAACTGAAGCGCGCTATCTCCGCAAGTAAAGCCTCCAAATGGAAAGCTCTAACGGAGGACCTCAACAACGATCCTTGGGGATTGGGTTACCGAGTAGTTATGCGACGGCTCGGTGCCCAATCAGCTAACCCTAGCTTGAGCTCCGTCCAGTTGGAGGCTATCGTGGATGTTTTGTTTCCGGCCCACCAGATCAGGCCGAATGAAGAGGTTGCTGTGGTTCCCGAACAAATACCTTTGTTCAGCGAACAAGAGCTGTCAAGTGCCATTGGCTCTTTGCGCTGCCGAAAGGCTCCTGGTCCCGATGGAATTCCAACGGAAGTGCTAAAGGTAGTAGGTCTGGACTTTCCAGGCCTGCTGCTGAACATGTACAACCGCTGTTTGTTGGAAGGCTTGTTTCCTCTGCGATGGAAAGTTCAACGCCTCGTGTTGATCGGCAAAGGCAAGGGAGATCCTGAAACCCCGTCTGCATACAGACCTCTGTGTATGCTAGACACGGCAGGGAAGCTTTTTGAGCGACTCCTGAAGCCGAGGCTCACACAGGCAGTAGAAGCGGCAGGTGGACTCTCCGATCGTCAGTACGGCTTTCGGTCGGGCCGATCAACGATTGGAGCTGTTGGTGAAGTGATCAGGACTTTTGAGGCTGTTCAGCAGGTGAACCACAGATCACGAAGGCTAGTCATGTTGGCTACGCTGGATGTGAGAAATGCGTTCAACTCAGCCAGGTGGGCTGACATGCTGGGCGCATTGAAGACGGATTTTGTAATTCCCCCGTACCTGTTAAGGATGCTGCAGAGCTACTTACAGGATCGGAAGTTGGTTTTCAACACACCGGATGGACCGCGGCGGAGAGATGTAACAGCGGGTGCCGCTCAGGGCTCGATTCTTGGACCGGACCTCTGGAACATCGCCTACGATGGGATCCTCCGAATGGAAATGCCTCGGGAGACTTTCCTCGTCGGTTATGCGGACGATATCGCCGTAATTATAACTGCGCGGGATGTCGATGAACTGCAGAGGCTGTTGACCATGGCCATGGGCCAAGTGACGAGGTGGATGGGTGACCACGGCCTGTCCTTGGCGACGGAGAAGACCGAGATCGTGCTTCTCACCAGACGGAGGATTAATCCCATTGTGCAGCTCGCGGTCGATCGGGAAGTGATTGTCACTAAACCCGTTGTCAAGTACCTGGGTATGAGACTGGATGTTCGGCTCACATTCCGGGATCAGATCACATTTGCGACGGAGAAAGCTTAAAAGATTGTGGCCAACTTGAGCAGACTGATGAAGAATGTCGGGGGACCGATTGGTAGCAAGCGGCGGGTGCTGATGTCTGTGGTTCACTCCGTTCTTCTTTTTGGGTGTGAGGTATGGGCAGAGGCCCCCCGGAAAAAACGACTGAGGGGAAAGATGGCAGCGGTCCAGAGGAGAGGCGCTCTTCGGATCGCTTCGGCGTACCGCACAGTGTCGGAGCCGGCCGTCCTCGTAGTTGCTGGGGTAATTCCCATCGATCTTCTTGCTTTCGAGCGGAAGCGGATCTTCGATGGGAACGGTGCTTTGAGCCGTGCCGAAGCCCGAGAACGCACTATGGAGGATTGGCGAAACCGCTGGGAGGGGGACGAACGGGGAAGATGGACGGCGAGACTCATTGGGGATCTCCGAGAGTGGGTTGAGTGGGGGCACGGGGAGGTAGATTTTTATCTCACCCAGTTCCTCACCGGACACGGTTGTTTCGGGGCCTACCTTCACAAGATGGGGAAGTCAGCGAGCCCGGAATGTCAGTACGGTGACTCCGACTACGACGATGTACTGCACACCTTCTTCCATTGCGTGAGGTGGGAAGCGGACAGAAGGGACCTCGAAGGGGCCGTTGGCCCGATCTCGCCGGACACACTCGTTCGTCGAATGTTGTCCAGTCCCGAATCGTGGAGCTCTGTTTCTACATTCTCCAGGAGGGTGCTGAAAGAAAAGAGAACAGAACAGCTGTGATGCATCGACGCAGCTAAACCTGGTGGAGCATCGCGGTTGAAATGCCATCTTTGGCGTACGAAGGCACCCTCTTGAAGTATTGCGAACAGCGTTTCCGAGAGGGCTTCCATTGCCTGGACCGATAGGTTTTTAGTGGGTGAGAGTCCTACACACCGGGGGAAACACCAAACCCTGACGGTGCATAATGCATTTTCCTATCGTAAAAAAAAAAAAAAAAACTATCTGCCCATAGTATATTTCATTAACTTTAATTCTACTTTAAAAGTGTAAAATGTAATTTTAATATTGTAAAATTACGTGGGTTGTTAGTTTTTTTAGTTAATCTACCATTTATATACAACCCGTACGAAGGACGGGTACACAGCTAGTAATATTATAAAGACGAGGTGGTTTCTGTCTGTATGTCTGTATGATTTTCCGGGTGAACGCAAAAACTACTGAAACGACTGGTCTGAAACTTAACACAAAGGTATATCTTAAACCCATGCAACACATAGGCCTATTCACTTCCTTAAAATCCCCTCGGGCTACGCCCCGTGAACGTCCTAAGTTTCAATGCTTACATTTCAAAAGAAAGTAAACATTCAGAAACTGTAATGCGAACAGCTGTGGATACTTCCTTTTGACAGCTTAAAGAGCAGTAGCAAGAACAGCTGTTTCAAGCTATCTAAAATGCAAATTGCATTGACTAAAGAACGGGTAAAGAAAACACCTGTGCGAAGAACGGGTGCATCAGCTAGTAATCTTATAATATAATATCATTTAAAATTGGGTTTCAAATTCATTTTGAATATTAACCTGTTCCGTGTGTCATTTTACATGGTACCGTATATGTTGGTTCCATTTGTGATTCAGTTTATTTAATAAAAAACCGCGGCAATGAAACAAATATCTACTTCCAAAATAAAAACAAGAGTAGCTACCATATGGGGTTTTGGGCGTCTCGTTCTCTGTTAAATGAGGTTTACTGTGCGAGGATTAAACAAATTTTAAACTGGCTGTCGGAATTGTTGTTACTGAATACATTCTTTATATTTTGGTACTAAATTAAAATTTATTTATCATCGAATTATGATGTAAAATCAAGCCTAATTTTCAATATTACTATAAAAATATCAACGTTCACGTACTCAACCTAGATATTCACAAAAAATGTATTTACGACTCAATGGCTGCCATATTTGCTTTACTCGATATATTCCTCAACTTTTTACATGAAACCAAAGTATATAACAACTATTGTAAGGCTCTTGGAGAGACTTACTTTCGAGTTTTGAAATACTGTAAAAACATTGATTCTATATTATTTAATTTATATTTTCGGTAGAAAGGTTTATGAACAACTAAGTGTTCTTCGTATTCTAGTTCCTTGATATGTTCCTCTGCTTTTATTGCCAACAAAATTTATAAAGGATTGGTTATATTAAAGATATAGACTATTAATTTAGTTTTGATATAAAAACATACAATCCTTATAAATATATATTACGTGAAGAAGTTTTTTTGTAAACGTAACTCCTCCCTTATTTCTTGACCAATTACAGTGTTTGAAGTATTAAACGATTCGTCTTAGTTCGTAGTTTTTGCAATAAGGTTTTTAATTTTCGATATTTATATTATCAAGGGCACGGGGCTGCCTTCAAAGTTAGTTTTTTCTCATAAGATTAACATAGGGATTCATTTTATTTGTATTGCAGCTGTTAACACATTCTGGGCAGGTTATTAGCAATACAAAATGTTACAAATAAGGAAAGTATTTATCTATATAAATAAAATAAGTTTTTTTTCTATATAGTTTTGAGCGGTGAAATGTCGTATGCAGTGGGGGATATACAAAGTTTGTCTATCTGTCTAATTGTTTATGAACCAGGTTTGTCCCGCTTTTCACAAAAAAATGAACCTAGTGAAATAACACATTTTGCTCATTTTCGTGGGATAGGAAACTTTTAGGCTTCTGCAAATCATACGTACCTCATTAGGGTTATGCCTATTGGTCCGTCACTGCTCCAAAGAAGATCTATGGGTACCGGTGACTCAACCTTACACTGTAGAATGCACCATATTTGTTCTAATGAGCATTTAGTCAACTAATTTACCTTTACTACAGAATGGAGGAACACGAGCTTTACTAACTAAAAGTAAATTAGAGCAGAGGCCTATGGGATTTTTTTAAAAGTATTCCTATTGTACATCTGCAGCATAAGGGGAACCAAAATGCATAATTTAATATTCATAGACATTGTAGTTTTTTAGATCAAACGATCAATATGTCAGTGAGTGCATGAGTCTAACAAATATAGATTTAGATTATGTATCCACTCTGTACTCTAATGTTATTTATTACAAATCCTCACTCAGCCTTTTAAATTAGAACTGCAACAGCTGTTTATGGGATAAATATTCTTAAGACATATAAGAAAACTTTGTCCACAAAAATAACATTGGATTTTAAAAACCCCGTGGGGCAAGTCCTGAGGTGATTTAAAAATATCAAACTAGCTTAAAACCTTGTAATGCTCATATAGAACATATAGACAAAAGTTTCATCGAAATCAGTGAACCCGTTTCTCTGTGAAAAGCGAACAAAACATTACCAAAAACACTCTAAATTACGTTTTTGAGCGGACGCCATTCTTTTTCCAAAACGCGTATGCCAGTTTACAGTGGCCTAAGACCTTTCCACAAATGTATAGAATAAAGAAACAAAGTGTTGTCAAAGTCAGTGCACCCGTTTTCCCGTGAAAAGCGAACAAAAACCCGTCCTTAAGCGTTACCGACAGACAGACAAACAAACAGATAGACAGACGGGCAGAAATTGAGATAAGACTTGTTTTGGCTTTCCTAGGGTGTAAACCGTAAAAGTATGCAAACAATTAAGAATTCCAAACAATGTGCAGACTAAACTATAATTTTATTTAGCCTATATATAGAATAATAATCTTTAGACTGAGTGAGTTTACAGGTTAGCTGCAACAGGGACCACAAGAATGTGGTTATTATGCTAATATCAATCGGGAACAATCAGAAGAATCAACGTTGTATCAAGATACGTTTACAAGTAAGCGAGGTATACAATTATTTAACTTCTCCATAAGGATAACATTAGAGCGGAATGTGCGCGTTTGCAGCCGCGGGGACATAAAAACGGTGTTTAGTGAAAATATCAATTAACCAGACCAATATGAAGCCACATAACAAGTTTTATCGATTTATGTTATGTGAGATATCAAAATGCTCATAAAAACAAAACGTCAATATTATGAACGGATTAGCGGTAACGGTGTGTACATCAAATTATCGTACTTTTACAATAATTATCATATCCAGATACAATAATTTCGTAGACACTCCTACAATTTAGCGGATTCTAACGGCGCTCTTTCGGTCGATTGCGACAGTATTCACTTTCGGTCGGTTGCTACACATTTGGTTTTCGGTCAAGTAAAACAACAACTAGTTTCGATAAGTTTAACATTTATTACTTTCGGTCAGATAACACTAGTATTAAAACTTTTCGGTGGTTTAGGACTCTTTCAATATTCGATCATTTGGCACAGTTTCAGTTTCAATATTTTTTTAATTCGGTCGTTTGGGACACATTTTCTTTTCTATGTTTTCAAACAAAATAACGTATCGGTGCGGTAGGATTCGGTCATTTGGCATCTCACCTTTGAGTTGCCACTCAATTCGTTTTTTTTATTTCCAGTATGAGAGTTGCCATTCAAGTAGGTTTTTTATTTCAATAATGATAAACAGCTGTTAACAATATTTTAAGTTATAGATATCATCTTATAAAATCAAAAGAAATCTTTCTTCAATAAGATTAACGTTGAAATTTTGAAGTCCTGTGGGGCACAGCCCTAATGTCCTAGGACTTCGGTTAATGGCCTATAACCTTCCCAGGGCTAACTTGTGTTACTATGCAAAATTTCAAAGCAATCGGATGAACGGTATGGCAGCGCATAAAATACGAATGGACAGACGAACATGCGTTCAAACATAGATTTTTTTATATTAGATGTATATTGATGAAAGTGGCTTTAAGTGGTATTAAGATACATATATATGCATTGGAAATTCGCTGCGTACGCATATTTGCTGCTACGGGGGTATTTATAGTGCTTTGACATATTTATCAGAATGATGAAATATGTTTGTATTATTAGTTGAAACAATTAAGAAATCAGCATAATATAAGAGTTCAAGCAAGCAATTGTGGGACCTGAAGTAGAACATAGTATGAAATAACATTAAAATAACAGAAGGTAAATAATATATTGGTGAGACTTAGTAAGTGGTTTCATAAAATGGTAATAAAGTACATATATAATGCATTGTAAATCCACTGAGTACGCATGTTTGGTGCAACGAAGGTTTGTTGTTTACCAGGGTTTTAACTGATGGAATAATTATTTTAAACCAGTGGCAATTAAATTTTACGATACATATTTGTTACATGACAACTGTCACACGCAGCTACAACGAGGATAAATCATTTAACCCCAGTGTTATGGTTGATCCACAGTGGCGTACCTTTAATGGATGTTGACCATTTCAAACTCCCGTTATTCTATTTTGCGTCACTACACCTAAACAAATCGATTAGATTTATACACTTGTAGTCCCCATATCGCCCGACTCTAAAACTGAAATTGAATTTTTACGCGCTAGAAGATTTCTCTCAGGCGTTGGGAGTTTACTAAATTATTTACATTTAGAGTGTATTTCCATACTAGCAGTTATCCGCTGGCTTCGCCCCGCAAATGGTTTATATATATTCTGAATTTATGAGAAAACTGTGCTTTGCTATTCTTCAAAATCTTTATAATGACGAATTATTAATTAAATTAGGTAATAAATATAGTTTTAGCGAATTTTCCTATAGGGAAGAAGCTATTACCGTAGGTCTCATGGTAAGACTTAAGCCCGAGACCATGATAACTTTTTTTTGAGGTCCCCAGATGTCCAAAACACTATTCGTTCAAATTTATATATACGTATATGTATGTGTGTGTGTGTGTGTGTGTGTGTGTGTGTGTGTGTGTGTGTGTGTGTGTCCGTGAATGCGATAACTTGAGTAAAAAACGTCCGATTTCGATGAAATTTGGCTCAAATGTGTAAACTGACATTTATGACGTTAAGTTCGAAAACCAGAAAAATCGGACCATGGGAAGGGGGGTTTATGGGGTTTTAAATTTTCCAAAAATCAGTTTTTTGCATTTTCACCCTAAAATTTTTAAAACACTTAATTTTTGTTTCGACCATGTTATAGAGCTTAAAAAACAAATAATATGGTATTTTGAATTATTAACCTAGGTTAAGTGGTTGCGGAAAAAATCCAAAAAAACATGCTCATATAATCTCCCATGTTAATCTTATGGGAAAAATATTTTTGGATTTTCCTCAGTTAATTTTACTTAAAACTTCACATTTGCTTTTACCAATCACTTCAGCTCCACAAAACAATAATTTTGGTGTTTAAATTGTGATTCTACGGCCAACCGTCGCAGAGATATTCAAAGTGCTAAACACAGTACGTTGTCCAATGTTATCCTTATGGAGAATAAATAAAATTTGATATCTTGATTATTTATGAATGTATATTGATGAAACTTGGTATGTGGATTCACGTTGTACTGGTATATTGATATTTGCACAAAAAATGTTTTGTTGGTTGTCCCCGTAGCAGCTAACCTGCATACTCAGCCCTAATGTTATTCTTATGGAGATTAAGTAAAGTTTTATATCTCCCTTAATTATGAACATAAATTAATGAAACATGGTAAGTAGCTTCACCTTGTTCAGTTATATTGATAATTGCATAAAAACTCATTTATTATCTTCCTCGTTGCAGCAAACCTGCATACTCAGTCCTAATGTTATTCTTATGGGGAATAAATAAAATGTTATAAATCACTTATTTATGAATGTATTTTTGTCAAACTTGGTAAGTGGCTTTATGTAGTAGTGAGAAACATATAAATGCATTGGAAATTCGCCGAGTACGCAGGTTTGCTGCGACGGGGGGTATTTTACTATACACTGAATTGAATTATAAGTGTCTTAATAACATATATAATTGCTTTAATGTGGTTAAATATAAATACAGTACACAGTATACAGCATGAAAACTGTTTGGTTTTCTCCTTGGGCGTCGCCTATAAAAATTGTAGCTTCGATGACATGTTTATGTAGGGTCTTTACTTGTAACCTTGTGCCATTGCAAAGCATAGGAGGGTTCATACTGCGGAGGAGCATAGTAGGGGCACCCACCTTTACAAAAAGGTCATGATGTGGTAGTCCATGCGGATCCAGAGTGTGTAGGAATTCCACTGGACAGTGAACAACATTTTCTGTCCCAACAACTGCGTCTACTGACTCGTATCTGGTTATTTTCGTTGGTAGCTGTTCCAACAATGAAAGGTTAATGCGATTTGCAGAGTTATTTGTAGGAGTGATAATTGCCCTCTCCTGCAACCATGATGGCGCTCATTATCTTTTATGTCGGGACAAGTGTTGTCAAGTAGGGACTTTAAATCATGATCTACAGGACTGAGGTTTTGAGGAATTGGAATTTTCCATTACCATCCTCTGACATATTGCTGTCTCCTATCTGTAAAATTAGTGAAGAAAACTCCTCACTTTTTTGAATCATCTTTAAAATAAACCCTCGTGTTAACCTTCAAGGAGAGAACTTTAATTTTTGACCAGAAATAGGATGTCTTTACACATGCTTTCACTTAATCAGCGGGGGATCCACGTGGTATTACAGGCAGGGTCTGCCTAAAGTCTCCAGCCAGAAATTTCTGATGTCCTGGAGTGTCCTGTGCAGAGCTTCCATACCTCCTTTATGGACAATGGTGCACTCATCCCAAACTATTATTGAGTTTCTCTGAGTGCCTGGGCTAGGCTCCTTTGTTTTGAAATATTGCACATTGGTGACTCAGAGTGAGGGGTACATTGAGGGGTATCTTGAAAGCAGAGTGAGGGATTTTCCTGCCGTCAAGTAACGTTGCAGCTATGCCAGAGGAAGCAACTGCAATAGCAATGTTGCGTTCACTTCTAACTTTGTCCAACAGTAAATTTATCAAAATTTTGTTCCTGTTCCTCCAAAGAGGTGCCCTAATTTTTCATTAACGCTTCTTGTGATTTCTTTATAAGCATTATTTTGATATTCGTTTACCTTTACAGCATTCGCAGCAACGTCTTCAGATAGCTGGGCTACATCATACGGCAATTCCTTTAAGAGTTCACGGTTGTTTGTCATTCACTCCTTGCTTGCGTGAAGGCCCTTACCAGTTAGAAAAGGTTACCAGACATTGTATACATCAAACCTTCAAGTATATTTAAACACTTGTTATTAGAAATCTCCATCACGTTCTCCACATCCCCACACTCTTTTCCTATTGGCCTCTCGATATCATCCTTCAAAATATCTCTATGATTTTCTTATAGTTCCATAGGACTGTTTACTTGGCAAAATACCAACATGATTGAACAAAGCTCACGGATCTTGTGAGAGGAATCTGAAAGAGAAGCATTCTCTAATGTGCGATCCCAATTGGCGTCACACTCAAGCAACCCAGGCGTGCTGCAAGCTGCCTTGAATGTTGGATGAACTGTTCCTGTTACAGTCTTGATATTTTCAAATGACTTGGGCCCTCTGACCTCGTGTAGTAAAAGCCGGAGGAAGTAGCACTCGGAATTTTTAGAGTATATTTTGTATATCCTACCTATAACATGGTCTTTTTCATTCCACGTGGCCCGGCAGGGGTGCTCTTTGCTTCCTTCTTACATGCTTGTTTGGTTTCCATACATAGTTTGCTTGAACTTCACAGTAAAGACCTTAAGCGAAATCATCATGCTGGCATCATTCAATAAATCCTAAAAGAGTGGTTTCAGAGGGGTGTTTAACTCTGTCATTGACATTTGATGACGTAAATATACTCTTTGACCATTTTCAAGATGTACAGAGAGATCAAATACTGGAGGAAAGCGTTTATGGATAGGGAAACAAAATATTCTCCAAGCTAATTCTGAGTAGCTAATGTAGCGTCCTGATTCATACCGAGTTACCCGATCAAGTTGATCACTTATATAAAAAACTGGAGGATCAACATATTTACTAACATATTTCCACACGAATTTAATGGATTTAACAGAGTTAAAAATTCAACATTAATGTGGGCATTAAATGTACGGGAGGGTACAGGGTTAAAGTACTTAAGTCGCCTCTTCTGTTGTCCAAAGTCACATTGTTAACTGTGACTGTATGTCCACCGTCATTTGAGGCTCGCCTGCGGTACTTAGGGTAACTCATCCCTCGTCTGAGCCTCCTTAAGAATAGGTCGAGGTTATTGCTTGCTACACGTTCATTTATCATCAGCAACACATACAAAAATTAGGCATTTGTAAACCATGCATGGTAATTTGTTGTTGAACTCACCACATGGACCATGAATCATTGTGGATTTTACAATATTGTGGAGTTTTGGATCTTCTTCAGGGTCTGGGATCTCAGCGCATATAACCTGATCGATCTGTTCAGGTTTGATTTTGTTCTTCAGCCATAGAATGACATGCGCATGGGGTAGACCTCTCTCTAGCCACTCGATGGTGTACATGAAACATAAGCTGGGCCCGAAAATGCCACAATTTGTTAGTAAATTACCATGACTTTTACCTTAAAGCGAAACACATGACTGATTAGATCATGGTAGTCCTGTGGCTTTTGTCCAGCAAACAGCTTCTCAGTAATTTCGTCCGAATTAGGTTTGCATGTGAACGTGATAAATAGACCCGCCCTTCCATAGTGTCGCACGTAGCTCATGGCGTCTTGTGTCCGCTCGTGCATGTACCGCACCCCACCGGTGAACGTTGAAGGCAAGCTCACTGCTTGTCGGAGGTCCTCTAGATTAGTGTCAACTTTTTAGACGGCATCTTTCAACTGAATGTAATTTTCAGCCCGAAGTTTCTTCTGATTATTTCTGATGAATTTTAATCTCTTTGTCGGTTTTGGCGTACATGTCAACCATGAACTGATTTAGTAAGCCCCGGAAATAAAGCAAATAATTTAACTCCTCACTGAGGACCATTAAACGGAAGGAGTAAAAGCTCGCAGCGGAAACAGGTCCCTCTGACCTGAAAGACCAAGGCTGAGGTACCGGAAAAGGGCTCTTAATAACTGGATCAAATTGAGGAGTGGCTTATACGCTGAAGCCTATTGTCTCTGCCATTTAGTACAATGTCTCTTTTTTCAAAGTCTTGGCCGACAATCACTACACCAACTTCTCCTATTGTTGGTTCATTGTACTTACCCCTGTGTGCATTAGCATGCTTTTTCAAGCGTAAATAACTACCTGACATTGCCTGCTGTCTTTTGACATATTTTCTATTGGACACTTGAAATCCATAACATAATGATTACAGCTATGAAACATATTTTGTAACATTTGTATCGAAGCTGGTTTGTACCTGGGACTTTGTCACAGCGTGCATTAGTTTTCTTGCTGTCATTGCCAATAAAGTACAGCTGTAAAAACTGATGATCATCATTGGATGAAGGGAGTAAACTACCAATTAAATTATATACTTGCTCTTGTACCTTTAATGTAGGCATGAAGCCGCTCTCAACAATTTTTTTACTCCAAATGATATCATCTGAAAAGCACTGTTGTTTCTTACTGGCATTGCTTAAAAAGTGCTCGCTTTTCGGATGGTCACCGAGGTTGAGGCGATGTAGAAGTTTAGACAGCTTTTCGAGATGGTTATCGTGAACTTTCTTATTGCTGCAACACCATCCCTTTGATTCGCCTTGCCATTTTAAAGCATTGCAATAATTGTATAACATTTTCATTGGTCCAATCTTAATAGTTTCATCTGATTCATAACAGATACTAAGGTCATAGTGGTATCCAGAGTTACCGTTTGCAGTTCACTTCTTGTTTTTACACTCCAGGCGTTTCTCATGAATTGGTCGTATTCTAAAACAGGAGCCCTGTTCACATCCGGATTCTTAATCTATACACTTATTTACCAAGACGACAGCAGACTTTATCATCGATTTGGGATTAGTATTGGATGTGTGTGCTGCCTCAAGAACATCAAAGTGCCAGCTTCTAAGATTGCCAGTGAACAGATGATACACCGATGCGCTCCCTCTGCACTAAAGCTATGAAGTAAATGACCATCACGGCACACCGTAAAGGTGCAGTTAGTTGTACAGCTCAGATACAGCAGTCAACTCAATTGCTGATTCGTACGTTGATGGCTTCAGCATCTCACACCGATAGTGTTCAGGAGAGCCGTAATTAACGCCTTTCACACGTTGTGAGTGAAAAATAGTAATTTTATTTAATTAGTCAAACATGATTAACAACTTCCTCTCTTACTTGATGGCTGGACAGATTATACTCCAAAAGGTAAGTCTTTTTGTCCATTTAGTGTCATTGTACCCACGTCAAAATATAAAAACTCCTAAAGACACCAATAAAAATAAGTGATACCAATAGTTTGTACACATAGCAAAAACTAATAAAACTAAAAACAATTCCCGAAGTGTAATTCTGTACCGGTAAATTATTATAAACTGTTACTGAACTGTATTTAACTATAAACATAAACAAATCATTGAAATACAGCTGTTTATAAAGTTTGACTTTTGAATAATTAAAGTAATCTCCTTTCAAGCACTATATTATTTTACCACCAATTTTTTTATATGGAGGATTTGTTTCTTCAGTTATATTCCTATTCCTTAGTTAAGTCACAATTATCGTGATGATCAGGTTGTCTTAACAGTAAAAGCAGATTTATATTGAATTTTACTGAATGTTTTTATTTATACACGGTCAACACCATTCATAACGTTAACATAACAACAATTATTGTACTTAAAGCTAGATGACAAAATATCTACAAGTAACATTAGAAAAATACATTTAGTTTATAATAAGAAAGAACTATACTTATAATAATATCCAAATATATTTAGGTAATGCGATGATTGAATCAATAAACAGTACAGTAAATATATATTAAAAATATATGCCAAATATTGTCAAATATCATATACATCATAACAATAATATTGCCAAGCTATAGCGAACAATATGATGAACGGTGTGGACGTAGTGTGACTGTCATACGGTTTCAACAACTAAAAAAAAGATGGAATGACAGGCGATGACAATATTTTATCAGAGAGGCACACCAATAAAACAATCACTGAACAAAGCAATCTGAAAGTATGAACGTATAAAGATGTTTCACTTAGATACGTTTGAAACATTACTACAGCAGTTCCAAAGTAATTTTGGATTATAATATACTGTATATATGTAAATATCTTTTTACTTAATCACACACTCGTGAAAAGTGAAGTAATGAAAGGATCAATTCTTAAAAGAAACCCGTTAAAAAATCGTATTTTTTAAATATAAGAACTATTAAATTATTTACCATAAGGCAACCTACGGAAATACTCTGTTGCAGTAGCAGTTTCAATTGAAACTTGGTTTTATAAAAAAAGTTTTCCTCTGTATATAATTTCAGGGACTAAATACAATATAATATATTTAGTCAAAAACATAACTTATTTTGCACATTTTCAAACCATTGGTACATTACCAAATCCTTCGGTAAACTGCAAACGAGTAAAAACACTGTAAATGAACTGCGTTACCAACACACAAGCATCAGTGGGGTGTCAGTAACGCAGTACACTAAGCGAATGAGGCCACAACGCTCAAGTTTAAATTATTTAATGTCCCCGAAACATTTTTAGAATATTTGTATGTGTCTTCTTAGGATTGTGCTGTCCTCTGGACAGTTTCTTTCTTATGTGCCCAGTCATACAGATACATAAAAACATATTCTCTCTTTTTATACGTAAGAAAGAAGTAACATTCTTTCAGTCCAACACGAGTAACAAGAGTTGAAAGCAATTCTTAACTTTGTATTTCCTTTGGTTTTATTTCTTTGTAAATCTTATTATAACCTACAAAATCGTTTGTTAAAAATAGTTACCTTAAATTAGCTTCTTTTTGTTTTTGTTTAAACACAAAAGAAATTATTTGTACAAGTTCTCGCTTAAAGATTTATCATATTAAACATATTAATTTCAAATGAAGCATGTGGTGACTCATTGAACATGATCTTGCTGAAACATGACTATCTAACTTCACTCGGTCTTGACTTTAAAGGATTTAGGTCCGTTTCAGTCTTGGTCGGATTTTAATGTAATGGTGCGGTCCGAAAAACTGCTTGCGATGAGTTTTTGGGTAACAAAAAGTTTTCTAAATAAAAAATATCAGGATTCCAATTTCCAATCAAAATATATTTTAATTTGAAAAGGCCTTACTGTATCAATGATACCATCGTCAGGTCATCAGTATATTTTGATTTGAATTCTAGTGTTTTTAATTTCAGTTTTAAATTTAAATTATTAACAATTAGCTCATAGTACGTTATGGTCGTATTTTGTTTTTCAATACTAAATCCAGTTTGATTGTACTGGCCAAAAATGTGTATTGCTACTCATAAATATAAGGATAAGAACTTTATTCAGCGAGAAAATATGTCATGCAAACACATTGCCACGTCAAATCCATGTTAATACATAAATTAAAAGTCTTTCACAGTTCAAACTTTTCCCATATATTCTTCGCAGAGTAGAAAGATTCTTTACTGAGAAAATAATTAAGTTTAACTTAAAAATCCTTGTCACTAAGTAGTCTAATATCTAACGGTAACTTATTGTAATACTTATTGGCCATTATCAAAGGGCTTTCTATCAGTCTTAGCTAGTCGAACATATGAGGCAGATCCAATATTACTATAAAATCTGATGTTAACTATCTAAATCTCTTCTATAATTCACATTATTAAAATTGATTTGAGGGTAAATCAGACATTGTTGAATATATAAAGAAAACAAAGTTAATATTTTAAAATTTGTTCAAAGTTCTCAACAACTAGAATACTTATTAACTTCCCATAACTCTTTAACAGCTTTCTTTTAACACTTACTTATACAACACTTATACACTTATTTTGCATGAGAAGATGGCCCCCAAGCAATTAAACCATAACTCAAATGGCAATGGAAAAGTCCAGAGTATGCCTGTACAATAGCATCCTGTTCTAATTCATCACACAAACGTTTTATTGCAAATATACAAGAACTCCGTTTTCTTTTTACCCCAATAACATGTTGGAGCCAGTTTAGAGCAGGATCTAAAGTTAAGTCATTACAATTTTGGACACAGGTCCTATTTTAGCATATTAGGATCTTCTCTAAAGGTCAATACACCATTAATTGTCTTATCACTATTTAAAAGTAAGTTGTTAGCAGTAAGCCAATTCCCTACAAAATTTTGATTTACAGTATATCAAAAAATACAGTCTTCTAAGAGTTGATTATAGTCTTTATTTCTAGTAATTACGGTAATATCACCTGTAGTGTCATCTGTATGATGAGTTTCAACATAAGGTTAGGCCTGTCTGTGGTTGATTAGAAAGTTTATGAGGATGTCTTCGCAACGTCAAATTGCCTAGTATAAATTGCGCCTGTATAGTTGGTAATATTTTTAATTTACGCAGTATGATTCCATATTCGACGAGGATGTTTGTGTGCAAGCTATTTTATAAATTTGTTTTGCAAAAGACTAAAGGTTGTCTTATGTGATCTGAATAATCCGACCCGGTTTACTTTATAATGAAATTTGTATCAATGCAATTAATTAATATAAGCAATAATTAACTTATTGTATGCTTTCTTCCATGCAGCAATGCATTTCTGATGTAATTATTGGTATAATTTAAGCCAATTTACTGTGTATCTAGATAATGCTAATCCTCTATTTAAAATATCCCACTCTGGAATAAAATCAATAAACAATTATTACCATATAACATTACATCTGTTTTCCAAGGCAGCTGTTGCCGTTCTGCAGCCACAGCCTTCATTTTATTAGTCACTCCATATTTTTTCTATAGCAACGGCTTTGAATATTCGATTTGATTACATTATTTAAATGTAAAATTATATTCAAACCTACTCTATACTCGTTCTCTGGAATGTAGCTTAGAAATGAATAGCAATAGTACTCGTAGAAGCTGCCATGCGTTCAATTGCAGCTTTTTTCGTTCAGAAGCCACGGTCTTTTTTCAATTGTCAACGTGATATTTTCCTTAAAACTTTCCACCGGCTTTCTGTTTTGGTGTTTATATCATTGAGTTTAATACACTGTTAACCACTATTTAAGATGCAGACGTGTTATTTATTTATTCCAGCAGAAAACATTCATTAAGATATTCCGTACAGCTACATTCAACGTTGTTAACATAAATTATGATAATAGTGATTTAAAAACAAGCAAAACATACAAATAATATTACTAATACTAAGCTAATAAAAAAATTAAAAAAATCGAAATTCAAACAGCTCCAATGCAATGTATCCAAAACTTCACGTCAGCGCATATTCAATGAATGAGCAATAAATAAACCAATTTGATTACTTCGACAATTATTTGCATCAGCATTAAAAGTTATTTCTTAAAACTAGACATGGTAATTTTTTGCTTTTTTATATTATATTTTATGTATTATTTCTTCACGCTGTAGTGTTCTCCTTTTATCATAGTTTCTTAAAAATATATAAACTTCAGTGGTCGTTTTGGTTATTGAAAAATGCATCCATTGTATAAAACGTTTTTTCAATAACATCAGATTTTAATTTAAACACTACAGAAGGTACGTTTATAAATTGGTCAGGCATTTTATTCCATTGTATTAGTTGACGTTTGTAAAGGGTTGCTCTATTTATGGGAATTATATTGTATTTTATAAGATTTAAATTACAAGTGCTTACATCCAAGGTTTGGAAAATGATAGATTGCTTTTTGACAAAAACTAAAGTTTATATAAATTGAACACAATGTTAATAGTTTATTTTATTTAACCATTTGTCGTCTTGCATCTCTTGGTTTCGTGATAAATATAATACGTAGTGCAGTTTAAATATATGACAATTAATGCAATGCAAGTATAAAATAGGAAGCAACTGAAGGCGTTGTAGCTTTGAAATAAAAACAATCATTGACTAGATTTGTCTTGTGGTCGGATGGATTGCTGCAAACATTCAAAATTGTGGGATGAACTTACACTGCATATACATGATATTCCTCGTGCAATTTACTTAATAGAGAAAGTCTTATTTAGGCTCATATTTATAAAAACCATGAACAATTCTGGAATTTACAGCGTTTCCACACAAAGTACCAACCAATTATGCCAGAGGTTGTCTATCACTATTATTATCCATCTCGTTTTTTAATCTCGAATAGAAAATACTGACAAGAAGTTTTTACGAGTGTGACTCGGTTTATTCACTTACTCGCAAGTTTTTTAGGGTTGCCTCGACCAAACTGGTTCTGCTTCTTTCCTAAGATTTCCCTCTGATTCGAGAGGGGGGATCTTGTGCTTTTCTCGGAGGTCCTCTCAGGAAGGTGTGGTAAACCTCAGATCAGACGTTGGCCTAGTGAAGTGTCCTATCTTGGAAAAATCAAGTAAATAGCTCAGTAATAGCACAACAAATTTGATTTTTTATAGTATTTTGATTCTGACCTCAAAGCTTGGACCCAAAAGGTTGTGAAGGATCACATATGTGGTGAAGATTGGAGTGTTAAAGAATTGCTGACATTTAACATTGCCATCATTGTACATTTTACACAGATTTCTGTTGATCATAAAAATAAATATAAATTGTTTCATGAATGAAAACCATTAGCATCAACATTTAATAAGACATCGAGAAAAATAACCTATCGACTCGACATTACTACACATAATTATATGAATTGGTTAATGTGAGCATTATAAAGTTCAAAACTCTCAGCAATTCTGGCAATCTGACTCGCGATGTTGTTCAATGCATCTGCAACCTTCTCCGTGGGTTGTACCTTCTTTTAGCGAATTTCCCCTATAGGGAAGAAGCTATTACCGTAGGTCTCATGGTAAGACTTAAGCCCGAGACCATGATAACTTTTTGTTTTGAGGTCCCCAGATGCCAAAAACACTATTCGTTCAAATTTATATATATGTATATATATATATATATATATATATATATATATATATATATATATGTGTCCGTTAACACGATAACTTGAGTAAAAACCGTCCGATTTTGATGAAATTTGGCTCAAATGTGTAAAATGACATTCATGACTTTAAGTTCGAAAACCAGAAAAATCGGACCATGGGAAGGGGGGTTTATGGGGGTTTTAAATTTTCCAAAAATCAGTTTTTTGCACTTTTCACCCTAAAATTTTTAAAAAACTTAATTTTGGTTTAATCCATGTTGTAGAGCTTAAAAAAACAAATAATTTAGTATTTTGAATTATTAACCTAGGTTAAGTGGTTGTGGAGAAAATCCAAAAAAACCTTCTCATAAAATCTCCCATGTTAATCGTATGGGAAAAAGGTTTTTGGCTTTTCCTCAGTTTATTTCAATGTAAACTTCACATTTGCTTTTACCAATCTGTTCAGTTCCACAAAACAATCATTTTGGTGTTTAAATTGTGATTCTACGCCCAGCCGTTGCAGAGATATTCGAAGTGCTAAACACAGTACGTTGTCCAATGTTATCCTTATGGAGAATAAATAAAATTTGATATCTCGATTATTTATTAATGTATGTTGATGAAACTTGGTATGTGGCTTCAAGTACTGGTATATTGATATTTGCACAAAAAATTGATTTTTTGTTGATTATTCCCGTAGCAGCAAACCTCCGTAATCAGCCCCCATGTTATTCTTATGGAGAATAAGTAAAATGTACTGACTCCCTTAATTATGAACATAAATTAATCAAACTTGGTATGTAGCTTCACTTGGTTGAGTTATATTGATAATTATATAAAAACCCATTTTTCTGTTCCTTGTTGCAGCAAACCTGCTTTCTCAGCCCCCATGTTATTCTTATGGAGAATAACTAGAATGTCATATATCGCTTATTTATGATTGAATATCGATGAAACTTAGTATGTGGCTTCGCCTAGTTAAATTCTATTTATATTTGCATAAAAACCAATTGTTTCTGTTCCTTGTTTCAGCAAACCTACATACTCATTACCAATGTTATTCTTATGGAGAATAATTAAAATCGCTTATATGTGAATATATTTTTATGAAAATTGGTTTGCGGCTTCATGTGGAATTCAGACAAATATTATGCATTGGAAATTCGCTGAGTCCGCAGGTTAGCTGCGACGGGGGTATTTTAGTTTTCCAGCTGCTTCGTTGAAGCCACTCTCTCTGTCACTTTCTTGGATGGCTTTATAGGGTCTGAAAATCACATTTTTAGATATCATATCTGTCCAATATTCCAATAGTCCAATATGTACAATAATATGATTGGAGTGTTACTATGTCACAGGTCCATTTCTGAAAAATGTTTCTGACTTGAAAACTAAGATGATTGTGTATCATGCATTCTTTGTCTCTGAAATGCAATGTAAACCAATATATTTATTATTTGTCAAATTCCGAATCATTTTTTAAAATAGAGAAAAAATAATTATTTTTAGAATTCTAGAAGCTCATGTAGAATATTATTTAAAGAATTGCTAATATTTAATATTGCCATCACTGTGCAATTTATACAGATTTTTTTATCTTAAAAATAAATCTAAATTGTTTTATATATCACATTTTTTTAGATATCATTCTTCTCTGGTAGCTTTCAGACCATCAAACGGAAAGTTATGAGTATTCGGAGGAATATTCATACTTGGTTAATAAATTACTCTTAATTTCAGTGTGTTACAATTACATAAACAAAACGCATAAGCACCTATGTATGTCTTCAGTATACAAATCTGAATTCGTGTTTTAAAGATATGATGTCAAAACAATTGTGGTTTTCAGACCCTAGAAAGCCATCCAAGCAAGTCACAGAGAGAGTGGCTTCAACGAAGCAGCTGGCTGATCAGTATCAGTGGCTGGAAAACTCAAAAAAGAAGGTAGAAACCACGGAGAAGGTCGCAGAAGCCTTGAACAACATCGCAAGTCAGATTACCAGAATTGCTGAGAGTTTGAACTTTATAATTTTCAAATTAACTAACACATATTATGGGTAGTAATACCGAGTCTACAGGTTATTTTGTCGATGTATTGATAAATAGTAATGCTGATGGTTTTCATTCATGAAACAACTTATATTTATTTTTATCATCAACAAAAATCTTTATATCATGAACAGTGATGACAATGTTAAATATATGCAATTCTTTAAATTATATTTTACACGAGCATCTATTATTAGAAAAAGTCATGATTCTAAGGTTTTATCCGTATTTTTAAAAATTATTCCGAATTTGAAAACTAATAAATATATTTTTCTCCATTGCATGAAAGAGACAATAAAGCATGGTATACATCGTTTTTAAGTTGGTAACAATTTGCAGAACTGACATTTGAAATAGACAGTTGATCTGATTTATAATTTTCCCGGTCATGTGAGGTTTTAAATCAAATTATTCGAGTTTTTGAACAATTTAGCTTAAGACCATTGGCTGTGAACCATTTATCTAATACTTAAAACCATAATTTATTGAAATTTGTAAAAGTTGTTTTTAATATTACAAAGTTCAAACGGTATTTTTTAAGTTACAACTAGAAGCAAAGTTAGTGTCCATGCCCACGCAGAAGTTAAAAACATAAAATGAAACTAATACATGAATATTATCAATATCATTTGTAATAAAATTGCACCATAATTTACATTCATGAAGATAATAAACTGTTTAGGCTATTTAATAATACATTAAAATCATTTTAGTCATTAATCATTGGAAAATTATTCATAAGTTATATTCTCTTTCAATTTACTTATATAACTTTTGCGCATGCTCTTGAATTTGGAAACCTCAACTGCATCAATTGCCCCGTTCAACATTTTTATCCCACGTTTTGTACATGTCTCTAGCCTTGACTAGTGCAGTTCTAATAATTTAAAGTTATAAATATAAATCAACTTAATTATTCAAAAGAAACCTGCAAATATTGTATTAAAACAAAATCATAAATAGAATTAATAACCTTAAATAATCATTATATAAATAAATTATATCACTCCAAACCACAAAAACCTCAATCATTACCATGCGACAAGCTTTCAAAATATGCAAAAATCATTAAGTGCAATGCAAAAAGAATGTGTTGTGTACTCTTAATTGCTATGTGTAGTTGCTAACTGTTTTTCTACCAATATACTTTTTCCCATGAAAATTTACTTTGTGTTGAAGTGAAATGGGTGTTACTGTTTACATTTAATGGTAAAAGCTGCTTAACTGTACACTGATTTAAGAGTAAAACTTAAACTTAACTTAAAAGAAAAGGAGTTAGTAGTGAAAGGTTTGTAGGCCAAAGGGGTGATTAATGAACCTTAAAAGTAAAAATTGAATTTGTCGTTGAAATAATTGTGTACAATTCTGTTTCTGGTAACTAAAGCCCTTCCATAATTTCCATTAACATTATTGACTGGCACAATTTCATCATCAATAATAGGTTCGTTATTCAACAATAAGGGAACATTGTTTCTTCAACAAATTTTGAAGAGTACTGCACAAAGATTAATAATTTTGGTAGCTACTGGAGGGTAGTAGTGGTAGTGTAGAGTTCTCTCTCTTAGCATAGCATACACCTAAATATGTTTTTAAGAAGCCCAAAAGTGCTCTCCACAGAGAACGTGGCTCTTCTTATGCTTCTGTTGAAGCTTTATTCGGGACTTCCTTCAGGATTGTAAAATGGCTTAATTTGAACAGGCTCCTGGCTTTTGGCTTATGCTTCTGTTGAAGCTTTATTCGAGACTTCCTTCGGAATTGTAAAATGGCTTAATTTGAACAGGCTCCTGGCTTTTGGCTTATGCTTCTGTTGAAGCTTTATTCGGGACTTCCTTCAGAATTGTAAAATGGCTTAATTAGAACAGGCTCCTGGCTTTTGGCTTATGCTTCTGTTGAAGCTTTATTCGGGATTTCCTTCAGGATTGTCAAATGGCTTAATTAGAACAGGCTCCTGGCTTTTGGCTTATGCTTCTGTTGAAGCTTTATTCGGGATTTCCTTCAGGATTGTCAAATGGCTTAATTAGAACAGGCTCCTGGCCGTAACCACTATCTCCTAAAGCAAAATGAGGGAAGGGGAAAGAATGAGAAGACGAGACGGTTTTCTCTTTATTGGAAGAAAGGGAATGATAGGCTAAAGCTCAGATCGCAAGACGGGAAGTGCATTTATTTTTTTTGTAAATATAGATAGCTCACATCAATAAGATTAACTGAAATGAGTTTTCAGAGTTAATTGTAAAACTAGCTAAACAACATAATTTGTAATTCTCTTAACTTCCTTCCTCAAGCTTACCATCAGAACATTAAATTTATGTAAAAATGTGACAGTAAAATAAAATATCGTGAATGAAAAGTCATTACTGCTCAACTAACAAAAATTGTATTATGCACAAATTACAATGTTTAACAAAGTATAAACAAAACTTAAAATCATATGGTGTTTTTTTCAAACCAGTCAAAAGGGACTGAATCCAGATGATAAACATACTCTCCCGGATAAGGAAGTTTCAATAACTTGCCGACTGGTCTCACAATTCCATTTTGAGTTTTCACTTTTATAGGTCTAATAACGTCAGATCCGGGTAAGGTTTTCACAATAAGCCCATGGCGTTCTTCATTGGTGGCTTGTTATCCTCTTTAATTAAAACTACTATGTCTTCTTTTTTTACGTGATGGTTTTGAAATGTCCACTTGTGTCTTTTTTGTAGGGTATGTAAGTACTCTTTGTGCCACCTTTCCCAAAATTAACTTCTCATTCCTTTGTATGAGCTGGTACCTCTTATTATTGTTGATAGGTCCAGTATCCATTTTTCTGGAAGGGAAGTTTCCCTCACAATCTAGTTACATTGTGATCAGTAATAAAACGTGCTGGAGTTGATATATCTATTACTGATCATTCATCAGGTGCTTTGCACAAAGGTCGAGAGTTTGATAATACAAGTTCTTCAAGTGTTAATATTTCCAATTACAAGTTTTATGTTAAGCTTTAATAGATTTCACAGCGGATTTCCAAAGTCCTCCCATGTTAGGTGCATGAAAAGGGATAAAATGCCAGTGAATAGCGTTATACGATGTAAATTCTCTGATTTAATTTTCCTTGAGGATCTTCTTTAAACTTCTCCAACAAAAGTAGTTCCATTATCTGAATATGTGAGTTTCTGACATATGTGAGGAAATCTTCCTGGTGTGAACTTTCTTAACCTTCGTATGTCTTTGTTCCTAGACTCGAGTGCTTCTTCTGAAAGCATGCCAATCGGTAACGCTGCAGACTCAATGATTATTGGCCCATGAATCAATATCCTATCAACGCTGGATGACATGTAATACTATGGATATAATTGTACGATCAGCTGAGCTGGTTCATTAGTGTATGCACGAAATGCTTAGATGTCAATATTCCTTCCACTACAAATAATATAATATAGTAATAATAGTAATATTTGTTTATATTTATGTATTTTTATGAAAAATAAAAAAAAACTGAATTTTGGATGTTTTTTAAGTCCTGTAATTTCTGAACCCGAATTTTTACAGGAATGCGGGTGGGATAATTTTGTTGGAAAACTAAATTTCTACAAACGACTAAAGTTTAATAAAAATCGTTACAGCCGTTTTTGAGAAATTTTGATTTTTCATGTTTTTTGGGGGATAATTACCCTTAAAAATCAAAAATTAAAAAAAAAACGCCTGGAGATATCGTGGATTAGTACCTACATACCAAATTTCATCAAAATCGGCCCATTGGTTAGGGCTCTAGCTCGGTACACATCCACACAGACACAGACAGACATCACGTAAAAATCACTTTTTTTGGGTTCAGGGAGCACCAAAACGAATATTTCCACTAACAACTCAAATTCTAAAATTTTGACGAAAAAAATACTTTCTCCATATACTATGTAGAGGGGGAAAGTAAAAAATGTAGCTACAATTATACTTAGTTTTGTTTACAGTGGAAAATAATCAGCTCAAACTATGTTTTTTTAAGACACATCAAGTACTATACTGTAATATTATTACACTGTTGTATATACATTTAGTTGTAAGATAAAACGTAATCATAATATCATTTTTTAAATGTATATATTTTCTCAAAGAAATATCGCCATATTTATCCATAGCAAGTGTATAATTTTTAATGTCGTTGACAACAAAAGTATATTATTGTGTACTATAGTATACACAAGTATATTATTAGTATATATTCCTTATACTACTCATCCAACTTTTTACAGTAAATAATCTCGAAAAAGTTTATACAGACTTTGTGAATTAATCAATTTGGAGCAAAAGTATCCAGCTTACAACGTCACTTCAGTAAGAGATAATTTTGTCCACCCAAATAAAGACAAAATACCACTGGGTGACGTGAGGGAAGTTAATTTTCCGCATTCAAAACTAAAATCAAATCAAATAACGGGTTTTACTTAAACAAACACTTTTGCCATTAAAAAAATATAAACATTAGATTTTTGGCTGTTCTGATACTCCTGGTTTAATTTAAATGCAATATTGGGATGGTGATGTGGTGCATTATTAGGTTAAGATGAGGTCCTGTCAGGATCAAAAGTTACACCGTGCGGATCATGCTAACAGCCCAATGATGACACTAATAACCCATATTATCATATTTCTATTAGAAATTCGCTAATATTGAGTAGGCAGAGGTAAAGCAGCCTAACGACTACCTTCCGATAAAGGAAATAAAGGTAAATAAGTAAGGAAGTAAGTTATACTGGTTAGATATAGCCTACAGTTATATCAAACTTACAATGCAAAAATATTGAATGCTGTTGCATGGATAAATTCTTAAACCCAATTTAGAATCGACTACCTAATATTTTAAATCATTTGTCTACTGTTAATACGTCAATTGCCGTCGAATATGTACTGTACATCAACATATAGTTTACAAAATTCACTTACAGGTGATAGGACCTAGCTTGTCTTCATTTATGCTAGTAGGTCTAGGGTTTGTTATTAGACACTAGCCGCCATAGTTTCAGGTTTTACCCGGGAATAAAATTGTGAGTGCTGCGTTCTGTGAGGATAATCTTTAAAGCTATTTCGAATAAGTAACCATTGTTTTACACCAGCCAAAATTGAATCCATAACAATGACTTTTTGACAATCCATGGGGCGAAGCCCTTCTGTAAAATCAGTATCAATACCTTTACATTTCCTATTTTAGACATAAAGAATCAGTGTACCAAATTTAACCTTTTGGTTAAATCAAAAATTCACTGTAAAAATGTTTAAATAAAACACAATATAAATTCACTTATTATATTTATATAGGTATAATAACCCCTCCACAGCTAAAATGTGTACTCACCGAATATCCCATGCATATATATGTTTCTCACTACCACATAAAGCCCCTCACCAAGTTTCATAAAAATACACGAATAAATAAGTGATGAATAGCGTTGTATTTATTCTCCATAAGAATAACATTAGGGCTGAGTACGCAGGTTTGCTGTAACAATAAATATAAGAAATGTATAAGTAGACAGTATGTAGGCTGTAAGACTGTATAAGTCTAAATCACTCAAAAGCAATGTAACACAAAAGTAGGCTTGAGAGTTTATAACACTTTTAGGCACAGGTTGAGGTAGCCTAGGTACTTCTTTCTCGATTTGTTTTGTCATCATGTTACTGATTTTTAAACTTTATTAGTTATTGATATTTAGCATTTTAGCGAATTTCCCTTATAGGGAATAAGCTATTACCGTAGGTGGCGTGGTAAGACTTAAGCCCGAGACCATGATAACTTTTCGTTTTGAGGTCCCCAGATGCCAAAAACACTATTCGTTAATATTTATATATATATACGTGTGTGTGTGTGTGTGTCCGTTACCGCGATAAGTTTTGAAAGAAACACCCGATTTTGATGAAATTTGGCACAAATGTGGAGAGTAGCATTTATGACTTTAAGTTCGAAAACCAGATCGATCGCATTATGGGAACAGATCGTTTTATGGGGGTTTACAATTTTCCAAAAATCGGTTTTTTGCAAATTTGACCCCAAAATGTTAAAAACACTCAATTTTGGTTATAGCCATTTTATAGAGCTTAAAAAACAAATAATTTAGTATTTCGAATCGTTAACCTAGATGAAGTGGTTGCGGAGAAAATCCCAAAAAACGTGTTCCATGTTAATCTTATGGGAAAAAGGTTTATAGATTTTTCTCAGATAGTTTAACTAAAAACTTCACATTTCTGTTTATTGATGTGTTTAGCTCAACAAAACAAACATTTTGGTGTTTTAATCGTTGTTCTTCGTCCAACCGTTGCGGAGATATTCAAAGTGCTAAACACAGTACGTTGTCCAATGTTATCCTTATGGAGAATAAATGAAATTCTATATCTCGATCATTTTTGAATGTATATTGATGAAACTTGGTATGTGGCTTCAACTAGTTGTGGTATATTGTTACTAGCACAAAAATCAAGTTTTTTGTTGATAGTCCCCGTAGCAGCAAACCTGCGTCCTCAACCCTAATGTTATTCTTATGGAGAATACATAAAATGCTATATATCACTTATTTATGGATTTATTTTTGTGAAACTTGGTAAGTAGCTCTATGTAGTAGTGAGTCCCATATATATGCATTGGAAATTCGCTGAGTACGCAGGTTTGCTGCGACGGGGGTATTTTACCCTATCTGATACTGTTTTAATATTTATCTCTTAACTAAGAGAACATTTTTATTCCTTATTGTTGATGTATTTCCATCGAGTTACAATGTTTTGTTAATTTATATTTTCATTTAAGCATAATCTTTTTATTGGAGAGATACTGCATTTTTAAAATCTCCGCCAATTTAATTTTGAATCACATGATGACATAATGTTTTACCTCTTTGTTAATTTAGCGTCATGATAAGTTGGCAACATTGACTTTACAATGTACAATGTACAAAATATGTACCAAATAACAATAAAGAATATTCTTTTATAGATACATTTCCTATGATTCATAAATCAAAGAAATGAAATATTCATGTCAGGAATTAAAAATATCAAAAAGAACTCCATTTTTGGAGGCAAACTTTTAGACCCTTTGAGCCCCGCTGCCGATATATCGTCAGTCGCTAGTACGCTGAATATGCCCGAGTAACGATATATCGTCATGGTCATGACGGCCGAAAACGACCGCCTGCCGATATATCGTCAGTTCGCACTTTTATAGGTCACACATCTATTTATTAATGGATTTTAATATTTTTGGTATTAGGTTAAATCTGATAACATTTCCTTTCGAGTATATGACGAACATAAATTCATATAGTCTACGATGAGTGAAAGAAACGAGAACCTAGAAGGCTGTGGTTTTGGCGCTGTGCAGTCTGCCTCAGCTGGTGCCGCTTCGGCGTCACATCTGATGAGAGATCGTGATGGCGAGTTTCGATTGTTTACAAACAAGGTTTTAAATTTGTGTCTGCTGTTTTGATGTCGGAGAAGTTTCAAGTGTTTGAATTGTTGCTATCTTAGTTTGTAGTTTTGCCGTGAAAATGAGTGAATCAAAGAAAATATCTAGGTCTGTATCCCCAGCAAGTGAAAGAACTTTGTTGGATGCCATTCGTAACGAAGGTAATCTGAATCAAAGAAAATATCTAGGTCTGTATCCCCAGCAAGTGAAAGAACTTTGTTGGATGCCATTCGTAACCAAGGTAATCTTAACGTTAATTTCGATGAAAGCTGTGATGATGTTGCAGACTTTCACGACAACATAGGCCTAGGTTCCCTAACTTCTGAATCTAATGATGATACCGATAATGACCCCACTAATGAGACTAGCTCTGTATCTAAACTTGATCAACTATTTTCAAAAATGAATAAAACCAATAGAAGTAGGCCTAGACTTGATGATGATGATCCTAGTTCTAATGATGAAAACACAGTTAGGCATAGGCCTAAACGTAAGCTAAAAAATCCACCCTACACTTTGCCAAACAATACTGTGTTTTTGACCCGGCTTATAATCCATATGATGACATCCCCAACTTGCCTAGTACTGGCACCATAGCTACACATTACAATGGACATAGGCCTAAAGTTACAAGTGTTGTGAGAACACTCTTTACATGTTTGTGAGAAGACTCACAAACCAGCATTGTTTCATGGCTACCAAACTGATGAGGATCAATCAATTGATGATCCAGGCATTGTTGATCTACAGCCTGACAACCCAAATCCTGACGACACATTCCCTGACAATGTTTTTCCTAAACAATGCCCCTGATTCTGATGACCATTCCACTGCTAGAAATACTGGTGCCACACAAATATCACGTGGAAGGGGTAGGTGCGGTCGCAATGGTCTTGTTCGGAGAAACATTCCGATTGAGCCTGATAGTAGTGACTGGGAGGAGGTTGACGAGAACACCGATCAGGTTTTTGCCCATAATTTTCAGTATAATGAGTGTCCAGGCCCAAATCACTGCCCTCCTGTCAATTCAAAGCCTCTTGCCTATTTCTATCTTTTTTACTGCAAATCTCCTTTCAAATCTTGTTAATGAAACCAACAGATATGCATGCGAGTACTTGGCTACTCTAGGAAGTAATATGTCTCCCAACAGTCACTGGAAAGAGTGGACTCCTGTCACCCTTCAGGAAATTAAGGATTTTATTGCAGTGGTGAAGAACATGGGAATTATAAGAAAACCTAGTATCAGGTCTTATTGGAATACAAACTCCTCGATGTCCACATCGTGGTTTCCAAAAATGTTAACTCGAAATCGGTTTGAGATGATTTTAAAGTTTTTTCATCTGGTTGACAGTAAGAAATTAGCTAAACTGGGAGAACCTAACTATGATCCTTGCGGCAGCTTTCAGCCTATAATTGACCATTGTAATAGACTTTTCAAGTACCATTACACACCACATAATAAATTGTTGTTGATGTATCCCTTGTCGGTACAAAAAACGCATTCAGTTAACATAGTACCTGCGAAAAAACACCGGTGAAAAACACCGATGGGGCATTAAGTTATGGGTTCTATGCGATGCTGCAACCCATTACTGTTCCACATTCTCTTGCTACAAGGGAGGAAAAGATACAGCCAGGCTGATGAAATTACAGCTAACGGTCTAGGCTATACAGTTGTTGAAAAACTTTTGCAGATGGCCAATTATTTGAACAAGGGATTCCATCTCTTCTTAGATAACTTCTTTACATGAAAAAGTTGGCTAGATACCTCTACTCAAATAAAACTTGGCTAACAGGTACAGTTAGAATTGACCGGTAAGGTATTCCTAAGCCCCTTCTCGGAAAATACCCTATTGGCAAAAAGTCTATCTGCGTAAAGGTCCACTTTTGCACATGGCATGGCGAGAAAAATCTACTAATCAAAGGCAGTTTATCTAATTATGCACAGACTCTGTAGCAAAACTCGTACAATATACACTTAGACGAAATGGTAAAATAATTATTAAAAGACAATTTCTAATCAATATAATAAAGGGATGGGTGGTATCGATGGAACCGATCAAATGCTCTACACGTATCTAGATGAGAGGAGGAATATGAAGCCTTGGAAAAAAGTAATCTTCAATGTATTTGGTCGCATGATACTCAACTCATATGTTTTGTATAAATTAAATACCACCGTAAATAAATTGAGTCGATTACAATTCATGACTTCGATAATTGAAGACTTAGCTGATGAGAGGTTGTCTTTTAAAAATTCAACAGTAGTGAGAGGGGCTGAGGATGCACCTTGTAGAAGTTATGGACTGGAAAAAATTCCAGATTACAAGGAAAAAAGTTGTGCTGTATGTAGTGGGAAAAATAATCCTGATGGTTCTGGGAAAAGGAGGCGGTCAAGAACTTGGTGCTTGGGTTGCAAGGCTGGGGTGCATCCTGAATGTTTGGTTAAACATAAGTATATATAGACATTTGATGTATCCATTGTATGTAAATAAGTACTTTTATCCTGTATATAGTCATCCTGAATGTGGTAAATCCTGAGGTTTGTGTGTAAATAAACATTTTGTGCATATACTGCATGTTATGAGTACTTTTTATTCTTCATATAACGTATGTTGTTTGGTGAAATGCATGAAAAAGACAGTATTTATATATGGCATGTAACGAGTAATTTTTATTTTGTACATAGACATTTCATGCCTTCTAATTTTTAATATACAGGGTGTCCCATAAGTAAACTGCCAAACTCAGGGAAAAGGTTCTATGGGTCAAAATAAAGAGAAACCCAAGAATAACATTTTTTCCAAAACGCTTCGTTCACCAGATTTTCAGCATTTTGTATTTTTTTACAAACAAATTTTTAACTTTGAATTTTTTCAACCGATCCTTATGAAACTCGGTATGTATGTTAAGGTAGAAAAGACCTATTCTAGGAAAAACTTCAACCTGGTCCAAGCTAAATTTTGAAAATTGCGTCCATTTTAAATTTTTAAAAGGAAATGGAGCGAAAACTTAAAATTCCTCGCAATTTTCAAATTTTGGATTGACCAAGTTTAATTTTTTCCTTGAAAAGGTCTTTTCTACCTTAACATACATACCGAATTTAATAAAGATCGGTTTAAAACATATTAAAATAAAAATTGTTTTGTAAAAAATACAAAATGGCGGATATCTGGTAATCTAAGCGATTTTTGAAAAAATGTTACTGCTAATTTTCTCTTTATTTAGACCCACAGAACCATTTCCCAGAGTTTGGCACTTTACTTATGGGTCACCCAGTATGTTAATAAATAAATGGCAATATGAACAACTTTCAGTAAACTTGAAATGCATAAGGATATATGTTCGGCATATGGAGTGTTTCTGAGATGTAAGTTCAATAAAACATTTTATTATCATCCTCCACTCTTATTATTATATTATTAATATGCTTTAGACTTAATGCATGCAAAGAATTCAAAAAAATTAATTATATCACCTATAAAAATAATATTAGTCCTTACTGAGCGTCGTGATCTAAATTTTGAAATTTTTCAGGTACATATAAAAATCTCTATATACAATTTATTTTATGCTTGTATTTGTTTGAAATTTGCACTGTGATTACAGTATCATATGTAGATTATAATACCAATCTCCATTCACCCAAGAAAAGTTGCATTACGATAAATTTGGGCATGTAAAATAAAAAAAGATATATATATTTTATTTATATAAGTGTATATATGTGTTTAAATTCAAAATTACTATTTATGATATAAAACCTAAATTTTATTTTTGTACAATAAATTACCTACAAAGTAAACAAAAATTATAAATTTTTCTCTATCTACAAGGGGGTTATAGAGGTTTTACGAAAAGTTTACAAAACTAGCAATTTACCTCTGGGCATTTACAGTATCTCCATGCAAAACTGACGGGCATATTCAGTTAAGTCTTGGAATAATACCCGGGGATCAAAGGGTTAATATACCGCGTGTTCCAAAAGTCCCACCCCCTGGCTATTTTTTAACGGCTCCAGATAATTAGATTATTTTTTCTGGAAGTCTTAAGTACCAAAAAAGGACAGTCTTAATGTATGTACAATTTTATGCCCCTCCCCCAAAATTGGGTTTTTAGGGGGCAACTCAAAATTGTTAAATGTAAACCCTCTTCGAGTGTGACACCTCATTTTAAAAAAGTCTCCGTAAAAGAAGAAGAATGGCGAAAGTTAGAGGTCTGTATCTTAACCCTGTCCAAAATGATAGCCAATCAAAATTTTTCAAAAATTAGCCGGAGACGTAAAGTTACACCCTTGTAACTTTTGAACAGGTTATAATAGGAAATTTAGACTCAGCATACCTTCATAAAAGTAAAAAATAAACATTTTTATTATTTCCATGATTTTTCCCCCGCCCCCAAAATGCGGGTATTTTTGGGGCAGCTCAGAAATTTTAAATGTAAAACCCCTTCGAGTGCCCCATCATATGAAAGTCCTTTGCAAATTAAATGAACGGTGAAAATTAGAGGTATAACATCTTTATCCAGCCTAAAATGGCAGCATTTTCAAAATGTATGAATAGAATTTAATTGTTTTAATCGTCTGCCATTTTAGACTGGATAAAGATAGAGACCTCTAATTTTCACCTTTCATTTTCTTTTTCAAAAGCCTTTCATATGAGGAGCTGTCACTCGAAGGGGCTTTACATTTAAAACTTGTGAGCTGCCCCCAAAATACCCCATTTTGAGGGCGGGGACAAAATCATGGTATTAATAAAAATTTGTATTTTTTACTTTTATGAAGGTATGCTGAGTCTAAATTTCCTATTAAACCTGTTCAAAAGTTACAAGGGTGTAACTGTGCATCTCCAGCTAATTTTTGAAAAATTTTGATTGGCTATCATTTCGGACAGGGTTAAGATACAGACCTCTGACTTTCGCCATTCTTCTTATTTTACGGAGACCTTTAAAATGAGATGTCACTCGATGGGGGTTTACATAAGATTTTAAGTTGCCCCTCAAAAAAAAAACTATTTCAGGGGAGGGGGTTAAAATTGTACATACATTAAAACTTTCCGTTTTTGGTACTTAAGACTTCCTGAACAAATAATGACATTATCTGGAGACGTTTGAAAAATAACTGGGGGGGTGGGACTTTTGGGACACATGGTATTATCAAGTTATCCATTTACCTTAAAACAGAGGAGAACCTCTTGAGGGCTTTTAGCAAATTTCCCCTATAAGGAAGAAGCTATTACTGTAGTCGGCATGGTAAGACCTAGACCCGGGACCATGATAACTTTTCGTTTTGAGGTCACCAGACCCCAAAAACACCTTTCGTTCGAAATTGTATATATATACAAGGTGTCCAAAAAGTCCCGGGTCGGTTAAATATTTTTCGAAATATTTAAAATAGAGCTTCAAAACTTTACACAAAGTTACTGGACATAAAAATCTATTTTAACACATATTCAGTGATCCGCTACTTCCTCAGGGGGACGGCCCGCTAGGAGTCATAAGAAAATCTTAAATGTAAGCATGGGTTGATATGCATATCAAATAAAAGGTCAAGTAGAATACAGAGCCGCAAACCCGACCACAAACGGATAACCGAGTAAAAAATGACAGCCCTTCAAAGACGGCTTGAGTTTGCAACTAAGGTTAATGTAATCAAGTTCATGGAACACACTATCAGTCACAAATAACTTTCTCTTTTAGGTTTATCATGGCTCATTCATTTTCCTTGTTTGTTTTATTTTCGATCCCTCTCAGAAATAATGAAACTTATTATTCTACAACAGTATTAATTGTAAACAGTTTTGGGTTAGTAATGTTAAAATCAAAAAGCTCGTCAGTTTATTTTCTACACTAACCTAAGTTGCAAACTCAAGCCATCTTTGAACGGCTGTCATTTTTGACTCGTTTCTCCGTTTGAGGTCGGGTTTGCGGCTCTGTACTCTACTAATAAAGACCTTTTATTTGATATGCATATCAACCTATGCTTACATTTAAGATTTTCTTCTGACTCCTAGCGGGCCGTCCCCCTGAGGAAGTAGCGGATCACTGAATATGTGTTAAAATAGATTTTTATGTCCAGTAACTTTGTGCAAAGTTTTGTAGCTCTATTTTAAATATTTCGACAAATATTTAACCGACCCGGGACTTTTTGGACACCCGGTATATATAATATATATATATATATATAATATATATATATATATATATATATATATGTTGTGACGCTAAGCGTCACGCTATTTTATATAGTGTAGGCGTCCTTCATAACCGCTCCAAACGCCATCAGCGGTGTCGAGCCAGCTGATCTTTCGAACCTTTAGTGGCGGTTCGCGACGGCGTCTCTCCCCCTTTTGCATCTACACCAGCGACCGGAAAGCACCCCTCCCGCTCAACTGGTTCTGAAAATTTCTCCAGTTTGCTTAAGTACCGTAATTATAATTAGTTCTTAGTTTCAGAAATGGTAGGCTAGCCGGCAATCGGAGGGGCAATCCCTTTTGGGACCCCCCAACCAACTGATTATGTAGGAATTGTAAATTGGTCGAGGTTTCGGCTCGACTACATGTCAGGTTTCAGATTGCCTTTTTAGATTCAGGCCTTTCCTCTACTCAGAAGACAATTATTAATTAACTATCATAGATTGTCCAATACAGTTATCAGTTTATCAGGTTTAGACACTTGTAACAATTTCTCTATTAGGTCTGGAAGGATATTTATTAGTTATTATTAGTTTAACCCATCATCAGAGCTGGCTGGTATAGCATTCTGGTTTGGTAAAGATCCATAGGTCTCTGGACACCCAGTCACGTTTTCCAACCCCCAATTAGTTCTTCAGTACTAATTAGCACCACATGGCTTGGCCAGACCTTGGCTTGCCTAATTAGTTGGCTAGTCCTAAATTAGCAGAGTCAGCACGCCAAGATCCCAGTTGTAGTTACCACACAGTTGTATTACCCAATTATTACCCCAGATTAGTACGCCCCTCTTTCCCCGGTTTAGTTATGTCAATTCCAATTAGCAGCTGCTAATTGGAATTGACATAACTAAACCGGGGAAAGAGGGGCGTACTAATCTGGGGTAATAATTGGGTAATACAACTGTGTGGTAACTACAACTGGGATCTTGGCGTGCTGACTCTGCTAATTTAGGACTAGCCAACTAATTAGGCAAGCCAAGGTCTGGCCAAGCCATAATTCCCAATTAGCCACCCCTGTAGCCATACAATACCCAGTCAATACTTCCCGGGCAACATACCCAGCTTTAACTAGTAAATGTCTCATTCCTATTCCCCCGCTACATATGGTCGCGGTAACAAGTAAATATCTTTTACCCTCCCCCCGCTACAATATATATATATATATATATATATATATATATATATATATATAATTTTTTAAAACATTATTAACGAGTACCCTTTTTTTGAAACATTTTTATTTTGACTCCCCTATGTACATTGTTTATTCCCCCCTTTTTCTTTGTCTTACGCTTTAAGCTTTTCGACTTTTAGCTTACATCTGTGATTTTTCGCTATCTGAAAGAAGAATGTTTAATATTTGTTCATTCATCTGACTCTCAATTGAAAGAGATTATCAGTCGATGGGCATGACTCCATCTAGCCTCACTATGGCTTTGTTGGCTACTGAAGGATTTTAGTGTAGTGATGTCGGAACTCAGTTACGTCTTGGCGGACTATTCAGTCCTCTCTTTTGTAACCACTCCGGCGATCCGACCACGTCTTCTAACCTGCGGGTTAGTAGTGGAACCTTCTTTAATGAGCCGTCTTGTTGTCGTGACCATATCGCTTTTTCCGTTGACGTCGAGACGACAATGTCTTTCTCCAATTCGCAGTGTAGTCTTAGTATGTTCGCTACTCTGTGTCGTGTCTCCGGGTCTAGATACAGTCTGTGTTGTTTAGTCAAGCAACGTTGGTCTGGGTCATAGCTATAGATCGTGTGTTTCATCAACCAATCCACTGTGCGGAATTTCGTGTGATACACTACGCCACCCAGATTCACGGGGACTCTACATGTCAGACAAGTATGACTGTCTGGATCTTTGTCTTGTGGAAAGACTGTTGCTATTACCTCTTCTGGCGTTAAGTGCGCTTCTGCGAACGTTATTTCTAACGCGCATGCCGGGTCGGAGCGTATTAACTTCAGCGTTTTGTCTTCGACGTTTGCTGATAGGTTTAGTTTGCTTCGTGCCCTCTCACTTGGATCTGATGCAAATAGCATCGTGGCCAGTTCTGTTGTGCGTTGACTGTTTAGTTTGATATTGCGTTTTGTAGGTAAGTACCGAGTAGCTATGTTTTGGAAAAATTTCTCAGCTTTACTGTTATGTGGAGCTTTCGCCCACACTCCATCTGTTGTGATATCTATGGTGAACTCTGTTTGTTCAACATCTCTAGCTATCCTCTGAGTTTTCTGCTGTAGCCATCGATCTGCTAACGCTGTTCGAAGATACATGCAAGCGAGTTTCTGTGTTGCTTTGTCACTCGTTGGTAATTTGACACTTTTCGCTCTATGCATGATGTTATTCCATGTCTCTTCTGCTGTTAGCTTTCCTTCTACGTTTGCAATTTCAAGTAATTTGTCTTTTGTCGCTTGCTCATGTTTAGCGAGTATGTGCATCCACTTGTTGTGGGCTGACTTGATGATCAATGGTACTTCGTATGTTCTACCATCGACTTCCACTTCCGTTACACGTTTCACATCCGTTGGTAGAATGTGTGGTGGAGATGGTCCATCTGTGTCAAGCACCGTTGTAGTGGCGGCCTCTTGTACGCTGTTTATGGCTTCTGTTGCGACTATATATATATCTGTGTATCCGTGAGCACGATAACTCTCGTCAAAATAATCCGATTTTGATGAAATTTGATATAAACGTGTAAAGCAACATTTATGACTTTAAGTTCGAAAACCAGCCAGATCGCTCCATCCGAAGGGCTATTTTGGGGGGTTTAGTACCCCATAAATGTTTTATTTTTATTTTTTACATATAATTTTTGAAATAGATTTTACCATTGGATTCAGCTTAAAAAACACACAATTTGGTATTTTGATAATTCCTCTACAATTGGTCACCGAGATATTGAAAGTGCTAAACACAATGCGTTGTCTAATGTTATTCTTATGGAGGAAAAGAAAAAAATTATATCTTGCTTATTTATGAACGTATACTGACGACTCTTGGTATAAAGCTTCATCTGGTTTTTGGTCTATTGATATTTGCTCAAATAAACAATTTTTTGCCAAAGGCTCTCGTAGCAGCAAACCTGGGTTCTCAGCCCCATGTTATTCTTATGGAGAATAATTAAATGCTATGTTTCCCTTAATTATGAACATAAATGAATAACAACTGGTATATGACTTCACTAGTTGAGTTACTTTGATATTAGCATAAAAACCCATTTTTTATGTTCTTTGTTGCAGCAAACCTGCGTACTCAGCCCCAAAGTTATTCTCATGAAGAATAATTAAAATTGTAGATACAGCTTATTTGTGAATATATTTTTATGACACTTGGTAAGTGGCTTTATGTAGTATCGAGACATTTATATCTCCATTGGAAATTCGCTTAATATGCAGGTTTGCAGCGACGAGGGTATTTAAGTGGGGCAACAATGAATTTTCAGAATATTCAAGAATTCAATAATATAGCTAAGGGAGCTTCTATTATGTTCTGTATTTTGGAATCCCGCCATCATACATCGGACGTGAAACTTTGAGAATGCAAGTATAACACACAAACTATTCAGGGGTGCATGACGATATTCAGTACTGGTTTTCCGAATAGTTCACGTTTCTTACTCTTAGTTACTATCATAAATCATAATCTCCAATAATTAAATATTAAATAATTTAATCGGGAAATTACAAGTAGCATTTTTACTAAGATTCAATATTTAAATAGTTTATAAATTTAGTATTTTATTTATATATTTATGTATTTGTTTGAACAATAACAAGAGTAAGTTTCTAGTAGTAGAGTAACAACCCTTAGGGCGTTTCTAGATTTGATGCGAACTATGGTTTCTCATACAACACTGTGTCCTAAACAAATCTGCTTTGCTGAAAAATGTCTTTTGGTAAGGTAAACCATTACCTAGTTAATGTGTCAGTGAAATTGTAATACTAAATGTAAGGGTCGTGAATTTACCACAGTAAAAAAACATGTTATGAAAGCTGTTAAACTACAGTACTTGGATATAAGTTAAGATGGTGTTGTACAAGGCCTTTTTAATGAATTAATTTGTTCGACACTTGTACCATGAAAATTTACCTGAAATGAACAAGAACACTGGGTTAAGTTAATTAATTAAGGGACCTCTCCCAATTGCTGTCGAAAACTAATATAACGGTTGACATTAGTGTTTGCTTTGATCAATGCCTGCAACTATAATCAATCTCATGTTAAAGATAATGACTGCGATACCCTGTCACAGAAAACCTGCGTACTCAGACTTTACTATGACAAATGCAGAAAGGGTTGCTAAGTATTAAATTTAAGTGGTAAGAAAATCGTCATTCAACCTTGAACAAATTAAATACAGAGTTTCTCAAGGATGTATTTAGAGAGATAAAGAAATTAAAAGTCAAATATTTAAAGTAGCTTTTTATAAAGGGTTAAATAATACAAATGTGTCATGTGCATGCTACCAAACACTACTTGGGGTGTAGATGTATTGTATGATAAAATATAGGCCTCCAGAATAAATTAATGTGCTTGGAATCAATTAAAACCGGACCCAAGTTTTTGACATAGCAATTACAAGGCGACTTTAGAAAGTTGTAAGGGAGTTAAACCACTGTTCACAACCGAAATGACTTAATCCTTGGAATGCTTCAAGTCTTCTGTAATAAATATAGCATCATTTAGAAAGAATTTTACATTCGCTTGAGCACAATGTGCAAAAAAATCCCAAAATATTAACAAATCTACCAAAGTTCAAATATTTTGATTTTGTTGGCTATTTAAATTTGGAAAAAAAATTGGTGAATGATTACAGATAAACACTTAATATGATGTAGACAATACTGTTTGTCTAGTACTACATCGCTTAGAGCTATATTAGGGTGACAAACACTCCAAATCACGAAGAGACGTTAACAAATTGCTGATATTTGAAATACCCCCGTCGCAGCAAACCTGCATACTCAGCGAATTTCCAATGGAGATATAAATGTCTTAATACTACATAAAGCCACTTACCAAGTTTCATAAAAATATATTCACAAATAAGCGATATATACAATTTTAATTATTCTCCATAAGAATAACATTGGGGCTGAGTACGCAGGTTTGCTGCAACAAGGAACATAAAAAATGGGTTTTTATGCTAATATCAATAAAACTCAACTAGGTGAAGTCGTATACCAGTTTTTATTCATTTATGTTCATAATTAAGGGAGACAGAGCATTTAATTATTATCCATAAGAATAACATGGGGACCGAGTACGCAGGTTTGCTGCTACGGGATAATTATGCAAAAAAGATTTTTTGGAGCAAATATCAATAAACCTCAACGAGATGAAGCTGTATACCAAGTTTCGTCAGTATACGTTCATAAATAAGCGAGATACAAAAATTTTCTTTTCCTCCATAAGAATAACATTAGACAACGTACTGTGTTTATCACTTTCAATATCTCGGTAACCAATTGACGTAGAGGAATGATCGAAATACCAAATTGTGTGTTTTTTTAAGCTGAATCGAATGGGTAAAACTAAAATTTGACTTTTTCAAAAATTATATGTAAAAAATTCAAAAAACCCATTTTTGGGGTACAAAACCCCTCCAAAATACCCCCTTGGATAGGTCGATCTGTCTGGTTTTCGAACTTAAAGTCATAAATGCTGCTTTACATGTTTATACCAAATTTCGTCAAAATCGGATCATTTTTACGAGAGTTATCGTGCTCACGGACACACACACATATATATATATATATATGTGTGTATATATATATATATATATATATATATATATATATATATATATATATATATATATATACAGTATCGAACGAATGGTGTTTTTGGGGTCTGGGGACCTCAAAACGAAAAGTTATCATGGTCCCGGGCCTAGGTCTTACCATGCCGACTACGGTAATAACTTCTTCCCTATAGGGGAAATTCGCTAAAATGTAGCGCTATCTATACAATACAGTACCGTAAATCTGACTTTAAAACGAAACACTGAGTCAGTTGTAGTAGTAGCTCGAGCTTTATATTACAGACACATTAGCGAATTTTGTAAATATTACATCCATATCCTTTAAAATGAGTTTCAAAGACATAGATTTACTAAAGAATGAATAAAAAGACTAAAAGGAATGATCAAAGCGGGTGGTTAAAACAATAAATTTTCTTACCAGCGAGAACCTAAGATTATAATTTTTGATGTTATGGAATGAGTAACAGGTTTACTAGGTAATGCAATATTGAGATGGTGGAAAAATATTTAATTAAGTTTAAAATTATAAGTATTTAATAGGAAAGTCATTTTTCGTGACCGAGAAATGCCATAAAACGCTGACACGCGAAAGCCTGCTTAGATTTTTGTATACATATGTTTGGTTGTATACCAATAACACCAGACATTTTAATTACTTAAGTAATGCATTTCGGTAGGGTAGTCTACGTAACTGATAGATTTGTAATTTTAAAGGTTTTATAATAATATATTAAACATTTTGAGCTTTGAAGATTATTCTGGGGGTTCCAATGTAAAATCTACCTGAAAACCAAATTTCACGTTTCTAGCTCGTCTAGCATGTGGCTGAATGTATGATAGATAGAAAACTTTTACCTGGACTTTATTTGACCATGGCCAACATATAAGTTGTAATTGTATGGAAGAACAAAAATTCGTTTCATTGATTATCAGTGGCAATCCAAGTGAAAGGGTATTTTTTTACTTCACTGCACTTCGCATTAATACTCAACACCACAATCAATAATACTAATATGACCACATGCACTGGCATCAACTTTAAACGTGCGCGCACCTCACAGACAACACGCAGAATAGGACGAGGAATAAAAAAGGAAAATTATTCAGCTTTTTGTCTAAGCACATGCTTTTGAAAACCACAAAGATAAAATAAATGAATGGAGATAAAGAATAGTCTTTCCTGTCTTTATCAATAGTTAGAGCAATGCATTGTGAAACGTATGGAAATATAAATGTACTTATAGAATTAAATTCTCTCCAGCTGTGTAAAAGGGTTGAACTACATTGAGTAAAACGTATTTATGTTCCGTTCAGTTTTTACTGTCAAGACTTTATAACAATGCCATCATAATGGGAAATAGGTTTTTATTTCAGTGACTTCTAATTAAAATATTTAATGAATTTTCTAAAGAAATGAAATAGTTATATTTATTAATTTGCAATAACTGTGTATGCGTGTTGTAGATAAAGAGAGGCCTGACATTTAGTGGTAAGGGTATGATCTTGAGCCGCACCTCAACTGGTTTGGGAAATAACTCAGCCTTCTGCTACCCCAGCGGCCACAACTATGAAGGAACGTACGTTTAAAAGATCGAGCTTCCGAATTATGATGTACACCTGATACAAGTGATTCATCCATAAAATGTCTCCAATCTCATTTTGATGGAAGTGACGAAATACGTTGTACACTTTTTTGTGTCCTTAAAAGACCCTCGAAATAGATTTGTTTTTAAAGCGTTCAAAGCGAAATTATTTTTTGAGTTTGATTCAGTCCCTCCCAAAATTATAAAACCACTGTCGATATCGTATATTAAGCATATCATACACCGTCTGGGGGCTGTCATCATATAGCATCAGTAGGGCACAGCCCTACTGATTGATTGATTTCTGAAACATAACTGTTTCCTCTTTAATTATTATAACATATTGGAGCGCTGAAAGATTTAATAATAAACCCAGCCACATGGTGTTCTCTTTGAACGTAAAATATGTAAATGAAATCGCTGTGGCTGAGTCGAGATAATGGAATCTGAAAACAGGATTACTGGAAAGGCTTTCATGCGAGCAAGAAATGAAAGGACTACATTTATTTGTATATATTGGTATAAACAATACCAGTGTAACTTTGGGTTTTACGTTAGGACACTTTGACACGGTAAACAAACTGTTATTGATTGTGAATTATTTCGTACATCTGCAACAACGTAGTGGATTATAATTTAATGTGTCTACCTCAATAAAGTAATGGGTTTTCAACTAAATTACCCCATTTTACTAATTAATTTTAATATTTTGTATTTACTTGCCAAAAATTTATTTTAATAAAATTAAGTTTTGTTCATAAATATTACTGGGAATCGATTAAAATACTAAATAGTATAGAATTAGCAGCTATCAAACACTCCGTTCAGATGTTTTATATAACAACAAACATGAAGTCGAAATTTTTGTAATTAGTGTTCTTTGTCAATTAGGCACTTTACGTTGTGTAAAAAGATGTTCATTTTTTTGAATAAATTATCTATATACATTTATATATAATAGTTTTAATAAAATAAAACAAACAATTGCTCACCGAATACAAAAGAATGAAATGTAATACCGATTAAAAAACTTTAAAATACAGTAATGCCAAGTTTTAACGTCTAGCTCAGCATAAAAATGGGTGTTATTGTATATGTATAGAACGTCATAAATGGAAATTTGGACTAAATACAGGTTAGTTACTTCATGTTAAACTACTTAAATCAGTTTCCAATTTTGCACTTAATTCATTTTAGGAGATAATATTAAAGTTTCTCCTTTAAGCTTCATAATATTTATAAACCTATTTGATTTATAAACAAATTATTACAGTTTACTGAATCAGCGTAAAATTCCCTTTGTAAAATACGTAATATAAATATGTTTATGAATTAATTTAACACGTACTAACATATTAATGTGAAATCTAATAACAATAGTTTCTACCTACTCTTAAGCGAATTTATATTTTGTATCGATATGGCTTCTTCGTTTAAATTTGACTACTGACACCAATCGCTCTAACTCGAGCAAATTTATCTTATGATTCTTAATTTACATTACACCTCACAAAATATTATGTTTACTGCATTGACATTCCAGTAGCCACTATGTCTATAATGGCTATCAAATCTGATCTTGCTGCTCTGTGTTTTGTTTACATCTACACCGCTGTTAAATATACAATTACAATTTATTAACATTCGTCCATAAGGTGTGAAGGCCTCTAGGCTTAGCCTATATCTCGTTTTTATAACATCAGGTGTGTATTAATATATAGGATTCATGGGCAGGCTTTCTACAGACGGGTGGAAAGTTCCATCAACAGGGTGCAGAGTTTTCTGAAAAAGTCTTATTTGCTAATTTAGCAGTCTTGTACCAAATTTCCACATAGTTATACTTTGAATGTGCGTAACGTTTTGCCACGATTAATCAACAAGCTTATCCGCCATTAACAAAAACACGAATACGCCATGTACAGAAATACGAATAAGCCGACAGACACTTCGTCACCAGTCATACACACAAAGCGAATGAGGGAATCGAATAATTTCGGAATAAAGATGAAGTCGAATAGGTGGAGTAAATTCCTGGTGCTATAATGGCTATAATAAAGTCTAAATACATTTAAGCTTCGAGGTCAACCTTTAACCATCTTATATGGCTTATGGCGTGTATTATTTTAATTCAATATAAATAAACTGTGTATTTTTCCTTTATTATAAGTGGCCGTGAATATTCTATTGATTTGAACCTCTTTATAGCCGGGGGAAAACGTAAAGTCGTGAAGAGTCAATATATGAGGATTTTACAGGAGCGGTCGTAGAGATTTAGTTTTATTTTCTGAGCTAATCGCGGCTCCCTGGTAAAGTGTTTATTACACTACACATATTGTTGTCCGCAACTGATAATTAATCAATCTCCAATTTAAATTAAGTAAAATTTTAAGTGTTTCGTTTCCAATGTATTCCATGAATATTTTCATAACAACAATCTATAATCTGGCAATATTTTGGGAATATTCCACCTATTTTCACCCTTGTTAACACTCGACCTCTATTATCTATGGATCTCGTCACGATGAAATATATAGCATTGACTTTGTGCCGTAGAATCAGAACAGCAGATTGTCAGCAGTGTCACGATCTCAGGAAGTATCGTATTTCATCATTTGGAGTTGGAATGTCGAGCGGAACTAACGAACGTGAAACTCTATCTGATGAGAATCATTTGAAACATTTCTCTGAATTCATAGTAGTCTCTCAGTGGAATTATCAATAAGTGTTATCCTGCATCGATGAGATAAGTGCAGCTTATACCAAATTAATCTATCCAACAAAAACTCATTTTAATAGTTTATTCACCTTAAATACCAGTTGGAAAACTTTAATAACATTACAAAACGTGAGTAAATGTTAATATTACTCCTCACTTAATAAAACCTTCAACTCGTCCCTATTCTATGGATTAATTTATTTAATGCTGTCCTCCACAGTGTAAAAGCAATGGCATTCAAGTCACATACTATTAATCGACTATAGCATTTAGTATATGGCATAGTAATGTTTATGGTACATGTCTTAATGTCAAGATCGGTACCATACACTGTTTCAAAAGAGCAGATCCTTGTCATGTAGAGTTTTTTTAACCCAACTGGATTGTTTTAGATGTTATATAAATAAGACGAGGTAATTTTCATTCAATTTAACCAACAATCGTTTTACATTTATCAGCAAGGCAGGGTTTTGCTTATTAAATATTCGTTACAGGGACACCATATGAGGAAGATGTTTAAAAGAGACGATGGCATACAATCCCTAAAAGAATATAAGGTCATGTATCCTATTTTCAACTGTTTTTTAGTGCTTTGACATATTTATCAGAATTATGTAATATATTGGTATTATTAGTTTAAACATTTAACAAATCAGCATAATATAAGAGTTCAAGGAAGTAATTGTGAGCCCTGAAGCAGTACATAGTATGAAATAATATTGAAACAACAGAAGATAAACAATTTTACAACTACACTGTCAATTTACTGTTGCATTAAGCTATTTCTCTAAATAAATCCGTAAATAAATGCACTCATATTAAGGAAGAATCTTTCCAAGAATGTACCAAAACTCATTCACCGTAAATTATTATTGACTACCTTTTTAGTGAATATATGAACCTCTTTATAGCCGGGGGAAAACGTAGTCGTGAAGAGTAAATATATGAGGATTTTACAGGAGCGGTCGTAAAAACTACTAGATTACAATTTTGAAAGGTTCATCATGAAGAACCTTAGAGACGCAAACAATCACATCGAACGTAAACCTTCTCAAAAGTGGAAACTTTATAAAAGAATGTTGTACTCGGTGTGGTTAATGTATTGTTTAAAGAATACTCAGCATAGCTGGGCGCATTGTTATAAAGGGAGTGAGCCTCTTTCTTACTTCCGTGAAGTTACGAATACAACAAAGACTGCGTCTGCAGAGAGTTAGCAGCATTTTATGCTACATTACAGTCAGGATGTTTTAAAACTTTCTACAAACTTTGCAGTTACAGCTCTTTTGGGTATCGTAAGTGGATTTAAAAATAAACATTCAAAAATAGAAAGGTTTAAATAACCTAAAAAGGAAAATAGTCTTGAAAAAATAATTTTAAATCGCGTTTCAAAAACCAAAATGTTTCTTGTCATTCTACATTCTTATCCCGCTTAGAATTTACTGCAATTCACTTCACAGTTAACAAAATAGATCGCTCGTTACAGACTGTAGTAACTTTTTCACAAACATCCTTTGACAAAAGTTGCCTTAAAAAAATCATAAGTTTAAATTTTAAACCACCTTTGATAGGACCGATGTTCGTAGCAAACTTTGGCATACATGGTTGAAAAATGGGCAATCGCAACTGATGGAAAAGATTTGTAAATACGTTAGAAGTTAGGTTCCACTTATAATTAAAGACGCTGTTCATTACCAAAACAGGTATTAATTATATTTTATAATCTACATTGTTGTGACCACACACGTTGTAAGCATTAGTGTTGTACATCTACTTATGAAGCAACACCGCGTCGAAAAATCTTCTAGAAACCACGAGACATAACAATCACTTAAATACCAAGTTTTGACGATAAATCCGGAAAAAGATTCAGTTTAGTTATAAAATTAGGAAAAGTATACCCTAAAAAATATATAAATCCTAAAATAAAAAAATAATATTTCATTTTTTTAAGGCGGACCAATTTTGGCAAAATTAATTGGCAAGAAAAATAATGGGTGTCAAAAGTAAATGTTTTTATTATTTTAAAATATAAAAACACTTTTAAGCATAAAATATTGCACAAATAATAATTTGCATCGACAAATAAGTAATAAACATTAAATCTTTTCTTGAAGACCGATAAACTTTTAAAATTATTTTCTATAATGCAGTACTAAGATTTTTGTTTTGTATTTCCAGAGAAAATTATTCTTCGACGGACTCTTTGAAACTATGTAGAATGATGTTAAATATTTGAAAACTAGGCTGATTAACTTTTTGCACCACGTATTTAATATAAAAGAAATTCTACAACACTCTAATTTTAATAACTAAGCATATTGTCATATTTTGGAGAAACATTTTAAATGTTTTTATTTTATATGTTTTAGAAAATACAGAGTTTGTATGGCAAACCAAAGATAGGAACGATGAATTTGATTAAAAGCAAAGTTGCATTTCTCAGTATAGTGTTGTTTTCCTAATCTTGAGAATTGGATAAATGCAATTATTTATTCGCTATAAATAAAACGCCTTTGAGCTATGTTTTCAGTTCATTTACCATTTCAACCACTCATCAGTCATCGGCTGAAATGAAATGTTGTCGCTGGCTAACAGCAGTCGTCGACCAGATTTTGATGTAGCAATTTGCGCAATCTGTTACAAAATTAATGTTTTACTGGTTTTCCTTCCTAATGTCACATCTGCAAATGTTATGAAATAATTTGGAAAAAATTACTGGCAAAATTCATAAATTATGGATTTTTAATAATCCTTTTTATGGATTTGTTATAGTAATTAGTCAGGTAAAATTTTCTCTCGAGTTGAGTAAAACAAGAACTGGATAATATATTTAATTTATAAACGTTGTGTACCCTGGCATAACACTTTATAACTGTGCAAAAAATCAGGTTCGAACAGTTAAGAAATGCTCCACGCTCACTATGTTGATATTTTTGTATCGAAAACTAAACTAGCAGTTTAAAGTTTGAACTAGACTGAATAATTGACGACTTTAAAAACAAAAAAGCTATTTATAATAATTCAGTATGATTACAGAGACACATGAGTTGATTGTTAAGTTAGATAACAGAACAGAACAATAAAGAATAAGTTAATTATGCAATTAAAAGTTAGTTTTGCTTGTTAAGTGTAAGTAAATTACACTAGTTGCAATTATTATACAATATAAAATGTTTCATATCCAGTTGTCACGCATTTACTACTCTAAAGTGCAAGTATGTTTGGAAACAACTGATGTAAAGTAGCCGAGTCGAGCAGAGAAGTAGAGGATGTTAACAGCAGGAAACGCTTTACTCAACTTAGGGTGTAAACCTCGAGACAGACCTCGAGTTGTAAATATCTGACTTCGTGAGTATATTAAAACCATATATATAATTAGTCATAAGTACAAAATGAATGATTATTTATACTATCTGTGTATGCATGTGCCAGAAATTTACAAAACCTTTGACGAAAGCAGGTTAAGTAACGATGGTACACTTTTTAGAGAAATTATGTTCGTTTTGTCCTCTTAACATGCAAAAACAAACGAATCATAAGGGAAAGCTTTTATTTTCCTTATTTCATCACTTAGTCCATTTTCTACCCAATATAAAAAACCAAAAAGGTTAAAATTACCTGCTGATGCTGCTGAGTGATCCTATGTCATGGTACAACTACCACTGGTTTCAAACCTAAGCGTTTAATTTTCAAGTTGACATCAAGCTAACTAAACATATTCCTCTTCATCACTGGTGGTGAGAAAAGTCGTCAAAGTTCACACAACGATCACACACGAACATTGAACCCGGAAACAGCAAAAACTATTTTAAATCTGGCCAGTAAGAAATAATATCCATCATGCAATATCATTAGTTTTTCAAATAATGGTAACTTATCCTTGTAGCCTTGCTAAAACACCAAAGAGACATTATTTCATCTTATACATTACTTTAAATGGTAACAGACTGAAACTTGTCACTTCGGAACGATGCTTCCATACTGCAGATTCATTATGAATGGGATGTATCGAACGTAGAAACTGTGCAAAGAATCATGGGATCCCATAGATGTTGTAAGCACGTAGCAAATATGCATGACAAAGATGATCTCTCGACTCATCCCTCACTACCTTTTCCCTCTAATCCATACTTCCTCCACGCAGCAGATTATCTGTCTAAACCGATTTGCAAACAACCTAAATTTTAGGTCAATTCGTGGACGTAAACACGAAATGTTCAACTAAATGATTACTTCAAAAATAGATCTTCGAGATCTAAGCAGGCAAAATTAATTCTTGGAGCATGTAATACACTTACTGCTTAAGTACAGATCTCTCTAAGGTTATAAAAAACATTTTTGAATGCAGCAACCCTTTTATCTTCTTTGATGCATTCCTTTCTAAACGATATAGTGGCTGTAAAAAAGTCCTGACCCGCTCAGATTTGTTTAAATTTGTTAATATAAACTAATATCATTTGGTTAGTTTTAGTAACTTTAGATATAGTATATTTTTAAATTATTCATTCAACATTTTGAGTGCAACCCAAAAATAGGAGATTTTTGGACAACTGAAAATTGTTAAAAGTAAACCCGCTTTGAGTGACCCCTCATTTTAAAGAACTATAAGAAATTACATAAATGGCGAAAAGTAGAGACCGCTATTTCTTTCCTAGCCTAAGTGGCAGACAGTCAAAATTCCCGAAAAATCTTATTCAAATCTGGAAGGCAAATCTTGGGCGGACATTTAAAATTGTTAACAGCGTCAAAAGATAATACACATGAAGTTAATACCACAACGCGAAGGGAAGTAGTTTATTTTAACTTAGTAAAGGTAAAGATAAAACAAACAAAATGTTGCCTTCCAGATTTGGATTTATATATTTGTTGACTGAGTGTCATTTTTGTTAGGGAAGAGATAGCGATCTCTAATTTTCACCATTTACGTAATTTTGTTTGGTTCTTTAAAATGAGGGTTCACTCAAAGGGGATTTACTTTAAAAATTTGGTGTTTTCCCAAAAATCCCCTCTTTTTAAGGGACCCTCAATATTTTGAATAATGTCGAAAGATACTTCACCATAAGTTACTATCACTATCCAACAGATATTAGTTTATATTGACAAATTTACATGTGGTAAATGAATGCAGTTCAACAAGCAAAGCATCGTAAAAGTCTTTGGTAAATTCTTCATAAATTTAAACTTTAATATCATGCAACTTATCTGACACGATACTTCCACAGATTTTCATTTACGTTTTAATAACGAACACTGTAATGGGCAGTTTTATTTCACAGAAGAATGCGGTATTTTAAATGGGGTTCTGGATGTTTTGCCCAATAGGGCATCGGGTGAATAGCATTGGTTTTCTTTATTAGGCTTCATTTATTAGGCTCTAAGAATTGATGTTTCAATAATTGATAAGGGGATGAAACGATATATTCTCGGGGGTTAATTCTGATTCAAGAACGATTTGTTAACAGGAAAAATGATTTATTGAAGAAAAATGGAAAATTGATTCGAAGAAAAATGGGAAATGGATTCGAAATTGAACTGTATCTAGATAGTTTCCTTTAGACGACAAAAGTAGTTCATTACTTTGTTCAGTTCACAGTCTAACTAGAGAGGGGAAGTTAATTTTGTTTAATCTTTCAGTAGCCTTTTTTTAGGATAAAACATATTATTGTTGTCATACAAGTTAAGTTGTGGAAACTCACACTATTTATTGAAGGTTAAAATTGGTAAACTAAGCTCCCTGTGATCGTACAAAGTCCCACACATCTCAAAGATTTGTGCAGATTAATTCTAAAAAATGCAGTGAAATTATTTGTATTTACCTATTATAGAAAACAATCGTCTCTGAAAGATAATGCAGATTATTCAACCACTTTTAGGTCTTGATTAGTGTTTAGTCTATATCGTATACATATGTTCCCGTGTAACTATCTGCAGTAGTATTTCAAGACACCCTTAAAACATTAGAGGGAATATTATCTTATCAAAACACATTAGGGTGTTGATGGCATGTGCGCATGTTTGTTAATCGACCCTAAGGCATTTTGTATTAAGAATGCTCAGATAAGGTAAGTCAAGACCGCCATCGTGTGGCGCGGCATGAGACAAGGCTTTTAGTAGTTTCTAAAGCATTCTTATACGTTGGTAACAATTTTTGTGTTGTGTTATAAATAATTCATAACACGAGATTAACAACTTTTTTTGAAGAAATATAGACTGATTTTTTTATGTTTTTCCACTGTTGGTTCGAGTAGACAGAGAGTTGAGCTTTCTACTAACAGCCTACTTGCAGCACGCCAGATTCGTAATTTACAACGGACTGAAACGTAAAATCATATATCCAAGCTTACATCAAAAAAGATAAAACATCCAATATCAAAAAGAGGCTACCGATGACACAAAATTGAAATACATAGGGAAACTGAATAATTCTGTTAGTATAAAAGCGTTACACTTGACCACTAAAGTAGTAGTTCATAATACAAATTAATTAAGAAATTAAATTAAAACTCGACTCTAATATTAGCCAATTTTTGAATTAATTGAAGGTCCTATGGCTTCGAGGCAGGTTTCTTAAGCCATGGGAAGAAAAGAAGAAATTCTTAAAATGGTATGATGTTTCAGCAGAATTAAGTCAAATGTTGTTTTACTAAAGACAGACGTTTCTTTCTAATATAATTTATTTCTTCACTGACGTCCTAACTGACAAATCCTCGCTGTGGAGGTGATTTATAATGAGGTGGGAGTTTGCCTCTCAGCACATTCCAGAAAATCTGAATTCTCTCATCTTGAAAACCCATTTAAACGTTAGTTGGATAATAATTCTTCCATCTTGAGTTTTTAAAGTAAACATTAAATATAATTTCTGTTCTCTTCTGAACCAATTGGTGACGTTTGGTGTGCCAATCACTGGATCCTGGATCCAGCTGCCATTGGTCATTGGGCTATTAATTAATAATCCTGGGTAAAGGATCAGCCAGTCTTAGTCAGTAACAACGTTAATGACAACGTCGCCCGGTAGATAAACCAGTTCGGAAATTCGCGTCTGGCCGGAACGATCAACTTCGTGATAATTTTTGTATTTTATCGTGCCTCGTACTGTTTTAAATGTGTTGTGTGTTATTTGAAGTTATGAGAACCTTCATTATCGAGTAGTTAGTCTGACATCTAGGGTTTGATAATGACCTTTTAAGTTTGGATCTCGAGTCACCATCGTGTGAATATAAGAATCGACGACGGATTTAGGTTAGTAACCTGTTTTATTTAATCATCTCGATTCATTAAGCACACATGATTAACTTTATTTCAAGATTACCACTACTTGGCGGATGAAGTCACCAAATTTAGTATGAAGGTCCCATTCCTTACGTAGTATACCTTATGTAGTATATTAATACATTCAAGCCTAGGAGCTCTTTCGAGTTTTTAAATATTTCTCTGCATGGCACCAAAATCCAAAATGACCGACAAATAAGAAAAAAAATAACATGAGCATCTATCTTTCCGAGGCACCACTACTAGGCTAAAAGTTATTAGTATACCATAAGGTACCTTCATACAAAATTTGGTGCTTTTATCCGCTAGGTAACTATAATTTCACCAAGCTACCTCACTATTATTAGACTTAGATAGTTTTTACCAATTTACAGCGGTGACTTTTACTTCATATTGAGTTGTAGTACAAATAGTCGGGGTATCGTTTACGAGGTTGCCTACTTCACGCTTTGAAACTCGCTTTGTGATAACTGTTCAGGGTGCGCAACCTACTCGGCCTAGGGATATATGGGCTTCTGATTATTTATTGGTTATAGGGTTACCTGAGTAATAAACCTTTTACAATGTCCATACCATTGCTGAGTTTAAGAACTATATTACAGTAAATATGTGCAGTACCAAAGTCGTCCAGAAGTGAAATAATTTAAGAAAAGATTTCAAGTCCATGAAGAAATTGCCTGAGGATATTTGAGTAATTCTACTGATTATTATAACAGTTTTAAAATAGCTAATTTGACTCTTAGGTACTCAACGTCTCAGTTTTAAAGTTAAGAATGCTAACATGCAGCATTGTATGCGTTGCCATAATAATTATCTTGAACTTGCACCCATTTTGATTAATTTAAAATTTCCTTGAAATTGAATGTAAAATAAATGGGTAGAGTTTAATTGAGTAGTATTGTGAATCGATATCTAAATAACATGTTTATGACACTGAAGGCCTTTATTAAATTTAAAGATTTGCTCTTTTTAACCAATTAGCTAGAATCATTACATGTAATTTCACAGACACGATAACCAACTAGTAAAGCTAATTGGAGTTCACCAGCGCAGCGTCAGTAACTTAAACTTAAGTTCAAACTTGATGTTCTTGAGTCAAAATTTACAACTCTCTGGGAAGAGTTATTTTTTTATTTTAGTGCATTAATAATCCATCCATTGTAACAGTTTAAATTCCTCTGTTCCAGCAAACCTAAGGACTCACTTATGTTACCTAATTATCATTGAACAACTGAGAAAGGAATACTTTAATGACAAAAAGTAAATAGTTTTGGTAGTTTTTCCAAAAGTAAATCTTGCATATATCCTCCATGAGAGGACAGGCAATAAATGTGTTCATTCGAATTAAATATAACATTTGTTTTAAAGAATTTAAAGTTGATCAAAATATGTTAATAAGTAAGCGAAAATCAAATTGTATTTATTCTCCTGTTAACATATTTTTATACCATGACAAATTATATTTGTACTTAAAATTCATCATTCCTCCACAAAAATTATATTTTAAGGAATTGCTAATTTATGATGTTGGCTCATACAAATTTAAACAAAAAATAGTATTCGAGTAAAACTGTAAAACTTATGGTTTGGAATTAGCAACTGTTTTACTAGGGTTGTATATAAAAAGGTACATAATACCAAATTTAATCCTTGACCAGGAAGAAATTAAACATATGTGAGAAAAATCTGCCTAAATTACATGTGGGATCAATATGAATAGTAAAATAAATGTATTTTGTCCTCTGAAACAGATTTTTCAACATTGCTTTGTGATTATACGCTTCCTTACGAAATAAAACGTGTTAGAAAACTAGTAATTTGAGCCTTTAACAATCTGTGCTGACAATATACTTCAAACCTATGTTCTAGTTACGAGAGAATCTATTTACTGGAGTACATCAAAATCAATACAAAATAAGTCAAACGCTCAGTTGTTTGACAATAACTTATCAACTGTGCTGCGATCGAACAGTTCCGACGGATTCGAGCAAGAACCTGAGTTAACATCAAACTTCTCTGAACAACTCTACCGTTCCAAGCAATCAATACTGTCATGGAAGACTTTGTCTTAAACCATTTTGAAACGTATTAGAAAACACGTATTATTTCAGCTGATTAGCACCCATTATAACCACGGATACTAGAAAAGAAACGGTTCGGGCCACAAACATAAGCAAGTTTTCGTCAGTGGATCGAATGTAAACTAACTTTCTTAACGTATGGTTCTGTTTACTTTTACAGTATGCACTAATACTATCGTCTGTAGGGGTAACAGGGAATACGTTGACATATCCATTTGGAAATAAAATCGAACATGTTTACATTCGATCCATCGACGTCATAAATTTGATTATAATTAAATCGTCATAGATTACAATAATGTCCCTCACAGGTATTTTCTACGATTCGTGGTTATTATCATTGGGGTTATCACCAAGGTTATCAGAGGCGTCTTCAGTTTCGAAGGAATCTCAGATCGTCAATTCTGTCGCGGTTGCATGAGATAGAATCTCACATAAGAAATTGCTAAAATAGTCCCCGAATCGAAGAAAACATAGTAACTATAGTTCGGAAATCGTATGGTAATAGAAATGTTATTGATCGTGTTAAGTATCCTCAGACAGTTAATATATCAAAGACAGTTAATTACTCAAAATACAGTATATAATATATTTAACTGTGTATTGTTGTATTTTTATTTGATTATTTTCTTAACTTTCTCATAGGTTATGTTTATTCTGTGGCCTATTTCTTGACTTATTTTGCATTCGATCTGTGAGCTGTAAATTTTTATATCTACTCACTAAAAGGTGTCAGAAAAAAATCTGATATATTTTTACCCCTACATTATTATTATATTTGTAATAAAACATTTAAATTATTACAAAAGAAATAGGTTGCACACAACTCAGGAATAAGCTCAACACTTTTTGTATAAATTCATTGATTAAATAGGTGTTTAGCTAATACTTTAATGTTGTTGTAAACTATTTGTGGCAGTAAAATTATGGCTTTAGGTCCTTTATGGGTTTAGGTCCTAATGCTATGGACAGACTAGTGCTCTCTGGAAACAGAACTGTGTCAGTGCTCGATGTAGAAGCGGTGAAGTTTGATTTGCCACGTAGAATAGTAATAACGCTATGTTTAATATTCGATGATGGAACAATTGTTTTAAATATTTTACTTATATATACATAATTCACTTTCAAAAGGTTAGATTAAAAGAAAATTTCAGTGGAACGGTAGTAACCGAATTTTCTATAAAAACTATATGATTTGTTTGTATTAGAAAATAAAATTACATCATAGTTACTAAATTAAAGTATTTATTACTATCTAATACTTATATTAGTTAATTTAACAGTTACATTTTTTATCTAGAGTTCACAGTTCATCAAGTAGTTGCTATTTGTAAGTGGCTAATCTTAAACATTCAATAAATACTAACAAATATATAAGGACGGCACAGCTTACATTAAAGACATTTTCGGACATAACTGGAAGGATGTTCAAGGTATGTTCTTTAAGTTTATCTGAATTTTTATATTAGTACAACACCATTTCTCAGATACAATATAAAACTAAAGTTAAGGTAAACAGAATTGACAGCTGTGGTGAAGTAAGTCGGCAAACCGGTAGAGGGCAGAGTGCCGGGCCCTGGGGACTAGGAGGAGACTGATATTCCCCCCTTCCGCTCATCTGGTGGTGTTTGGCGTTACTTGACTGATCGACTTTCTTATTACCGTCTTTACTGAAAAATTAAATATGCCATAACGACCGATTAACATTACACACAACGCATTTCTTAATAATGTAGAGACATTTATTTGAGAATGTTAGCAAATCTCACTCTTACATTGCCTTTTCTGTGTAAAATAGATAAACATTCTTTAAGATAGTGTAGAATAATTTCTAGACCATCGAAGTGTTTTGCCTAAGAATTAAGACATCCCCGCTCTTTATCAACTGACAAAAATACGTGGGAATTGGTAGAGCTCATGCTGGAAAACATTACAGCGTAATTAATTAAAAATTTTAAAGGACAATTTAATAGATATTGAACAAAATCACATTACACCACACAAACATGATAATGGGTACCCTTTGTACAGGCTTAAAGCACCGCAATATGGAGGGTGCACTGCATCGACTTGAATCGCGGCAGGGAGGAAATATGTATATAAAACAGCTGAGTTGGTCCATATAATCCCCTACTCATTGTAATATTTCTTGCACATGTGGATGTGGGATACTGTTGTTAGGTACAGGCCATCTAATACATTTGCAAACATATTAACAAAGGCAACGAACAGGCAACTTTAATGTTCGGCAAGACAATGTAAGCTTCCCAGGGATGAAGTGCAGAATTTTAGAGCTGGGCGGGAGCATCGAAGCGGCATGGCGGATATCGGGCTTTCCAATGCACGAGAGATACCCCACTGTAACACACTTTGCGGTGCACTTGCCCAATGGTGAGCGCTTGTATTTTAATGAACAAAGTTTCAACGAAATAATCACAACACCTCCTAGGATAATAACTGCATTCTTCCAGCTCTGACAAAATGATGAATTAGCCAAAACCTTTCTTCATGTCAAAGTGCCAGGGTATTATATGTGGAATGCATTGGGGAAAGAATAGAAGCGGATAGTCACTGCTCAATGGCGGACGGCCATGAGGGATGGGGGATGGTGGAGCTCACTTGGTCCTCCAATTACCGCTCAATCTTGCTAGCGAAGAAGCCCAATCAGCAAGAACAGCTATCGTGGTTCTATACTTCAGCAGTGCAAGTCGATTATTTGGGACGAGTGCACTATGTCGCATAAGCAAGCGGGAGAGGCGCTACACCGCAGACCACCCTTCTGTTTGAATCATTTTTTGCTATTCCATTTACTTCTTCATAAATTTCAAAGCCTTTTGATTTTAGTTCTTCTGCAATCACTGATCTTACTTTGTGGTGACGGGCATTCCTCAAGAGCACTCCAAAAGGGCACTATCCAAGATCATGGGGCAAACTTTCAATTATGTAATTCTCGGTAGTAGAACATGGCCTACACCGATTGGTGCCCTACCTTGGACCTGCCTTGAATGCACAGGAGCATCACAATTCATCCGTACATCTCACATCTTCACATAATCTTAGTATTCACTCTCCGGAATCCATTTGACTTAATAGTTTATTGGTTTTGTGGCAATCTTGAAACAGAATTACTGCTCATATTACCTTGGGAGGTAATGAATACGATTTTATAAATTATATTTCATACAGTTTTTCCCTACTACGCTTTGAATTTATTGTTTATATTTTTTATTCATTTTCAATTCCAAATTTTTTAAGTATACCTTTTCACCTTTTCTAAAACATAACACATGTTAATATGTTGAAGGTAAGCTTCCCATATTGCCCTGACAATTTGTAGTTATTTTTACTTACTGTGGGAATAAGTAAAATGATACCATATAATACCATATATGATAAGTACCATGATATTTGGAATGTCGTTGGGTACATCTAATATCTCCTTTGCCGCAGGTTTAATTAAAATGTCAATGTAATTCAAAAACAAAAAGTTGAGCTTATTTAAGGGGGCACATTGAAATTGGTATTTTTAAGTTAGCCGAATAAAATTATCTAACACAACGCTTGTTCATTATTACAACATTTTATTAAATTCGCTCCGTCATTATTACAAAACAACAAGTTAAAATTAGTTTTGGTTCAAAGACTAACTAAAATCACCTTTCTGTTTTAATTGTAAAGTTTAAAATTCAGGACACATCAAATCATTGTTTTTAAAGAAAATATTTTCATAATTAAAAATGTCCTCGACATTACCAATGCGTGGCAGGAGCTTCTTAATTTAGAGGAAGGAAACCTTGAATATACAATTAATTACCGTCTAAGTTTACTATCAACTTTTTAAAGTAATTTATCTTAGTTATTGTGCATGGCAAAAATACATACTGCTTACATCAAATCTAGTGAAGTACATTTTGATCAATAATACTTTTGATAAAATAGTAGTAATCAATGAGCATATATGTTATTTATACAGTATTAATCGTTCATAAAAGTAATAATTACTAAGCCATTTTAATCATAACATTATTTCTAGCTTATTTTTTGTAAAGTTTCTAAAAACTCCCGTATGCAGATGCCGTTTAAAAAATAGGTGTAACACATTAAAAAAAACATTTGTTAGTTCGTGTGCTCACGGTTTTCCTACTGCGGAAAGTTCCTGTGCGTGGTTGTTATAATACACCTTATATACAGTGAAAGGTCAGGCGTGTATAAATAGATGAGTATGGGAAATTAACGAACAATCGAGCCCGGACTATACAGTCACACAATATAAGTAAACCACTTTGGCCAGTAACAGGTCAACAGTGGATCTAACCTCATCCCAAACTTTTCTTGATATGGTTTAATTTTTGTAAACGTTGTGCAGTTCACTCCAAAAACATGGCCTCGTCCGGATCCCGTGAATTGCAGTTTGTCAGTGTGTCGTCTATTTAGTTCTATTCTTGCTTTCTTAACTTTTGGTAGCCCTGAGATAGTAAAATAAAATTAAAATATAGTATAAAAATAGTGTAAACAGTAAAACGGGTTTTAAATTGTTAAATTATGTCCAAGCATTTTCTTTTGCCAAAACGTTATTGTAAGTGAAAAAGTAATACATCCTTCATTTTGAAAAAAAAACACAATAAAAACAGTAAAAATTGTACATACTTGATTCATATACATTATGACTTGTAATAAAAAAGTATTTGATATTAAATCCAGGATCAAGTTTAGATATTTACTCATGCCCTACCTCAACATAACAAGTAAAACAACAATGATCGTTTACACAGAATGCGAGAGACAAACATTCCACGGCGGGGCGCGGTGAATCCACTCATCTCATATGAAATTCCGAGTTTCCTGAAGCTGTTTATTACATATTGTTTCTATACTTGCGACATCAGAATTTTTCCTGGAACGTTTCCTCTGGTGTAGAAAGCAGAAAATACCGTTGGAAAACTCATTCGTTACGATATTGTTGTTCATGTTACGTTGTTTTGTTAACACGAACACTTAGACGTACATGTTAACGTGATAAAAACGTCCTCTAATAAAGTTATTTTGACAATCTAATAGGGAGGTAACTCAGTAAACATAATAAATTTAGTTATAGCCACGCATGAAAGAAACTCTCCAACTGTAATAACTATAGCACAATTTTACAAAATTTAAAACTAATTGTCTTTTTAGTTCCAAATACTTGGTGTGACATGTTCACATTCTTAAATGAGAGTGTGTTTACTTTTGACTTCCTGTTCTATACTACGTTTTTATTCCTACATTATAATAAAAAAATGACATTGTTAAAAGTTTGAAACAAGTTTAAAATTATTTTGCATTTCTAACTTGGTCTTGGATCGATTAGACTGATTAAAACTGTATGGGGCCGCAAAGGTTCAGTAAAATAATTAAAGAGTTTTGATAGAAAATACAATTTATACTTGCCAATATTTTTTACGATTAAAGTGCAAGTGTTATACAATATAATGTGGTAGGCAACTAAGCTAAATAGGGTACACTTGATCAAATTGAGCTAATTCTGGTTGATAGGCAGAACACATTAGGCCAGGTTTATTTGCGTGTTTGACTCATTCTTTTATCCTGTTATGGACTTAGTGTACTATAATTTTGATCAATTACAAACTATGCAATTTGACTTTGTATCTGAACTTGATGTATTACTTGTTCCACTGTACGACACCTCGCCGGAGTGTACACACCTCACGATCATGTACTGTAGTTTTGTTAAGTTTTGCTTAGGTTTTTTATCAAATAAACCTTTGGTTTCGGGAATATTTCCCCTCATATGTTGAAGTGAAGATCCGATAAAGAAATTCGAGGAATCGACAGTAAGAATTAGAGGAAGATTACTGGAAGGATGATAAAGAAGTGTTGCGTTTGCTTGTTCCTCTGTCAGACTGTTTAATGCATCCTTTGCATCATCATTCAAAATCAATTTACGTCTGTCCTTTGGTTACGGTTCTAGGCAAAGGCCTTAGATAGCTTTTTGAGCTGAAGCGAAACCAGGCCAAGACCACGAAACGTATGAGGTGAGCGACTGTTACTGGAAGTGAGTAGTCGAGAATAGCTTGCACTCGTTCCGGTAATGGAAACATTCCGTATTTGTTGATGCGGTAGCCTAAGAATAAAATTTCAGAGGCGTTCAGAACAGCGTAACTCCCGGATGGCACGGACCTTGATATAATATTTACGGATTTTCTTTATATTCTGTGGATTTAATCTAAATTTGGTCGACCGCTGATAGATCCACACAATCTTGACATATTATCTGCAACCCCATTTTCCTTGCCTAGGCGGTGTACAATATCATACTGAAAGCAAGACAATTCCAAATGCCACCGCTGTATCTTTTCATATTTTACTTTTTCAAACCTCTTGTTCACATAAAAGAAACTAATCTTTGATCGGTAATGAGTTGGAATGGTCGGCCAACGAGATAGTGTCTCCACTTCTTTAGAGATCCGACGATTGTTTGGGCTTCTTTTTCGATAGAGGAACGATTCTTTTCAGCCTTGGATACATTTTTAGAATTTATCTAAGGCTACTGAACGTCCTGCCAGGGAGAGAGCTGAGCCGATCGCAAACTCATATATATCGGTCTCCACTGTAAATGGTACATCATCCTGAACAGGCGCTTTAGTAGCAGAGGCTATGCAATTTTTCAACTGTTGAAAATAGTTAGTTCTTCGGATGATGGAAAACCTTTAGTGGATCAAAGATAAATTCTTTATGAAATCAGCAAACATTCAGTGAGCAAACATTCTTTGAGCTCGACGTAGTGATTGAAAATCATGAGGAAGGGACAGTTTAAGAAGAGGCTGAAGACAATCTGGATCAGGAGGAATTTCATTATTTTTGATAACATGCCCCAGTAAATTAATATTGCCTTGTGCAAATGTGCATTTTTCCATGTTTAATGTTAAATTGTACTTCTTGGCTGCATCAAAATACCTGTTTAAGGTATTATAATGTTCAATCTTATCCTTTCATCCAGTAGTCACATCGTCCAATCATGCTACAGTACACTCAAGGCATTCTGCTTGTATTATAGAGTCAGTCTTTCATTTGGAAATAGGTGACACCGTTCGTAACTCCAAAAGGTATTCTACTTAATTTATAATGATGCCCGCAAGCTTCAAAAGCAGTATAAACTTGCTCTTCATTCTCAATGTGTATTTGATTGTAAGCACTCTTGAGTTCTATTGTGCTAAAAATGATTCCTTCTCTTCCGAAAAAGCTACATTGATCGTAATGTTAAAATTTAATCATGCTGCATTATTCATTCTTATTATTTATTAAATCCTGATTGTGATTAGTGTATATTATTGTAATACAAAATTGGGTTACCGTTGGAATAAATAAATAAATGCTGAATATTGTGTTTGGAGTTGTGTGTCGGGGTATTGTATGATTTTTATTACATTTTAGGGAATTTCCCCTATAGGGAAGAAGCTATTACCGTAGGTCCCATGGTAAGACTTAAGCCCGAGACCATGATAACTTTTCATTTTGAGGTCCCCAGATGCCAAAAACACCATTCGTTCAAATTTTTATATATATATATATATATATGTATATATATATATATATATATATATATATATATATATGTATATATATGTGTCCGTAAGCACGATAACTCTCGTAAAAAAGGTCCGATCTTAATGAAATTTGGTACAAATATGTAAAGTACCATTTATTTGAACGAGTTCGAAAACCAGATGAATCGCACCATCCGAAGGGGGGTTTTGTACCCCAAAAATGTGTTTTTTGGGGTTTTCACATGTAATTTTAATTTAAATCAAATTTTAATTTATACCATTGATTTCAGCTTAAAAAAACAAACAATTTGGTATTTTGATCATTGCTCTACGTCAATTAGTTACTGAGATATTGAAAGTGCTAAACACAGTACGTTGTCTAATGTTATTCTTATGGAGAAAAAGAAAAAATGTATATCTCGCTTATTTATGAACATAAACTGGCGAAATTTGGTATATGGCTTAATCTGGTTGTGGTTTATTGTTGTTTGCACAAAAAACAATTTTTCGCCTATGGTTCCTGTAGCAGCAAACCTAGGTACTTGGTCCCCATGTTATTCTTATGGAAAATACTTAAAATGTTATATATCGCTTATTTATGAATGTATATAGATGAAACTTGGTATGTGACTTCACTAACATGAGTTCTATTGACATTTGCATAAAAACCCATTATTTTGTGTGCCTTGTTGCAGCAAACCTGCGTACTCATCCCCAATTTTATTCTTATGGAGAATAATTCATATGTTAAATATTGCTTGTTTGTGAATACATTTCTTATGAATCCTGTGAAGTGGTTTAATGTGTTATGTTATATATTCATTGGAAATTCTCTGAGTATGCAGGTTTGCTGCAACGGGGGTATTTAACTCATTAATCGGTACTATAAATTTTCCCAAATTAGTCACACAAGGGGTAAGATGAAGTTAAAATAATCGGTGCATAACGAAGCACACGTGTTAAGAGCAAACCAAAATATTTACAAAACAGACATTGTGGAGCCGCTAGATTTAGATTTCACAAGCAATTCGATCTTTTTGCTAATTAGTACCCTGCATCGTCATTGAAACTACAACTGTGTGTGATAGTATTACCGAAAGTGTTGTTGTGCTTACCTGACGTTTCAATGTTAATCCAGGCCTCAATTAATGTTAAAAATCAACTCACTTCCTTGAAATAAACTAAATACTAGATACAGCTCATCCGTCAAACGCATTTGATCGTGGCGGCATCTCAATCCTTCTTAGAAAATATTAAAATTCGGAATCTATGGGAAAAATTTTGGCTTGGCTTCGCTTTTACATAGAAAATTGTTTTCAGGTAGCCAAAATTAAATCAGAAATCAAAAATTGTCAACCAAAAATAAATATCAACTGTGCAGATCGGAGTGCCTCAAGGATCCATCCTTGGGCCTCGCTTTTTCTTGATCTGTGTGAATGACTTGAGTTTTCACGGGCACTTATCTTTTTATGTTCGATAACAAATTAATTTACTACTAAGCCAACTGACACTTCCTGGATGGAGGGCGTAACTCTAACATCATTTTGTGTTTTTGATTGATTTCGCTTTCATGTCTTCTTTTAAACAGAACCGTTGGGTTTGTTGCTTTCAACTGTCCCCTTCATTTCGGTTTACACATTTTAATTTGTTTATCGATTTAGAATTTCCTTGGTTCCTCTACCAGTTTGAATAACTGTGGATTATGGTTTATGGTATATTACACCCTTACTAATAACATAGTTGGTATATCATTAGTTTAGTTTAATCAATGTTTAGAAGGATGGAGCTTTCAGTGGTGTAGTTTGGCGTTTTTACAAACGTTTTTTATATAATACAGAGAAGATATTCGTGTACAGTTTTTGCCAGCTACTAATTTAGATGGCACATGTTTTACTAGACGCTCTAGACTATACAGCCCTATTTCGTACTCTTTGGAGGAGGTATGCAGCTTCATAGAAACATATTTCCAGCGTTTGTTTATGTAATATTTAAAAAGTTTATACCGAACCCTAAATTAACGTTTTCTGATAACAATATAGACCTGCCAAATCTGAAGAAACCACTTTATTAACCTTTTAGGCAATACCGGTTTATTACATTATCTAAATTAAATTTGTACACAGAATAAAGTAGTGAAAGATAAGTCTTCCATGACAGTATTGAATGCTTGTAACAGGAGAGTTGTTCAGAGAAGTTTGATGTTAACTCAGGTTCTTGCTTGAATCTGTCGGAACTGTTCAATCATAGGGCAATTGTGCTATAAGCCCTTGTTAAACAACTGAGCTTCGAACTGAAATAGCGTCTCACTTGCCTGGTATTGATTTTCTTGTAATTATAGATTCTCAGGGAAGTAGAATGGATTCAAAAGAGATTGTAAGCATCTTTCGATGTATTAAGTTCTATTCATTCATTATTTGATCACGCGTAATTTACAATTTTTATAAAAAGCTGATTAATTTACAATTTACGACAGAAATAATTGATTGGAAATTTAAACTTCTCACAATTTTGATTGCAATTTCACTATAGGCTTTAAGATTTTTCCCCACTAATATTAATTTGTATTTTTATAAGATGGATTAATGTTTTCAATTAAGAGATAAAATGCTACTATTTCAGTAACCATTGCCATTAGTTTTCAGTTTATTTCTTAATTTTACAGTTTGGCGTAAATTATATTTATTTTAGTGTGATTATTTTTTTTAGGTGTACAAGCCAATTATATGTATAAAAACGATTCCATCCAATGTATTACGTATTTATGCAATTCAGATTTCTATGCTTTGATTATTTTTTTAGACAAAAATAAGACTACGCTTATTGCAATCGGGCAAATGACACATAATCGGTGGATGAAAAATGATACTCATGTGCCTAATTGGGTTGGTTAATGTTAAAGAGGTGGAGTCTATTATTGTCCGTGCCAATCTAATTATTGGGTGTACCAAAGCTTTTAGGGCAAAAATATAAAATTGACATCCATATATTGTACAAGAATTAACACTTTACGTTATACTAACTTCCTGCATATAAAGTGAGATGAAAGTCTGAGGAAATAATGGGTTACACTGCTACTGACATACGATTGGGCCAGAGAATGTAAAATTGTAAAGTAAATTAGAATATTTATTAAAGGGTTCATTGACGGCCAGTCTGACAAATCGTCAGTTTAAATCACAAACCGGCCATTTTTCTTATGATAACATTATTAAAGGTTCATGTAATCTACCTATCAAAGTTCAATAAACAATAATATTTTTATTTTGGGATTTTTTAATGTTCTCTATCGAACAATATTTAATTCGTGGAATCTACCAGCCATTTACTGGTAGTTAAAGGAATTCAAAGAAAACTATTATTTTGGAATTTTCTAGCCAAATAAAAGTGTCGCTATTGAAGGCCTGTAATAGGGGATCAATTGAGGACCTTTAGTAAACATCTGTTTATTTTTAAATTGATGTTACAAAACTTATTTTTAACAGAAAATAACATGAACTAAACAAAGCTATAGGGCCTTATGAAAATAAACCATTTTAGGGTTTATTTTAACTAAAACGGTTTAAACGGCAAACATAATCAAAACAATGTAATTTCAAAAATTCGCCATAGTATGACACAGTTCAAAATTGATAAATCCACTAACTTCTCCAAAACTATTAAGATCATATATTTTATCTATAATCTTGTGCTTCAACATATTTTTATCAATGTCTATAGTTTGTTTAAATTAAGACTAACCTTAGTAACCATAGAACAAACAAAAAGGCATTTAGCGTATTACGGTTGCGAGCCCAGAGAATGCGGAGTCTTGCAGCGGTCCCAAGATAGTCGTTGGCGTGATGTATGACGCTACCCCATTTACACTACACTTTTGTCTCTTCCTTCGAACCGCCACGTTCAAGAGAAACCTAATATAATATCCAAACATTCATCTATATCCTAGAAACGTAGTGTGGGACGTGTTAATACAAACTGATTAACGCTGTTTTTAAATTGTCACTTAAAATAGTGTGTGAAATAACTACACCAAAAATCCCTAGCTCCATTGTCTGTTATTGCAATTAAGGTTCTCGGTTTTGATATCTGTAAAATAAATATTAAAATAAAAACTGTGAAAAAAATGTAAAATGGTAAGAGATGGCTCAAATTAAAGGTATATGCCTAAGGGACTCCTCAAAAATAATAATTGCATACCGTGAGGACAAACTGGTTATCTAAATAACTTATACTGTATAAAAACTAGCGAAAAATTATATAATTATTAACACCAACTAGTCATACCGAATAATAATTCAGAGTTTGTATTGCAAACAATTAATTGTGAGCTGAAATGCCGTGAATAATCAATGTTTAGTTTCTGAGAAAAACTCTAAAAACGTATTTTCACAGTACGTTAAAACACATCGTTTTAAACTAGTTGTCATGATTTTATTTTAGTGATTTCTTAAATCAAGATAGCAATACAAGGTTTCCATTCTGTTAAATAAAATATAGGCCTACCATCTTACAGAACAGTGTGTACTTTAACAGCCTTTTTTAAATAAGTAGTACACTGTTGTATAATTTTGCGTAGAATAAACACTTTTAGCAATGAATATACTTCAACAAAATAAGCTGTGATATTTATTTGCATTGGGTACAGCTATTTTATTTGCTATAATTATACCGGAACTCAAATTAGACTGAAATAAGTTTTTACTTTCGATGTTGAAAATGGGACATTTATATTGAAATGTCTGTTAGTGTTTGGAAGTTTAGTTAGTTGGTGTTAGTGTGTAAAACACAGTTTAGATAATGCTATTACACAAATGTCAAGGCCCAACCACAACACCGATGTAATCAGCCAAGAGATCGAATTGCTTGTGCAATTGGAGTAATGCAGCTCAGTGTAGCTGCTTTGCAATTTGCAGGTCTAGTTGGCTAACTCATTATGTTTCATTACTTAAGAGATAATTAGTACACACAATAATGATAGCTCAAGTAAGTGCATTAATTGTGAGAAATTACTCAGTTTACGCAAATATCAATTGAGGTGTTAATAATATCACTTAATGTGTCGGGAAGTTAAAACAAGGAATAAGTTTATTTTCAACAATTACTGATTGTAGTACATTTGTTACATTTTATACAATACAAATAAGAGTTAAGAATTAACAAAATAAACTATTGTGAATATTCCATATATATATATATATATATATATATTAACAGTCTTCACTTCTAAATATCTCAATGTTATAATGTATTTCACATATTTTTAAATTTACAAAGCGATAGGAATTGACATATTTTAAATTGTGACCGAATCTTGGTTTATCATGATTGAATGTCGTCAGTAAGACCGATGTGGCTCTATCGGATGAGTTAGGAGCGACGGAGTGTGACGTGGTATCTAGAGTACACCGAGCTGTTGGATGTGGTCCTGTGGCTATTGGGCCAAAGCAATAAGGCTGCGGCGACGCTACCACCAGTCTCATGGAACTTTGGCCTCAATACGTTCAACGGAAACCTTTAATGTAATAAAATCAATTAAACAAATTAATGGATTATGTGCTCAGTGACCGCAGTTTTAAGTCTTAACACAGTGTTCGTACGTAAAAACGGTCGAAAGGTTAATTAAAAAATAAAAATTATATATATATATATATATTCCCGATGTCGTATAGTGGAACCAATAACAAATAAAGTGCGATTGTAATTTTTATCAATAACAAACCATACAATATTTTTACCTGTATTTTTTGTGATTTTGATCTTTCACATTGTGTAAACATGTAAACAGAATGGCATTAATAAACAGTACATCACAACTTTCACTTGATAAAACACACTAACACAACCGAGGTCATAAAGTGCAGTCACTGATTCCAGTATAATGCTACAATGTAGCTATTGACCTAATCACAGTCAGTTTTAATTTATCATTTTCGTTATTATATAAAAATTATATGGTTGAGAATAAATTACGTTAAGCTTAAATACTGTCAAAATGTGCTTGCGATGTAGATTTATTGAAATAAATTACCGGAACTGAAGACAATGTGGAATAGTTAGTTTTGAATGGGCTGGCTAAATACGTATAACATTGTTTTTTAAATAAAAAACAAGGTTCTTATTTACAAAATTTGTATTCTTGGTAAATGGAAAACTCAAGGTTACCGACTTGGCCAAAAAGCCGGCTAAAATGTAATTTTCTATAGTTTTCAGCCGTAATCTTTTCCTTACTTTGCCCGTCTACCAGACTGCAGCATATGCGTAAAAACTATCCAGCAAAGCGAGGGCCAAGTACTTGAAAAGTAAAAGTTGAAAAGGGCTTATAAAATTTACTTGCCAAGAATTTGAATTCGATGGGCAATCCATTTTTGTAAGCAACACGATAAGACGACCGAGCATTGTAATACTCGTGTTTCGCAAACATCGACGATGCGCTGCAAAATAGCATCTGTGGTCTTCATATACGAAACATCTTTCAGGTGACTTAGACATTTATTGATCTAGATCTACCATACCAATGGCTCTCCTCTGCCTAATCTCACGATCATAAAGTGTTTTTACGTGTTGTCGGATATGTGGAGAAACTTCATTCCATGAAAAAATGGTCTCTCACACCCAATCTTCTAAAATCTTTGGAAAATAGTTTTAAAGCAACTCTCTGTAACCAGCTTTATTTAGCCTCTCAAAAGGACCCATCAATAGCTCAAATGTCTCCTACAAAGTTTGCTCGAACATTTTAGTTTAACCTGCTCTAGATGTCTTTCTTGATGAATGGCGCGTGGTTCGAGATGCTAACTAAATTCAAATCAATACTTACACTTGGATTTGTTCCGACTCTCTCCGAAAAAATGTAAAGGAATAAAACGTGAATTAAAATTTTCCAACTCTTAAGATATCTTCTTCCAAATCACTTGTCCTAGATTATCATTGGCCTCTGGTTAGTGGGTAAGTGATAGAAAGACCATAATCGTTTGTACACAGCCTCAAGAAAATTAAGTTGTAGTCGATCTGGGAAAGATAAATTTATCTGTTTTTTCGTTAATGATCTAGGTAAAGCAAATAGCAATAGTAAGGAAAAAATATCACTTATTTTGACATAAAAAGTTATATTAAAAAAAACTATAAACTTTTTACATTCCGTTTTTTATACTTTATAAATTATTTAAGGAGTATATTTTATTCCGTTTTATTCGTTGGAGGTTTATAAAATAAGCGAGTAAAAGTACACTTAGTGCGGAAAAGTCTGAATAATGTTGACGGAATATTAATGGCAGTGCCAGAAAACGGCGGCTTTGTTGACTTGGTCTGGACTTCCATAAGAGTTGTTAACACGGTCTGGGCTTCCAAAGGAGTCATTTACACGATGTTAATCAGTCGTAAGGCATATTTAGTTTTCAGTGATTTAGAAGGCGGCAGTTAGAGAGTAGATCAGTCAAGTAACGCCAAACAACACTAGATGAGCGGAAGGGGGGAATATCAGTCTCCTCCTAGTCCCCAGGGCCCGGCACTCTGCCCTCTACCGGTTTGCCGACTTACTTCACCACAGCTGTCAATTCTGTTTACTTCAACTTTAGTTTTATATTACATGGCTGATAACTTGTAAGAGCTATAAATTTTACTTACAAACTCTTCTAGAGCATGTCAAGTGGAATAATCTCGATATTTACAAGTAAGTTATAATTTTATCAATTTTAACGAATTTCCCCTATAGGGAACAAGTTATTACCGTAGGTATCGTGGTAAGACTTAAGCCCAAGACCATGATAACTTTTTGTTTTGAGGTCCCCAGATGACAAAAACACTATTCGCTCAAATTTATATATATATATATATATATATATATATATATATATATATATATATATGTCCGTGAATGCAATAACTTGAGTAAAAAAGGTCCGATTTCGATGAAATTTGGCTCAAATGTGTAAAGTGACATTTATGACTTCACAACATTTATAAGTTCGAAAACCAGAAAAATTGGACTATGGGAAAGGGGGGTTTATGGGGGTAATTTTCAAAAAATCAGTGTTTTGCATTTTTCACCCTACAATTTTTAAAACACTTAATTTTGGTTTGGACCATGTTATAGAGCTTAAAAAACAAATAATATAGTATTTTGAGTTATTATTTTGAATATGTTAAGTGGTTGCGAAGAAAATCCAAAAAAATCTGTTCATAAAATCTTATGGGAAAAAGGTTTTTGGCTTTTCCTCAGTTAATTTTCATGTAAACTTCACATTTCCTTTTACCAATCAACTCAGCTCCACAAAGCAATTATTTTGGTGTTTAAATTGTGGGTCTACGTCCAACCGTTGGAGAGATATTCAAAGTAATAAACACAGTACGTTGTCTAATGTTATCCTTATGAAGAATAAATACAAATGTTATATCTCCATTATTTATGAATGTATATTGATGAAACTTGGTATGTGGCTTCACGTAGTATTGGTGTATTGATATTTCCACAAAAAATTGATTTGTAGCAAACCTGCATACTCAGGCCTAATGTTATTCTTATTGAGAATAAATAAAATGCTATAGATCACTTATTTATTTATGTATTTGTGTGATTCTTGGTAAGTGGTAGTGAGAAACATATACATGCATTGGAAATTCGCTGAGTACGCAGGTTTGCTACGACGGGGGTATTAATAAATAGATGATTATTTAATTCTCTGCAGACCGTTTTCATGCAGAGATTTTTTTTAATTTCATAGTTAATTTGAAAACGTCTTATACTTTTTTAATATTTGAGCTATTTTAAAAACGTGCAATATTTCGTAAATTTATTTATTTTGTATTCTTTTAAGTCGAAAATATTTCTTAAGTAAGTAGGGTAGACCTTACAAATCTAATGTCAATACGTATGAAAAGAAAAGAAAAATGGTTCACACACACCATCAAACTGAATGTGAAGCGCACAAGTCACACAAGAGATCGAGCAATCAATCATCTGTAGCAATCATTCGTGACTTTCAGTTGCTGGTTGCTAATATTGTGTGTATCTGCTTTTAGGTATGATGGGGTGTTGGGTTTTTTAATCTTAATTTCCGAATCACTTTCAACGATTCTGTAGCAATCATTCGTGACTTTCAGTTGCTGGTTGCTAATATTGTGTGTATCTGCTTTTAGGTATGATGGGGTGTTGGGTTTTTTAATCTTAATTTCCGAATCACTTTCAACGATTCTGTAGCAATCATTCGTGACTTTCAGTTGCTGGTTGCTAATATTATGTGTATCTGCTTTTAGGTATGATGGGGTGTTGGGTTTTTTAATCTTAATTTCTGAATCACTTTCAACGATAAGTTTAAGTTTTGCGTAAGTGTTCATGAAAATTCATAAAAAACTCGGTGGTAAAAAATAGATTAGTTAGACGGGGAAAATATAAAAATTATTGAACCCAATATAATCCGCTGTTAATCGAAAATAAAGAATGCTTAATTGATTCATACCAGCTTACCCTAAGATATTCGCCGTCAGTAATAATTATCTCCCAACCTAAGTTTCCGGCGAACATAACTTTTTGATCTCAAAATTGCGAACGAGGAACGTAGGAGTATTTTCACCGATATTTCCAAGCACTTCATGTACGTATCGCTAGTTCAGAAGCGAACACTCTGTTTTCATTTTGCACATCACTGCAATTTTTCAAAAGAAAATCGTAAAACAAGGAAGATAAACGTTAAGTCATGCGGTGACGCAATACAATCAAACTGTTCAATATTGCGGTATAGAGAAGATTTGTGTATGTAATATGCCAGAGCCGCTACAAAAGTGCCGGATCCTACATTGGATATCATCAGCTGTGTCGATGCATATTTTATCAGTTACCCCCAATACCTTGTGTAATTTGTTACCTGGTTCTAACTCTGCGGGATTCGATTAAATAGTTTAGTCCAGTATGGAACCATGAAACTAATGTGTTCTTTTTTGGACCAGTATTCAGTTAAAGCAAACCCTATTTTTTGAGGCAATCACTGACCACTGAATAACCAGGTGGTTGCAGTGTTAAATTATATTTATATATTTATCCATTAAATGTTTCAAAACCCTTCATGTAATTTTCCCCTCAACCATAGCAGTAACTAGCGGTGGTTAACATCCTAGTGTGAACCCTGCTTTAAACTCACAAACATAACATTTATATACATTTGTTATTTACAGAACAGTTTTAAAAAAGAAAATTGTTCTTAGTTATCAATTAAAATGTCTTCTTTTAAAACTAAAAAACGTACCAAACCTAACATAAGTTATTTTGAAATTTATTATTTATTATTTATTTGAAAGTTATTTTGTATTATATATTATAAAAATTGTCTAAAATTAAAATTACATCTTGAATGTACACTTTTCATCTATTTTTCAGTTCTTTTTCCATCTATTCTGTTCTACAAGATCTGCTTGGTTCTCAATGGATGGGTCAATCTGAAACAAAATATAATATTTTGTTATTATTGTTCATATTTTTACATGTTTAAGTTTGTAGTTTATAGTGTAATAAGTTGTAAACTTGCACCAGCTTAAATAATAATAAAATACAAATAATTTATGATGGGCCTAAATTTATAAATTTGCATTTTTTACACGTAGCATACAGACTAGAGCACCTGTTTACACGATAGAAAGGTTGCCTTTTCATACTGCATGAAAATCAAGTGGTCACAAGTGTTCTCAGATAGGCCATATGGAAGTAGCAGGGAGATGCCGGTGACTGGAGTCCCTTTTAATACAAGTTTAAGTTTGACATAGGTTGAACTATTAGTTAGTTTAAAATTGAAAGTTTTCTATTCTAGTTAATGTTAGTTTTCTATTGTAGAAAGTTCTTAATCTGTTTAATGCTTGTGTAATTGTCGCATCATTATCATCATAATCTTTTGTGTCATCTAAATCTGACCCACTCATTCATTCGCTACCTTCACCTTCATCCGTTTCATGTTAGGTGGTATCCTCTTTGTCCATTGTTTTTGTTTTGAGGAGGGTGGCTTTTTAATTGACTAATATTTTCTGTACTTATTCTGTTTTTTCTTTTTCGTTTTGGTCTTATTGCCATAGTTTTCCAATTATTACTTTCACTGCCTCTTTAATAGTTTTATTAGTGTCTGAAATATAATTTTAATATTATTAAAATCATTATCAGGATATTCAAAAAATGTTATTATAAAAAACAACCATACGTATGAATTACAAATCTTTAATAAAACTAAGCATCATTTACAACAAGGCCCCTGTTGCAAGATATTGTTGTTTATAAAGATGCTATATTTGTTTAACAAATAAATAAACCTCAGTTTATGAACCAAGCATTTTAACCAGTAGAATAGCCAGCCAGTTCATTGTGAAATTTTATTTATATGTTTGTCCATTTAATGTATCAAACACTCTTCATGTAACCTTTCCCTAACCCTAGTACTAACCGGCGCCGGTTACCATCCTAGTGTGACCCGTGCTTTAAACTCACAAACATAACATTTATTTACATGTTTTATTTACAGAATAATTATATAAATTATAAAATGCCTTCTTTTAAAACTAAACAAACTGTACCATATACAACATAATTTTTCCCATGTAATATCCGTACTTTCTAAACTTAAATTCTTAATTTATTCTTTTCAACTCTTTTTTCAATTAACGACACCTGTGAGTTTTACCATGTTATTTACAGCTATTATACCATACAAAATATAACCATGTAACAAAAAACAAAAATATAACCAATCTATAACCTCCCATTTTCTTTGAGATATCGATGGTGTTTTATCTAAAAATCTCTCAAAATCATCTTCAAAGGGACTGTCCTCACTTGTGTCTGCTTCTATGGTAATCAGCATGTGGGACACACCCTCATCCTAGAACGGTGCTGAATTAAAGTATGAATGGCCATGGCAGTTAAGGAAAATTGTTGAGCATTTCATGCCTACTTTATGGCAGCTGAATTTTCCTGTTAACCTCTTTGTACATCCGCAGGACACTGAGTTGAGGATTTCAGATGGAGCTGGATCCTTTTGTCCATCATATCAGCCCTGGATTTGGTGGTAAGCCCGTAGAATATGTTGGGTGGCGGCTGCATTTGTTGGGGGGTAAAAATGCTAGATTAAAAGTTAGCTTTTGAGGACATATCGCAGCGGATTTTGTCGTAGGAGGGAGGTATCATTGGCCTTAGGTGAATATAGGGCTGCCAGGAATAGTTCTGCTGAAATGAGATCCTCAGGATCAGCATCTGCATGGTGGAGAACCTTGACAGCCTCCTGTATAGTCGAGTTCTTATCAATGAACTTTACAAACTTCAATTTTCCTTGGCGATAGAATGCATAGGTTGTATCTCACACACTGATTGTATGTAGGAGCAGAAGGTCCTGTTTGACAACAGAATAGATGTTGAAGTACCTGGGAGAGTAGATCGTGTTCTCAGCTCAGAGGTCCCCTTTCCAGGTTTCAGGACGTAAATGTTTGAGGAATTAGATGCTTTGGCGGTTTGGTGGTTAATAGGATCAATAGATCGGTGTCCTTTCCGATTATTATAACAATCGTAAAGTTCTCTGCCACTTGAATGGCGGTGTTGACAATGAGGGTGTCAGAATCCTCAAGAGATTATCTGACTTTAAACCCCTGCTGTGCTAATTTATTACGCAGCACAGATATAAGCCGTACTTTGTTGTTGTCGTTGGAGAGAAATTGTTCTTTCGGCATGGTTGCAGTCATCGTTTCAGTGAATACTACGTTTGCCTATGATTGCTTGCTTTTACGGCGAAGCATCTCAGCTGATTTGATACTCTTCACTGATGCCTCATCAGGGTAATCATCCAAAACAATGGTTGCAATGGCAGGGTTGTAATATTGCAATGTATTCGATATTTTGAGAGAATGGTTGAAAACTTTTCCTTGGAATGCAAAACCATTTGATGTAGAAGAAACCCACCATCAATTACAATGACACTATCTGTAAGATTCGGTGGATCATACACTGGTGGGAACAAATCGTAGAACACAGATTTATTTGTGTTTCGCATTCCTGCTTCATCAAAGTTGGAAAGGGGATAACGTGCCAACTCAAACTCGAAACAAATTCTTAAACTGTTCCTCTGATTTATTAAGAAGTGTTATGCGTCAGAAAAGTGAATCTGGATTTACTGAAATATCCAAACTGTGAATACTGTCTTTCAAGTTTTAACCTTTACGAGGAACCACTCTGTTTTTTCGATGAAACTTGACATTACTGAAGTCGTCGCCCTGACGAATGCTGTCGTTCAGACGGATGCTCTGAATTCCTTTTTCAAACGCTTCATGGCAGTCAATTATCTCATTGCCAGTTACTGTTTGCTAATAGACACCACAAATTCTGATGATGAGATGAGAACCAGTCAAGAAGGACCGCAACATCTGCATTGCCTTTCTGTACCCTTGACATCCTATTGTCCAAGTGCTGCTCTGAATTACTATACGTCACATCACAAACGTACTCCAATTGTACGGCAATTTCCATGAAGGGATTGTGGTAACCCAAGTCACCAGAATACTGTCCGTTATGCCTCGCCATGTGACAGCCCCCCTTGGACCTTCAGAGACCTCATGACGACCTGCTCAATTGTCTGATTAGTGAATACGCCAGACCGAAACCTGTCAGACCTTCTGATGGTGAAGAAGCCTTGGTTCGAAAATTTGTCATATTCATCAGGCGGGAGCTTTTGATCCAAATCCAACATGTCCCGGAGGTACAATTGGCATGATTTAGCATACAAGAAGTAACGGCTGGATTGGAAGTAAGGCAACATCCGTTGCACCAACTGTATGCAATTGCCAGTTCGCTCAGCCTCTATGAACTGCTTGACAATGGACACCATGTGGAAATTTTGCACCCACAGCTTTGCGGTAGGTCCATTCTTCTAAAGCTCCGAAAATTTATCATAGAATCGTTCATAACGCTCATGAGACCTGGTTGGTCCAGACGTTGTGAAAAATTTGGAGCTCCCACATCATACAGCATAACCAATATCGCCTGATTCTCGTCATCAGAAATGGTCATTGTTGACAATACAGTCCTTGCCAGTGCCAAGTGAACTAAAATAGACCCCTTACATTTCTTGAATATGCGTGCCCCATCAGCATCTTTTCTGTAAACTGTCCTGCGTATATGGTGCTAAGGACATCCTGCAGCCCACTAACGTCCATTATGTATCCAATAGCAAAGGACGAAGGACAAAGGACGTCAGCAGATAAAAGCAGCCTATGTGCACGATTACTGATGATAATGGAGAATCAGAGTTGCAGGAAGCCACAATCTATCTGACTTTGTAGTAGGAGAGGCTGATCGAATATCCACAAGCAACATTTCTGTTTATCACCTCTCCGTTGAACTGAATCAAAGAGAACAGAAAATATAGTGTCAGGGTTTCCTAGAGGTGCATTGAGGAATGGTAGTCATATAATACGAGTTTTATGAAATGAATGATAAGAGGTAATCTTCTCCATGAATCCGTTCCACCCTGGGACGTCCAAGCGCCCTCTCCATTTCCCATACAACCACATGAAGTTGCTGGCTAATTGTTTTATCACACCGATTAGGTTTCTTACATCGATATCGTATATACGAATTAACTTAAGGTCATCCTGCTTGTTTTTTTGAAAGGTGGCCAAGGTTTCCCTTGCAAATTTGGGGGTTTCCAAATTCCCCAGTTTCCTTCGCTTTCGGTACATTCTTCAACCTTGCCTCTTGCTTTAACCTTGACTGAGGAGTGTGGTGCTATACATTGGATCTCTCCCATTGCATGCCACGTGTTACTGCCGTCAATCGTGTTCAAGTTAACATCAGCATTATCACGCAACCATTTGCAAAATGAATCTTCAACCACGACTTGCGGTGGATTTTGAAGGACAGATGCTTGAAACAGCTTAACTTCAGAATATTAACAAGAAAACCCAAGACTTGATATCTTCCAGAAGATCTCTTGATTCGTATTTCTTATGAAGCGTTGCACCTACAAGCAGTGGGGACAGAAAGGACCGCGGTCTCGCATCATTAATTATTGCGTGAGTGATAGCACAGGTTTTCGTTTTTTGTTTAAGCCAAGCAGAGTTGGTTTCCCCCTTTTGGACTTTAAAATTGACTCCACAAGCACCTTAAGGGTTTCTGGGATGTCATTTTCAACGTCCTTCAGAAAATAATTCACTTTGGGCTAAGTAGATATGTTTTAAGATGATCTTATCAGTAGTTAACAAAATCCTTCCAATAACGAACTCGACCACAATTTTGTACTTTAAAATGTATCTGCAATATTTGAAGTTGATCTATGTCGTCATCGTTGAGTTATTTTGGGCAAAGACACACTACTTTGAGTTAATTTTTCTTAAAACTATAAGAATAGAAGTTGGATATAAGGATAGTCGAACGAAGTGAGTCCCTCCTTGTTTATTGAAACCTTATTTTTACAAATTTCCTTTAGCTGATTTTCAAGATTGAATGCATATTTAATTCGCTCTATTTATTTGTATTATTTGACAATTATTAAAAAATTTTAATTTATTTATTACTGTAAAAAAGTGTGTAAGATATTGCAAAATTAATGAATTTTCCCCTAGAGCTATCTATATACAATGCTGATGCATGTTGGCAATTTTAGCGTAAGTTTCCTATTATATTTTTTATACTCAATACAATATACTGAGTTTCAATTTTAAATTAGTGTCGTCTTATTGGCAACAAATGAATGGTGGAATTTTTAAATGTGTGAACAATAAATTCCTGCAAATAATTAACAATATTGCAAAGTATGAGTATAGATTTTATTTATTTCATTTTTGGCCCCAAAATAAGTAACATTGGAAATAAATGGTTCATACCTAAACTGAAGTTGCTTGGAAATGCGTATTTCTTTATTCCCTTAGCATGCCTTTATAAGAATTCTTCAAGCACCTTTAACTCAATATTTCACTCATATCAACGTGTATAATAGTGAGATTTTATTCAACCAAATAAATGAAGGATTCTCTTCATGGAATGCCAAACATAGCGTTATTACTCCCCCTGTGGCAATTACACCTAACTTGACCGCACACTGAGCATTGTTGTGAAACTGAGAGTGGTTCTTGAGAGCTCTTGTCCGTCCATCCCGTATTACAGTTTCAACAGATAAAATTAAACTCCTACATATAAATCATGTCATTAAAACTGAGAGATACGAACTAGAGTCAATCAATGGGTGATCAGAAAAATGTGTTATCTGTATTTTATCTGTTTTAACCTACATGTTTGCATACGTTCGACTACAACAGCTAACGTAATAGAATCTATATATTACTAGGCTAAGGAAATGTTTGTGGTGCCGATTTCTCGCATATGCGACATCACGTAGAATTATGAAATTTGGCACACTTATTTAGTACTATTAGGAGATGTGTTGAATGTAAATAATTTTGTGTTTGGGTGTGTAGGGCCATGCCCTTTTGGCTTTCAAAGGATCCTGATGGGAAAAAGTTCTGGTTTTGTCATTATTTTCATTTAATAAACAGCTTCGTTATTCAAATAAATATGCAGCATAACAGCAAGAAGAGATGATTCAGAACTAATTTCAGTAAAATATATTACTAACTACTGCAATGGTAACACCCTTCTCCAAACTCCTTCTCCACTTTAACTACACATTAAACAAAAATTAAACCTCTTTTTGGGGGGAAGAAGATGAGGAACGGGGCTGATGAGGTGGAGAGGTTTCATACATAAATAGAAAGGCTACTGATTACTTAAATGGTAACGCCCTTCTGCTATTCGTTTTAACTTCATATTTAAAAAAATATATACTTAAGAGTGTGGATGGGGGAGGGAGAGAGAGGCAGAGATTTTATTTTATTTATTGGTTTAAAGTTACATAAATAGGACTATAAAGCCCTGTCTTACCCTATGTATTGTATATACATTAAATAATAACTGCAAATAAATCAAATACAAAAATAAACTTAATAAATACAACAATTTTGAAAAATTATGATTAATAAATTAAATGTTAAATGTTACTTCTTTAAAAAAATCAAATAAATAACTTTATGTAGCGAGAGAGAGAGAGAGAGAGAGAGATAAGTTCAACAGACTCCACTTGATATTAAACTTTTTTTCCAAGTATTCGTCAAATAATATTTGGTCGAATTTCGACCGTTGGGCGGTATCTAGTATATATTAATTAATTATATGCACTAGAATAACTTTTAAGACAGTTATAATTTACAGTACGTATGTGTCATAGTAAAATAAACTAATCGAAACAAAAATAAATGGTTAATGTATAGAAAACTTCCAGTAAAAACTAATTATACTTATTAACCAGTCGGTTTGGACTATAGATGAATGTCACCTACTTTGACGGTATTCAGTTCTTTGGAAAGTATTTTCAACAATTGTTTATATCAGATTTGAAACTGTATAAACCCGAGCTTAAAATAAATGGTCTGGAACATAAATTCTCCAGAATATGAAGCTGTATTAACCCTGGTAGTAGTACTCGTAGTTGGTTAGTTTGTAAACATTTTCTTACTGAAATAAGTAAAAAAGGTAGATGTATTGTCATGTAATGTCACACCCGGCGAGAGATCGTTAGTTCGGCTCTAATGATGTTACCTCCTGAATGAGCCATTACCGCGTCAACCTCCCGCGGCTTCGCTTCCTCCGCTTCTCTCCGTCATTATCTGGGATATAGGATTGTATGAAATACTCTTCTATTCCACTTGGATATCGTTTAAACTTAATTCAATATGGTCAATATATTTAGTTACACTGCTATTTCAGGCTAGTCACTCAAACGTATGATTCGAATGAGAGTCACAAAAAGTAACTGCAAGTTATTTTAATGTATTCTTTTAATAATATTTATATAACTAAAGACAATCTATATTTAATCATATAATATTTCATCTGTCGATACTGAGTGTGATTATTGATCTTTAGATAATGAGTGTAATACTAAGTGCGAGCTTTCTGTTCACCAAGTAATCGAGGAAGATACTTTTTCAATTTGTAATAAGAACATAATTTTCGTCCATAGTATTATATTAAGTTTCTGTTGAACAAGGCAGCTTGAAGGAAGAGACAAAAGTGTAGTGTAAATGGGGTAGCGTCATACGTCACACCAACGACTGTCTTGGGACCGCTGCAAGACTCCGCCTTCTCTGGGATCACAACCATAATATTATAAATGCCTTTTTCTTGGTTCCAAAGTTGTAAATATTTTTATTTTAAATAAATTATAGATTTCAATATAACGATTTAAAACACCAAGCTTTATATTTTACATAACTGAAGGTACTTACGGTAATACCTAGTAAAGATTATAGGTAAGTCATAACCGTTTTAGTTTTCACTCTGGAATATAGGAACTCAAAAAGATTCAAAAATGTAGCAATGACAAAGTGTGTACAGTTACAGTTATGTGTTTGCATAATGAACTGTCACAGTATTTTGTGCGGCTATGATAATCTCTACGTTGGTTTAACTTCATAACATAATTTTTAAAAATACATACATTTTAAAAATCCTAATGTCGCTGGTAATAAAGAAAACAAAAGTCTGGCCGGTCTATTTGCTTGAACTAATTGTTGATAGTGATAGGTATTTATGACATCAGCTATGTAATCAGGACAGTTAGACTATCAATTTTCCTTATTGCTCTAATTGGCATTACGAATTGTTATGTTAGGCTTTCAGAGAATATTTTAGTTGATGGTATGATTACTTAAACATATGTTCATTACAGTAATTAGCAAACGTAACCAACGAATTTCATTAAGTTCACCGCATTATTCAACTAACATACAACTATTATTCCTGAATATACACATTTCTGTATACGAAAACCATTTTCAGGAACAATAAATTAACCTTTTTTAAGCCTTACGAAAATTGCTTACAGTTTTCTTTTAAAACCAGTATCACGCTGTATTATTAGGAATTTTAATTTAAGTTTTGATGAGGAAACAGTAACAGTTAATTTTAAATATGTCCATGAATTTTTACACTTAATTTGTATTACTATATATTGAAATTTCTGTGGTTTTGTTATAAATAAGTAAGTACAACTTAAGACCACTTACAATGGGTCCACAGTTGATTTCCTCGTCCTTGTGTTTGACTAGTGACCCTTTGGTGAGTGAGACGTGTATCAGTGAATCAAAAAATTAAGACTGTACAAGTTATTCTAAAGATTGGAAGGTAGAAAAGGTAGATAAGGTTATGTAAAAATATTCGTTGGAATATTTCTCATCTTTTAAAGGGTTTAAAACTGTTTTTGCCGCTTAGATTTTTAAAAGTTTAGCTCTGTTTATTGTTTATTATAACACCTACATTGACCTATAAAACAATTTGACAAAGAGTCTGTCTTTTTATTATTATTAAAGCTGCATTTCTGTCATATTACACATCATTTTGAAGAAAAATAAGTGTTCAGGTCACAGGATAAATGAGGTTATTTATCACAGAGTAAGCCTCAAGGCGGGAGAGAACTGTTTATCACAATAATGAGGTTCCGTCACCTCGCAGCGAGCCTCGGGCCGCCTCGCTGGCCTCAACTGTTGATGGAACGGCGTATTGTCACAATTAACTTTGCATTATCACCAAGATTACGTTAAAACAACAAATTTAATCGTTAATTGTCCATGAGAATGTATTCTATTTGTTTATATTTACAGAAATTATCTCTAAACGTAAATAAAACAGACATTTACCAAAGATATATGATTGCCTTTGTTGTTTCTGCACCAGTAAGAAAAAGGAGATGGGATCACATTGGCATTCATAACTGCTATTATAGGAAATAAAACGTAACTTCTATTAATTCTCGTGTAAATTAAAACTGGAAACATAGAATCAGAACTAGATAATCACTTACTAGGTAATCTTCATGGGAAATGTACACCAATGTAATGTTTGAGTGGTTTTTCATTAAAGGCTGCAACCAAACCCAGTTATCTTTCATGTTCATTAGCGAATTTCCTATGGAAAAGTGAGCTATCAGCGTGACTCGCACGGTAAAACTTAATCCGGTAGCACCATAGAATTTCCTAACGTGACCCCCACATAATTATGCACAGGTGTCCCGCGAGAGCATGGCACAGGATTTGGTAAAACTCATCAAAAGGAGTCAAAAACGTCATATCATATTTTTCTAAATCACTTCGTTTTCCGCCTGTCTGCCTGCATTACATTTTGAAATATTTTATTAACAACTTTAGGTACTGGCTTGAAACTTGGCATGTGTATTATAATATTTTAGCGCTAATTTTGTATTAAATTTGGCTTTTATACCTTTAACTGTTTCAAAATGGGGGTCTTGAAAATGGAAAATTATTAAGCATTTGATCAGTACATTTAAAAAATCAGAATAGCCAAAGCCTCAAATATTTTTAATATTACAAACAAATTTCACGATTGTTTATTTGATTTTATAGTTTAATAAGGAAATTCACTTCCCACGTGTCAGCGTGCTGAGTGCGAACTAGTTTTTTACTTCCTTCTCTCTACCCATCCAAGGGACTTTGCTAAGGCACTTGCTCGCATACTTGCACACACTCACACATAACCTTGTGTATTTGAATTATTTGTATTTAATACCTGCACACAGATGGTTATTCTAATTTCGTTCGAACTATCTGAAAATTCTCTAAATCAAGTAATACAGTTTATTTCCTTAGGATTGCTAAATTGCAATCGATTCTAGAGAAAACCAGCCAGATTCGCGTTGTTCAACTGGTGATCTGTCGGAGCTGTCATATTCAGTTCCCAGATAAACTTGAATTGTAATGTCAGAGTGACACGGCCGTCACTAAACAACTATAATTATTATTCTCTCAAACCTAACAATGTTTAAAGACGTAGATTTAAATGTGGTGTAACCGTATTTCAGAGAAAAATTGTGGTCCAACAGGAAAAAATTAACTAAATTATATTTTTAATTAAATTATTTGTTTAAAAGGAGGCAAAATTGTTACATTGTGTTTTAAAAATATGAAAAAATACAGTATCTTGATATGGCAACGACATGAAGCTGATATTTTTCTGTGTTGGAGAAGTAGTCTGCAAGAATCATCAATTCACTATTTTCAAGATTTTTAATTTTTCTAAATATAGTTTTAGGATTGTTTAAGGAAAATGTCTAATATTTACAAAGTTATACAAGTAAAATGTTTTCCATTAAGTAAATGTATAAGCCTAAACTAATACAAATCCTAAACGCCTCTATTAAAATCATTGTGAATTAAATTACAACAATATACGCTACTCCCTGTTGTTTTCCCATACTCCACCCCTTAAAACAAGAAAGTAAAAATATTAATTTTAAAGCCACCTATAACATATTTGACATTACCTCATTAATATATTTCAAACGAGCAATTTTCATCAAAATGCTCGAATTTGAGGTTTTTTATTGTCAATTTTAATTTTCCACGAAAAGTAAACAACAACAAAACAAACATAACCAGGAACTATTTGTTTACCTCTTTGGAAAATGTACTATACACTCCACTGATTGCCTGACTTTCGTTCAATTTTGTATCAACTGCAATTGGCTGTGCAGTCAATTGGTTAGAACATTCGTTATATAAAACGAAACCGAATAAAAATATTTTATGAATAACAACAACAACAGATGCAAGTGAAACTATGTTAAATAAAATAACTAAATTGCAGACAAAAATATATTTTTGCAGGAAAATGTGAGCTAAGTTCTTCTAATTCAAATACCAAGTTTTCTGCTTCAGGTCAGGTTATTTTTGTAATATAGGAATATTGCACACTTTATTTTTAGTGAACTTCCTTTGGAAAAGTGAACTATTAGCATGACTCACGGTGAGACTTAAGCCTGGAACTACCGTAGAAGTTCCTAACGTGACCCCCTGAACAGGTTTTGAGGGGTCACTAAAAACTTTACATATATATGCGTGTGTGTGTGTATATATATATATATATATATATATATATATGTGTGTGTGTGTGTGTGGGTGTTCCCACTCTAGTGGTCGCAATTTTTGTCCGATTTACTTCAAATTTGGTAGGGACATTTCTTTCTATAATCAGTTGGACAAGTTCGTTGGGCAAAACAATCGGAAAACTCTAACTCCATTTTTGGATATTTAAGTTTTCTAACTTTGTGATAAGAAAAGAAAAGCATTTAAACCTTTTAAAACTAAGGCTTTATTCAAATAAAATCAACCATTACTATGGAACACAGAAAACTAATAAATAAACAACCCATAATTATATAGTAACAAAATCAGCTGATAATGAATAAATATGTTTAGATTTTTAAATTCATCACATTCTCCCCTAGTCAAAATTATGTACATAGTCTTTTAGGTACTGAGGAGGTCTTCTTTTCCTGGTGGGTCTATGTTCCATGAATTCAGATTCTAACTGATTTTCATTTGTTCCTAAATCAGTGTTGTCATGTTGTTCTAGATTAGACGTTGGGTCTTCTTTCTGCACATACTGAAAAGAAGGTGTAGCAGTGTCCTTTAATTCAGCAGAACATGGAGTTTTAACATGTTCGAGTTGATCTGCATGACATGGTGAATAGATTGTCTCTTTGAGAAGCTTCACATCCCCGCGTGGAGCTAAGTGTTTCAAAGATACTGTTAATTCCTGTCCATTATGATTTCGAACACGTGCGTATTGAGGATTAGCCTCGAGAATTTCAACTTCTTCTACCTTTGGATCGTACTTACTTGACTGGTTATAACATTTCAGTAACGCTGGACCAGGAAAGCTTAGCCAACTAGGTAAGGCAGTCCCGTTAGACGATCTTCTGGGATGTATAAAAAAACGTTCATGGGGTGTTACATTTGTAGCCGTACACAGTAATGATCTAATAGCATGTAAAGCCAAGTCCAGGACATTCTCCCACTGTGTAGACATCAGATTTCTAGTCTTCAATGCAAGCGTTATTGTCTTCCATATCGTTCCATTGTACCGTTCAACTTGACCATTTCCTTCTGGGTTGTATGGTGTGGTTCGACTGGTAGCAATACCTCGGGAATGCAGAAATGAAACTAACTCCCGAGATAAGAATGATGATCCTCTGCCTGAGTGTATGTAGCTTGGGATGCCAAAAATTGAGAAAAGGTGAAGCAGACACTTGATGACCGAAGAAGAACTAGTATTTCTGCATGGATAGGCAAAAGGGAATGTAGAGTACTCATCCACAATAGTAAGTAAGTAATGATTTCCTGTACTTGACGGAAGAGGACCTTTGAAATCGATATTCAGTCTTTCAAATGGCGTAGTAGCCTTAATAAGGAGTTGATTGACTGGTTTGTAAAAGCGCGGTTTTACCTCTGCGCATACAGGACAGGATGATGTAACACTCTTTACTTCTTGAAGTAAATAAGGGAGATTTTTACATCGAACCCAATGGAACATTCGTGTAGCTCCGGGATGACTTAGATCTTGATGTAAATCAAAAAGACTCCTAGCAGCTGTAGAAGCACTTATTCTTGAGAGGGTATCAGCCACCACATTTTCATTTCCCGGTCGATATACAATTTCAAAACTATAGCATGACATTTCTAGCCGCCAACGCATTATTTTATCGTTTTTGATCTTACTGGAATGCTTCATGTCAAAAATGAATGAAAGTGCTTGTTGATCTGTTATTAGTTTAAAGTGGTGGCCGGTAAGAAAATTTTTCCATTTTCGTAAGGCTTCAACAATGGCACACGCTTCTTTTTCTATTGCAGAGTGTCTTTTTTCACAGTCAGAAAGACTTCTAGAAAAAAATGCTATAGGTCGTCCATCTTGGCTTAGAGTAGCAGCAAGAGCGAAGTCTGATGCATCAGTCTCCACTAGAAGTGGGCTGTCAGGGTCAATTGTTGTTAACAGAGAGTTGGCAATGTCATTTTTCAATTCATTGAAAGCAGAACTAGCAGACTGAGATAAAGGGAAGGAGTTGCATTGCACCAGGTATTGTATCTTGTCTGAAAATGTAGGTATCCACTTGGAATAATGTGTAAACATTCCTACGACACGTTTTAGCGAAGTAGGATTTTTAGGAAGAGGCAACTCCAATAAAGGCTTTAGCCTATCTGGATCTGGTCTCATAGTCTTGTTACAGATTAAGTAACCTAACAGGCTTATCGATTTTAGAGAAAATTTACACTTCTTGTCATTCAAAGTAAAATTGTACTTTTTAGCTACTTCAAGGAATCTTTGTAAATTCAGATCGTGCTCAACTTGTGAGGTTCCACAAATGGTTATGTCATCTAAATAAGCATATACTCCACTGAGGTTTTCTTTTGCTATTATAGAGTCTATTACTCTTTGAAAGCAAGCTACACCATTAGTAACTCCAAAAGGAATTCTTGTGAATTGATATAGATTTCCATTTGCTTCAAAAGCTGTAAATGGTCTTTCATTCACAGAAATTGGTATTTGATGATATGCTGATTGTAAATCAATAGTACTAAAAACTGTAAACTTGGCCACCTTACTTAAAATGCCATCGATTCTAGGAAGAGGGTAGGCATCAAGTACAGTGTATTTATTAATAGTCTGTGAATAATCTATGACTAAACGTTTCTTGTGATTGTCATTCTGAGTGATAAGAGGCTGAGCCCTCCAGGGAGAGTTGCTCTCCTCAATTATGCCTTCAGAGAGCATTTTTTGCACCTCAGATGCAATGAGCTGCGAGTCTTGTTCCGAGAACCTACGGGATTTTGTTGCGATAGGCTTTATATTAGGAGCTAAATTACCAAACAATCTAGGAGATACAACTTCAGCTGGTATTAAACTGCAAATGGAAAGAGGTGGTCTCGGTCCTCCAAAAGATACATCAACGTGAGAGTGATACTTAATGAGATCATCTCCTAGTAGTATATCTGCACATAGCTGGGTAAAACTGTTAATTTGAAACCATTTTATGTATGACCCTGTATGTGCAAGTCAACTAGTACGTAACCTAATAACTTAGAGGTCAGAGATGTAGTTGCCATTGAGACCTGACCACTTCCCGGAATTACTTTAATACCATGTTTCAGCACAAAATCATGATTTATATAGCTATCAGAACTACCAGTATCGATTAAAGAGTTAGCATTTTTCTTATTTACTTTGATCAAAATAACAGCCTTAGACAAACTAGCAGGAGTAGCTGCAGTAATACTGGCTGTTGTAGGCTGTGGCAGTTCTAAAGAAGCAGATACTCGTTCTTTAGGACTGCTTTTGTTCCTAATGAATTTGGATTTACAAACCTTTGAGAAGTGTCCTTTCTTACCGCAACAGTGACAAGTAGCATCCCTGGCCGGACAAATGGAGCGAGAATGACGACCATTTCCGCAGAAGAAACATTTTGATTGTATTGCTGCTGAAATAGCTGGTTGTTGTTCTGTTGCAAGTGAAATTTCATTTTTCTGTTTTACCTCAGGAACTGCATTTATTACCTCAGTTGAAGTAGAGGGCACGACAGTGTTATAAGGCTCCGAATTCTTCTGGGCCATTTCTAGGGCTAGGGATTGATTAATAGCATCTTGAAGATCTAAATTTGTGTTTTCCAAAAGTCTTTGTCTTATTAAAGGAGATAACAAGCCATTTATGAACGCGTCTCGTATATAATCACTTCGATTTTGTTCCGCAGTCACATTTTTTAAACTCACAGTCTTTGCTTAATGATTTCAAAGCTTGGACACACTGATGAATTGATTCATTCGCTTTTTGTTTTCGAGTTGCTAACAAATGCCTTGCAAAAATAACATTCAATTGTTTAGAATATATATCATTTAGTATTTTGATAGCTTCTTCATATTTTGAGCACCCTCCAATGAATTCGTAAGCAGAATAAGACACAGAATTAATATCTTCAAAATATCTTCATCAGGCACTTTTGAAATTTCAATAAAGTTCTCAAACATTTTCAACCAATGTCTCCATTCTTTTTGAGCAGTTAGAGAGTCAGGATCTATGATTAACTTTTGAGGTTTGATTATTTGTTCCATTTTTTTTGTATTTCAATAAATTGTGATAAGAAAATAAAAGCATTTAAACCTTTTAAAACTAAGGCTTTATTCAAATAAAATCAACCATTACTATGGAACATAGAAAACTAATAAATAAACAACCCATAATTATATAGTAACAAAATCAGCTGAGAATGAATAAATATTTTTAGATTTTTAAATTCATCACAAGTTTTTGCGCCCAAAAAGGGTCAGAGAAGCCGCGGATGTAGAACTAATGCATGTGAAAAGATTGAGACCAATGAGGCGAAACGTTTAAGCCATCTCTCATCATTCTAGCACAAGTATTTACCGAATTATTAAAGAAAATGTTAATTGTATTAAGACAATACGTTGTCTTAAGGGGATTTTACATCGGAAAAGCCTGTTTTTCATATCTTGATGTAGTTGTATTACCCAAAATACCCCCATACCAACTTGTTACCCTGTTTCTTTCAGGAAGAGGTGGATGATACCACGAACAACCCACCCCCCCTGAGATGAAGTAGGGAGGTGAGCCGGTCCCCTGGATGCCCACAGTGATGGTCCTCCTCCTCCTAACCTTATCATGTACACCATTGCCTTCCTAATAGTGAATTTAAATATAACCAGGAGCATCAGAACAGCCAAAAATAACATTTTTAAATTTGTCAAAAAAATATTACCAGTGTTGTTTTAAATCCTTAATTAGATTTTTCTAAAGGTTTTAATGCGGAAATTCACTTCCCTCACGTCAGCGCGCTGCGTTTGAACTCGTTTTACATTTGTGCCATAAAAGTTTACCTTTCACTCGATTTCGCTAACACTTGGAATAAACCTGTAAAACTACTAAATTTTTAACCTGATGAAGCCCTAACACACATTTAATAGTCCAACCTGCATTTTAGGTACGTTTTTCTGTTAAACATTTTTTTTATATGTATGTATTTTAATATATTTTATAAACAACAAAACTAACATTCTAGTATTTTTGGAATTAATAAAATTCCAGCCCAAAGGCAGTTTAACTTAAGATTTAAATTATGTGTTTAATTAAACACCATTGGCACTCATATTAAGCAACCAGAGTCATTTTCAATATATTAGTAGGGGCAAGGAGATTGAGCCACCGTATTATTTAAAAAAAATTTATTTGTCAAATGTTCTCTGGGACCAGTTAATAGAATGATAATTCAAAAAACAAAATTTGTATTTTTAAGCTAGTTTCAATGGGAAAAATTAAGTAAATTTTAACATCTGTTTTTAGGGTTATAAGTTCTACTATTTCTATACTTCTTTCTTTTAAACTATTTTATCTTTTATTTATGTCAAAGTAATTATGATGTTGTAGATCTAAACATATTGACTAAATTTTATCGAAATCGGATAAAAATTGTACTATTTATGAGCAATTTTAAAGGATAATAACATACATCTCTACATAAAATGGAGGCCCAATTCAATATGGCGGCAAAACCTCACTTCCCTCGAAGTATCAAAAACATGGAATTTAATCGGGTAACATTTTTCAGAATAAATATTTCTGCTCGCATTTTTTCCAAGTCTTGACCTAATTTCTCTGGTCTGGAAGTCGTATACAAGTTTGAACTTATTTAAATGATACTTCTATAATTTAATTGAGGCAGGGAGCGTTTGACCTAAATTGTCACTATTTTATCCCCATAAAGTATATAAACACAATCGACAAAATTTATCTTAGACGATTGTGCTTGTTGTCAGTTAAATACACTTCGTGAAAAAATGACAACACAAAGCCAGATAAAAATAAACATTAAAACTCTAAAACCAATGACGCTAATTAAATTTCTCAGTAAACTTTTGGAATCTAACTCGGGGAAACTTGATTGAGTAATTTAACTCAGTTACAAGTGGTGTTAGTATTAAGAGCTTCTCTATACTTAGAATCCCTAATTACAACTAGTCTTAATCGTTCCATCACAGCAACTTTACTCCAATACTTTCTATGTTTAACGAAGTATTATTGATAACATTTATTAGTGAATTTCCTTTGGAAAGTGAACTATTAGCATGACCCGCACGGTGAAACTTAAGCCCGGGACCACCATAGAAGTTCCTAACGTGACCCCCTGAACACGTTTTGGGGGGTCGTTCAAAATTATATATATATATATATGTGTATGCACTCTAGCAGTCGCATTTTTTGTCCGATTTACATCAAATTTGGTAGGGACGTTCCTTTCTATAATCTGTTGGACAAGTTCGTTGGGCAAAACAATCGGAAAACTCTAAACCCATTTTTTGGGGATTAATCTTTCAAATTTCGAGTTTTTGGGCCCAAAAAAGGTCAGAAAAGCCCCAGATGTAAAATTAATACATTTAAAAAGATGGGAATTAGAGAGGCGAAAGTTTTAAGCCATCTCCCGTCATTCTAGCATAAATATTTACCGTGTTATTAAAGAAAATGTGTATCGGCTAAACACAGTACGTTGTCTTATGGGGGTTTTACACTAGAAAAGCGTGTTATTCCTTTGTTAGAGTACTTTTATTACCCCCAGCAACCTCACGCCTACTTTCAAGCCTATCTGGACCTTCTACTAACCTTATAATGTGCAAAATTGTATTCCCAGGTTTGCAAGTAAATGAAACCAGGAGTATCAGAACAGTAAAAAAAATCAATGTTTTCAGATTTCAATAAAAATTGGACAAATGTATGTTTTTACACTGATTTTGAGTTTTAAAATTTTTAATGTGGAAATTCACTTCCCTCACGTCAGCGTTCTGCGTGCGAACTCGTTGTTATTATAATTATTATTAGTGAATTGCCTATGGAAAGTGAACTATTAGCATGACCCGCACGGTGAAACTTAAGCCCGGGACCACCATAGAAGTTCCTACCGTGACCCCCTGAACACGTTTTGGGGGGTCGTTCAAAATTTTATATATATATATATATGTGTATGCACTCTAGCGGTCGCATTTTTTGCCCGATTTACTTCAAATTTGGTAGGGACGTTCCTTTCTATAATCTGTTGGACAAGTTCGTTGGGCAAAACAATCGGAAAACTCAAACCCATTTTTTTAGGATTAATCTTTCAAATTTTGAGTTTTTGGGCCCAAAAAGGGTCAGAAAAGCCCCAGATGTAAAGTTAATTCATTTAAAAAGATGGGAATTAGAGAGGCGAACGTTTTAAGCTATCTCTCGTCATTCTAGCATACATATTTACCGAGTTATTAAAGAAAATGTGTATCGGCTAAACACAGTACGTTGTCTTATGGGGGTTTTACACTAGAAAAGCCTGTTATTCTTTTGTTAAAGTACTTTTATCATTCCCAGCAACCTCACGCCTACTTTCAAGCCTGTATGGACCTTCTCCTATCCTTATAATGCGCAAAATTGTATTCCCAGCTTTGCAAGTAAAATGAAACCAGGAGTATCAGAACAGCCAAAAAATCAATGTTTTTAGATTTCATTAAAAATTGGGCAAATGTATGTTTTTACACTGATTTTGAGTTTTAAAAGTTTTTATGTGGAAATTCACTTCCCCCACGTCAGCGTGCTGCATGCGAACTCGTTTTATATTTAGCTACTATTTATCATCATTGACAAAACTTAAAACTTTACTCATTGATTTATTTCTCGGATAAATCGTTTTTTTTATCAGAGGTTTGCTGACATGGCTTCTCACCACCGAACTTCGTTGTTAGGTCATTATTTATGGCTGATTCTTATAGTTATTTCGAAATTTATTTTTCATCACACCGTACCAAAAGTACCGCTTTTTGGTATTGATTGTGAATACAGAAAGTGATACTTTCCCACTCTTGATCCAGAAAATCAGCTGATTTTTTTCTTCATTAATCACGAAGGCGTACCGGAAATGAACACTTTCGGTATTATTGATGAAATATACAATTCACACATTCCGATATGTTGCTGAATGATTTCCAACTGGCGTTTGATGTGAACAACAGTTAATTACCTACCACTATTCTACTACTACTTCTTTAATTTAGAAAAAGACCTTGGTTCCAAAGCGGATTTCCAAATTCATAAATAAATATTATATTTATCTTAACAGAACTAAATTTTTTTATTTATATTTATATTTAAAAAAAACAAAACATTACACTGAGTAGTATAGAATAGGCTGTTGAGCCCACTCAATTTTTGATTGATTGATGTGTTTATATGGCGTCATGTTGTGACGTAAGGAGGTATGACGTGTTTTCGTGACGTCACGATGTGTTTTGGTTATGTTGGGATATATTTTGGTGATATTATTACATATGCTGTGTTTTTGGGATATTAGGATGACTTCCATACAATTTTAATAATAGCGCTAGTGGTTGTGAGTCTATGTTGGATGAGGTCATGGTCTATGACGACATGATTAATGACGCGATACGTATGACGTCATCAGCTATGCTTGGGCTCTCAGCCCAGGTTCGAAATGATGTTTGTTCATGACGTAGTGATCTATGACGTCATGATCAATTACGCGGTAAGTATGACGTTACTATTTGTGCTTGGGCTCTCAGCCCTGGTTGTAAGATGTGTATGACGTCATGACTTACGGATATCAGGACATGGTAAGAACAACACCAGTACAAGTTGGATTTTAGTTCATTATATTTGGGTCAAGGTCATCACAATTGTTTTTTTAAACATATCTTGCACTTCAAAGTGTTAATGCAAGATATGTGTTTAATTTGTTCATCTTTTATTATAATTATTTTACAAATATATTTACAAAAACGTTCTTAAATCTAACAGTTTTCATCTTCATGTTTTATAGTAGTAGAATTGTTGCAGGAAGTCGAAGATCCGTAGTTCCCGAGTTCAAATTGTCGTTTATGTACAGCAGGTAGTTTTGGTGTATCCCAATCCCCAAAAATATTGTTTGCAGCAGACACCTTCAAAGACATGCTATATCCGCTAGCTATTAAAACTCTCATTTCTTCAGCAAAAACGTCCACATCCGAGTATGTTGTCAAGTTAACGTTATCGTAGTGAACACACTTGATTTTCAATGCCATGATGTTTTTGGAGAAAATTATCCTACTGTGTTCACTCCTTGTTAGCAGCTAACAAATGATTATACGTAATAAGACGAGGCTATTTATATACATGTTGCCCCTCCCCCACTCACCAAAACCAACTTTCCTCTTTAAAGTGATGTACTTAAATCAGGTGTTGATCTCGATCTTCTTTCATAATGTTTAAGAATAAAAGAGATTTCATTAATCAAATGTGTTATATTATAACGGTTCCAGTTTATGTAACAACAAACGCAGGTATCTGGTCCACACTCCACATCGTCTCTTGACCATGGACATTCTCTATAATGAACACCATGTTTTGATTTAATCTTTGTTGTCAAACCATGAGAATCGATTTTCTTTTTAATTTCAATAATATTGTTAATAATTTTTGCAAACTTGAGCACTGCATCTAAATTCCAATTGTTTAAACCCAATGCAGGATGAGTTAATACACGATATAGTTCACTCTCCATACCGTGTTACCTCTACTTTGACTGTCGTCAAACTGATGGCAAAACTTCTTCACGCTTCCTTTTATACTAAATCCAAATAAAACAACAAAAAAAACAAAAACAAAACATAACACAAGTTTAAACGAGAAATATCTTCAACACTGATTTGACAGGAGCTCTACAATAAACACAGTTGTCGAAGCTCAATCCGCATGAAGTGCATGTGCAACAGTGGCTACAAGGTAGAAACAGTATATTTCTTTCAGACGATAGACATACTATACACTCCCTGCCTACCTTCTGTTCATCTTCAGGTTTTTCAATCTTGTTTTCTTCAGGCTTATCAATGTTGTTTGTTGCCGTTTTTATAGGATTGCAAGTTTTTCTGTTGCGATGAATATCAACAAAATATTGCCCTTTAATAACTATGACGAAAGGACACTTTCCAAACCATCGAGCGTGTTCTTCCCAAGGATCATCTGCATCGTCCCAATCTTTCAAACCTCCACCGCAATAGTAACAAATTGTTTCATCATCTTTCCCTGTATGAAAGAATCCTGCATCTGCAAATACCTCTTTAAAATCATATATAACTGAGTAAGAATATTTGCGCTTATACGAATCCAATCTTGTTTGAAAATCAGAGTATTGCGGGAATGCGATTTTCTTCTTAAACACTGCTTGAGCCATTCCGTGTTCCCTCAAGTCTATTTCTCTACAAACTGAGACTCGTCTTTAGCTATCCTAGCTATTTAAACCCTCTGTACATGTTCATTTCTCCCCCCCCCCCCCTTAACCTAAACATTTAACAATATCAATCTACAAAGCAAATTGCATTTTAAAATAGGTCAAGGTCACCCCAAATTGTTTTTAAAAAAACAACATATCAGTGCTAAAGTAAACACTGATATGTTTTTTTATTTTATATTTTTAAATTTTATTTATTTTATTTACAATATTTAGTTACAAACATAACTTATATCTAGGATTGATGCGTGATGTGAAGAGAGAGTTCAGTAGAGTTGTTACCACTTACTCCGTGAGATACCAAGTACAGAGAACCGGGTTCAATTGCTTTTAAATCTTCATTTTGGAGTAGGTTTACGAAACGTTTTGGAAGGAACACTTGGAATTTTGCTTCATCCCCTGGTGTAAAAGGTGCATCGCTCAACGAAGCCAGGATTGCATCTCCAATTGTTGTTTCCGCTTTCCTGATATTGTGAACTATGTAATGCTTGTTTTCCTTAAGTTCAGAGCATCTTTTAGTCAACAAAACATTAGATTTGGAGTGTACGTTGAATTGTTCAACTAAAGATTGCAGGTACTGTTTCGATGTCATTTTCGCTTGTGTTGTCTCCTTGGTGTTTGGAGTAATACTCATGCAGGGTTGGTGGCCCGTCCCGATATTTATACCCATCGATACCCCCACCAGTCCCCTCCTCAACCGGTTTCAAGAAAGCAGCCAACCGATATGCATTCTTCAATGCACACTGTGAATGTTTGTGTTGCTTATGTTTTACTAAAATACAGATATCTTCACAATTGCAATATTCAAAACCTTTATCCACTGTCACATCGAGCACTTGACTTGTTGTATACATTTGAATCCAGTTGCGTTTTTCTAACCCTCTGGTAAATATTGTTGTAAATTCGTTACAGAAATAATACATAACACTTTCAAGACTTCGATAACTTGTAAAACCTTCAGACCATTTAATACAGTGAAAGTTTTTCACCATCCATTTATTAGTTCTTTTCACTTTACTGTTTAACTTGTTGAAAGAGAATGGAGGTTTAAATAAAAACGGATACACAACACCGGTTAGCAAATCCAAAATGACTAATTCTTTGACTATATATTCATCCTTGTTTCCACGAAATGCTTGAAACTCGATCACGCAAGGTTTCTGTTGTATCTCTGTAACCTTATCAGAAAAGCAAACCCGTCGTTCCATCTCTGCATATAAACATTGACTGATTTCCCCACCACGGTAGATCCTTTTATAGACCAGGCCGTACAGTTCTCGGCGCGTTAGTGTATATTTAACGTGGGCACCATCCCCGGTAGGCCTACCCCACGAATTTAGAGTTTAACTCTACTCCTTGACTTCTTCAGTCGAAACTATTTCATTTTTTGTATCTGTTGCAAGTATTGCAACGTTTACATTTTCCTCTTCCTTTATCTCCTCGTTAAGCTCTTTCTGCTCATATTCATTTACTTTTCTCCACATCTCCACTTCATGAGGTATTCGGTTGAAAATTGATGTATCTACAGGTCCATACAATATTGGAATATCTGGTTGTTTCTCCATTGTATCTACTAAATAATCTTTTACAACTGAACTTGAAAATACCAGTTGCCTCATATATCTTGTAATCGGTGATGTTGCACAGCTTAACATGTAGAAATCTTCACGTGATAGTAGAATCTTATCATCATGCTTTGTTAGATCTCTAAAACGAACTTGTTGATCACCTCGATGTTTAACAATATCTATTTCAATATCACAACCTAAAAGTCTGATTGCAGTTTTTCTTCCAAATAAATTATTTGTTAAATAGCATTCAATCAAATGTAAATGTTTAATAAATGACTCCCACGCGTTTTCTGTAAATACCAACATCTTTGCTCCATGGCTTAGAATTACTGCAGGAGAATAATCCAATGGTTTGAACATGCCAATTGATATATTCTTGGTCATATATCTCGAAATTGGATAAAGTAAACGAAGGAATACTTCTGTTAATAAGTTTAGTGAAATATCGTCTTCAAGTTTCCTCTTCCTCTTGGTCGTAGGCTTTGACACAGTAGTATTGTCTTCTTCCTTATCCATCTTTTGCTCTCCTGTATAAAAAGTTATAAACTCCGAAACTGATTCTTTTATATTATTTGTTCTCACACCTTGTTCTTGTTCTACTGGCAACAACTTCGTTGATTTTGAATCATCCTGTAGAAAACTCATCTTTGAAAATGAAGCTTCTTCAACGACACGGACTGATTAACTGAGGTGTTCTCCCACGAAGCGTGCTATTTATACCTACGGATATCCAGTGTTGTTCTTGTTATAACACAATTTTTACAACACCTGTTAGAGGTGTGTATGTTACAATCTTATCATGCAGAATCAAACAGTATGCAGAAGTGTGAGCAGGTATATTATCCTCAAATTCCAGTTCCAACTTAATATCTACACTAGATGATTTTACTGATTCGTTTTGTTTAGAACAGTCTATAACTACAATCGGTGCTTTCGATTCAAACTGTTCAGGTGATAGAAGAGGAGTGTTTGTCTTACCGTAGTAAGATGTTTGAAATCGTGCATACATATCGTAGAGTACGCTGTATCTTTTCTTATTAAAGGAAATATTTAAATTATCATAAGGGAAAAATTGAGAGTTTAAGAACAGTTTACAATTTGTTAGTTTACAATGATCAAACAAGGCAGCGTTCTCTGTTACTGTGTTTCTTTTTCCAGTCTGCAATCCGAATATCACATATCTTGGTTTTTCCAAATGATTTGAAGTTTTTACAGTCCAAGTGTGTCGTTGCGTAGCAGGTAACTCGGGATATTCATGCAATTCCCAGCTTCTAAAAGGTAATACTATATCGCGATCTGATTTCAATTGCTTAAGCAGTGTAATCCTATGTTCGTCAGCCAGTCTCAGGTGTGGTACTCTCCACACAATCTTGTTTAAAACCAAGCCCCAATCAAGATTTGCTACAGTTGTTCCGGTATTTGCTTTGATAATATCGTTATTAGTCGATGATCTTAATAAAACTAATTCCTGTTTTACGTTGATTATAATCCTTCTGTAGTCTTCAGCAAACCCTAACAATAACCTTAAAGGGATGTAGAAATCAAAGTTCCCAGCATCGTTTGGTGTTATTGTATCTTGTTGAGGTGCAACCCATCCAGCGACTGCTAACACATTTTTTTCACTTGGTGTTAAAGACGTCAAACCTTTCATTGTACTTGCTATTCCTACCTTTTTCGTGGCGTCTACTGTAACACCTGAGATCTCATACCTGATCTCCTCAAAAAGGAATGCCATTGGATTATTGATAAATGGGACCGTCGTTCCATCTGTCCCATCCTTTTTTGTAACTTTTCCTTCTATATATAGATAACTCTCGCTAGGTAGTGTGTATATATCTTGCTGTTGTATCGGAATCCTGATCTCGTCGTTATTGTTTAATTTTGATGAAGCGTAAGGGTTGTGTGTGTGATACTCCTTTTCCCACAAGGTTTCGTCGAACGTGGGACCGTGCGTTATATCCAGTATATCCATAATCAGTAATTTGTAAACCAACTTCTTGTAGAAAACCTATGTTTTCACTAGTTAACTCCTCTAATGCTGATGAGCTACTGACCTTTTTCTCTGTAGGTTCTTTGTTTTTAAAGGTTAACCCCATAATCTACAATGCTGATTTGATATGTAACCGTACTGTAATAGTTTCTCCTCTAAAGTCAATTAAATCACCGTCTTGATCTAGTATGTTCAGAACGATGTCTGATATATAAGTGGTGTTCAATGGTAGGTACACAAGGTTATGAGGTCTTTCTATTATCTTAAATCCTGGAGGTACTGATGGGTAGAATGTATGTAGTATGTGACGGTTTTCTCCATTTCTGTAAGATCCTTGTATAATATTACATGTAACGTCTATTGTATTCACTTTAATAATACTCACAGTGTTATCACCTGTGTAGACTTTACCTTTTTCTAATACGTTAAATGTTTTAGGAAAACCTAATAATTCTCCTATTGACCCTTCTTTACTAAAGTCAATATAATAGTTAGATGAAACTTCTGTTTTTAATGTATTGTTATTTCCTTTAATCTCAATATTCTCCTTTCCCATGCGTTCTTGAAATGCATTATTTATATCACCTATTTCGTATGATCCTGTAGGTAAACTTAGTTCTTCAAGTGAAGAGTAGTTTCCATCGCTGTCTTTACTCTTGTAATAATGTAATTTGTTGTTTCGATCTTCAGTAATATTTGGAATTGAGTTATATGTAGTAATATCTAATAAAGCCACTTCCCATAATTTACCTCTTGACAAACGCAATGCAGGAAAAAGAATACTTCGTAAATTAGATGATGTTCCAGTAATCGATACTGTATAGGACGACATCTCAAAGCTGACTAACACTTGTAGCTAGGAATTCTAAACATAAATGTCCGCAAATAGACGTATCTTCTGGTTGTTGTCTTTCATAGTTATAAAATACATTTTTTGCAGAACGAAAATAATGTTGAAGTTCTTTTGGTGGCGGAAGATTACCAAAACTGTCGAAGTAATAAACTGATTTATCAAGTTTTTTATAACACACCCAATGGGTTCCAGGCCCACTTGCATTGTCGAGATTAACTATTCCAGTCTCGTTCTTCCCTATTAAACTTGGTAGTTCATTTCTCATAAACACCCCTCTAAAAAATGGTATATTTAAACAAGATACATATTTATAAAGGTCTTTATTAGTTAATGCTTTATTTGGGACTATTAATTGTTTCTTATCATTTAAAATACACGATACGGTCTTAGGTATAATCCTTGACCTTTTCGTATCATCGACCATAGTTTAGTTTTTTGTTTGTTTTGATTCGAACGGTTCCTTTTCCTTCTTATATTTCCTCCTCCGCGCTTTTTAGTCGATCTTCTCTTTCCTCTTCGCTTTTTCCCACCTCCAATTGCAGTTTTGCCTTTCATTGCTGCTGCGACTGCTAACGCTGCTGCTCTTTCACCAACAGTGGTGTCACTAGACCTAACTCTTTGCCAAGCTTTTTCCGCTAGAACTCTATCTGCTATAGATCTCCTAGCTGAATCACTAAACTTGGAATATGCTATATCGTGTTCTTTGCAAGCTTTATCCAATCTGTTAATTCCTGGGTCTCCTCGCGCTAAACGTTTCTTTAGTTTAGTTCCTGGACCACAATATTGATAACCTCCAGGAAGATGTAGTTCTACAGGTAATACGTCAATGGCTTTATTGAGTATAGCTCCGACAGGTTTTGTCAATAAGGAAAGTGTAGATGATATAACTCCACCTCCTCTCTTATACAGCTCTCGATTACGACTAATATCGTTACGTATCATCATCGATATTTATAGTAGAATCGGTTTGTTAACCTCTCTTGACGAGTGCGTTTTAATCAATGATTTAGTCTTATTTGTAATAGTTATTAAATCCCTTTCTCAAACTATTATACCGCGATTTCTTAGTTCAGATATCAAAGCAACCCATTCGTTATCGAGTCCTGTATGACCAGCTTTTATAGCTTCATGTACTAACCTCATCCGATCTACTAACTTATTTACATTGTTATAATAAATAACATTTGTGTTGTATGTGTTTTTTAATAAACCTTCTCCTGAAGAACTAGAAACATTTGTTTTTCTCTTTTTATGAAAAACATTAAGTTCAGCTGAGGATACAGCTCTTCTTTTTGTCTGCGCTTTTGTAGTTGGAAATATTTCTGATATAACGCTTTTATACTTTATTGAGTTATTTCTATGTATTGGGGACTTTGGGGAATATCCTTTTCTGTGAGCGTTTGTCTCTTTACATATATTTTTAAATACTGCTATGTCTGCCTGAGTATAGCTACCTGGTTTGTTTTTGAAAATTAACTCAAACAATCCGGTTGTTCCTTCGTATTTTCTGTGATTTATAATAATGTTATCGTTTTTATCAACATCAAGTTTACTATTGCCTATCATTAACCCATTCCCCTCTAGCCTGGCTCCATAAACATGATATCTTCTGTTAGCAGGGGCCGAATGTAACATCTTTAATAAATACTTTCGACCAAGTTCGCCTTTCGAAACAATTTCTGTCCCAAGCTTACTTATGTTTGAGGGGTTAGGTAACTCCCCCTCAACTTCTTCACCTAACTTACTGATGTTTACAGGGTAGGCTGATTTGTCCTCTTCTCTTATACTCTTTTCTCTTACTCCTTCTGTTGTTTCAGATGAGTCGGATTGATCTGATTCCCCAGTTTCCTCATATTCTTCGGTTTCTTGATGATCCTGTTCATAATTTGAAATAGGTAGAATTACTTCTCCTTCTGTTCGTGGAGTAATTTTATCAAACTTCTGCGATAATTCTTTAATGGGTTCAATAACTGGTTTAAATGTTGTTTCCAGGAATTTATCTCTCTCACTTATACCGAGCTTTAATGCTCTGTTTTTTCTTCTAATAGAATCGCTTAACAATTTTATCTCTTTTACCAATTTTTCTTGGTTGATCATGTTTACACTACGGAGACCTGTTGTATAATACATGTATATCACTGTATCGTTGCATTAAAATAACTTCTTCTCTCATGAAGCTGATCCGGTCCACTGAAAACCCTTTTATTAAACACGTAATTTATTAAATCCGTTTGCTCCTTATACTGTCTTCATCATCTGTATCGGTTTGCTTATCAACTTCGACTTGATCTTGCTTTCTCAAATCGTTGAGATTAGGGGGTATTTTAAATTCCTGTCCTTGATTCTCGCTTACCGGATTATGTATTTCATCCCAATTTAAGAAATTCCTGCTATTTGTATTTGGATCCGCAGCTCTGCCTGAAGACCTATGAACATATGTAAATAGAGCTGCGCCCAACCTTTCTAAATGTTTCTCATTGTATATAGTCCATTTATTTACAGCAATATCCAACGTTTTTTTATTTACAGCATCACCGTCCTGTTCACAGTCAGCTATGTTAGATATTTTAGAATTGTTAGCATCGTAATTTTCATCGGTTTTAGTCTTCTTACAAACTGTTGACGATTGCAGCGTTATTAAATTAACCACTTCACCATCGTAGATTGGATCTCTTACATTGCTTAACCTTTTGTGGGAAAAACCCCAGTGATCTTCATTTACAGTAGGTGTCATATTCTTCATGTATTGCATAGTAACCACGTCTGATGATGTAAGTGGGTCACTAACGTTTTGAAGTATTTTCCCCTCAAAATCATAATTACCATTTTCACTTGTTTTCACAACTTTACTTAGCACATAACCTTTATTAGCAACGTCTGTAAGAAGGATTGGGTCTTTAACGTTACGAATCAGTTTATTCACTGCATCAAAGTCTCCACTCTTAGTTACTGGAAACCCTGTGTCGGTAGGTTTCCGATCTTTTACAAAATCCCCACCGTAACGTCCGAATTTGTCCACACTCATGTTGTAAATGACTCCATACAACCACATACAAATTATATATATATATATATATATCATACAGTTTAAGTTGCTTTCCTTATTCATAGAACGGATACCTCTTATATAGTAAATACCTTGTCTCAATATCACTGCATTAAAACAATACGATCTAATCCTATTCTATACCGACCATTTTGGAGGGTTTGTTCTTTATCAACTACCAAGAAACCGTACTTATCTTCCCAAGCTTTCCCACAAAGACCTTGAAATTTTTCAAATAACATATCTCCCCCTACATGATCGTTGTATATATGTTTAAGGTTGGTATCGTCTTGTTTGAATATTATAAGCACGTTTGAATTATCCCTAATTAGTTGTTTAGGTATTTTGCTGTACGTTTGACCAATATATATACAATCAATATTATAATGTCTTCCCATAGCAAAATAATTTCTAATAGTATCATGATTTTCAGTAGATACATCGTCAAAGATAAAAATAGAATACGGTTTAGCTTTATCTGGTTGCATAATCTCATCACTAGCGTTAAATTTGAAGAAACTGACATCAGGTACTTCAGACAGGATTTTATCTAATAGTTGATATTTTGGTTGAAGCAAAGACTTTGAAAATAAATATATATTATTAAACCTTAAACCATTTGGATGCGTTATTAAGTTAAATACCACATTAGTTTTACCACAGTTTGATGGGCCGCTTACTAAACATCGCAGGGTGTTTGGAATTAAACCTCCATGTTTACCTTCTTCGTTTTTAATATTATCAACAGTTAACTCATCTATGTTGTGAATATTAAAACTAGTCCTATGATGAACAATCTTCATAGTCGTTTACTCGTGCTCACTCTTCAATGGTGATCGTTGAAATGATGTAAGTTCTATAATAAATCCTTTTTTGGTATCCAAGAATCTTCAGTCTTGTTAAACCCTAGCCATCGCACTAAAACTTGGTCTTTCTTTTTTCGTAGTATCTTTTCTACTAAATACACATCTCCAACCGTAGATTTTAACATTTCATGTCCGTAAAACCCTCCTTGAAGGAGTTCTCCTTTATTATCTTTTAAAATATATGTTTCGGGTTCTGTAGGTTGAACTCTATGAACTGTAAAGACTTCATTGGTCCAATTTGGTAGATACTTTTTAGTAAACACCCCCTTATATTTACTTATACGAACTTTGTCCCCTACATAAAACTTTTGCGGACGTCTTTTATCAGCTTTGATTTTTGTGGTTTTCTTTATATGTTTTAATACTTGTTTAACATTCTTATTATTAACCTCGATCGGTTTCATACCAATAGTTCTATGAAACTTGTTGTTATATTCTTCAATTAATTTTGGTAAAACATCATACCACACATGAGAACCTCTGTTTGAAAAGAATTTAAACATTGCTCCTTTTAAAGTTCTATTGAATCTTTCAATTATTGCTGCTTTCGTCTCTGATTTTGTAGAATAATGGTTTATGTTATACTTCTTCATTAACTCTGAAAAGGATTTGTTAAAGTATTCTTTTCCATCATCAGTCTGTAAATGTTTTATATAATTTTTGTCACGTTTAATAATATTTTCCATAGCTTGTGTTACACTTTCACCACTTTTGTCTTTTAGAGGAGCTGCATCGGCAAGTTTGCTTAAACAGTTAATAACTGTTAATATATACTTAAATCCTTTGTTTATTTTACTATAAGGTTTAACCTCAATGAGATCAGCTTGATATAGATCATTTAGACCTTTCAAAACTGTATTTCTTCTAGGAAAATGGATTCTTGCAGGTTTATGAAGTTCGTGAACAATTTTATGTTTAAAGTCCATACCTATTATGTATTCCCGGTTACGTTTAGAAGATTACTGGTTTGTAGGTCTTTTTCAATCGGCTTTATACATGCCCTAGTTGTTAATAGGTCAAGGTCAAAGAAAAGAAAGTGTAAAAAAGAGGGAGCATGGCTGTTCCCCCCTTTTTTACGGAAAAGGATAGTTATAGGTTTGGTTGAAAGGGAACTGAAGAAAGGGAGTGAACTCTGGTTATTACTCATCAATTGTTTTGGTAGAGTAATGTCCGTATGGTAGGGTGTGAACTCCATCAGCAAGTATCACTCTCTTATTATCTTCAGAGGTTAAAGCCTTTTTGATTTCTGTCACGCTGTACAGTCTGTGGTTAAAACTTCTAATTGTGTTGAAGGTTGCGGTGTGAACATAATTTTCAAAGAGACACTGTTTATAGTTTTCAAATTTAATGTTCTTCTTCAAATAAATATTCTTGATTCCTTTTGCTTTTTTGATAACTCCTACTTCTTCACTCTTGGTTCGTTTGGTCTTTTTGACACCTTTTCCTTCTTCAACTTGATTACTTTTCAGCAATTTTAAGGCGTATAATTTGGACATGAGTGCTACAATTTCTTGTAAGGGTATACCATTAGTCTCGTCTTTGAATTTGCCTAAGACCTTCTTGTTTTTGTCGTGATCGTAATTTGGATGGTTCTTTGGGTAGTCAGAGAAATCAAAGTCGTCTCTATGCGGAAATGTTCTTAAATCTTTATACAAATCTAAGGTTTTTATCCAATAGATATACGCGTCCGTATCCATATATGCAATACCTATGTTTGCTCTTCCATAAAACTTTACCATCTTGTTGTAGTGGAAGTCATACATATGTGTTTTTGATATGTCCAGGATTGACATACCAACATAAAGAGGCCTATCCATTACAATTTTAATCTTGTTCATAGAAACAGCTACAAGATTTTGATTAATGATTATTGAAGTATGAAAATTAGGTTGTCTTACTAGTTTTTCTAATTTATTTCCATTTGATACTAACTTCACGTTTTTATGTTTTCTTTTGTTTTCCAGAGTTTTACCAAAAATTGCGTTGTTCATTAGTTTAAAAAAGTCTTTTTGAAACGCTGACGTTGCTGCTGCTCGACGCTGTGTATTTGAATCAATGTATGGTTTTAACCAGCATGACTGTTTAAACTTGAGCACTTTATGTATTTTGGTTATACAAATACCCAATTGCAGGGCTTGTTGTACAATCCAAAAGTGAGCAACATACCTTTGTTTGTTTTGAAGGGTCATCATTAGCTTTGTATGTTTCCCATTAGGAGGTATCTCTGATTTCGCCAGTAAGGGTAGATCGTAGTGATGGTCGTGTAGATGGTCTGGATATTCAAAATCAAACTCAAGGATGTAGCCATATTCTCCATGTTTTGGGATATTTCTTATGTCGTCTAACTGATTAGGATCTAACCATTTAAAATCACTGCAAGGTAAGGGGTTACCCATCGCCCAACCATAAAGGTTATTTGCATCGAAGTAACCTAAAAAGACGGATTCTTTAGTGGAGTCATAATTTGGTAGATATGGGTTGTTTGCTTTAACATGTCTTGTTACACTTTGCGTTAAACCTCCTCTTACACCAGATTCAACCATTAACACCATATCGACGTCTGTTAATAACTGCAATTCGCACCCGGTTTCTTTTAACATTGCCTGCCATGCTAAGCCTGGAGAAGTGTAAGAGTGTAGTGGGTCTAACCCATAAGCTGCCATGCAGGTGTTGCGGAATTCTTCCATTATATCACAGAGGAGGGTTACATCAAGTTTAACATAAAAATCACTGTATTCACCTAAGGTTTTAATTTCTAATTCTTCCCAAACATTACATGCGTGTTGATAGTCTTCAGGATCGATATCCTCTTCTGTCAGCTTGCTGTAGAAACATTTTGGAGGTGGTAGAGATGTCTCTTCAAATCTATGTAAACTATCAATGTAATCATATGGGAACACAGCCTTCCTAAGCACCAGATCTATTTTATCGGCAGCCACAGTTTTTCTGGTTTCAACTAAGTCTTCTTTTCTTAAATTTTCTGTTAGCTTCATAAGGCTAGAAGGCTGGAATCTAAATGAGTCCAAGAATCTTAGTTTTATTTTACCAACTTTTTTAGAAAAACTAATAAGTTTTTCCATACTTGTTGCTAGTACGTCAATAGAACCATCATCTCTCCCTAATTCTGGAATAATAAAATGGGCGTCATATCCACTTAGATTGTGAAGGATTACAGGTATAAATCGTGGAAGTTTAAAATTAAGGTTGCAACTGTTACAAGCAGGACCTCTGTACTCGCCGGTAAGGTGATCATGATCACGTACCTTTCCGTTGTCTTCAGTAAATAAACAATTACAAAGGTAGCATCTTGTTGAAGAAGTATGGAGTTGAAGTTCATCTTCTTGAAGATTTATCATAGGTACAATGTTGTTGTACAACCATTCAACTTTATATGATATATCATACAGAGCATCTAGAAATTTGGCAGCCACCTTTTCACCACGGTATACTTGCGGTTGTGATGTTAACCCGTAGTCTTGTAGATGATTTTCGTTTAACGTAGATTTTAATAATATACAATAGCTGTTTGGCTCATGTATCTGGTATTTTTTTCTTTTACTTGTATCTGCATCAGTTATATCAAGAGGCAATAATGTTGATTCAAAGTCAGCATAAATTACAATAGGTATACGATATTGCTGAATATGTTTGTTAAATTTAACAGCTGATTTATCTTTAGATGGTAATATTATTTTAACAGGATCTTTATCATTGCAAAGCCGTTGATGTTCCATTAACCACTTATTTCCTCCTCTGTCTGAATGTTTTAGAACATGACAAAAACATCTTTTGCACACAGTGATACTTGCATGCATCTTTGTAAGTTGATTTCTCACTAAGACATTGAAGTTTTTGATGTATACATAGTGGGATATTTCACCATCTTTGATTAGCAATAAATCGGTGTGATCAGTTTTTTCTTTAAGCGATATTTGCAAAGGATAAACATTGTTAGAATTGTCTAAAGCAAAAACGTTGACAGAAGCTGCAGGATTTTCTTTCTCAAACTTCTTAATATCATTTAATGAGACTGGATATGTTAAACCTTTAAAATTGTATTTGTTGCTTACATCTTTATATTTTTGGTTGGGTCTCTCAACATGTTTGTCATTTACAAATTTGGCTAACATTGAATATTTAAAACATTCATTATCAACGTTTCTAACATTAATACATGATCGTGTTTGTGAGATCTTTTTCGGTAGTGGAATGTAACTGCTACCTCTATCTCCATAACCATGTTTGTGAACTCGAATGTCCAAACCATCTATACTTAATAGACTCCATCCGGATCCTCTTCCTTCATGTTCACTGATTTTCACTACAAGATCTTGCAAACAATCTTCTACAATTGAGTCAATGTCACTAGTTGTCATGATGGTTTGGTTTTTAGTTATAAAACCTCTTGGTGAAATTTCATTTTGTACGTTGGTAAAGGTGGTATCTAGGAGTAGTCCAAATTTTATGAAGTTTAGTCTTTTTAGTTCTGCTTTTAATGTTTGGATAATTAGCTCTTTTGTTTTAACGATGAATTTTTGAAGATTATAGCTTGTGTTATTAATTTTAAAATGTCTAACAACTGACTGTGGAAGAGCTTGTGCTAATAGTTCGACAGATAAAGGCCTGGCAGGGGCATATTGTATTACACTAGGTCTTACTTGTTGAACTATGTTTCCATCTTGAGGTAACAAATCTTCATGAGCTTCATACTCTGTATCTACAAGGTTGTTTTCAATATTGTGTACAATCTCTTGATGTATATTGTAAATAATTTCATCTTGAAACGTTTCTTGACAGATGTTGCATGTATACATAGTAACCAGGTCGTTACTACGCGATATCTGTCGCGGGTATGAGTATAAGCCCTAACTGAGCTTGTATTTATAGAGTCATCCTTCCCTTACCCCCACCACCGGACAAACAAGGTTATATAAACAAACAGAACGTGTGTTATATCAGAAGATCATTATGTCTCCCACAGATCACACCAACCTAACTAACCGTTTCAAAGTAGAAATCAGCCAGACTGAAGATGAGAATGAATTGTTTCATGCAAGTGATTTTGAAGTAAGTTTTGAAAGCGAATTTAATGAAGAGGAAGGTTTGAATGAAGAGGAAGGCTTATATCAAGAAGAATGTTTGAGTGAAGAGGAAGGTTTAAACGAAGAAGAAAGTTTCGGAGGTTTGAATGAAGTGGAAACACCAAAGACTATTTGGAATGTTGACGATTTAGAGATGGGAAGAACAAGTGTTTGTAGAATACTTAATTATAAAACTCATGTTTGTAGACGGTTAAAGTTTGACTCTGAAAATGAAGATTAATAATTAAATAAAAAAAACTTGATTACATGACCTTGACCTCAATAAAGTATTTAGATTGGAAAAGGATTTTCTAATAAACACTTGTGTACCCTCAACAAAGTACAAAAATTACATGTTCTGCTAGTGGGTCAAGGTCACGTATTATTTTTACCAAAAAGGGGAACAGATTAGTAAGTGATTGAATAATAACCACAGACTAATATGTTCCCTTTTCTGTATTCAGCTGATTAACAATTGGAGTTTAATTGTTCTATGAATTTATGAAAAATGAATTGAAGTAGCTTTCACTCTCATAGTTTGCAGATATAAACGCAATATACTGTTCATTGATCATATTTTCGTTGAATATTAGATGGTCTCCTCTTATTATTTCACTAAAAGAATAGGCTAAGATGTTAGTTTCTATGTAATAGTCTGGTGAGAATCCACCGAACATTGTTTCTTCTTCAAGATTGTTTGCTTCAGGCAGGTACCACATGTGAGCAAATATTAAAAACTGTAGTGGATGTTCAAGAAAGACGAACAGGTCGAGCAGAACGTGTACATAGTAGTTAGCCGGACAATTAACGTATCGAAGATCACGAAAGTTCCTTTCATGCACTTCTTCAGAAGCAGAAGCAGGGTCAGATCCTAGAACGTGGTAGAAAACACTATTGTCAAACTTTGTGGAGAGTTTGTTACGAGCTGCCACCATTGTTGAAGATGTCAAAAGAGCGAACGGGAGAGTTTGTTGCGCGATGTTACTATGATGCAGTAGAGGACTACGACTGATGCACATAACGCGATTCGTATAGCTTTTATAGTTAATCCCCTCCACTAGATAAAAGCCCCGCTCCACTTAGTAAGAACCTTCCGCTAAATAGAAGAAGGGGTAAGAGTGATAAATTATTTAACGGGGTCAAGGACATACTTCATAAAGCGGAAAATTTGATCCTCTCATCTTCTTAACAATAATGAGAGGATAAAATTTTCCTAAACAAGAGGGAAGAATTTTACTGATATCAATCATCCCAAAGCTCGTCTACGACTACATGTTCTACTGGAGAACATAATCTATTCAACAGTTTCTAGAAGAGTGAGGTCTTTAAACGGTTTTGTAATAGTAGTAACTTCAGGTTCCTGGATTGGTCCGTTACAATTAGTTGTAGCATCCTGATCAATCACAACAGACGTGTCAGATGAGGAAGAAATTTCGTTTACTTGGACCGACATGTTGGTTGCAAGTACAGAGCTGCGAGTGATGCATACAACACTAAGCACAGAGCTTTTATACTCTACCCCCTCCACTATGTTGTAATGGATGTAAGATAAGAAACGGGGTAATGCTAATCAATTGGATATTATTATTTAACTAGGTCAAGGCCGTTCGTAATATAGAAAGAATGGATCCTCTCAGGAGTTATATGGTTTATAATTATAAGAAGAGAACTAGAAGAAATGTAATTTAAAAAGGATTAACTCAAATCCATTTAGTATTGCTTTTTTTTAAAGATCAGGTAAATGTATTTCTTGTTTTTAATATTACATTATTATGCGATGTTTAGTGTATCAATCAAATATTTAATCACAATCGCTTAAACACCCTGCCATGGCTTGGGAATGGCTGAAATATCTTCAAAGCATGTTATTTGACTAAACACTCTCTGAACATATTTCCCGGGGTTAAGTGTTATCTGTAAGTGATTTTCAGTCCTAGTTAAAGGAAAGAAACACATAAACAAATAACACCCCCTCCCCCTTAGGTGTTATTACTTTATTTATAAAACGTAAAATGTTACAGGTTCCCACAAATCCCCCTACTACTTTTTATTTTTCCAATATTTTAAAAAATTTTTTTTAATAATTTTTATATTTAGCAAGATTGATGTTTCTAGTATTACATATTATGGCCACTATATGTAATACCAAAAGATCATATAATGTTTAAACGGATTTTATGTTTTTAAAAATTTATTGTGCATAGTAAATGATAAACAATAGAACAATAAAACAATAAAAGACTCGGGGTATAGACCTTGTGTGGTGGTTTCACGCGAGTCAGGGACTAAAACCTTCAGCGGTTATCCCTTACAGAATGTAACATTTCGTCCTCAATTACTTCTCAAGGAGTTTCAGACGAAATGTTTAAGTTGTGTTATACCTCGTTTTAGTTTCACACAACTCTTAAAGAGATTAAACCTTCAACGGTTATCTCGTTAATAAACAAATTTTGCCATGATTACTTCACAAAAGAGTTTCTGGCAATATATTTTACTGCATCTCGACTCCCTCAGCGTGTCCACACATCTCGGTAGGATGGAATCGTATGATGACAGCTGTGTTCGGTCTGCGCTCGGAAGGTTTTCCGTCCCTCTATTGGTTGTGGGTGTAGAATAGCCGTAGTCTGTGCAGGCAAAACATACAAACAGTTAAAAACATAATAATAATCACAATAATAAACAGGTGACTCGCAATATAGACCTCGTATGTTGGTTTCATGCGAGTCAGGGACTGAAACCTTTAGCGGTTATCCCTTACAGAATGTAACATTTCGCCCTCAATTACTTCTCAAGGAGTTTCAGACGAAATGTTTGAGTTGTGGTTATACCTCGTTTTGGTTTCACACAACTCTTAAAGAGATTAAACCTTCAACGGTTATCTCGTTAATAAACACATTTTGCCATGATTACTTCACAAAAGAGTTTCTGGCAATATCTTTTTCTGCATCTCGACTCCCTCAGCGTGTCCACACATCTCGGTAGGATGGAATCGTATGATGACAGCTGTGTTCGGTCTGCGCTCGGAAGGTTTTCCGTCCCTCTATTGGTTGTGGTTGTAGAATAGCCGTAGTCTGTGCAGGCAAAACATACAGACAGTTAAAAACATAATAATAATCACAATAATAAACAGGTGACTCGCAATATAGACCTGGTATGATGGTTTCATGCGAGTCAGGGACTACAACCTTTAGTGGTTATCCCTTACAGAATGTAACATTTCGCCCTCAATTACTTCTCAAGGAGTTTCAGACGAAATGTTTGAGTTGTGGTTATACCTCGTTTTGGTTTCACACAACTCTTAAAGAGATTAAACCTTCAACGGTTATCTCGTTAATAAACACATTTTGCCATGATTACTTCACAAAAGAGTTTCTGGCAATATCTTTTTCTGCATCTCGACTCCCTCAGCGTGTCCACACATCTCGGTAGGATGGAATCGTATGATGACAGCTGTGTTCGGTCTGCGCTCGGAAGGTTTTCCGTCCCTCTATTGGTTGTGGTTGTAGAATAGCCGTAGTCTGTGCAGGCAAAACATACAGACAGTTAAAAACATAATAATAATCACAATAATAAACAGGTGACTCGCAATATAGACCTCGTATGTTGGTTTCATGCGAGTCAGGGACTACAACCTTTAGCGGTTATCCCTTACAGAATGTAACATTTCGCCCTCAATTACTTCTCAAGGAGTTTCAAACGAAATGTTTGATTTGTGGTTATACCTCGTTTTGGTTTCACACAACTCTTAAAGAGATTAAACCTTCAACGGTTATCTCGTTAATAAACAAATTTTGCCATGATTACTTCACAAAAGAGTTTCTGGCAATATCTTTTTCTGCATCTCGACTCCCTCAGCGTGTCCACAGATCTCGGTAGGATGGAATCGTATGATGACAGCTGTGTTCGGTCTGCGCTCGGAAGGTTTTCCGTCCCTCTATTGGTTGTGGTTGTAGAATAGCCGTAGTCTGTGCAGGCAAAACATACAGACAGTTAAAAACATAATAATAATCACAATAATAAGCAGGTGACTCGCAATATAGACCTCGTATGTTGGTTTCATGCGAGTCAGGGACTACAACCTTTAGCGGTTATCCCTTACAGAATGTAACATTTCGCCCTCAATTACTTCTCAAGGAGTTTCAGACGAAATGTTTGAGTTGTGGTTATACCTCGTTTTGGTTTCACACAACTCTTAAAGAGATTAAGCCTTCAACGGTTATCTCGTTAATAAACAAATTTTGCCATGATTACTTCACAAAAGAGTTTCTGGCAATATCTTTTACTGCATCTCGACTCCAGCATCTCGAACCCCACAGCGTGTCCACACATCTCGAAAGGATGGAATCGTATGATGACATCTGTGTTTAGGTCTGCGATGCAGTTGGTGCCTGTCTCGGTTTAGCAGCAAGGATTTTTGTTTTACTAAACATTGAACAGAACAATTTAGTAAATACGCTATATATACTTTATTACAGTTTCAAGCGTTGGTGGCAAAACCTTTCACGGTTACCAAACCTCTGTTATATATACTTCCATAGAGTTTCAAACGAGTAATATTAAATATTAACTGTTAGGTTAGTAACTAAAATGATGCAAACATGCCGTGCAAACATTAAGAGCTAATGCTACCATGCTGTCAGTAGGAATGACCAAAACCAAGTGTGATTCTCTTACAATGCTGATCTGCTTTTATAGAGCAGGTTTGGGGGTGGGGGTAACATCTGATGGTATTTTGGATGTGGAGAATTACAAACTGTGAACGGTTTTTGGATGTGGAGACTGATAAACCTAATGTTTAACACGCGGTTTTAAAGTACTTTTTGAAAGCGAATTTAATAACACGTTGCAGTCGGCCGAAATATACGTTGCTCAGTATAGCTTTTGCGCCTGCAAATGTCGAACACAATCCTGTAGCGCGCGCGTAGCGAGCGCAAGATTCTACAATGTACAGGCGCAGCGTTAATGTTTGATTCAATCTTAACTTATATATTAAGAGGTTCAAACAGATTATATTCCTAAATAACACATCAGGTATGATTAAACAATACTTTAAGTAAACTATATTGTTGAACTTGTTGTTTATACTTTTCTTGGTTTCACCCAAGTAAGTGACTATACCTCTGTACTGTTATTAAAGAATTATTAAGATACATTTATAAGTTTATCTTTAAGAATATCATATGATTTTTAAAGAACCTTGCTATGAATTGGGAATAGCTCGAATATTATTCATGTTTTGAGATAATATTCGTCGGGGTTAAGCATTAAATGATAAACGTTTTAAACCTTATTACAGGTAAACATTTACCATTTAATACCCCCTCCCCCTCGGTCCATTTGATTTTATTAATTAAGGGGTGGGATGAATTTGGAATATATTTAAAACAAGAGTAGGCTAGACATTGATAGTTTGGTTAGACGATTTGATTTAGATCTCCTTCCAAATCATTTGAGGCGCTTCGCTATCACAAACGAGGGACCATTTCCCGTTTGGAATAGGGCGATTCATGTAAGTCGGCAAAGGGACTTGGAAAAGCTTTCCTTTGCTTAAGAGAACCGCCATACCGCCTTTATAGCGAATAAGCTTATATGTTTCAGTCGGCTGTAACTTATAAATCCGAATCTTTTGAATTTGGGGTCTTCGGTTTTTCTTTAGGTTTTGTTTGGGTTTACTTACTACGCTTCTTTCCTTTGATGCGTCTTTCATTAGATTTAGTACGACCTGTTCCAAAGTTTTTAATTTAGCTTTAGTTTCATCAAGGGACTTATTGAGTAGCACGTCTGTTTGTAGGTCTTTTGAAGATAACGATGGGGAAGGAGCCTTGTTTAGCGGCAAGTCTTTTGAAGATACCGATGGGGAAGACAATGATTTTTTTACACTAACTCCAAAGTGGATACCGCACAGTTTTCGTCCTTTTGAACATTTCTTCCCGCACATCATCCCTTTGTTCGAACCCTTTACAAAGCGGTGTGTACATACCTCGGAACCTTGCTGCTGTGGTTGTATCAGTATAGCTCGCCTCGGTGGTGAACCACATTCCTCGTCTGACAATTGCAAGTCCAGCTCTAGAAGTAGGTTTCTTTTAACTATATCGTCTACACGGATTTCAGGCTGTGTCGATAGAGGAGTAGGCAATTTTCTGGTCCCCAAAGCTGGAACTTGGTTTGTTATTGGTCGAGGTAATGGTGCGATGATAGATGGTCTTGTTTGTTTTCTTTCGCAAGCAAGTGCCGAAGACATTGTTAATATAGTTAAACAGAAATACAACAAAGACAGAGTTTTAGGTTATGTGATGGAAGGAAAATCGGGTTAAATTATGATACACTTTGATGTACAAGTCCTCGTATCCCCAAAGCAGTCTGTTAAAAGAAAACCCGGAGTTAGATATACAAAGATATATAACACTAATGTGACGAAATACAAGTGTTCAAACTGTAAAATCACAAAGATGAATGTTTGAAAGGAAGGTATAAAGAAACACAAGTTTTTAAATGATGGAACTGCACGCAGGCGCTGAAGTATAACACTGCTGGAAACTGTATTAAGGAAGATTTTTAAAAGTTTGAAATATTAATAATAGTTATATAAACACACACAAACACAAGAAATACAGAGGTACGCTCAGACCAGATTCTCAAGCTATGCAGGGAAGACTGGTATCGATGCATGTTTTGCTTGCATTATATAGCAATACAAATAAACAACGACTGACAAGGATGTAAACTGCACCGCGCCCCACAATTATTTAGTTGTACTCGGGTATGCGGGCGGTAACATTGTTTACGTTTTGGAGCGCGTCACACCCAACCTGTTCAATTACACCGGTGCGTAATAAAACTGGTGCAGTCGCGGACTACCGTCTGGAGACCTTGACTCAAGGTTTATCGCGACTGCAGACATCCTGTTCATATTTTTGAAACCTACAACGAGTGTTTGAAGAATATTTGAACCGTTTTAAAGACTTTTATTTTATCTTAAATGACTTTGCTAACTTTCATACAGGTTATTTGTGTTAGTTATATTGTACAATATTCATAGCGCTAGTTTAACAAACAATGAATTTTTGTTTCGATCTCTACTTTGTAGGGTTGTTTCTTATTAAATGCAAAGACATTCTATGAACCTAAACCGTGATATTTAAACATGTTTGGTCGTGTCAATAATAAAATCCTTGGTAGATATTGTAAGACTACATCTTAAATAACTTAGCTAACTTTCATATTGCTTATTTGTGTTTGGCTAAATTGTACAATATTCAAAGTTCTAGTTTAACAACTATGGGTTCTTGTTTCGATCTCTGCTTTGAGGGATTATTTTTATTAAATGCACAGACAAACTTTGAGACGAGAAGGAGATTATTACAAGTAAATATTACTTGGCACAGAGCGCTATAACTTGCAGTTCTACACTGGTGTTCAGAGAAGGAGGTTGTTAAAAGTACATCGTGACGACATAGATCTCACTACGTCATGAACAAACATCATTTCGAACCTGGGCTGAGAGCCCAAGCATAGCTGATGACGTCATACGTATCGCGTCATTAATCATGTCGTCATAGACCATGACCTCATCCAACATAGACTCACAACCACTAGCGCTATTATTAAAATTGTATGGAAGTCATCCTAATATCCCAAAAACACAGCATATGTAATAATATCACCAAAATATATCCCAACATAACCAAAACACATCGTGACGTCACGAAAACACGTCATACCTCCTTACGTCACAACATGACGCCATATAAACACATCAATCAATCAAAAATTGAGTGGGCTCAACAGCCTATTCTATACTACTACACTGCAAGTCGATCATCATACTCCTAAGAAGTATGTTTAATCTTTGGTCCTCCTCCCGCTTAACGATTTCCAAACCAATAATCTATAACCGTGAAAGATGTTGACCATGATACAAAGGGTAGATTTTATACATCATTCAACAGCACGGGGCATTTACCTACTAATAATTAACAGAACAGCCTACAAGTCTCGAGGGCAAACCAAAAATATTTTTATTTTGTTTTGTATTTGTATATATTTTTTGGTTGTCTGACTAACATTTGTAAAGTTACATTTGTATTTATTTTAAATTTGTACCTATGTATCAAAGGAATATAACAAAAATTACATTATATTTCAAGTACGATCATCATACTCCTAAGGAGAATGTTTTATCTTTGGTTCTACGAGTAAGAAGGATTAATAAAATACTTTAGCGTACATTGCTTGAATATTTTAATGATTTTGTTAAATGATTCTGCTTCATAGTGTTATCATTTATTTATTGTATCCATTATGTTACCATAAACATGTTTACATTTTAGACTATTAAGACTATGTTATTTTTATATTTTTTATTTAATATTTTTAAATAATTTATTGAGTAGCATGAGACGTGTTATTACATCCAAACAGGATAAAATAATGAACGTATTACAACGCTACAAAATATATTCACACCATGTTGGTGTATACCTATTGGTATGTAAGTACAATATATTTGTTGGTGTTGTGAGACGTAGTTTATTTTATCCTGTTTCATATTTGTGTGTATGAAGTTAAATGTATTTTTTTAAAGCAGTTACAGTATTTTTTAAATAAGAGGAAAAATCTAAGTTTTGTGTTTTTTTGCTGACGATCTTAAAATTTCCTTTAATTTTTTGGTGCATCGTCTGCTTTATATTGTGAAATATTGTTTCACGTTGTTAGATCTATATCTTTACAACCATTTAATAATGCGTTTGAGATGCATGCAGCTATAATATTGATTTATTGCATGTTATGCAATATAACACTGCATAATAAGCTGGATGGCTTATAAGGGCTTCTATATTTATTACTTGACGGATTTAATTTAATGTATGTACATCGCTTAGTTACAATACAAAAATTATTACATTTTATATTTAAAACGATAATTTTGGGTAACATGTCATAAAGTAGGAAGTCCGCCATGCCAACATTAAATGACAAAATCATATTGAGTATCGAAATTAAGATTAAGAGTTCCAAAATTAATATCAAAGTTAAGATTCCTATTTGTGCCAACATTCAGAAAAGGTCATAAATGCCTTCATGGTTTCACCCATTAGCCTTAAAGGTGTTCATGTCATCCATGGCAGACGATGATTCTACTTTGTCAGGTTATTATTCAAACATTAGATAACTATCCGGAAAATTCCAACAGATTATTCACAGAAAGTCTTATTTTGAATAGTTATTTGAATTTTTGTTTTTCCAAATTTTGGAAAAGAAATAACGACAGTAAAAATAGCACAATTTCAACTTGCCGTTTGCGTTTACAAAACTATATAAATTATAATAGAAGTAACGAAACGTTTAAACAAATAAGAGATCCACTGTAATCTCACGTAAGTAACGACGTGAGATGATCGCTAACCTTTCAATGTTCACGCAAACCTCTGTTTGACTTTTTTACGCGAACAGTCACACATTGAGTGATTTATGTTGTAGGTTTATTTTATCACAGTTAAAAAGCCCTCTTTGCTCAGTCGACGGGTAAAAAGGAAAGAGTTTCCCGTATTTAAGTTAAGCTCAATAAATCAGTGTTCTCGGCGCGGCGGCGATTCCAGTCCCCGGCGGATCGTTATCTGGACGTCGGAATGGATTGGTCTCCAGTTCCTGGAACATTTACTGCATTTTACCTGGCTCGCATATTTCAACAGGTTGTTAGTTACTAACCTCAAAAATATATGAAAAGAAAACATGTTTGCCAAAAGCATAAAGTATTTCATAAATAATAAACGCATTAATAATGACAACTTGAAACATTTTAAGTTATAATTTAATTCATTCAAATTTTAATAATCTGTAATAAAATAATAACCGCATTTTCTTTTGCTATTATTTATAAAAAATTAAGATTTTCTAGTATGTTTCGTTTATAAAACTAAACAACAAGTGAAAGTAAGTCAAGCAAACTAATTATTGTCTTAAAGGAAAACCTAACCCAATCATATTGACCTTCAATTAAGTATACCATATTAAGTGATTCTAGAGAGAAGATAAATAGATAACTTCGAATGAAAAATGACAAGTAATAAACCACTGCTTGGCTGCCAACCCTATTACACAACAAATCGATGTAATTGAAGCGTCAAACATTCTAAATACATTCACTGAAACAAAATTATGTTCAATTTATCTTCTTAACAAAAGTAAATAGAACAAGATTTATAGCAAAGAAATTAACATGAAACAAAAAATCGAAAGATCGTAATAATAATAAAATGTGGATACCAGGACAATTTAAAATATTAATTAAGGTTTATGTGATTATCAGCATTGATTACATTCATCCTAATGTCGAATTCGTCAATGCTAAGCTGAAATGGTGTTCATGGCCAGATCGAGGCTTAGTTCGGTTTCGTGTTTTGTGCATTTGTATTTGGCCGCAGTTTTGTTATCCATAATAAACCCATTCCATTTGGATTTTGAACATACTGATCAATGCGTTCTTGTTTAGAACCTACCAGACATGTTGAAAGCGTTTTGTTTTGTTTTTAAAAAGAAAATTAATATGACAAAAGTAAGTTTTAGGGAAATAGATTGCCATTACGTCTGTTTTTTATTATTTGTTTAAACCCTCTAAAATTTACGAACCCTCTAAACCCTCTAAATCTGTTACATTTAGTCCGGTAACGACAGTATTTTTTTCATGTTCAAAAGTAAGAAGACTCCACTGAATTCGGGACTAAACAAACACCCTTGTCTCAAAAATCTACGTCTTCCGAGAATGTCTTATTTGTTTAGTTAGTCTAGACTTATTTAGAAATTCAAAACTTATATAACCCTTTAAACATCATGATGGTTCTTCACTTTACTACAGAACAGACGTTTTCAAAACAATCAAACCAAGTAATCAGCTTTCAACAGAAAGTATTTTATTAACTGGACCGTTATAGTGAATACCCAAACATAAGGCTACATTAGGCTTGTTTTAAACCTAACTTTTAAAAAACTATATGCAACAAACCATGGACAGACAAGTCTCTCATTAGTGAAAGTTTGTAAGTAAAAGAAATTACAAAAATGTTTACATTTAAAAAAATCTTTTCTGAAAGGATTTAATAAAAGTAATTTAAGGTAACTTAATTTGTTCGTTAAAATTTATAAATAAATACCTTCTACTACTTTTTATGTTTTAAGATTGAAGTGCTAAATCCTATTGCAGAATGCAGCAACTTACACAGTTTTTAAGTAAATTTATTGCTATCGCTATTACTTATCCCTATTAACTGTCTGTACTAGGTGTGAAATAGTCCGGTTTGGGGGTACAATTTATGAAAATAAATTGGTAAGGGGTACGCAACTCAAAAAAGGTCGATAACCACTGCTTTATCTGATTGGGAATATTAAGATTATCTACAGCATATATGAAAAATTCTTATATAAAAGGTTAAAAGAGGTTCTTCAATTCATTTACCAATTTTTTTTAACTTGAGGTTTTCACAAGAGTTTCTTTGTTTTCCTAATTTGTATTAATCTTGATTAATCCTGAATTAGTTTATGTGTTTAACATATCGCTGAACAAATTATTTGACTTTTGTATTGTTGGGTTCATATTAATAAACGAGCAAATGAGCATGATGTAACATATAAATCTGAATATGGTAAATGTTTTAATAATCTTTGGTTGGAAATGTCATTTTTGTAAAAAGCAGAATTTAATATTCTTTATAAATGTAAAAATTTAGTATTTCTCAAGTTACTTATTACTCCATACTTTGTTACTTTGTTTATTTGTTATTGTTATGATTCATGATTTAAGTATTGATGTTTAAATCTAGTCATCATATTATAAATGTTTATTGCAATCAGATTTTTAAATGTCATTGTTTTTGTTGTTGTTGCTAAGGTTGGTAATGTAACTATTTTGTATACTATGTTATGAATTTGTATTGAATGCAAAAAAAGCTTCTCCGCTGGTGAAATAAATAATAAACAAAATAAAAGTAGATGTCAATACACGATTTTCATTGAATTATACGAATTTATTAAAATTAACGTTTACGTCTAATTTATTTAATTGTTTTCAAATAAATAAGACACTTTTAGCGTAACAGTTGTTTACTAAACGAGAGAAAAAACCATAATCGACTATTCCATTTTATAAATTTAAAATATTTACCGTTTTAACTTATTACAATAATTTAAAAAATGCTTTAATGTAGCAATGTAGCTCTTCAACGGTTGTTACATCGGATACTTGAAAGTATGCGACGCGAGCGAGCCGGCAGGGCGAGGACAGGGCAGTGAATGCCGACAACTTTTACAATTCACCGTTGCCGCGAGGCTTTTATTCGACTAACGTTTCCCAGCGGGAGTTTTTAACGTTTTCCTTTGAAATCACTTGTTGGTTCTTTTTATCGCAATTCCCGAGATGCTAACTCTGAGAAAAGTTACAAAGAACTTTTTTGAATATTAATCAAACTGCAACGGTTTTAGTATTAAAGGGGCTCATAAATATACTACGATGAATCATTACGTGAATAAATACGGAAACACGTTTTTATCCCCATTTCTTCTTATTTATCTATTTTAAATTTATATCAAACAGTTAATGATACTTCAATCCCCTGCTTCAAGTATTGCACTTATTAGTATTGCACATTTTGCAAATATATTCAAATTTGCTAATTATCCTGCATGTAATTTTAACCAAGTACTGACAATTCCAAAATAAATAGATGTTTTTTACTTCGTATATATTTTTACTGAGTATATTTTATTCTTGAATAACTGATAACTCGACTGAGGCAATGAGGTTTTACTGAGGCGGATGTTTCTCGCCTCTTCATATTATTTACTTGGAGCTCCGGATATTTATTGGTTTCTACATACTTACAAGCTTGACCTGACGGGCAATGTTAATTTCAAACTTCAGCTTCTTTTTGGTAAAAGAATCTAGTCGATGTTTAAAGGCAGGTTTGACGTGTAAGAGAAATAGTTTGATATCTTACTATTTCAACAGAAATTTCGAGTACTTTGTAACATTACTGAGACACATTTGGTTCTATATGACTTCTCGCCGTTTAAATGACAAACGTTCGCTTCAAGTGAAGAAGCTGCTAACTTTGCCTTCCTTAAAGAATGGTTAACTTAGAGACAATTTAAACCTTCAATTAACAGCGTGATACATTTAGAAACTAGTACTGTACAAAGTATAACTAGTAAAATTACTACGTTAAAAATATAACAACAAGATTAGAACATTTTAATCTTTTAAAGGCAAAGTCAGGACTTTTAACTCTTTTAAGACCTATCTCCCACTTAACCTTAGTTAATAGATAAGATAAGCTTTACTTTCCAAATGTTTCATCTAAAACTTCTAGAGTTTTCGTTGATTATAACCACCCACGAAGACTTGGAGCTCTGAAGATTTTTAAAGGGGGCGCGCATCAATAATGCCTTTAAAGGCATACTTTAATGTTACTCATATTTATTTAGAGAATGGATGTGTACTTACTAGTATTAATCCTGTTAGCTTTATATACCTTGATCTTAGTTTTATTAATGGTAAGGAGCTTTGTGGGTAGTGTTCTTTTAAGGTCTACTATTGAGTTGTTAGACCAACCATGAACAAAGTATGAACATTTTGTGAGGGTTCTGAACCTAACTCAATTCAACACTTTTACTCGTTATTATCTATAAACCAGGTTTAATTTTGCGAGTTTTATTTTACACAATAGACGAATTTGCTTTTTTACCTTCATATTCCTTTAATCATATACCAATCAGCTTCGCTCTACTGATTTTTGCTTTCCATTATCGATCGTGCGGAATAAAAAATGTTGAATACCAATTTTAGTAAATTTATAATTCCAGCAAACAACATCTAAATAATATATTGAGTATTTGAGGAGTTGAGGAGGTCTGCAATATCCCATGGGATTTCCTGGAGGAGATTAGTTTTTAATTGGTTTTTGTTGGGTTATACTCTTGACAAATATCCATACTACTCACTACTGACAAGTACCTTAACACACTGGGCCACCATGGCTTCGACACCATGTGGTAGCATTGATTCATTTGGAGCACTGCACATTGAGTTTTGGTGGCGCGACTGGCCGCGCTTCCAGAAATGCGGTGGCTCGGGTCTGCGACTATCCTCGCCACCAGTCTGGAGTCGTCACCACGCGGTAGCATTGCCCTACATGGGATACTGCGCACTAGCGCCAACACTATCGAGCCACCGCGTATTCATGGGAGGGCTTCTGACACCTTCGATGATAATATTTTATTTTTAAGCTTATTTTATTTTGCACCACTAGATTCAGCTTCAAAAAAATTTGGTGTTTTGATCATTACTTTACATCGATTGATTTCTGAAATATTGATCGCGCTAAATACAGTACGTTGTCCAAAATTCGTATGGAGAATAAGTAAAATCATATATCTAGATTATTTATGGACATATTTTGATGCAACTTGGTCTATGGCTTCATCTTGTTGTGATCTATAGATATCCCCATGAAATACCACCACGGTAGCAAACCGGAATTCCCAGAAATAAGTAAACATATGTTTTATCCCAATTTATTCTTATGGAAAATAAATAAATTGGGATATTTCCTTTATTTATGAGTGTAGTATGACGGAACTTGGTTTGTACCTTCTTGGGGTTGTGGTATATTTATATTTGCATGAAATACCCATTTTTTTGTCGTCCGCGTTACAGCAAAACTGTGTGTTCTGCTCAATTCTTATATCAAACAATGTTATATCTTGCCAATCAATATATTTTGTTGAAACTAGGTAAGCTGATTTATGTGTTGGTGAGGTATATGGTGGGGGTATTTATATTGAACTTCGTAGAGTATACACATTCTTGTGTAAGTAGAAACTTGCCCGGGTTAATAATTAGGTAAATTTAATGAGAACGAATGCTGCTCCCTTTGCACGCTTATCATGCGTAAATAGATGACTCCAATATTTACGCTTTTGGCGACGTTCCCGAGAACGTAGGAACACGTGCGCCAACGTAACTGCTTCTTCAACATCCATACCTCGAATGACTGTACTAGTGGCTCAGAACCAGCCGCCGTGGTGCCCAGTGGGAAAAGGGCCTGAGGCATTCACTGAATTTCCTTTTAATTGATATACATAATTTGACTTGAGTAGAACACAATTAGTTTAGACATATCCAAACTTGGGATTTCAAGCAGCAACTTATTATTTAAATATTTTAATCATGAATATAATGGAAACGGCGATTTTTTAATTTTATTCATAAAGTAGGTGAAAAATGATCTTGGTATAACAACTTGTTCTTTGCAGAAAACAAAACGCCCTATCTCATCTTACAGAAAGTCAACTAATGAAATAAACGGTATCAGGAAACTGACACATACTTTCTCCATTTTAGCCAAACTTTAATAAACACATTTTTTATTCACTAAATATAGAATATTGAGTACAGATAAATGTACAGAAAATTGTCTAAAATATTTTTTTTTCAGAAATATCCACCCAAACCCCTTTTTGGGAGGCACTTTAGAATCCATTGCTACACACAATGGTTTTGAGAGGGGAAATGCCCCCTTGTCCCTCCCTGGGTTTAATGGCAACATATTTCGAACATCCTCTGTTGGTCAATGCTAACGACCTGCATTTTTAATGAAATTGATCAGTAAATAAGAGATAAATAGTAATTTTTGTATTCCCCATTAGAATAACATTGGACAACGTACTGCGTTTACCGCTAAATGAAAATTTCAATTTTCTCCGCAACTAGCAATCGTAAAATAGTAAATCAAAATAATAATTTATTTAATTTGTTGAGCTCTTTTTAATGGTGAATAGTAGGCCTAATCTATTTTAACCTTAATTATTTATGAAAAATCAAAGAACTGATTTTTTAATGTTTTAAGTCTTATAATTTCTGAACCCGAATTTTTAAAGAAATGCGGGTGGTATTTTCTTGGAAACCTAAAGCTCTACAAACTACTAAAGTTTAATCAAAATCGTTAGAGCCGTTTTTGAGAAATTTGGATTTTTCATGTTTTTTGGGTGATAATTACCCTTAAATATCAAACATTTAAAAAAGAAGAAAAGCCTGGAGATATTGAGGATTAGTACCTACATACCAAATTTCATGAAAATCGGTCCATTGGTTAGGGCTCTAGCTCTATACACACACACACACACACACACAGACAGACATCACGTAAAAATCACTTTTTTGGGTCCAGGGAGTACCAAAACGAATATTTCCACCAACAACTCAAATTCGAAAATTTTTAAGAAAACAATACTTTCTCCATATACTATGTATAGGGTGAGAAAGTAAAAATATCCCAAAACAAACAAGGCAAAATTTCGAATTAAGAAAGTGCATCAATCGAGGATCTTCTATGTGAAGAACGGTGAATAATTGCAACCGTATTATAGTTTAAGGGATATTATTACACATTTTAAGATATTTAAAGCAGATTTGTGTAAAAGCCAGCGTTAATTAGGAAATGTAAGGCTGTGTGTGTGGGCGGGCAACAATAGGGCTTTGTTATCAACTTGTAATGGCTTAACGTCATTACCGTCCTTGTGTGATTCGCAGGAAACTGTTGGTCTAAACAATGGGTGAGAAGGAACTACGAAGGTGACCTAGAATATTTACTTTATCCTAAATTTGGGAAATGAAAAAGAATGGTAACACTTTATATGACTAAAAGATCTTGGTCCCTCGAGTTCTGACAACTACATCATTCCATATGCCCATTCGAATGTGAATTTTTCGTCCCACTTGGGGAGTAATTGGAAAATGAAATTTTGTATCCGTTTTCTTGAGGGATGTTGCTACTGTTATCAATGATACTTAAAATGAAGGCAAGTTTAAAATGCCTGATTAAAATCAGTTATTACCATATACTGAGACTGAAAGTTCCATTCAAATATTGTAAATAATTCATCGTCAGAAGAGACGGTTTGACAAAATTTTCAGCTTAGGTTCAATTATGTGGTCACAATTTATAATGTAAATGTACGTTAAACTTTACACGTGCATCCTATATATTAATACGCTAGGGTTTGTTCTCCACAGGCATAATTCGATAACATCTGGACGGATTTTAACATTTGAGGTATCAAGGTATTTTTACGCAGATTTGCCAATACGTCTCAGAGTTTTAAGAAAGGGCATCACTTAAATATAGTGAAGGGCTGAACTTTCGGAACAGTGGCGCTATCCAACGGCGGAAGTCTAAACGTGTTGATTGACTAAGTACGTTATCCGCATTATTCTCAGGTCCGTTTTAATATAAGATTTTTTTTATGTTTGTTTACAACTGAAGTAACCTTTCATTGGGTACAAACGTGCTCGGATTCGAGCAACAGAACAACTAATAAAAATAACTCATCTCGGCTGCTGCTTTACTGTGGGTAAGCAATAACAAAATTTATTTCACTACTCCTATTTGAAAATAATAACCAAAAACATAGAAATATCTGTTAGACGCTATAGTTTACCATTAAACTGTTGTTTTAAACCGTTGCTTTTAGAGGCTCCAACCTGTAACGAATCCACGAATCTCTCATGGTTGACAGCGATGCTTTATATGTAATAACAAGACACGAAACGAAAACTTCATCCAAAATCCCACAACGCCAAAGATAATATTCTAATTTTTAAATGCATTTGTTGTTTGTAAATAGACATTATTTTAAAGCCCAACGTTTTTTCAGTGATTTAGAGTGTTACTAGATACACCAAATAATTTACAGTCAACGTTTTATTATTCGAATCCCTCGCTGTGAAAGACGGTAATGTATAACATTCGAAAAAATATTTTAGTATAAAAATACCAGTATTACAACAACAACAAAAACTGTTAAAGAGTAACTTCAATGACATAAAGTATAACATGTCTTTGATTGACAAACGTATTCTTAAGTTGTATTTATATAACGTTTGTCAATGTACTACAAACATAATACCCACAAATTGGCAAATAAAGGCAATTCGGTTATCTAAATCAGACTCTGGCGCATATCATCACTTGTGTTGCGAGGCTATGTTAATTCTTAATCTCAGATCTGACATTTTAGTACGTCGGGTGCACCAAAAAAATCGGCACATTTTGATTGAGGGATGACCCTTTATGTGTTCATAGTTGATGCCAAAAGGTAACTTTTCAGATAGGGGCCCATTTGAAAATCCGTGCTGGACACCAAAATGGCAGCCATGAAAGATGGCTGCCATTGAAATTATAAACTCTGTCACAAATTGATTAATAGATATTTGATTTCAGTGAAGTAGGTTTTGTTTAAAAGGCCTTTTTAAAAGAAATATTTGTTCTATTTAGACTTTTTACGAAAAAGTAGTGGTTTCCCAGATGTTTAAAGATTAATTGGCAAATTTGCATTTACAATATACAGGGTGTCACAAAAATCCGGAACTGGCTATACATAACCATATTCTAAATACAAAAATAAATCGAAAATGTTTAGTAAAATTTTTTCGATTTCAACTTCGTTTAGCCGCTATCCGCCATTTTGTTTTTTCACTTAAACATTTCTATTTCCGTAATGGATTAATGTAACAAGTAAAAATTTGGTATGGAGCTTTACAGGATAAATGTTTAAATCCACAACAAAAATATTTTTTTCCGACGTTTATTTTAAAAATGGCGGCCACTTTAAATTTTTAAAGTCAAATTCCATGAAAACTAGCAACTTAAACAAAATTTTACAAGATATACAATTTAAAGCACTTTGTAATCCAAATCTAATGACATATTTACTGTAAAAATCGGTTAATAAATAAAAAAGTTATGGCAATTTTTTATAATAAATTTCAAAATGGCGCCATATACAAATTTCAAAGTCAAATTCCTGGAAAACTAGCAACTAAAACAAAATTTTACAAGACATAAAATTTAAAGGACTTGGTCAAATGCACTAGGGAATTTGACTTTGAAAATGTTATATGGCCGCCATTTTGAAATTTATTATAAAAGATTGCCATAACTTTTTTAATTATTGACAGATTTTTACAGTAAAAATGTCATTAGATTTGGATTACAATGTGCTTTAAATTGTATATCTTGTAAAATTTTGTTTAAGTTGCTAGTTTTTAATGGAATTTGACTTTAAAAATTTAAAGTGGCCGCCATTTTGAAAATAAACGTCGGAAGAAAATAATTGTTTTTGTGGATTTAGACATTTATCCTGTAAAGCTCCATACCAAATTTTTACTTGATACATTAATCCATTACGGAAATAGAAATGTTTAAGTGAAAAAAACAAAATGGCGGATAGCGGCTAAACGAAGTTGAAATCGAAAAAATTGTACTGAACATTTTCGATTTATTTTTGTATGTAGAATATGGTTATGTATAGCCAGTTCCGGATTTTTGTGACACCCTAAAACTTAAATTTAAAAAAGTTAAATTTGTACAATGATTTATTAAGTTAATTAAGGTTAAATACATTAAGAAATCTTAAAAATATCCAGTCATAAATGAATAGTTACTAATTCAGTTTTTAAAACACACACCTTCAATTGGCGCACACACATTAAGCATATCCCTAGTCACGATAACTTTAGGAAAAGAAGTCCGATCTTGATAACATTTGGTATACATATGTAAGGGAGTGTCTATTTTCATGATTTGAAAGATTAGTCAAGTCATATCATAAGACTTATTTTTGGCAGCAACACAATCTGGCCTATGGACATTCCGGTTATAACTTCTAATTCGAGAACTTTATCATATAAATCTTTAACTGTAAGTTTTGTTCCATTAACCAATCTCTTTTTAGGATTCAAATTCCTAATCAGTATAACAATTGTTACTTTTTTAAGGAGCAACTTGTGGGGAGGCATTTGGGCTTAACAAATTAACAAACTCGTCAGGAACGTGCATAGTTTCATTACTGTCTCCTATCAAAATATCTGTTGAAAAATATACTCTCAGCATGAATGTTTTCAATTATCAATGAATTTATTATGTCACAGTGGTCATGTTTAGGGCATAAAACTACTCTATTGCATGTACGTTTCAGCGCCTCTTCAGAAAATCCTTCGTCAAATATTTCCTTTATTAGGTTTTCATTATAAAGCCTCATAATGGTTGTATTAGTTAATAAAGCCGCCAGATGCCAAACAACAACTGTATTGGCAACTGTATTATTGATTCACCAAGATCGGTCAAGAATGGTTCTTCGTGATTTCCAATTCGTAGTAAATATTCCGAAAAGTCTGATTCTGCTTCACTGGCTCTCATATTTTTCGTCAATTCCATTATTTGAAATGTTTGCCATAGAGGTTAACGTATAATGGATTGTTCTACAATTTCCGTTCTAGATGGGCGAGGAACAACGGGTGCACATTGCCTAAAATCACCACCTAAAACTAATATCCCTTTCATCCAAAACACTTATCTCTATCGCTATCAATTGCAATATCCCTCAAAATCCTATCTACGGCGGACAATGTATATTTACTGGCCATTGGTGCTTCGTCCAAAAGAATTATTTTGGCTCTCCTTATAAAACTTGCCTCTGACGAATTTGCCTTTATTGATGACATGGATGTTTCATTTAGATTGATTGGCAATTTAAATCTGTGGGGAGGCACTTGGGCTTAACAAACTAACAAACTTGTCAGGAACGTGCATAGTTTCATTACTGTTCCAAACTTCACATGTTCACAAAAGTCTTAATAGAGAATCTTTCTTGATTTGGTATAAGGTTTTTAATTTTCTTTAAAGAATTCAGTAATTGTGGTTAGTTTTCCTCTTTCATTTAAATTAGCACGATCTTCGTTGTTTTCAATGAAATTTAGTATCTGTTGGTCTATAGGTGTAAAGCCAGCAGAACTACATTATGAGAAATTGTCCCATGAAGAGGGACACTCATGATTCGACCCATAGCCTCTGGTGGACTGACATAACGCGCATTTAAATATGTTGCTATTTCGTCATTGCATTTCATTACTATTTTTTTACTTTGGCACAATCGTATCCTTTCAGTATGTATTTGTGAATATATTTCACACTTACAATGAAAGCACATACTTCAACATTTGTGAGACAATCAAACATGGCCAAGAAAGGATTGTATGGAACAATGTGCCGGTTATCTACAGTTACATCATTCGACCCTAATTTCACGATGATATGTTGTCCGTTGTTAGGTTGTGATACGTCGGATAGCCAAAACCGGTATTTATTTTGTTTTTAGAATATGCAAACTTAACATAACACATTTTTACAACAGTGAATGCATCCATGGATATGGAATCTTCTGATGATTTCAAAAAGTCTTGGGTTTGTGGGATTTCAGTACGTACAATACTGTCGATGTTTGAATTATCTCTTATTTGGAATTCTTCTTTAAAACTTACCAGAAGATGGATATGAGGAAGACCTCGTTTTTATATGCTTGAGTCTAAATAAATGGTTTAACTTCACCAAATATTCCTTTTTTTATTATTTCATCCAGCAGTTCTTGGCTTTTAAGTATCAAACACTTTCAAAACCGAATCCGGTCAGTGTTCTACCTTTTCCCAAGGGTTTAAATTTGTTATGATTTCCTTCCAATTCTTATTACAGGTCATTGTAATAAATAAATCAGGTTTTCCATGTGTTCTCACCATTGCGATGGCGTCTTGGTAGTTTTGCATCATGGCTCGAGGCGAACCTATAAACGATGATGGTAAAATAACCATTCGCCCAGTTTTCATTCCCTGCATTGCCGCTTTTTGTTTAAAGAATCCATCAATCCCTGGTTCGAATCTGCCCGCAATTCTGCTTGATGATGTCTAGCCAAAGCGGCTTGCTTCAATGCGACAGTACAGGTCAACAACATACTGTTGTGTCAGTTTACCAATGGAATAAACTAAGCTGAACTGAGGAGCGACGTATTGAAAATCTGTGTGGGGCATATTCAAGCATTGTAATATATTTTCTAGTAGTATTGGAACTTGAAACCGGAGGTTTCGGACACCATACGAAATCGCCAGAAGGCTAATGTTTAGTTAGTCTCGTGGCCGCCATCTTTAATGGCTGCCATTTTGGTGTCCTGCACGGATTTTCAAGTGGCTCCCTATCTGAAAAGTTACCTTTTGGCATCAACTATGACCACAGAACGTGTCACACCTCAATCAAAAAGTGTCGCTTTTTGGCTGTATTAGCCATGCCCAGGGTACTATTATGGTAATGTAAATGGAGACTTTAGACTTATAAACTTGATCTTTGATATAAACCCCTAACAGTTGAATCACGTGGATGCCAGGGTGCGGGGCTATCTCTCTCTCTGTGTGTGTGTGTGTGTGTGTGTGTGTGTGTGTGTGTGTGTGTGTGTGTGTGTGTGTGTGTGTGTGTGTGAACTTAGCCCATTATTTATTGTGGGTTATGTTTTGAAATTAAACTCGTTGAGCAACGGAATCTTTATCAGTTCTGTTCTTACAATGGCCATTTTTTTGTATGATCTAACTGTACCCATTCAGATTATTTTAGCCGTCAAAGTTGTGACGTTGTTTTTGAACGCTCGGTATTTTACCTAATAAAACATAAACATAGTTAATTGAAAATACGCATCACAGTAGAGTTACATTACCCTTTATTGCACAGTAATGGTGTTTAAGGTTGGCAGTAGTAGTAGTAAACGCTTTTGCTAGGTTTGAGTAAACCTTATACGAGAAACCTTCAACCTTCAAGAGGTAAGTAATTCTAAACAGTTCAACAACTATTTAATTGTTGCTGGTAAGTCCATCTGGCCAGTATCACCGTAGTAGCATTTGCGCACCACTTTCAGGAGAACCTGGGGTAAAATCCCGGTTCGGCCTTTGAGTTTAGCCTTCAAAACTAGGCAATTGACGAAGTTTTACACAATGCCAGGTTAAGTAGAGTTTAGTACTTTTTAGACCTAACCTCGACTATTACTAGTAGAAGCCCCTTATACAAATGTCTAGTCTATAATACCGTTCTTCTATTACAGTCATAAACATTTAAATATTCTTCCTAAACATAAATTCAGCCAACTACGGACAGTATAAAAAAGTATTCAACTCGTTAAAAAATTAACAAAATTTAAGCATCATATGGAGCCAACAAATAGAGAATAAAAATATTGGTAAACTTCCTAATACTAATCCCACAGGACGAGAAAACCAAGGGTACCACCACTAATATAAGATAGTGAACATTTTAAATGGGCGCAAAAATACTGTCAGACTTGTTTAACTTGTTCATTAAATTACTTCGTGTAGAATTTATTTTGTTAAATAAATTGTTATTTCAGAAATACACGAAAATAAACCTTTCAAGAGATACTGTGAAACGATTTACTCAACATTTTAATAAATAATTTAATAAAATCTCAAAATATTGATAGTTAACATTTAATCATTTTTTAGATTTTAGTATTCATCGTCAGATATCCAATCGAATGAGACAGCGGAAGGATGATTTTTCCCAAAGGGGCCTAACTGAGTGTTTAATAACAGAGAAGAACGTGATTTATGTGGTTAGCAAATGTTTCTACTCAGTGGTAATTTACTTCTCTCTATAGACTTCTTTAAAATACATACTTTAGTTCCTAATTTTGTATAATTCAAGTACTAGGTTTATTTCAGGAGTATAACAAGAACGCGTCAATAGAAAAAGTTATTTATTTTCTTATTATTTTTGTTTAAGTATCTTTTCTTTTAACCGTAAAGTAATTGCATTATAGAAGCGAATTTCGTGGAAACACAAAAAAATCTTCCGTTATTATTATTAATTAATTAATACTATAAAACAAACTAATTAACTTTTAAAGCAGGCTCGGGCTTTTGATGCTGTTTTAATTACAAGAGTAAACGATTTTGTTCGTGATTTTGCCCGTACCCTCATTCCATTACCCTACAAAAGAGCGTAACCAAGTTTATAATGAACTGAATTATATACAGGGCGTCAGCAATTTCAGAGACGGCTTATTGTTCACGTGGAATAGGTTAACCCAACTTATAATATATAATTTTAAGGGAAATGACTAATAATATAATTATTATTTCCTGCATTAAAACACAGTACCCATGATGTTTTAAATTATTTTTATTTTAGAACCGACATGTTTCGACCTTTAGGCCATAGTCATGGTCATATACAAAACTTAGCCTCACGATATTTAATATAATGAAAACTGTAAATATAAACTATGAAACTATTGATAACATTATCATATCAGTTTCAAACATTTGCTTTAATACATTTCTCAACTTTTGTAGCTTATGGTTCCTGATTTCAGTATTTTTTCATGTCTCGGATTTTGTTTCTGTATTTGCATTATTTTAATAATATTTTTGGATTTTGTTAAAACTGGAGTTAATGTTAAATTCTTCTTTCTTGTCGAGTTTGGCTCCTTTTGATTCATATTCTATAATTTATAAATCGTCTTCGATGCTTTTAAAATTATGATTGAACTTCATCATGGGCTCAGCGAACTTTTATTTAATGCTGATTGTGTTTGTTGATCGAAATGCTTATACGTGTTCTTTATACTAATATTTAAATATCCTGCCGGTTTGTCCGATTTCATATTTTTTGCATTCAGCATAATTTATCCTATGCATAACTGATCTAATGTAGTCTTTTCAGTTTTTTTGTTTTCCTGGTTGACTTTATTGTGAATCATTTCCAGAGCATTGCTCTGGAACTTATTAGAGAATTTCCGCCTATAGGGAAGAAGCTATTACCGTAGGTGGCATGGTAAGAGTTAAGCCCGAGACCATGATAACTTTTTGATTTGAGGTCCCCATGCCAAAAACACTACTCGTTCAAATTTATACATATTAATTTATTCTTTTAAATCTATTTAGAATTATATATATATGTGTGTGTGTGTGTGTGTGTGTCCGTTAACACGATAATTTTTGAAAAATAAACATTCTATTTGAATAAAATTTGGCACAAACGTGTAAAGAAACCTTCGTGACTTTAAGATCGAAATCCAGAAAAATCGGACCAAGGGAAGGGGGTTTTATGGGGGTGTACAATTTTCCAAAAATCACTCTTTTGCATTTTTTAATCCTAAAATTTTTAAAACTTTTAATTTTGCTTTTGACTATTTTATAGAGCTTATGATACCAAATAATATAGTTCTTTGAATCAATGATTCAAAGAACTTATTAATAACTTAGGTTAAGTGGTTACGGAGAAAATCCAAAAAACGTGCTCATAAAATCTCCTATTATGGGAAACGGTTTTTAGCTTTTCCTCCGTTCATTTTAATGTAAACTTCATATTTGCTTTTACTTATCAGTTCAGCTCTACAAAACAATTATTTTGGTGATTAAATTGTGATTCTACGTCCAACCTTTGCAGAGATATTCAAAGCGCTAAACACAGTACGTTATCCAATGCTATCCTTATGGAGAATAATTAAAAATTTATATCTCGATTATTTATGAATGTATATTGATGAAACTTGAACTGTGGCTTCACCTAGCACTGGTATATTGACATTTACACAAAAAGTTGTTTTTGTTGATTGCACCCGTAACAGCAAACCTGCATACTCCTGCATAAAATAAAAAAAAACTTGGTATGTACTTGGTAAAAATCCTGGTTGAGTTAAATTGACAATTCATAAAACACATTTATTATCGTCCTCATTGCATCAAACCTGCGTACTCAGCTTTCAATGTTATTTTTATGGAGAATAAATAAAGTATATATATCGCTTATTTATTCGTGAATTTTTATAAAACTTGGTGAATGGCTTTATGTGGTAGTGAGAAACATATACATGAATTGGAAATTCGCTGAGTCAGCAGGTTTGTTGCGACGGGGGTATTTTTAATTTGGAGCAGTGAAATATTTTTCTTACTGCTATATTGAATTTAGTGCTGCATGGTAAACATAGAGTCTTGTTTTTTTCTGATTGCATTTTGTTTTTAGCGAATTTCCCCTATAGGGAAGAAGCTATTACCGTAGGTCTCATGGTAAGACTTAAGCCCGAGACCATGATAACTTTTCGTTTTGAGGTCCCCAGATGCCAAAAACACCATTCGTTCAAATTTGTATATATGTCCGTAAGCACGATAACTCTCCTAAAAAAGGTCCGATCTTAATAGAATTTGGTACATATATGTAAAGTACCATTTATTTGAACGAGTTCGAAAACCAGACAAATCGCACCATCCGAAGGGGGGTTTTGTACCTTACAAATATTTTTTTTTTGAATTTTCACATGTAGTTATCATTTAAATCAAATTTTAATTTATATCATTGAATTCAGCTTAAAAAACAAACAATTTGGGATTTTGATCATTGCTCTACGTCAATTGGTTACTGAGATATTGAAAGTGCTAAACACAGTACGTTGTCCAATGTTATTCTTATGGAGAAAAAGAAAAATTTTATATCTTGGTTATTTATCAACATAAACTGACGAAACTTGGTATATCGCTTCATCTGGTTGTGGTTTGTTGTTGTTTGAACAAAAAACCAATTTTTCGCCTATGGTTCCCATAGCAGCAAACCTAGGTACTCGGTCCCCATGTTATTCTTATGGAGAATAATAAAGATGTTATATATCGCTTATTTATGAATGTATATGGATGAAACTTGGTATGTGACTTCACTTAGATGAGTTCTATTGATATTTGCATAAAAACCCATTATTTTGTGTTCCTTGTTGCAGCAAACCTGCGTACTCATCCCTAATGTTATTCTAATGGAGAATAATGAATATTTTAAATATCGCTTATTTGTGAATATATTTCTTATGAATTCTGGTAAGAGGCTTAATGTGTTATTGAGACATATATATTCATTGGAAATTCGCTGAGTAAGCAGGTTTGCTGCGACGGGGGTATTATTCTTGTTTATTTGTTTCTTTTATATTATTGTTTCAATTATTTTTGTATTGTATTCATTTTTGAAAGCTAAGTATTTAATAAAGTTTTTCCCTCTTTTGAAATATGGATCCTTCATAGAATGCTAACTAAACGATTGATCACACAATGGTGTGTTGACATTTTTTGTTACCATGTTCGGTTTGAATCTGCTGGAGTGATGCAGCCACTAATATAAGATGGTTTCCTGAAAATATCAAAGTTATGTTTCTCATCTTCATTTTATACTGATACATCTAAAACGTTGATTTTTGAACTTCTTGAGACTTGAGACAACTCTGATGAAACTGATTAAGCATTTATACAGTCTAAAAGGTGTGTTGCTTCTTCGTCGGCTCATTCAAATAGACAAATTATGTTGTCGACATCTCTATACCAATATTTGATGTTTTAAAAAAAGGATTTATTTAATTTAAAGTTTTCTTAAATTCTAAACTATGCATATCATAAACTATGTCAGCTAGGAGACCAGAAATTGGGGACCTCATTGTTCGACCGTCTTTTTTGATGTAGAAGGATGACTCCATATCTGAAGTAGTTCTGATGTAAAGCAATTTCTGTAAGTTTCATCATTTATCATTTATGTTTGAAAAATATTTGTCAACCAATTTTAAAGTGTTTACTAAAAACTATTTCGTAATACAAGAATTGTTTGTTTAGTAAATAGAAGTGTTATTTCTTAAATCAACGAAGAAAAAAGGATTTGTAACAAAAGAAGAATATTAACAGGATTAAAGAATTTACGGTATTTGTGTTTATCCATCTTCCTCATCACTCAGAGATAGAGTGAATGTGGCAACACATTCTATTATTCTCTATTGATTAATGTTAGTAACTAACATACCAAGTATTAGTGACATTTATCTGTAAATAAGGGAGAAATAGTAATTTATTTATTCTCAAAAAGAATAGCATTAAGCAACGTTTACTAAATAAAATTAAGTTTTATCGAAATTATGAGCCGTGACAATGTATCGCCGCGCAATGTCACGACTCATTTCATTGTACCTTTCATACAGTAGTGGTTAAGTTGTATGTATTCTTGGATCTGACACCACGCCAGAAGAATGATACCACGTTTCTTGGGTGCCCTTCGTCGTCCAGTTTGTGAACCCCTTGTCTGTTGGCTGGTAGCCAAAAAACGGTTCCCTGGCCTTGGCATAAGAGCCGAGTCTGTCAGATCGTCAACTTGTAAAAGTTCTGTTTTGTGTAGTTGTTTCTTCGTGTGTGTTGATTCCGTGATGGATGGAAGGTTAGCGGGCCTTAAAGGTCAAATGAGGCCCCGGAGCGGAGCGACTATTTCATCTTCGGGTGCCGGTGAGGACGTCTAGGGGATTTGCTCCCCATGCCTAACGACAACCTGGATCTGGGCCCCTCTCCGGCCAGCCACATCGCCCTCCGGTGGTCGCCACCTTTGCAATGACCCGCCTTGCTGCAAGTGTCAAATATTAACTTCTTTATTTGTTATTTATTTGTTGTTATTTATTGATTAATTTATATGTGACAACCGGAAGATGTGGACTCAAAAGGACTTGTTGATTTTCTAAAGTTAATACTCTGTTAATTAGTTTTAGTTGCAGAGTTTTTCTTTTATTTACTTGCAGGCCCCTACACAAAATCACATCTCACATTCTATTTAAAATATTTTCTCTTGCCAAATGTCACCCTGTAATCTTTGAACAGTGTAATTTTAATTGTATATCCGTTTGTATTTAGTTGTCTATTCATTCAGTTGTAATTTGAAAGGAAAGTTGAAAGAGATATTTATGATATTTTTTTTGAAAAGTTAAACTAGAAGAATTGAATATTTTGGAACATTTAAGTAATTTTGCTGACAATTAATTTATGGAATCCTTGTAGAACATTTATTTTGCAATGTAATCTGAAAACTTGTTAACTAGAGGGAAGGTGGGGAATAATCACCAATGCAATTTAGTTATAATGTTGGAGCATTTATGTATTTGTTGTTTTATTGTCTGAATTGAATTATAGATTGGAGCCTCTCAGCAGTTGGTTGTTCTTGAAATTTTCCTCCACGGCTCTCCCTTGAAGTTGGTTAGGGCTGTGAGCCGCGCCTCGCCCCGTCTCCATGGGGGCACGCTTTCTAATTGTTAGTTCGTCTGGGTGGGGGTGCGGGGGCGTCGTTTCAATTGGGCATAGACGTAAAATAACTATTCAACACACTAATTTATTTAGGGTTTGAAATATTGGTGATGGTGATAAGTACATTTTATTAAAAATAAATGGTTTCGGGTAAGATTCCAGGGGGTGCTTTTCGAAAGATTTTATACTCTAACTTTTCTGACCTCAAGTTCCCCGGTAACTGTGGGTGATTTTAGGGTCCTTACATTCTATAAACCACCAAATTTTTATTAAAGTAGTTTGAGCTAAAAATAAAATTTAATTTCTGAAGAACGGCGTTAGAGGCATATTTGAGAAGTTTACAAAAACTTTTACCATGGTCTTTTAGGGGTGAAATACCCTTAAAATATATAATAATAATAACGAGTTCGCACGCAGCACGCTGACGTGAGGGAAGTGAATTTCCACATAAAAACTTTTAAAACTCAAAATCAGTGTAAAAACATACATGTATTCCAATTTTCATTTAAATCTGAAAACATTGATTTTTGGCTGTTTTGATGCTCCTGGTTTCATTTACCTGCAAAGCTGGGAATACAATTTTTCACATTATAATGTTAGGAGAAGGTCCAGACAGGCATTAAAGTAGGCGTGAGTTGCTAGGGATGATAAAAGTACTCTAACAAAGGAATAGCAGGCTTTTCTAGTGTAAAACCGCCATAAGACAAAGTACTGTGTTTAGTCGAAACACATTTTCTTTAATAACTCGGTAAATATTTATGCTAGAATGAAAAGAGAGGGCTTAAAACTTTCACCTCACTAATTCACATCGTTTTACATGCATTAATTTTACAACCGGGGCTTTTCTGACCCTTTTTGGGCCCAACAACTTGTAATTTGAAAGATTAATCCCCAAAAAAGGGGTTTAGAGTTTACCGATTGTTTTGCCCAACGAACTTGTCCAACTGATTACAGAAAGGAACGTCCCTACCACATTTGAAGTTAATCGGACAAAATATGCGACCGCTAGAGTGCAAACACACACACACACACACACACACACACACACATATATATATATATATATATATATATATATATATATATATAATACCATCACTGCGAAAACCTTTTTTTGGGACCAGGGAGCATCAGAACGGATTACGGATGGGCTTATTCCTATTCTCGATTCCTCGATATATTCAATACTCGATACTTCGTGTCCTTGGGCTCGATACCGATTCCTACATAATAGTAGTTAAAATCGTAAATTTATACGTAATTTTCTTTAAAATCACTACAATTGAATAATAAAGTAGTGAAAGAGAGAATATTGTATTGCACTTTTTACAATACCATGAAAACATAAACATAAAACATCTGATCTACAAAGTAAAGTAGTAAGAACCATCTTAAACACCTGATACTAAGAAATATGTACAATATGAGATGGTTGGAAGTAACTAATAATACATCTCCCTTCCTTTGGGTTTTGTGGATTTCATTCAAATTTCCTAGGGGGCCGAATATTTTGACTGCTTCTTCTCCTGATCCGTGGTGAATTTAATGTGTCCGTTGGGAATATTGGTTGTTGTATTTCTATACCCCTCTTCACAAGATAGAATCTCCTCTTCTTAGTTCACTTCAATTGTCCAGCTGCACAATGTAGGAGCGCAGTTGATCTGCCGTCTTCTTGATCTTTCCATATTTCCTTATGGCTGTAATCCATACTTCGTTCAAGCAGATGACATTTTGGTGGTAGGGAAATCTGCTGAAGACCATGTCAACAAACTCAGGTCTGTCTTAGAACGATTGGATAAAGGAGTGAAGCTCAATAAAAGTAAGTGTGCTTTTAATGTTGATACTGTATAGTTTTTATGCCACTTGATAGGTAAGTCTGGAATATTGCCTGATAAATCCAAAACAGAGGCTAGAACTAGTTGTTTTTGGGGATCACAACAGCAGGCATTTGAACAAATTAATGTTATGATTGTAAATATTCATGTCCTCGTGTTCTATAAGCGGTCAGCTAGAACCACAACCAGGGTCACTACAGACGCTTCTTGCCATGGGCTATGTGCCCTAATGGAACAATTCCAAGGAGATTCATGGAAACAGATTATGTATGCCTCCAAAACTTTGACAGAGACTGAGTCCTTTCCTCTACTCTATGATTGAAAAGGAAGCACTGGGGTTTGTGTGGGCCTGTGCAAATTCTTCACAAGGCCCACAAGGCTTTTTACTTGGAACTGAATTTACAACATGCACGGATCACTAACAATTGTCTTACTGGGAACGAAGCTTAATTCAGATCTGTCACTAAGGATTCAACGATTCCGCCTTAGACTGAAATAATTTTTCTACAGGATGACATTCTTGCCTGGGAAAAACAATATAGGAGCGCGGTAGATCTGCCGTATTTTTTTTCTTCCCATATTTCCTTATGTACAGGCCCATACTTCGTCTCATTAACTTACTAGGCTTGACTCCGTACCTTATTTGAATAAGTCTTGTGATTTTCCCAAAAAGTGCCTTTGCCTTATCAGTGACGTTTTTCACATGAGGGAGAAAAGTCAACCCGGAATCCAAGGTGACTCTAAGGTATGAGGCTTGATTTACAAAATACACAGCCTGACCATCCATCCTTATCCAAGGGGGCCTCCCAACTAGCTTTCCCTTGAGCAATAGCCCCTTATTTGTCTTGTCTGTGGCGATTATCATTTTGGCACTTTCCGCCCAGTAGTGAATGGTCTCACACAGTTGATTCCCTTTCCGCTCAAGATCCCTTCGTGAGTGTCCCTGGACAACAAACACTACATCATCCGCAAAGGCAATCGGCTCCACATCCTCAGGCATATGACTGCAGAGTAGATTATCGAATGTCAAATTCCATGAAATTGGTCTCAAGACTGAACCCTGAGGACAGCCTATGGTCATTTCTCTTTTTATACTCTCACCATCATGCTCCAGCACAACCGTTCGATCTTTGAAGGTATGAGGGCATTAACCTTTGGATGTTTGAAGAAACGTTCAAGGTCCTTAATCGTTCCAGGATAGTCGGCCACTATAGTGCGTCAAAGGCACCCTTAATATCTACCAAAATCACAATTACATACTTATTGTTAGAATTCATTACAATATCCTTAAGATTGACAATGGCGTCGACTGTGCTTCTACCTTTACGGAATCCAAATTGATACCGGCTCAACAGTTGGTTCTGCTCAACGTGAGCCGTTAGTCTTAGAGCAATTAAGCTTTCAAAGATTTTCCCCACCGTTGGAAGCAAGCTTATGGGTCTATATGATCCAGGACTGGACCAATCTCGGTCACCAGCCTTCTTTATCACTTTGTTTTGCTGCTTTCCAAATCTTGGGAAAGAGTCCTCGGTTCCAGCACTCATTAAAACGCTCCAACAATTGGGCTTTGTTGTGGTTGCTTAGGTTCTTGTAAATATCAGCAGGAATGCAATCAATACCTGCAGCCCTATTGCTTTTTTATTTCTGTAGGGCCTCTTCGCGTTCAACCGCTGAAAATTCCATATCTAGATTATTGCTTAAGACCACCTGCATGTTGTGTCTTAGTCTTGCATGCTCTTCGTTTTCGTTGTTAACACTATCTGCCGAGACCAATGTATCCATCAACATCTGCATTGTTTCCATGTTTGTTGATGTGTCTTGCATGTTTTTTTCTAGAGTCGTAAAAACTTCTTTAGCCTTGAGCTTGCCTGCTCCTAGCTTGTACGCTAAGCTGTATGGATCAGTATTAGTTGCTTCAGCAACAAAATTTTCCCAGCTTCTTACTTTTTCAGTTTTAATTAAATCCTTATATTTTCTATTTTCTCTTCTGTATATCCCTAAATTGACAAGCTTTATTCTGCGAGTACAACATCTCTGGTAATCCTTTCTAGCCTTCCTTGTTTTTCTTCTTTGTTGAGTTAAAGCAGCACTCCACCAAGGTACCTTTCTGGTTCTATCACACTTTTTAGGTATGCATGCGTCACAGGCTCTGTGGAAATCATGCTTAACTTGCCTGACAATGTGTTCTACTTCATCAGTCTAGCAATCTTCATTTTTCAGAAAATTTATTGTTCTTTTAAGATTAGGTTCCAGATGTTTGTTTAACTCATTGTAGTCTGCTCTTTTTTAATTATAAATGTTTGTAATGTATATGTTCCTGACTTGCATAAGTTCAAGTTCCAGTTTGATGAACCTGTGATCACTTATGCTTTCAGTTTCATGAACCTTCCAATTGCTAATTCGTCCGTACAAATGTAACGAGCAAATGGTCAGATAATGTTGCTTCCACTGTTATGAGTAGAAGGCTCGTTTTCTTTGTTGATTACAATAAGATTGTGTCTGGTTAAGAAATTGACCATTAATTCACCCCTTTCATCCTCTTCTTCTGAATGCCACAAGAAGGAGTGAGCATTGGCATCTATTCCAATTATAATATTTTTTTCCTTGTGCATGTCAACAATCTTAGTTAATTATTCAGGTAAGGCTCAATTGGATCACCAAACTGGAAATAACCAGAAACTATTACAAGCGGGCCTAAATTGGTATTTAAAATGATAGTTGAGAAATGCAATGTCTTTGTCTGCAAAAACTCTAATGGGTCATGCTTGGTATTACAGACTATTCCAGCCATGGGCCTACCCCCACCTGGCTGATTTCCAATTACAAGATTTTACGTGGACAAACCAAATCCTCTTATTTGCCCACTTACTGAGTAGGGTTCCTGTACCAAAAGGAAATCAATTTCATGTTCCTGCATGATTTTTCTACCTTCAGAAGTAGCTTTCATGGAATTTTATAAATTTAACTGTCCAATTTTGATTGTATTTGTCTGGGAGTTTGCATTTTCTTGGTTTAGTTTTGTTGATTGATCATTTCTTCTAACGTCCATAATCGATCTGGCTGGTTATTCTGCCTTTTTCTCTTAATTATGTAGGGCAACTGTTGGAATTAACATTGTGTTTATGGTCGATTTTTCGCCTTTGACAGTTTGCGCATTTATGATTCCAGACTTTTTCAGGACAGTCCTTAAACGAGTGCCCCTCCCTGGCACAGTGACGACAGGTTTCTGTTTTCGCTGAACAAGCTTTAGCTAGATGTCCGAAACCTTGGCACTTGAAACATCTGTTAACGATCACATAGTCTGTTGTCTTGCATGACCTCCATCCCAAGAAAATGCGTCTTCCCTCCTGCATGCCTTTTTTCTCAAATCCGGATCGACCTCTATTATCCACTGGACCTCAGGTTTATCCCTCGGCTCGATTTTCATTACGAGCTTAAGTTTGCGTGGAAAATCTTCCTTATCAATATACTTGAAATTTTGAGCTCTAATTCCTTCAATGACATCCTCGTCAATTAGATCACTTGGCAGATCGTAAATTCTCAATTTTGGTCTTTTAACTGTTGGTTCAGTGATACTGAATGAGTTCTTGAGAGTCTCAATGACCTCCGTGGCGTGTTATTTGTAAATCTCGAGGGCAATTCCTCCATTTCTTATCTTGGACACTCTGTTTATTTTATAAGCGCTTTGTTCAGGTTTTAATGTTTTCCTTATTTGATCCTTGGTTTCTTCAGAAGTTTTTCCTTCTTTTTCCTCATTTGGATGAATCAGGATAACCTGGCTCATCAGTTTGCTTTCCAAATTTGGAATTCGTTTGCATGAAGCTGAGTTTGCATGACTTCTTGAGGGTTTTTCATGCCGCATGCTTTTTTAACAGTTTGTGCATAAGACTTTTGCATGTCGTTTTGGTTTCTTTGCATGTCTGCATGTTGTTGTTCTAAAGTTTCCTTTAAACTTCTTGTTACGGTTTGTGTTATTTCCTGCATGATAACTTGTTTCTTATGTAGGTATTTGATAGTTTTCTCCTGCTCCTTATATGATCCTCTACGTTCAGAGTACTTTAAATTAATTTCGAAAAACATACTTGGACTTCACTAACTAACCCAATGATTTGTTCACTTTGACTGACAGTAATCACTCTTTTTGCTTTGGCTACCGTTTTAATGATAGTTTCTATTTTAAATAAGGTCTTTCCTCTATCTCTGAGGGATGCTACCTCCTCCTGAGGATCTTCAAGTTCATCCCCAGAGCTTTACGATTGAGAGGAGTATTCGGAATCATCGTGACCTTTTGTCTTTTTGCGAGCTTTCTCTGTCTCTATTGGACTTGCATTTTTCCTTTTATCTTTACGATAAATTGTTTTAGCAGTCTTACCTGTATCTATGTTTGTCTGTGAATCATGAGATGTCATTGGCGTTTCCAGAAAAGTATAGGTATCCATTGATTGAGTTTTCAAGTTAGGTGGAGATCTTGGTAAGCTCTTTCTTGGAGCAAAGATACTGTTTGTCTCTAAGTCTTCTACTTTCTTATTTTCAGCCATCTTGTCTTAGCCGGTATGGTTTGGATTGTAAGTACCCTCTATATCCCTATCTACAAATATCTTTGGCCTCTGGCCGTGTCTACGGGATCTTATTTCCTCCTCGGAGGTTGCCCGGACTTCGTTTCCCAGCCGCGGACTTCTCGGAAGTGGGCTACCACAGAGTGCTACGGGGGGGGGGGGTGCCTGCGCGTCTGTTGTTCTGGCGAATGGGGTCCCTGCAAGCAGGGCCCCTGGCTTAGTTTTCAGAGAAAATCCCCGCAGCAAAATGCCAGGTGTCAACTTTTCTTCATGAATCTCGGAGTTCCACTCCTATGTACTGTGGCTCAAAATGGTTGATCACTCTAATGGCTCGGTACTCTATTTCTCTGTGGCCCGCGGCCACATAATGAGGACTGGTGAAATGCACCGAATTATGCGTGCCATGTGTGTAGTTCTCTCTGACAATATTGATTATCTTCAAAAGCGGCTGTGTAGTGTCGTCAATCATCTGCGGTTCAATCAGATCACAATACACGTACATGTGTGTCGTCAGTCCCATAGACAGATTAGGCGGCCATAATCCTGTGAGGTTATTTACAAACTCATTCTCGTACGGGTCGAAATCCAACTGAAGGGACAGTACGTGACTGAAATGAAATCTGATACACCATCTACCATTGTCGTTATCTTGACTCTGTCCTGCTTTTTATCATTCTCAAAGTATACATACTGAGTCACATCCTTTGTACTATTGATCATTTTCAATAACTCAGTTATGTTCTTGTAATATCCGGGTTTCATCTTAGCATAATTTGCTCAGTACTAACTGGAATAGGAATACCTGGTAGAGTTAGTTTATACTTGAGCCAAATACATGATTCATCACTCAGTCATAAACGAACATGGATAATGCGCTTCGACCAAAGCCATCTCCCACGCGCCATCACCTTCCAATTGAATTTGTCTCGGCAGATGTGTAGTATAATTGGACACTGTATATTTTTGAAAATAAACCTTTAAGCTGTTGCTAGGCAATGTTAAATAGAATTGGATACGAGGCATTTTATAAATCTTGTGCTCTTACCCAAGAATTGAACTCGTCTCCGTAACCTTCCCACTTGACAAAATAACGCTTAATGCGGCCTCGGCTCTTAGTGGCCATATTTTACCAATCTTGAAAAGATGGTCGTTGTATATTGTCACTTTTTGTAATTCGTATTCGTAAAACTGTCCAGTCACTTGTTCACCTTTGAGATCCGCCAAAGCGTACATTGGCTGTGGCATCAATGTGTTTATGCGACGTACCAAAAACACTTCTTTACTCCAATTAGTCTCGTAACCTTTTGCGAATGCGCCTTTCTCCTTAGATATGCGCACTGTGGTGCCAACTTTCAGTTTTGGCTTAATATGACGTGGTATCTTACCGTACATGTGGTGCCATACCTGATACAATATTCGCTTAGTGGTAGCAGTCACATCAACTGGACGTATTGTGTTGCCTAGACTCTTGTGCGCGCTGTTATTGTAAGCATTAACCAATTTGTCCAGCACATCTACATAACGATACGTGTTTTTGTAAGTCAAATATCGCCACATGTGATGTTTTCAAAGTGCGATTCACACGTTCCACTTCGGCTGCTTTAACATCTGGGTTTTGTGTTTGACATAGATGATTCCGTATTGTTTGAATATTTTTTTTGTCTTGGACCTAGTGAATTCAGTACCTTTGTCAGTTTGTAAAAAGCGAGGTGTCCTGGTCGCTTCTGCAAAAATCTCGTCGAAAGCGTTGGCCACTTCAGCTCCTTCTTTCCTCTGCAACGTCCTCACATATAGGCGTTTGCTAAACACGTCTATTACAGTCAATAAGCAGTTGACACCATCATTGTGTTTACTAAGACCATGCATATCATTCAAGTCCTTTTGCCACAGTTCAAATGGACAATACACTATGTAAGGATTGCGCGGGAAACGTTTACGTGTTGGTTTGTGCAAAGTGTAAGTGTCCTGTGTTTGTAACCATTCAATCACTTTGCGGTATGAAACTGGTTTTGCAGCTCGCGCTAAAGGAGCTACACCGCCATACGACGATAGTTCTTTGGGATTCTAATACAAAAGTTCCATAATGAAAACCTAGCCTGTGTACGGTTCCCACTTGTCCAAATTTGTCTGTGGTTTGTTTCTATTTAAAAAATCAAACTGTTCTGTCAATCGTACTGGTGTAGATGTCACACTTTTTCCTCTAGCCGATCGTAGTCGATTTATAATCGGTGTCCTCAGTATTGATTCAGTTAAAGTGTCTTCTTCATCATCTGATCCTTCTGTGAATGATGATCGATATTCAGCATTTATTTATTATAGCGCTCTTATATTATTCATATAGTCCTTTGGCACGTTCATCGCTTTCAATGCATTGAGCACTTAGTACCATCCTGGTGGTGTGTAATCACTCATACGCACTTTTACTATGCAATTTAGGATATCAACTAGATTTGAATCTGGGATTTTTTCACCATTAATGTACACTGAATAGCCACCGTCCCAACTGGTTAAGCTACCTTCACGTTTCATGATACGTACAAAATTGCGGGCGTCAGATCTGTGAGTTTTGGAAAACGTTTCCACAATCTCTTCCACTGGACCACTTCCACAGCGGGGTGCATCCGATGACTATGTCCAATCCCTCCCTTCTCCACGATTGGTATGCTAATCGGTTGTCGTTTATTCTCTGAAATATGCAAGAATCGATGTATCGCTTGTTTCTATAATTTCCACTTTTCACTATCGCCCATATGTTTGTTATTCAATATTTGTTGCATTTCCGCGTCGAGGCTGTTTTCATTGGATTTTTTAGCCGGTTTTTTATCTGTAGCATTTGTTTGCAATCGATCAATCAACTCTTGCGGTAAAACTACCATCGTCTTTGCGTGCTGCATTTTTTTACTATTGAATCGATACTTTTCTAAAGTGTAACTTCACGCCCGACGTTCCAAAGTGAAATGGCAAATGATGTCCAATGTTATCTTTTAAGTCAATTTCAACACTGTCAAAAGATCTATTTATAACTGGCACATAATGCGGATCGATGAATGATGTTGATTTATGCAATCCATATACATAACTAGACGTAGATATATTGACAATTTTCAATAACGGTGCGACTGTATCACTGACCATCTGCAGTTCGACTAAATCACAATACACATACATGTTTGACGGTAAGCCAAGACGAATGTGGGGCGAACGGATGCTTTTGTTAACTTCATCACCTTCCAGTGTCAATTCATTTGGATCAAACCCCAATTTAAGCGTTAACGTTTGACTTAATGTAATTTTTCCAAAATCTGTTTCCATCGATACTTCATTGAATTTGTTGTATGAGTTTTCAACAGTAAACTTTACATCAAAAGTAATCACTAGTTCTTGTGAATTTATATGACACACAATTCTTGAATATTAGCATAATCACCAGTCTTCAATTTAATTATGTAGTTTTGTTTTGGAGTAGCTGACACTACTGGTGTTACGTCGGCAGTGCTGTCTATAACCTGTTCCAACGCTTTTATGTTCACTTTTGCTTCCTCTTGCGGTTGTATGCAAATGTAAATTGTTTCATCATTACTGACTGATAAAAATGTACAAGGATAATGCGCTTCCACAAGTGCCATTTTCCATTCACCAGCGTCCAGTTGAATAGCTCTTGGTAAATGTGTTATATAATTTCCAACTGTATTTTTCGGATAATATTGCATCGAACTATTACTCGGCAATGTCAAATAGAACTGATTGTGGATGCCAGTAATTTGTTGTAACTACTCAATGCCGCTTGTAGTACTGCGCTCAAAAGTAATGGTGTAAAGATTCCACCGCCTTTTTTTATTAGATACTTTCGTTTCTTTGACCAGCCTTCGCCGCGTTTCGAATAGTGTCGCCTTGTGTTTGCTTAACTGACTTTTACTCTTCTTCGCCAGAGGAACGTTACCTCGCAACACGTTGTAAGCACACTCACACACAGAGCGAATGCGGCTCTTCTCACACACCTTTAACAGTGCTTTCCGCTCCTTGGGTGTTGCGTGTATGAAAGCCGTAAGGAGAGCTGCGTCCTTCCGCAAGCACAACATGATTGCAACTGATGGCGAAATTACTTTTTCCTCGGCAAGTACACATAATTCGTAGAATCGTCTGTAAATATGCAACTTCGTATTCGCATATTCTCGTCTGTTGATTCTTTCAAGTCTATCAGTAGGTAGCTGTGTGGATTCCTCGTAGCGTCGGCGTGCGCCTCCTCGATGAATTTCGGACTGTCTGGATATATTTGTTTGGTCAAGTACCTAATCTAAACTCTACCTCTAGGATTCTTAAAACACACAATGTAATGTGCATTCAATGAGATGTCCCTCTGCCCACGTCCTTAATGAAACAAATTTTGTGTGATGAAAATCACACTTATGTTGCGATGATGACAACGTTTGTGAAAAGATCCACCGCACGATTGTCAGCCTCACGCATCACATCGTCTATAATCACAAGTATCGGCTCATTACCAGAACAATCCTCAAAGTTTGGTAGACCTTCTATGTGATTAATTTTTGTAATATTTGAGTCACGTCCATCTCCACCACTACCATAATGCCAGTTTATACTGGTGAATTGTGTGTCACACATTTTTGTAATGTGGTTTATAAGCTTTGACACAAACTGTGACTTGCCACAACCCTAAAGTCCCGCCACAATGGCTGAGAACGGATGTTTCCACATCAAGCTCATGATTACTTCTGAGCTAAACACCTCACAATTACCATACTCAAACACACTCTTAAACTTACAACTAAAGGAGATTTTTTGGGTTAAGTGTAATAATTAACACAGTGGTTATGTTCTGAACGTGACTATAAGTATTGACTACGAAAACTAATTTACAAATGTATTTAAATAATCTTCAAGTCTTGCTTTACATAAACTACAAAGGTGAGAATCTGCTATTGGAACCCCTCGGACTGCGCTTCACCAAGCGAAGGCGTTCTTCAAACCCGCTGTTGTAGCGCTCGAAGTCGATGTTGCTCAGGACCCCATTGAAGCGCCTAGGCAGGTAGACTCGCAGAAAGAAGTCGTCCCCGACCTAACCCTCCAGTATCACGATGATTGTCTCGCCAAAGGATGTGGTGACTCGCTCCATCGCAGTGATGAGATAGACGTATTCCTCCCGGAGATCAGCTATTCTGGTGTAGAGCGGAGAGTCTGACTTGCAGTTGTTGAGGGTAGCTCTCAGGTCCATGGCAGCAGTGCTGCTCACGCTCACAAACTCTGGGGTGAAAGTGCTGCTGCTGCTCGTCATCTCTATTAGTAGGAGTAGATCTAGGCGTGGCGGTGGTCTGGTGAAGAATGATGCTCAATCGGGCTGGGCTCCACCTTATAACCCCGCGCCGCTATTTTCTAAGCAGGTGGGCCGTGGAGGTGTTCACAAAAAAAAACGCGTCGAGACCTGTCTGCGAACGCAGCTGCTCTAATTGACTGATGGTGCCACTCGTTTCCTACGCACAGCTAGTTTCTTCGGCGTTGGCTGCGAAACTGCACTGCGTTGAGTAACAGTTTGAGTTAATCCTGTAATTTTCGGCACTCCTGTTGATTTGCCAATCCACATATTTTCCACTTTATCAACTACTTGTTTAACACTTTCGTGCATTTCACCATTTTTGTCCAAAAATAAACCGCACATGTGCACCATATATGTACTATCGTATGATTCAATTTTTAATAAAAATTGTCCTTTGTTCCGGGTTTTGAACAGCAAAAATGTATTCCCATCCTCCAGCCATGACACCATGGGACAATCATCTGATGGTTTTGGCACCCATCCCGGTTTATTGGTTTCCACTTTGATGGAAGTTGGTCTCTTTTGCCTCCTGCTGGCAGTAGGCAGTTTTACAGATGACGTCTGAGGTGTCACTAGCATTATTGTTCATAACCTCAATCTCCTCAATAAACAATTTGATATAGTCGTCCGCAGAAGCGTAAACGTCCATGTTCACGTCCTTACCGTGTGCCTTCTACCACACTACTGACTGGTGTTGTGTCTGCTCACCCTTGAAGCAAACTGTGTGCACTCGCTGTGATACATCTTGTTGCAATAGGTTAAATGTTTCATCTTTTCTTCCAACATCAGTTCCAACGGTCTGCGGAATCTCATTTCATCCATTGCGATTTGAGTCTACGTTAACTGTTGCACATCCTCGCACGACTCGTAAGTGTAATGTGTATTTAGCTCCTCATTAAATTTAACAGTCTGTCTTGTTTTCTTCTTAGTTATATTGTTTCACATTATATTTACTCTCAAACACATCTTTCGCTCTATCCAACACTAACTTGATTGCGAGCCTTTCTCGGATGAAAATGCGTTTAAATCGTATTTTTTCATTGATATTGTGATTCCTTTTCTTGCATCATCCGCACTGGTCATCTTTGGAGCACGTATCGACTGTTACTGCCAAACTAGCGTCGAAGGTTGTGGAACGAGGCAAAGTGCAGACTTACGCATTGTCCAATATATGCTCAGATATATTAACGAAATTGTGGGGGGTTAGGATGTTGTATCTGCAGTCAATGTGCATGCCGTAACTCTTCATTACTTATTTAGCCTTAATTACAATATTTATACCGTTGGGGCCATTTTCTCTAAAGTAGCACATTTCAAATCCTTCTTCCATTGCTTTTTTCAAGGCTTGTTTGAAATTTCTTTTTTAAGTTCGAATACACTTTTATTCATAAACTCCATACTTCTCTAGAAGGGTTTCCTTCATCATTACACAAAAGACATGTTTCAGATTTGAATCTTCAGGAAGCACTGCCACTTTAGGTGTCTGTTCAGTTAACATTAGATTTATAGATCGCTTTTCCTTTTCCAATTTCATATTCACTGCCTTTAACTGCGTGTGATTGGTTACAAGCTGCTGATTGACTTTTATGATTTGAAGGTAGGATTCCAAGGATTGATTTAAAGTGTGTGGTAACTGTTGGTTCTCATTTCTGATTTTATACTCACCATGTTTTCTAATGTACGGTAAAACTTCTTCAAAGACCCAATCTTGAAACTTATCAGCAATGGGCAAGTTTGATTTTAAAACTAATGCATATAATCCTGGTTCATTGATTTAAACTGTTTGGAATTGAAAATTCAAAGGGGTGAAGTTTCGTTCACCCCTTGTGGCGGGGCGGGGAAGGGAAGTCCAACTAGCACTTCCGGCGTTGTTTGTGGTGCTTTTCTCTAACATGATCTCTGATTGCTTGTTGTGGGTTAGAGTAGCCTATGATTTGAGCGATATCTTTAGATTTGAACCAAGCATTATCACTACTGTCAAACAGTACAGCAACGTGCTGATTATTAAATACATAGGAAGTTAACTGGAACATTTTATAGGTTATGTAAAAAAAGCGCGGGGTCCTCTGACAGTACAGCACACACGGAAGCACAGCAACACTATTACACAACCACACACTTTGAAGTATAACTAAGAATGAACTATGAGCAATGTGTGACGGCACAAAGGGGTGTGGGATTCGATCACTCCTATTTCCCGCGGTGTTTTGGCATATCATTTGAACCACTCGTTACTGACAGACTGTCACCGAAGGTATTTTCTCGGAATTCTACCATTGTTCCGATTCCTGGAATTTGACGCAGGTGTTCACGCAAAAACTCACCCTCTGTCGGAGAATGTGAATAAGAACATAATGAGAGTCAAGGGTGCAGGGAAAGGTCCTTTATTGGTGATTGCCGCCGGCAATAAATATCATTCGCTGTCTGGGAATTTGGAGAAGGATCCTTTGTCCCAACATCGTTATCATCAATCACTGTCATTGATGATTGAAAGGTGGGTCCATATCGGACACCCATTCGTCAGGCCCTAACTTGATGTGCTAAGGTGGTCCTGAGAAAGACCGATAGGTCCTAAAAAGAGCCGATTTGTATCCACAGAAAGAGGAGAAGGATGCCAAAAAATGTTTTTTTTTATTGTTAAACAATTTTGTAATTTCGTCGGGGCGAAGTTCATCAGTTTGTCGTTTCCACCACATGTTGACAAGCATCATGTACTTCTGTTCGTACTCAATAGCCTCAAGGTGTTCCTGTTCTATGGGGTAGAAATTAATTTTGTAGCCCATGTCCCGTTGCCAATATTCCCATTCAAAGTCGTCCAACGGACAATGGTTCCACACGCTGTTTATTCTTCGTAGTTTGGAGTGGAGAACGTCTTCAAGATCTTGAATAGTTGAGCTCATTTTTGGTTCATGAACTTACGCTAACATATTTGTCAATACGCCATAGCCTCTTCTTATGGCAATGTTTCAAGGTGCAATCATCGTCATCTTTTTTATAATAGACCTCGTCACCTTCAAGGTAATTGTCATCTTCATCGTCTAGTGTTCTCTTCTTGTTGGTATCAATTGGTGGCTCAGCCTCCATGCACGCCTCCTCCAACTCGGTGTCGGTGATGTCACAATCGCACTCAATGTTGGACATGATCTTTCTCTCTTTGCAGCTGTTGCTCTTTCGAAACTCCAGACTAAACTGAATTTTGAGTCGGGGATGGTAGTGGCGATGGAGTGGGGGGGTGGCTGTTGGTTTGGTGGGGATGATGCAGCTGTTATGCGCAAGTGGCCGCACAAAAACACACCCTCTGTCGGAGAACAAAAGCCACCCTCCTCTTATGGAATTCGGAGAAGGGCTCATTGTTAATGACCACCCTCTTGGTTATAAACTACCCTCCTATAAAGGAATTTGGAGATGGGTCCTTTGTTGGTGATTGCCGCCGGGCAATAAATCTCATCTGCTGTCTGAGAATTCGGAGAAGGATCCTTTGTCCCAAGATCGTTATCATCAATCACTGTCATGGTCGAGATTGCCGCCGTGGGGGAGTGACTCCTCCTGATTGGAGCATTAGACAATAGAGCGGGAAAAGGTCAAAAGTGCGGTGCAGGCCCCTAGGCAAAAATGTCAAGAGTGTGGTGCGGGCCCCTAGGCAAAAGTGTCACAGACGAAACCTCCCGGGGGGTGGGGGGTGACTCCTCCTGATAAGTGCGTTAGACACTAGAGAAAAAAATCTTTGGTCAGGGGGGAAACAATTTGAAAATTGAAGACCCAAATCGGTGGTGGGGGGGAGACTCCTCCTGTTCCTCCTGAAGCAGGAATGTCCAAACACCCCTACATCAGTAATATTGCATTTTTAAGGGAAAAAAATAAACTGATGAAGAATCGCCGTTTTGCAGTTTATTTTGTTATATCTTCTATACCTATCTTTTATAGGATGCCCTAAGGTTTTGTGAATATAACTCCTCCGTTATTTCTGAACCAATTTTGACGATTGAGCTAGTATCAAATAAATGGCCTTGATCCGTATCTTTGCAAAGTGTTTTTCAGTTTGTGATACCCCCAATCTCAAGGGCATAGGCCGCCCTCGAATTTTGATTTTTGCCCATAGGCTACAGAAATTTGGGGAGCAATAAATGTTAACATTTATTTTACTAATTAAAGTTATAGGTTCTCTGAGAGCTTACCTTACGTAAAGCACTGAAAAAATCCTGTTCACTTAATAAGGATTACTTTTTATGTTTATGAATCTTTTCTTGACAATAACTAAGTTAATTGTACTTCGGAAAAGAGGCTCCTTTTGGTTGATCAGAACACAGTGTCCTGAAAACTGTAGACACCTATATATTATATGGCCTACTACCACCACACCAATGTTAGGTTATGTTCAGTTTTTTGCTTATATTTTATACCAAACGGTTATATTACATTTTATATCACGCTATTAATTAAAAAAAATGTCTTTGTGGTATTAAGACAACCTACCACAACCTAGCTTCAGGAATGTGACAGTGGTAGACCGTAAATTAAATTTAGTACTGTGATGGACTTAAAACTGTGACATAAACATATGATTTTTTTTAATTTTGTGGGCTAGTTTTTTCCAAAAAAATCATATGTTTCGGTTTTTAATTTAAATTACTATTGTTTAGGCCTATATCATTTGAGGTTATGAATTAGACTCCGACGATGGACACAGTTATAATTATTTTAATATTAGTATCCGTGAGTTGAGGACATAGTTATACAGTTTTGAACCATAGTTATACAGTTTTGAACAAATGGTGTGCCTGGCATCTGGGGACCTCAGAAAGTTACCATGGTCCCAGGCCTAGGTCTCAAGATGCCGACTACGGTAATAGCTTCTTCCTATAGGGAAAATTTGCTGAAAAAGGCAATTTTCAGCCTAAAAAGTAGGAGAAGTAGGAAGTTTTTCCCAAAAGTAGGAGGTTTCGTACTTTCCTACTTAAAAGTAGGAATAGTAGGAGGAAAATGAACCCTGCAGTTTAGGTAATGCTGCCAGTCTACTTTTCATTACTCAATAAGTCTTCCTCAGTTTAATAATTTTTAATTACATTCAATAATTGAAGTTCATTGAAAATTCACTTAAGAATATTGTACACTGTGCGCCGACATTTAGAGCACTAAGCTAAGAATAATGAAGTAGTAAATTAAGTATCTGTAAAGACTAACTACCCTGTAATGGGTATGAAGGTGCTCGCGCGCCGGATGGGAACATTACATGGAAACACACCTGCGCGCTCGAGCTCGTAACCCTTCCGCGCGGGCCATCACTTGTTTAGTGTTGTTCAGTCAGTAATATGAGCCTCTTAAAATTATGTACCATCAAGGGTTAGTACATTTACTTCCCAATAAACTTGAATAATCAATGACGCCTAATTTTAGTTTTTTGTTATTTGAACTAATTTTAAACTAAAACATTTACCAATATTAAAATAAAATGTTTCATTGTATCAGTTATGTTGTATGTACACTACATATTCTCGAGATTCAAACCCACGGCCCTTGGTTTTTTGTACACTCTGTATGTTCAAAAGGTTGAAAATATTTTAACGTTATTCCTTGGATTTGAATTAGTATCCTGAACTTGTCCTGAATAAAATTCGTTATCTCCTCACTCTTAAGGTTAACGTACTCTATGCTACTTTGAATTAGCCTACTAGTTGAATCTTCTCTTCGGTTAATTTAGACAGTGGTGCTCAAACTTACAACAACATGTCTATTAGCCTATGACTGTAATGTTTGCTTAGAAGCAATTTATCTTTAAATCAATGTAGATATTTTGTACCCGCTCCTTTTTGAACCCTCTACTGAATGCTTGTACATTTCAATATGGTGTCAATTTATTGTTTTATGTCAGGGTCATAAAAAATAAATTCAATAACGTCAGTTCGCCGACATTTCCCTAATGCATACGAACGAGTTTTATGGCCGGTTGTAAAAGCTAGGCATCACCGCACGTGACTGTACCAGTTGCGACGACACGTCCGTCGATGAGCTGCTATCTACGTGTCCGTGATGTTAACTGCAAATACATATTACGTTTATGTTTAATAAAATAAATCATACAAATTAGTTGAAATGGTCTGATGCCTTGTCCTTTCTTTTTTAATACATTTTGAGGACTCTTGTCATTTTGACACACATTAACTATTTACATATCTGTGTTACTAGTATTATGTTACTATGAATAGGTATTCACTCAAATAAGAGACATAATAGGGAATGTCTCAATGATTGACTTAAAAAAAGTTGATTGTAGTCGTGTCAAGAATTCTGTACTCTTAGTTTATTATAACGTTAGTGGGAAATTTAAAAGTTCAGAATGAGAATTTGTTTGCTTTAATTTGGTGTGGAATTTATAAAAAGTAGTATAACCGTCTATAATACTGTTCACATTTCTACCGTGTTTTATTGTCCACCAGTTAAAAGTATTAATTATTTTGTTTGTCGCTAAGATCAGCATTGGATAGCAGGTCTTCTGAAGTGTGATTATATCTCACTAAGCCTTGTCATTATATCTCACTAAGCCTTCTCCACCAATTGAAAATGAAATACACTTCTTAAGATCCGCAGCACAGTTGATAAATGGTGACTCGCCGTTTTGAGGTGCATTGTATAGAATTAGAAGAATTTAAAAGAACTGCCACTTTTACCGCCCATTTTGAATTAAAGTTTAATTTTAGTAATAGCTCTAAATCAAATAATTATTCAACTTTTGTAAAGTTAGCAATACGTTTTAGTGTAGTAGTATGCATAACCTTTAAAGTTAATGTCGACTCAAAGAAGCACACTTGAGTGTTCGTGCGTTAAACGAAGCAGTTAAAGTTATATGTTTGCCGTAGCAGATACGGTGAACTCCAAGCTGCACTTCCTTCTTGCAAAACTTAAGTTTATACACCGTTTACGAATACTATATTAAATCGGGGAGGGGTCTCAACCATTTGATATTATTGAGGGGTATGAAAGTTGTCTTAAATACAACGGTCGGGCTATATGGCCTGCCGCCTGAGAGCAGGACCTTGCCATGGCCGCAGTGGTGTCTAGCTATGCCGATCCTCGACTTATGCGGGTTGTTCTTACTTCAGAAAACCTCTTGTCAAAAATGTAACTCTTGAGTCACAACGTATCTTGATTTAACCAGCTATTCTATTTGAGGTAGTTTGATTGGTTTTAGCGTGTCTAGAATAGTTCGTTAACAAAATCCGTTTTTTAAACACTTGTAACGAAACTTTCTGTTAATTTTTAATGTTAGGTGTGTGAGGTGAAATAACATTTGATTTAAAATTATAAGATAGTATAAATTACACAGAAAAAGCTTTTACCGCGAATTGTACGTATTTTTGCTATTATGAAAAACAAATTATGACTCTTTTAGAAAAAAAACAGACGTTGAAGAAACCAATTACACATTTTATGTGCATAGATACACAATAGTTATACTAAAATATGTAATGCAATAAGAAACATGACTATATTTATTATTGTAAGTGAAGTTTGATACCTTAATGATTCATCAATGTATAAATTTTAATATATATGTATAAATGGAAGTTGAGATCCCGAGCGTAGGTGACACATTGACTGACACTATTCATAACAGTAAACCTAATTCACATGGGTAACTCAGTAAATCCAAAAATGGTTTCATTGAGTGGTTTATCACAACTTGTACATTGTAATTATTTGTAAATTCTTTTGTGGTAACCAATATTTTAAACTATTGGATTTCCTCTTAACCTACCGCCTAATAGTTTTATTAAAGCAAGTTTCTCTTTTCAAACTGACGGTGAAAAGAGATACTTGATATTAATTATAAATAAAAGAAATCGAAGCATAAACTGTGTTATTAACAATCAATTTTACTCTTAATTATTATTGTTTTAATTGAATAGTGCCATACAACAAAACTGTCGTTTTAAATTGTATGGAAGTTGATACCATGCTTTGTTCTGAATATACTCGCTAATTTCAGAATCACTAAAAGTGAGGTGAAATACCCGACACGTTACTCGATAACGTCACTCTAATATCTTATGGGAGAGTAGAAAGGGATGACGATAGGCGCCGATCCGTCATTGCCGATGTCGAGGCTGTCACGAACTGACATCCGAGTTGATTGAACAGTCGGTATTTGAGTTCCGCCCTTACCTTTAGGGATATGAATTTATCCTACTCTACCGTTAATATCGCTCTTCTAACGTAAAGAAAAATTCTCCTATTAAATATCGCACAAATGCCAAACATTTTAGGGAATTTTTCAGCTAAATGTATTTTTTAAATTCAAGCAGTTTACCAAATAAAGCATTATGAATATAAACTAATGTTTAGTGGGTAAACTGTTTGCGTTACAGTTTCCTCATTATAAATATAAAATAAAACAAATAAAATAAGAAATAAGGTTGATACTAGGATTCATAAAAACCATTTACAATTACTGTACCTGGTATTTATAATCTATTAACACTGAACAATTATCTAACGAAACTTCAAAATAATCACTTATGCAGCTTTTCATTTATTCTACATTTAATCCTTTAAGAAAAGATTACAGCTGCTGTACATTAGTCATTCATTATCCAACGAATTTTAATTCAATATAATTATAAGTAGAAAATATGTTCTTAAGAGCTAGGGGCAGTTATAAAAATACGTAAAGCTCTTAATCATTAATTTATAATTGACATACTTGTGTCAAAATATTATTACAATTAGTTTTTACTTTCACAACTTGTACGCATTTTTTCACCGTGCATTTTTTTATTCAAAACATGTTCAGTTTAATAAGTTAATAATAAAATAGATTTGGTTATCAAAGTAGTTTATCAATGAACGTTGTAAGCATTCTAAAATGATAACTGAGCACTTCATAGCTACCGCGATGTTTCCCGGATCCGGACAGTAACGGAAACGTCAAGGGCCAAGTGGGACAATGTTAACACGCGCGTTCATTACAGAACAATGCTGAGCCGTAGGAAACATTACGAACCACACATCCGGTGACACGGCATCATCGTGTCATTTGTATCATTACGGCAGAACAATGGAACGCTTATTACCATAATTAGTAGTAATATAACCCTATATAAAAAAATCATATAATACTAAATGGTATTATTAGTTCATTTTAAATAGAAGAAAGTAGCTCCAAAAAATTAACTTATTTCATTTAAAGTTCACAATATTGGCTCAAATTCATCGTGTCGTGTTCTTGTTCTTGTTTTTTTATACATAGTAAATTTGTATAAACAATTAACAGCAACCCAGCATATTTTTACCTCAATAAAGAATAACTATCTAAGAATAGGGTAAATACTCTTACACCAGAGCAGAAGCCACTACCAAATAAGTAAATTTTAAATTACCTAGAGTAAAACTAACTGGGGATAACAACATTTCCCAGGAAATGCAGGCAAGTTTATATTTGGAAATCGCTGCTCCATTGCTTACAAAACATATGTTCAAATCTTGAATTGATGGCTGAGATGTCAAAATTTAGATTTACAAAACAATTTTAAGAGCAATAGTGCCCCTATTGCTCTTAAAATTGTTTTGTAAATCTAATTTATTTATTTATGGAAAAATCGTACTTTAAAATTAAAATATGAGGATTGGCTCCGAAGGTTGAAAGGAATCATTTTGAGAAAGGTGTATGAACCAAAACAGGACTGTTCGAAGAGCCTGCCTTCGTAACTATTGTGAAGACAAGTAGTATCCGATGGTGTGGACAAAAATAACACAATACAAAGAGTAACCAAGGGAGAAGAAAAAATTCCAGAAGAGAGGACAGTGGAGAGTCTTTGACGATATACAGGTAGAAGAAGAAAGCGGAGGCCCATGCAGAACATTTTAAACAACAATATAAATAAACGGTAACAGGAAACTGACACATACTTTCTCCCGTTTAGCCCAACTTTAATGAATAAATTACTTTAATATTTACTAAATATAGAATACAAAGCACGGTCGAATGTACAGAAAATCTCGTAAACAAGTTGTTTTCAAAAATATCCACCCAAATCCCTGTTTAAAAGGCTCTACAGAATCCATCGCTACACACGTGGTTTTAAGAGGGGAAATGCCCACTATTCCCCCCTTCAGGGTTATTAAGGGGAAACATATTTCGAATTTCCTCTGTTGGTCAATGCTAACTTGACAAGCATATCAAGTTTGAACGAAACTGATAAATAAATAAGAGAGAAATAGTAATTTTTGTATCCCCCATAAGTAGGGGGCCATGGCCGGTTCTGGACCACCTTCGCAGACTGAGGAGCTGAGGAGCCGACCCCCCCCCCGACCCCCCTGACACCCCCCCCCCTGACCCCCCTGACACCCCCCCCACGATCTGCAGCACTTTTCGTGATGACCTTGAACATGAGGAAAAAACTTTTGAAAATTAATAACTAGCCTATTTACCTACCGATTCCCACGGGACTTTTTCCAGAGTGTAGGCCTATCCCAGAGGAAGCGAATGACGAAAGAACCCCATAGATCCACCATCAAACAAGACCGCTATTAATTTATAACCGCGTTTTCCTTATGGGATCTCAGCTGTTTATAGACCGATTTTGATGAAACTTAAACACATGTCGGGCGGCGACCTAAGTAAACCATCGCTTAAAGAAAATTGAAAATCCACCGTTAAACGGACCCGCTATTAATTTTTTAACGCGTTTTCCTCATGGGATCTCGGCTGTTTGCCGACCGAATTTGATGTGACTTCGTTACACGTTGTATGCAGGCTTGACTAAACCAAACTGCGAGCGGCTCCGCAGCGTCACGTGTCGAGGCGCGTGCTAGGGCCTACGAGACCGCCCGGGGCTGTTTACTCCTAACTTTCCTTATTGTCACTGCTTTTTTCCCATTACGTGATGTTTACTGGAAGCCTCTTCGCTTTCACCTCGATGCTCCTCAGAAGACAACGCTCATTCTAGAGACAGACATTAAGGTACGACCATGTCAACCACCACTTACACCTTAGCAGCACAAGAGGTTGTCAGCGACCTCATTGACTCATGTAGACCCATGGTAGCCACACAACTAGTTATACTCCGGTGGGGCTACCTTTTACCAGATGGGTGGCACCACCTAATGCGACGTCGCTACGTCGCTAATCAACCCACACATCTGGAGGAGGTGGAGCAGCGGCTCCGCAACATTATACATAATGGAGAGGTTGCTGTCCTCATCAAAATATGCATTCCCTTAGATTAATTTGTATTAAAAAAATAAATAAAGAAATTACCAAAAATATATTTCCTTTATCCAAAAAAAACTATATAAAAAATAAACAATATTCCTTTATCAAAAACTATATTGTTATGAACTTATCCAATGAGCCCCCCCCCGACCCCCCCCCGACCCCCCCCAACCCCCCTGTTTACTAATGGCCTTTTCCACCACGTACCGTTTGCTTTCCTTGTTTGTCACCTACATGATGTTTATTGTGCGCGTCTCCGCTTTCACCCGCCGGTTTCTCCACGTCTTAATCATTCCTACTTCAGCCACGATGGAGTACACATGTGTGTATTGCGATAAGAGGTACTCAAGCAACGCCCACTTGCGCCGGCACATGCTGACGCATGGTGAGGCGCCGCTGTACCTATGCCCAATCTGTAGGAAGCAATTCGGCCGGAAAGATAAGATGGTCCGGCACGTTAACAACATTCATAGAAATGCCCCGGCCGCTGTCGCTGCTCCCATTGCTCCTGCCAATGCTCCTGCCACGAGGCGTTGTGCCGACGCCTCCACTCAGACAGGAAATGTCCCGGCTGCTCCCGATGCTCCCGATGCTCCTGGCCCGAGGCGTTGTGGCGACGCCTCCACCCAGACGCCTACCCTCAAGAGACAGGGAGAAAAACCAGTTGGTGAGTAGCAATCCTCAGTTTCTCATTATTATAACATCAATAAATCTCGTTAAAAAAAAAATGAATATTAATGTTGGTTCGTTATTTGCAGCTATCGTCAAGCCGACCCGCGTACCCCAGGGATGGTGGACCCCCGAGTACGCCGAGCAACAGCGGCGGCGAGAAGAGGAGGAGGCCAACAGGGCCCATCGCGAGATCCGTCGGGGGCTAATCCTCCAGCAGTGGCGGTCTCGCCCTAGACCCCAGCTCCAGCGCAGGCTGCAGCCGCAGCGATCGCAGCAGCAGCAGCAGCCGCAGCAGCAGTCTCAACAACCGGAGCCGGAGGCGGGGCCGAGTGGGGAACCAGGGCCCAATATTGTATATATTTCGGACTCTGATTCCGATAAAAAAAAAAAAATAAATAACTAATTTCCTTTATCCTAAAAATAAACGATATTTCCTTTATCCTAAAAATAAACGATATTTCCTTTATTAAAAAAAAACTTTAAAAAATAAACGATATTCCTTTATCAAAAACTATATGGTTGTGGACTTATTCACTGAGCTACCCCCCCCCCGACCCCCCTGACCCCCCCCCATGTTATTTTATTACTTTATTTTAATAGGGGTTATTTTTATTATTTTTATCTAAATTCTTTTTTTATCTTTATTACCAACTAAAACAAAAACTACTGATGTGAAGTCTCAGCCCTCTCTTTCGCTTGAACCTCCTCCATTTCAATCTCAAGAGCATGAAGACTCTCCCAGTCTGCATTATATTGCTCCCATTCTTCATTACATGTAGGTTGGATGCACCAACACGTAGTTATCCGTTCCCACATTTCTTCATATCCCCTTCGTATTTCATCGTAGGGACGTGGATACTCTTGGAGTTGGGGAGCATATTCTGCTTCTACCGCCTCAACGGTAGCGAGGATTCCCTTATCAGGGATATTACCTTCCCATACGCTAGTTTACTCATTAGTGGACTTGTTGTTCACGGAGGAAAATCCTTCATTATATAACTTGTTTACTCATTAGTGGACTTGTTGTTCACGGAGGAAAATCCCTCATTATATAACTTGTTTACTTACTAGACTCCTCAAGCTAAGTGCATGACCAGTCTGAATCTTGAGTTAGTCATGGAAGCACACAACCCACTGTCGCTAGCTCAGCAATCGTGTATTGTAATAAGAAAGCATAAATACATTCTGTGTCAGGGGATTGCACAATTGCCAGTGCCTATACAGCGATACGTTGCATCTTGCCTCAAGGGATATGTTCGGGAACATGTGTTAGTGCTTAACAACCCCGAATCGGATCCTCAGGTGTTAGACTTGTATAATAAATACAATGGCAAGAGAGTCTATCAATGCCGCTACTGTCAGTACACTGAGCATTATTGTAATAGAGTTCTGTATCCTGCAAGAATTGTTAAAGTGTATCGCTTTTCAGACTCTAGTAATTTGCAGCACACTTGTTTTTGCTGTGGTAAGAGTGCTTGGGAAGCGGATTGGCCACAAAACAATGATTACCTATCTACCTTGGTGATTTTAAAGTCAATGACCATAAGAACAGTTTGGGAGGGCTCTAGTCACTCTAAATTCTTTTTCTTCTTTCAATAAAGAAAAATAAAAGAAAAAAATCATAAATAAAAATACTCCCTTCCCCATCATTTTCCAGTATTACAACATGTTTTGGTAAGGACTACGTGACTGCCTGAGGTTATCTCATTAGTGAGAGTTCTCCAGTTATTTATCTTAGAATCATTTGCTCACAAGCTCCTTCACAGACTAGACCTAACAAAAATGTTTAATGTTGGAATTGATGTGTCACTGGAAGGTGAATATTATCATACAAAACCTTTTACAGTTAGATCTGTAATTGAAGACATTGAGTCAATCGATGCGGAGATGTTCCTACAGACGGTGAAGTATTACACAACGGGTCACTTTGCCGAATTGTCCATCAGGATGTGGATTAAGAAGCGGTTGCCTGAACAAAAACGCCTACAAGTTCAAGCTGCTTTGGATGGCATCAATAAACCGCATGTTGCCTGTCACAACGCGATTAATTTACTTCTTATAGAATCCGACCAGGTCTTTGCAAAGGTTATTGTAAATGGGGGTTAAGTAAAGATTATAATTAAAAATTGTAAATAAAATTGTAATAAAGATTAAAAAAAAATAAAATAAAACAAAAAATATCTATTATGGATTTATACAGGCTCTGAGGATAGTGACCCCCATGACCCCCCCTGACCCCCCTCTAAAATGTCGCGGCTACGCGCGGCTTAAAAAGCCCCCACCGACCGGGAGCAGTCGGTGGCGCGCATCGAGGTGGGCCCTGAAGGGGTTGCCCAGGAAGGAGTTACTCAGCGGTTTGCTGACGCTCAAGGTTGCACCCTTGAATTGCTCAGCGGCTTGCTGTCGTGGCGCGCCCTCTTTGGCCGCCACCGCTCGGCGGGGACATACCCGGTTGCGCGCGCTGCCAGTATATAAACCTGAGGTCCGCTACCGCTGCCTCAGTTTTGCCCGAGACGCCATGAGCAGCAGCAACAGCGCAACCGAGGTGGACCGAACCATCCGCTCTCTGATGGAGGAGCTTGACGCCATGGATGAGAATGCTAGACCGCCTACCATAACTAAGGAGAGGAGCAAGAAGCCCGTTGTTGGATGGACAGTGGACAGGAATACGCCTACCGATTCTCCATCATGCAGTTGGAGCGATGCCGAATGTCAATATACAGTAAAGAACCCTGCCAACTTAGGAAACGTTTTATTGAAGATGTCGGTATTCAAAGGTGGACGCCCTACGCACAGTTGCGGCCTGTACTTGGATGAGGATAGAGACGATGAAATTTGCATATGCCTCACGGACCTGTTAACGAGACTAGAAAATATGTGGATTAATAGCGATACCGGAGTGCCTAAAATTAACGGAGTTAGCAGGACCGTGACTCCACTACCCGCCTGGCGTAAGACCCGCGATTGCGCAACAGTTTGCGAGGGAAAACGTAAGGCTGGAGGCGATTGTGTCATCCCAAAGCGCAAGAAGTAAACACCACAACGACCCGGAAAAACACACACAATGACGTAAACAACTTGTTGACGCAGTGAGCCTATATAATACGACTCGGTGGTGAGCCACAACCATTTCACATCCAGACACTCAACGAGCAGCATGGACCAAACAGGAGACCTCAAGTCAGCCCTCAACAGCTGCAAGGCGGGGGGTTATACCCGCATAGCCGATCTGCGGGACAACATAACTTACCCCATCCGGTCATTTGAGCGGGTGGATACTCCTTATGGCGAGGCGATAATGACCACTTTGGAGGGGCTGACTGGTGACGACCCGCTGAGGATCTACATGCCTCGTAGATACTTGGCCGTCTTGGGAGACCATGTCATCGGCCAGTACAACGTGGGTGTGGGGTCGAGGATGAGTCTGGTCAAGAGGAGCGGTCCCCCCGGCAGCAAAGGAGCTCTTCTGGAATTTGTTTGAATAAATAAAAAAAAAACCTTATTCCTTTATCCTTATTAATTTAAAATAAAAAATAAATATAAAAATAAAAAAATAAATAAATACCCCCGTAGCAGCAAACCTGCGTACTTAGCGAATTTCCAATGCATATATATTTATCTTAATACCACATAAAGCTACATACCAATTTTCATCAATATACATTCATAAATAAACAATTTATGACATTTTAATTACTCTCCATAAGAATAACATGGCGGCAGAGTATGCAGGTTTGCTGAAGCAAGGAACACAATAAAGGGGGGTTTTATGCTAATATCAATATGACTCAACTAGGTGAAGTCACATATCAAATTTCATTAATTTATTTTCATAATTAAGGGAGATAACACGTTACTTATTCTCCATAAGAATAACATGGGGCTGAGTACGCAGGTTTGCTGCTACGGGAGCCTTTGGCAAAAAATGGTTTTTTTGAGCAAATATGAATGGTTCACAACCAGATGAAGCCGTATACCAAGTTTCGTCAGTACATGTTCATAAATAAGCTAGATATAAAGTTTTTATTTTCCTCCATAAGAATAACATTAGACAACGTACTGTGTTTAGCACTTTCAATATCTCGGTAACCAATTGACGTAGAGAAATGATCAAAATACCGAATTGTGTGTTTTTTTAAGCTGAATTCAATGGAAAAACTAAAATTTGACTATTTCCAAAATTATATGTAAAAAATTCGAAAACCCATTTTTGGGGTACAAAACCCCCCCAAAATACCCCTTTGGATAGAGCGATCTGGCTGGTTTTCGAACTTAAAGTCATAAATGTTGCTTTACACGTTTATACCAAATTTCATCAAAATCGGATAATTTTTACGAGAGTTATCGTGCTCACGGACACATATATATATATATATATATATATATATATATATATATATATAGATATATTTATATATATATATACAGTTTCGAACGAATGGTGTTTTTGGGGTCTGGGGACCTCAAAACGAAAAGTTATCATGGTCCCGGGCCTAGGTCTTACCATGCCGACTACGGTAATAGCTTCTTCCCTATAGGGGAAATTCGCTAATATAAAAACTCAATTAATTATAAGAGTCGAGGCGGTGCGTGGCTGTGTTAGTAGCCACCATGGACTTGAGGTGGAAACACCCGTTCACCGCCATCGTGGCTGGACCTTCGGGCAGCGGCAAGTCGCACTTTGTGGCTCGCTTCATAGGGCACGCCGACCGCATGTGCGATACGCGCTTCGCCCGTATCACCTGGCACTGCGGTAGCGGCGGTGGAGGAGGAGGAGCCGATGACCCTACTGTGCGCTACGTAGCCGGCCTGCCCGACCTGGACGACTACGATGGTAGCGAGCCCTCCCTGGTTATCGTCGATGACATGATGCGTGAGGCTGGCCCCGGCGTGGCGGACCTGTTCACCAAGGGCTCCCATCACCGCAACATGAGCGTGTTATTTATCACACAAAACCTGTTTCATCAGGGCAGGGGCCAGCGCGACATATCGCTGAACGCTCATTACATAGTGTGTTTCAAGAATCCCCGGGACCGCGCTCAGATCAAACACTTGGCTCGCCAAGTATACCCAGAGAACCCCAAATTTGTGGAGGAGGCTTATGCGGACGCCACGCGCGATCCTCACGCCTATCTGCTGATAGACTTGAAACAGTCTACACCCGAGGAGATGCGGGTTCGTTCAGCCATTTTCCCAGACGATCCGGTTAACTACGTGTACCTGCCCAAGAAAAAGTGATAAATAGGCTGAGCGCGCACCAGCGTCAGTCATCATGTCGCACCGCGTGAAGAAAGACACAGCCCTGCTGACTGCTCTGGTGCACGCTACACCCAAGGAACGCAAGGCCCTGTTAAAAGCGTGCGAAAACAGCCGTATCAGGTCAGTGTGTGAGTGTGCGTACAACGTGTTACGCGGGAACGTGCCGCTCACCACCTGTCATAAACGAAAGTTGAGAAAGCACAAACAGGCGCTCAGACGGCTGGTGAAACGCGGTGAGGGTTGGGTCAAGAAGCGACGCTACCTTGTACAACGGGGCGGTGGGATCCTCCTGCCCTTGCTGTTGAGTGCGGTGTTGCCTGTGTTGATGCAGAAAGTAATTTGAAAAAATGGAGCACGCTAAGAAAATGGTAGTTGTACCGCAGGAGCTCATCGAGAGATTGCGAGAAGGACCAGGACCAGGAGGAGGAGGAGCAGGCAGTACCAATAAGCCAGCCGGCCTGGACGCTGAGATGCATCGCATACTGAGCGACAAGCGGCTGAACGATACGGAAAAATGGAAACAATATCAACAGGTGTTACAGCGGTTCCTGCACTTTTCCGCGGCTAAACGTCAACCCATAGGCCTGTCAATCATCGAGGGGGAGGAGGAGGAGGGAGAGGCGGGTCCGAGTCACGTGAAACGTGAGTCTAGCACCTCAGAGGAGGGGGTGTTGGCATCGTTCCCAAAAATCTACAAGTCGGTGGCGCGCAACTTGTTGCGGTTCATGACCCAGCAAGGCAGCCCCATCGCCTGGGACGCCAGTGGGGCGGTGTATGTGATCAACGAGAAGGTCCCCAATTCCAATATAGTGGACATCGCGCATAGCATAGTGAGAGCGCGAAGGGCGGACCGATTGCCTACCGGTTGGCAACAAGTGATGACCGCCTTGAAAAACATGAACGTGCCTAAAGAATACATGAGCAATCCCACGGCGTTGCGTTACCTAAGCGGGGGGCTGGACACTGCATCGAGCCCCTGGGGAGACACGACGGCCTCCTCAACACCCCTGTCACCGAGGTTGACACCGATGCTAGACCGCCTGAGACCGCGACCTCCGGCAGCCAGGAGAAGGATAATAACCGAGGAACCCGACCAGGAATCGTCATTGGACAACTGGGAGCCGTTCTCACCGTAATGGAGAAGCTGTACTATGACCCGAGCCAGCCCGGTTCCCTCGGCGGGGTGGCTGCTCTGGCCAGAGCCGCGCGCCTCCCGAAACGCAGAGCGGTGGAATGGCTGCGTGCCCAGGACACCTACACGCTGCACAAGCCTGCGCGCAAGCGGTTTCCCCGCAACCGCTACGCCGTTTTTGGGCCTCAGGAGCTGTGGCAGGCGGACCTGAACGACATGCGTGGTCTCAGCCAGCACAACGACGGGGTCAACTACCTGCTGACTGTGATCGACGTATTCAGTAAGCGGTTGTTTGCGGTACCACTGAGGAGGAAAAGCGGGCAAGAGGTGGCGGCAACGTTCGAGAGGATATTCTCCGAGGCGACTCCTCGCTGTCTACAGACTGACAAGGGGACGGAGTTCACCGGGGCCGCTACCAAGCGAGTGTTCAAGAGTCACGGTGTCACATACGTCACCACGCAGAACCCTGACGTGAAGGCGGCGGTGGTGGAGCGAGTCAACCGCACGCTCAAGAACCGCATGTGGCGCTACCTAACCTATAAAAACACGTATCGCTACATCGACGTGTTGGACAGGCTTGTGGATGCCTACAACCGCAGCCCGCACAAGAGCCTGGGTGGTGGTCTGCGACCCGTGGACGCGGACAGTGGCGATGGAAAAACGGTGTATAAGGTGTGGCGTCACATGTACGGAAAGGCGATCCGGCGACGCAAGCCCAGGTTCGAGCCTGGTGACACGGTGCGCATAGCCAAGGAGAAGGGCACGTTCGCCAAAGGTTACGAGACCAACTGGAGTAAGGAGCTGTTTGTGGTGGACCACGTATACGGGTCGCATCCTCTGCCATTGTACGTGCTGCGCGACTTGAACGGGACGCCGCTGGAAGGGCGCTTCTACGAGCATGAGATGCAAAAGGTAACGGTTGCCCCGGACCGTATGTACCAAATAGATAAAATACTGGACACTAAAGGGCGAGGCCGCAGTAAGCGCTACTTGGTCAAGTGGGTCGGTTACGGAGAGGACTTCAACTCGTGGGTACCTGCATCTGAAGTGCAACAGCTGCTATGACGACAAAGCGCAGGCAGCTGTACCTGACGTTGCCCAGCAACAGCTCAATGGACTATTATCCAAACAACACCGTGGCTAACTACATCACCCATCTACCGTCAGTCGTGCGATTGGGTGGCGATGGTGAATGGGAAGTCGCTTTAGTCGAGGTCCATTACCCATGCTCGTTTGTCACAGTGGGGGAGGACGCTCGCGTATATCTCTACACTAAGGATGACACCGGCAAGCCTGCACTGACCGCTGTAAAGGTGGAAGCTGGAAACTATAAAGACATCGATGAACTGGTCAACGCCATCAACGCCATTCCAAAATTGGACTTGTATCAATGCCAGTTTGAGTACGACAAAGAGATTGGGAAGGTGGAATTGATCTCGATAGACCAGACTGTGGAGCAACTGGAATTTAGCCCCACCCTAGCGTTACAGTTGGGATACGACGTGCACAATGTGGATTTGATCAAACATAGAAAAGCTATAAGACCGCCCATCTTACTGGCCGGGATCCCTTCGCACATGTACGTGTATTGTGACCTGGTGGAACCTCAGCTAGTAGGTGACACTGTTGCGCCCTTGTTAAAGATTGTGAACATCGACGCAAAAAACTACATCTACGGTGCGAGTATCACCGTGCACTTCACCGACCCTCATTACGTGCCGCTGATGAAGAGCTCCTTCGATAGTGTGGAAATCGATTTAAGGGACAGCGTCGGACGCCACCTGCCATTCCACTTCGGGACTACGTGCATGAAGCTTCACCTGCGCAGAGAGTAGCAGCAGCAATGAACCCGAACGACCCCTATCTGGCGTACTACCGCCAACAGCAGTCTGGGCACGGAGTGTCCACGGTATTCAGAGGAGCCGCTTTCCAACGCGGTTACGGCATCGGCAGTTTCCTAGGCGGGCTGATGCGTACAGTGGTCCCGTTGATCAGATCCGGCGCATCGGCGCTGGGCAAGGAGGCACTGAGGTCCGGTGTGGGCTTCTTGGGCGACGTGGCGGCGGGCACAGCCGACCCCCGAGTCGCAGCCAACGCCCGACTCAGGCAGTTTACCGGGTCGCTGAAACGTAAGGCCGATGAAAAACTGGATCGCGTGCTGAGCGGTGGTGGCGCCTATAAGAGGAGGCGCGTACAGCGAGTGACCCCTCAGTCTCTGCCTAAACTCCTCGGAGTTAGGAAGAAGAAGCGCGCTGCGCCCAAGAGGAAAAGGAAGCCTGCAAAACGCGTCGCTAAGAAGAGGAGAAGCAAGACCGTTGTGCGACGTAAGAAGAACAGGAGTACCGTGAGGGACATTTTTGGATAATGGCGTTTCTACATCAGAAGTCGTGCGAGTGTGTCAAGACCGAGTTGGACCTGTTCTCGCTACCGCCCACGCAGACCAGTATAGAGAGTGGTAAATGGGTGCAGTACAAGCCCATCTCCTCCCTGACAGACGACTCACCCGTTGAGTTCATAGTTCCGGGTCATGGGGACGAGTACACGGATCTGTCACAGACGCTACTGCATGTGAAGGCTACCATTAGAACGGCTAATGGAGGCGCTGTAACGGGTGATCAAGTGATAAAAGAGATGGGTCCGATTAACAACTGGCTGCACTCGCTGTTCAGTCAAGTGGACCTGTACCTGAACAACAAACTGGTGTCTCCTCAGAACAACACGTACGCCTATCGCGCCTACCTGGAGAACCTGTTGTCCTATGGTGGTGATGCCAAGACATCGCACCTCACCGCGGAGATGTTCTTTGAGGACTATGCCGGGTACATGGACAATACTGAGGAGGATAATTATACCGGGCTCAAGAAAAGGAGAGAGTTTATCAAGGGAAGCCGGTACGTGGACATGGTCGGACATCTGCACGTCGACCTGTGCAACCAGGAGAAGTTCATGTTAAACGGTGTGGAGATGCGCTTTCGTCTGATCAGGTCAAAGAACTCATTCTCCATCATGTCCAAAACCGTGACAGACTACAAAGTGGACATCGCCGAAGTCAACCTGTTTATGCGCCGCTGTAAGATCAACCCGACCGTGCTGTTGGCTCACAGCAGGACGCTGGAGTCGGGCACAGCCAAATATCCCATTACGCGCGTGGAAGTGAAATCCTTCACGCTACCCGCCGGTATCAGCAGCAAGACTCTGGACAGTGTGTTTCTGGGTCAACTGCCGAAACGCGTTATAGTTGGTCTGGTCAGCAATCAGGCGTTCAACGGGGACTACAAGAAGAACCCGTTCAACTTCACCCACAGCCACGTGAACTTCTTCGCGCTGTACATAGATGGTGAGCAAGTGCCATGTAAGCCGCTTCAACCGGATTACACGTTCGGTCATGAGTTGTGCGTGCTCGTCTACCACACGCTGTACACCGGCACCGGCATCAATTTCTCAGACTGTGGTAATGAAGTCAGTCGCAACGAATACCCCTACGGATACTGCCTGATGGCGTTTGATCTGACGCCCGATATGGCGGCCTCTCAATCCAGCCACTGGAACTTGGTGCGCAACGGTAACCTGCGCATAGAGATTGGGTTCTCTGAAGCCTTGGCGGAGGCGTTCAACTGCATAGTGTACGCCGAGTTGGACAACGTCGTGGAGGTGGACCGTCACCGCAACGTGACTGTGGACTTTGGCGGGTAAAACGGGTTATCTCCTCCGCCGCCGCCGCCGCCGCCCGCCCACGTACTTAAGGCCGAGGCAGCGCGCGCTCGCTCTCAGTTCAGCCGACCTCGCGAGATGGACGTGCCGCCGCCAATCTACAACGAGCCTACCGCCGCCACCACCGGCCTAGTGCGCTGCCATCACGGAAGCGTGGTGATGGACATGCAGTGTTTCAAGGACAGCGACAACGACTATTTGCTGAAGGAGGTCTGCGTGGTGGACGTGTCTACCGGCACGCTAATCATTCATCATATCGCTCGTCCACCCTTCAATCGAGACCTCCTGACCAGCGAGAAACTGCGCGAGAGTGGCTGGCTCACTCGTCACTGCCACGGGCTCGAGTGGGACCAGGGCGATATCGCCTACGTCGCCCTGCTGGACAAGCTGCGGGCCTGCTTCATCCACCGCCCCATCGTCTACGTCAAGGGGTCGCAGAAGAGGACTTTCGTTCAGCGGCACCTGATCGTCGAGCCTGCTGCCACCACCGTGCAGGACATGGACGACCTGGGTTGCGGGTCCCTCAACGGACCACCCTCCTGCCGGACCCTGTGCTGCGGCCACCATAAGAGCGCCCTCAACCGTTGCGCTCTGCACAACTGTGTCGTCCTGCGCGACTGGCTGATGGCCAACGACAGGTCGGACTCATCGGCCCTCGAGTGTTGCTGCTGCTTCCGCCCGCGATGAACACCACCCAGATCGAGAGGAGCCTGGCGCAAGTCCCCGGACTGAGGAGCGTTCTGGTCTGCGCCTCCGACCGCCTGCCTCACGCGCCCGTTCAACCCCAGACCGCCATAGTGGCCAACACCATGTCACACACTGAGAGAGGAGACCACTGGGTAGCGTTCTACTGCTCCGAGGACCGGCTGGAATACTTCGACAGCTACGGCAGGTCCCCGTACCAGGCGGACTACCAGAGGTTCCTGAGGCGCAACTCGCGCCGCCGCTACGTCTACAACAGGTATCGACTCCAGGGCTACGGTACTTCCGTTTGCGGCCACTACTGCCTCACCTACCTGTACTGCCGGGCGGTCCTCGGTATGGCGCTCGGTGACTACGTCCAGCTCTTCGATCTGGCGTCCCCCACGGTCAACGACGCTCTGGTCCGCAGGCTCTTCCACTCCATCTTCAGACCACTACGTTACTGATACTATATTTTATTCTTTTTTAATTGTGTTTGTATATTCTTATTATGTTTTGAAATAAATACGATATAATGTAATCACTTGTTGTTGTTCATTTGTCCTTACTTCAATATTTAAGAAAAGTACATGTCCATTATCTCGATTTTTTTTATTTAAAATTTTTTTATTATAAAATTTAAAAAAATACATCTTTAAATTGTTTTAATTTGAAAAAGTTATAACTTGGACATGTTGATGATTTTGAAAATATTATGAGGAAATACGGGTGAGGTAATAACAACACGGATATCTGCTGTGAACTAAAACTTTTACAATATAATTGCTTACAAATACTATTTACAAATAAATTATAAACGCTATTTACAAATAAATTAAAAAATACTATTTACATATAAACATAAGCCTACACAGGGAACTCTTCACCAACGTCCTCCTCCTCATCCACCTCCATTGGCTGCCGTTGCTGTTGGTTATTGAGGTGGTCTCGTCCTCCTTCAGCCAGTGGTGGGATGTCCTTGTGTCCCCAAGGCAAGGTGTGGATCCCATCCGGCAGGACGTAGCGCTTGTCATCTTTCGGGCTCAGGGAAAGTTTCTCCACCTGGACCGTGAAGACGCGGTGCAGGTGGGACTGGAACCGGGTGTTGACGGTGGTCTTCAACACCTCGTTGAACAGGCATTCCCTGTAGTCGTCGGGGGTGAGGACGTTCTTGACGACCCCCTTGGCGACTCCCTTGGCGCGCTTGAGAGCCTTGGATCCCGTCTCCTCGCTCGGGTCCTCGATGTCCATGAAGTAGAGCTTGGAACGAAGCCCGAGGTACTCGAACAGGGATCTGCCGGCGCACTCGTCCTTGAACTTGCCGATGACTTTAGCGTTGATGGGGCTGTAGCAGGGGTGGGACCTGGAGTAGGCGCTGGTGTCAAAATCCTCCAGGTGTTCCATCATCTCCCTGTAGATGTCCTGAGAGATGATGTCGAACACGAAGCTGTCCGTGTCCATGTAGTCTACGGTCAGGTGGTCACCGTAGCGGTCCTTCATCTTGCGCAAGAACTCGTACATGAGCCATTTGCTCAGCTCCAGGACAGACATGCCGATGTAGATGGGTTTGTCCAGAACGATGTTCACCCTGGCTAGATGGATGAGGGCTATGTCCTCCGTGTAGTAAGTGCGGTCCAGGAAGTTGGACTTGGCCACGTATTTGCTAAACCTCTCCGGAGTGCAGACCAGCTTGACGTTCAGGCGCTTGCGCACGTTCTCGATGGTCTTGCCGAAGACCGCATTGTTCATGAGCTTGAAAAAGTCCTGCTCAAACTTGGTCTTGGCCTTCTTCCTCAGCTCGGTGTTCATCAGGATGTAGGGCTCGAGCCATCGAGACTGGCGGAACGAGACGGCCCTGTGCACAGCCACAAGCTCCAGTCCGTTGTTCAGCGCCTGCTGCAGGATCCTGTAGTGGCAGATGTAGTGCTCCTTGTTGTCCAGGGTGGTCATCAGCTTGGGGAACTTGCCTATTGGAGGCCGCTTGGTCTCACAGCAGTAGGGGAGGTCCCTGTGCAGGTCGTGGAGACGGGCGGGGTAGTTGAGGTCCACCTCCAGTATGTAGCCCCGGTCGGCTTCCGCGTCCAACGAGGCGATGTCCAAGGCGTCAATCTCCTCACGGCTGAGCCACTGGAAGTCTCCGGTGGGCAGGTACTGGGACATGGCCCAGCCGTACAAGTTATTGGCGTCCAGGTACAGGAGGTGGCGTGTCGGCTCGTCGGGGCGTCGGTCCTCAGGGCGGCACCGCTCGTGGTTGGCCTTGGCGTAGCGGGTGATGGCCTGGGAGATACCTCCTCGGATGCCTTGCTCCACGAAGAGGTACATGTCAAAGTCCCGCAGCGTGTCCAGCTCCACGCCGCAGGTCTTGAGCATGACGTCCCAGGCGTAAGAGGGCAGGGTGTAGTCGTGGGCAGGGTCCAGTCCATACTCAGCCAAAGAGGTGTCGCGGAACTGCTCGAACACGTCGGTGAGGAGGGCGATGTCACAGCGCAGGTACTTGTCGGCGTAGTCCTTGAGGTGGTTGCAGTCAAAGGCTCGCCACACGTTGAGGGCATGCTCGTACTCCTCCTCCTTGATATCCTCCAGGGTCATGCTGTTTTTGAACGCGGCCCGAGGAGGATGCTGTCTGGTGGAGTACAACGTGTCGTACGACGTGACAAAGTCGTAGGGGAACACGCCCTTCCTGCGCACCAGGTCGAAGAGCCGGTTGTCGGGGAACCGCTTCCCGGTCTCACGCATCTTATCCGTGGGAAGCCCCGCCGCCAGGTTGGCCAGGCTCATGGACAAGAACCTGTAGGTGTCCAGGAACCGCACCGCGAAAGATGACTGTCGTTGGTTGTCCCCGGGCTGGCCAAAGTGGAACCGCTTGGTGAAAGCGATGTAGCGCTCCTCCGTGTGCGCCAGCACGTCCACATCGCCGGGGTCAATGGCCAACTCCCGCACTACAAAGTGAGCGTCGTAGTTGGACAGGTTGTGGAAATAGCAGTTGATGACCCGCTGCTCCCTGTACCGTAAGTTGCACGAGCGGTGCGCTGCTCCTCGGAACTCGTAAGGTGGGGCGTGGTTGTGGTCCCGCACCTTGACGTCCAGCTCGGTGAACTCCTCGCCGCAGAGGTAGCAGCGAGTCGTCGCCAGGTACTCGTCCATCTCCTGCCGGGTCAGAGAAGGGTGCAGAGCTCTCATGCTGAACAGGAACGCCCACAGCATCAACACGTCCATCTTGAGCCTCTCCATAAACACCTTGGACGCGTCGACCCCGAAGTAGACCCGGGGTTCAAACTCCTCCAGCCCCAGCGAGTCCACGATCTGGTAGGTAAAGGCGTACGGGACGTGCATGCGCATAGGTCTGGTCCCGGGCGGTGGTTCCGCGGGGTCGTCGGCGACGGGCTGAAGGGAGCACTCAAAGTCCGCGTAGATGTAGAACCTCTCTCGCCGGGTGTACTCGGGATGCGCGAACCGGATCTTCTCCTTTTTCGGCATGTCCAAGCGGAGAGGAGCCTTAGCGTAACAGTAACGCCTGTGCTCCTCCAAGCGCTGAGCGCCCGTCAACCCGAGCTTGTTGGGCCGGTTGTCGAAGTAGGCGAAACACCTCTTGCAGATGTAGATCCTGTGGTCGTGGGTGGTGAGCTGAGGGCGGACCAGTCGGCTCAAGTTCCTGATGAACGCGTAATGGCTGTTACCCTCGGTTGTCACGTACAGCAGGTCGCGATGATCCTGAAGCTCCCGCCTGCATATCTTCAACGGGTATACCCTGTCCTTGAACTCGGGTGTCCCACTGGGCCGTCTCCCCACCATCGCGCGCTCTATCCCATACACGTTCACGCTGATGGCGTTCTTGCGCTCAAAAGCCTTGATGTCCTTCAGTGTGACGGGGAAGCGCAGGTCGGTCCAGTCGTACCGGGTGATGATGTCCAAGGTGTACCTTGCGGGTCTCTGCTGATGCTCCGGGTCGAACGCGGCCAGGATCGCGTACATGAAGCACATGTCATCGTTGTTTTGGACATTGATGACTGCGTGCGTAGCGTCAATGTCCTTTGGCAGCGGAATAAACGCTCTGCCTCTGAGCGGCGTGTACTCGTTCACGCGGATCTCCAGGTCGCGTATGCGCAGGTAGGTCCAACCACTGCCCACCAACTCGCACTGCTCCTTCTTGTTCTTGATCGTATCGAACGTCGCGGAGAGGAAAGCCTCCAAGTCAGAGGCCTCGGTCAGCGGGACGTTCTTCGTGTTGAAGGAGCGCAGGCAGGTAGCCCCGTGGATGTTGGTGAACTCACATTCCAGGACCATGTTCACCTTGATGCTGGGATGTCTGCTCCTCACGTCGGTCAAAAGATCAAAGACCTCCTGGAACAGGAAGACGAGCGCCTCCTCGACTGTCAGCAGGGCGTCCATCGGTTGAGACAGTCGAAAGGTGAGGAGGCGTCTGCGGAAGGCTCGATGCACGAGCTGGAACGCTGGGAGACCAGCACCCTCCATCGGCTCCTCCTCACTAGACCCCAGTTGTGGCTCTATGCTGGGCCCCGGTTGCGGCTCCCTGCTGGGCCCCGGTTGAGGCTCCCTGCTAGGTCCCGGTTGTGGCTCCCTGCTGGGTCCCGGTTGCGGCTCCCTGCTGGGCCCCGGTTGAGGCTCCCTGCTCGGTCCGGGTTGCGGCTCCGCGCTGGGTGATGGAGGCGGCCAGAAGTGGTCTCGGACGAGGTTCAACACGACGGGGCAGCCGCGCGTCTGGTGGCGGTTCCGGTTGTGGCGGCGCATGAAGTCCCTGTCGCAGAAGGTGCAGCGGAACCTGGCTGCCCGAGCCTCCAACTCTGCTCCTTCGTCTACAACATATAATGAGAGTTACTACACTTATAAAACAGGGGTCAAGGGGGGGTCAGGGGGTCAGGGGGGTCAGGGGGGTCGGGGGGGGGGTTAGGTTAGGATGGAGGAAGCTTGAACACTTACTAAAATTTTTAAAGTTCAATTTATATAAATATTAATTACAAGAAGTATTTTATGAAAAGGTAGCCTATAGATTATAGTTACTAACCTTGGAGCTCCTCCACAGGCTGTTGGTGGGCAGTAGTAGTGTGACGGTTGAGGTTGTCCCTTCGTGTAAATCGTCTACCACAAACGTTGCAGTCATGGCGTCTGTCGTTGTGGGCAGACTCTGCATGCCTCCTCATTTTTTTGAAAAGGCTGAAGGTGCGACCACAGACCTCACACAAATGTTGGTTGTTCATCTACAACAACAAATGATACGTTAAATAACATTCTAGAGGAATGAAAAAATAAAAATATTAAAAAGAAACAACGATGATACGCTCAGAATAGCTCCACTGATTTATGTATGTCTCAAACATTGTAATGTCAGGTTCGAAATCAGTTAACTGGAAATTATCATTTGTTGGAAAGACATAATACATTTAATATAGAGCTGTTTTAAAACAGGGTTTTAACTAAATTTCATTAGTGAATAAAGAGTTGAGAGTACGTCCAAAATAAAATAAAATTTAAAAATGGTTTAGTTAATAAAATATTTTTACTTACGTTTAATTATTGAAGGTAATCAAAGCAGGAAGAAGTCACTAGTTAGGAGCACACAAATGAGCACTCGAACACATTCACAGATCAACTGAGGAGGATCATTAGGCACCGCTCATTAAATAGCATTAGTCTGTGTATAGGAAACCACAAGTAAACAAGCGCTTGCCTCGAGGTATAACGGGGAGGGTGACATCATGTGGAGGAGGGCTTTGTGTAACTATTTACTTTAAGTAATAGTTATTTTAGTTCTTGTAAATTTTTACAAAAAAGGATTTACCACAAACTCTTCCCCGTATCTATTCCAATCGTTCACCAATAGCAAATACTGCTGTTCATACCGGATCCATTCCCAGTACTCCTTCTCAAATGGAAAGTCCTCCGCGAGGTACCTTCTGCCCTCCTCTACCACCCACATCTCATAATCATCACGCGGAAAGGTATGAATGTTCTTGTACCGCTCCGCTCTCCACAGCAGGTCACTCTCGTACTGTTCCAAGTCGTAATGGATCCTCGGAACGCACTCTGCCGTAAACTTCTTATCAATGCGTCGAACACGCTTCCTCCACTCGTACCGAGGTTCCACTGGTCTCCACGCAGACTGGTATCTCACTCGCCTAACTTTCACAGTCTTCCCCTCCTCACCAACACTCACTTCAACCCGCTCGGTATCGCTGCTGCTGTCAGAGGACATGGTGCCGCGACTCTCGACCATTAACTGAAGACAAGAGAGGAGTAAACAAGGTGAGTAGTAATGGGAAAAAAAACCCAGTGACAAATAAGGAAAGTTAGGAGTAAACAGCCCCGGGCGGTCACGTAGGCCCTAGCACGCGCCTCGACACGTGACGCTGCGGAGCCGCTCGCAGTTTGGTTTAGTCAAGCCTGCATACAACGTGTAACGAAGTCACATCAAATTCGGTCGGCAAACAGCCGAGATCCCATGAGGAAAACGCGTTAAAAAATTAATAGCGGGTCCGTTTAACGGTGGATTTTCAATTTTCTTTAAGCGATGGTTTACTTAGGTCGCCGCCCGACATGTGTTTAAGTTTCATCAAAATCGGTCGATAAACAGCTGAGATCCCATAAGGAAAACGCGGTTATAAATTAATAACGGTCTTGTTTGATGGTGGATCTATGGGGTTCTTTCGTCATTCGCTTCCTCTGGGATAGGCCTACACTCTGGAAAAAGTCCCGTGGGAATCGGTAGGTAAATAGGCTAGTTATTAATTTTCAAAAGTTGTTTCCTCATGTTCAAGGTCATCACGAAAAGTGCCGCAGATCGTGGGGGGGGTGTCAGGGGGGTCATGGGGGGGGTCAGGGGGGTCGGGGGGTGGTCAGGGGGGGTCAGGGGGGTCGGGGGGGGGGGGGTCGGCTCCTCAGCTCCTCAGTCTGCGAAGGTGGTCCAGAACCGGCCATGGCCCCCTACTCCCATAAGAATAACATTGGACAACGTACTGCGTTTATCGCAAAATTTAAATTTAAATTTTTTCCGCACCTGTAATCGTAGAATAGTAACTAAAAATACTAAATTGTTTAGTTTTTTTAAGCTCTTTTTAATGGTGAATAGTAATATTTTTATATTTATGTTTTTTTAATGAAAAATACAAAAAACAGAATTTTTGATATTTTAAGTCTTGTAATTTCTGAACCCGAATTTTTACAGAAATGTGGATGGTGTCATTTTGTTGCAAAACCAAAGTTCTACAAACGACTAAAGTTTAATCAAAATCGTTAGAGCCGTTTTTGAGAGATCTTGGTTTTTTCATGTTTTTTGGCGGTATTTGGGGGATAATTACCCTTAAAAATAAAATACCCCCGTCGCAGCAAACCTGCGTACTCAGCGAATTTCCAATGCAAAATATAAGTCTTGATACCACATAAAGCCGCATACCAAGTTTCATAAAAATATATTAAAAAATAAGCGATATATCAAATTTGAATTATTCTTTATAAAAATAACATTGGGGATGAGTACGCAGGTTTGCTGCTACAAAAAACAACAAATATGGGGTTTCTTGTAAATATCAATATTACTCTACTAGGTGAAGCCACATACCAAGTTTCATAAATATAAATTCATAAATAAGCGATATATGCCATTTTGATTATTCTCCATAAGAATAACATGGGAGATGAGTACGCAGGTTTGCTGCAATAAGGAACACAACAAATTGTTTTTTATGCAAATATCAATAAAACTCAACTAGCTGAACCAACATTCCAAGTTTTATTAATTTATGTTCATAATTAAGGGTTACATTACATTTTACTTATTCTCCATAAGAATATCATGGGGGCTGAGGACGCAGGTTTGCTGCTACGGGAATTATTGGTAAAAATCGGGTTTTTTGTGAAAATAACAATAGACCACAACCAGATGAAACCATACACCAAGTTTTGTTAGAATCCGTTCATAAATAAGCGAGCTATAATTTTTTCTTATTCTCCATAAGAATAGCATTAGACAACGTACTGTGTTTAGCACTTTCAATATCTCTGTAACCATTTGACGTAGAGCAATGATCAAAACACCAAATTGTGCGTCTTTTTAAGCTGATTCCAATGAAAGAAACTAAAATTTGACTTTTTCAAAAATTATATTTAGAAAACTCAAAAAACCCATTTTTGGGGTACAAAACCCCCCCAAAATACCCCTTCAGATAGTCCGATCTGTCTGGTTTTCGAACTTAAAGTCATAAATGCTTCTTTAGACGCTTATACCAAATTTCGTCAAAATCGGATTATTTTTACGAGAGTTATCGCACCCACGGACACACACATATATATATATATATATATATATATATATATATATATATACAGTTTCGAACGAATGGTGTTTTTGGGGTCTGGGGACCTCAAAACGAAAAGTTATCATGGTCCCGGGCCTAGGTCTTACCATGCCGACTACGGTAATAGCTTCTTCCCATTAGGGGAAATTCGCTAAAATGAAAAAAAAAACCTGGAGATTAGTACCTACATACCAAATTTAATAAAAATCGGACCATTGGTTAAGGCTCTAGCTCTGTACACATCCATACATTCAGACAGATAGACACACAGACTTCACGTAAAAATAACTTTTTTGGGTTCAGGGAGCACCAAAACGAATATTTCCACTAACAACTCAAATTGGAAAATGTTGACGAAAACAATACTTCCTCCATATACTATGTATAAAGGGGAGAATTGTAAACGGTTATTGTTACTATTTACATACTTACATCCTCGGAGTCACAACTCGTGCCTCCAACATAGCTCTCCTCCACTGCTCTCGGCCCTCCGCCTGTCTTCTCCATCATCTCATTTGAAACTTTCTTTTCTGAGATATTCTTCCATCTCTATGGGTAAATGTAATAATATATGCGTGTAGTGTATTTGTGTATGGAAATGGTAACAATAATACGATAAGTATTGTTTATACAATAACAGGTTATTAAGCAGAGTTTTGTTTAAACATAATTTTAAAATAACAATTAATTTCAATAACAATCTCATTACTTTCCTTTGAAATACCACTCGTACACATTGGTTTACGAGTGTAGAATTGCATTCTACGCATTATGAATTTAAACTTCAAAGGTAGAGAAACAATATGAACACAAAGGTCCAAACAGGATGATACTGGTTAAATCAACTTGGAAACTATTCAGTTACGAACCAGGCATTTAGCTATACAAACACACAATCACCCGGACAGAGACGGACAAAGAGGTTTGTTGGTTGCCTATTATAAAGAATCAAATAACCCAGTAAATGGAGTGGAATTTGCATTAATACATCCATCGTAAATATAAGTAACAAATTGGTAACAAATTCTATGACAACTATGCAAGTAAATACCAATGACAATATGTATTTGCTTTGGCTTTCATCTGGATGCATTTTTTTTTTTTCATTCTGAAAGTATACACTATTTGTAGGTTAATTAAACACACTTTTTAAAAACTAGGTTATTTACACTGAGAGAGGAATAACTACCTGCAACAAAGGCCGGGTTACGTAAGGTGTTAAAATTAAAATGGAAAACACCTCTATCCCTTTTGTACTAGGTTCGACCTCTTAATATCGCAAGGCTTGGCCAATCGGCAAGGAATGTATATTGGTAAGGACTGATAATTGCAATTGAAATATTCAATACATGTCTTCTTAAGTTGACTAAAATTACTAAACCAACAAATCAGAACTCAATCTCTATGTTCAAGCAGATAACGAGATTTGCACACAAATAAAGATATGGATAAACAAGTGTTATTTGGTAGCCAAAGTGTACTAATTTTGGGTCTTAAACAATTTGTTCTGTAAAATATAAAGGTTATAAATTTTCCTAATTGTAAAATTGTTCTGTAACTGTCAATAAAGCCTTTAACTTTTTTAATTTCAGGTGTTTGCTTGTTTGTTTTAAGGTGCCCTATAAAGATGTTAAGTATTTAACTGCCAAGGCAATGCGCTGCAAATTGCGAGGCAGAACAACAACAACAATATAAATCACAATTACTTCGGACACTTTGAGCCTCTTCTGCTTTATCGCTACTTTTATGGTTGCCATTAAACTGTACAGAAATAAGGATTCATTGTTTAAATAATACTTCCTGTATATTGAAGGAGCACCTTAACATTTTATATTTAATTAACTTGATTTCCTAAATTTGTACATAGTAAGAACCAAATTTAAAAGCGCATAAATTGAACTGTCGTCAAATATTACTTTTTTGTAATGAGTTTTAAAATTTTAATAATATATGTTAACAGTTAGAAAAAGCAAGCCTTTACAATATATATCTAATAGGTACAAATTCTAAAAAAAAAAACAAATAGCAAACATTTATTAAATCACAACTATTTTGCTTCAGTGATTATACTAAAAACCAAAAGATTTGTTACTTGATCCAGACAAAATCAAATGAATTCTGAAAAAATTATCTATCCTTAAAGTTTACAATAATTGTTAGTTTATAGTTGCACTTAAACTAAGATCTGCCACGGCCAAAACAGTCAGCGATTAGCTGGAATTGTTGTGTTTTTTCAGTCAATCGATAGAAATATACCACATTGTTACTAATTAAAGTTGATCCTTAATAATAAAAATAATACTTTTAAGATGTGAATGAAAACAAAATATTTTAATTATTAATTATTTTATTTTAACACACACGAAATATACTTTTTTTTATTTATTACTAAACAGAATTGCAAACATTCAATTTTGGACGACAAATTCAGTAATGATTTGCATCAGCAACAATAATGCGTTGTGGTAAGGATCTTTTGATATATTTTTAACTCTGAAAATATCTTATCCTCTCCCGATATCAGTAATGATGCTCTCACTGTGACGCATATTTTCCCTGACAAGAGAAGATACACGGTGAAATATCTCAGGTTGTACCTTTCCAGAACTAAATTCCCTACATATTTTGGAATTAGTAAAACAAAGTTATGCTAATTGATAATTTGTGGGCACAATACCGATGTTACACTGTATTTATTTATTTTGTTATAAATAAACTGACTGAGCCAACATGATGGTTCAAGTGATATAAAGTGGTAAAGTGAAATCTAGGAACCTTACATATAACAATATTTGTTTGTGCAGTCTAATTCTGTAAAATAACTTTATACATAAATATATAATCCAAAAGATAACCTTCGAACTTTATTCTAATGTTAAACAGTTAAAAGGTATTTTTAAAGGATTACCGCCATGTTATGCTGACATGCACTATTCTCGTTCACTTCTTTAGTCACATCAGTTATTCAGACATATGTTTTGATAGTAAATTAATATTTTATGAGTTGAGTTCTTTACCGGTGATAAAAGTTGTGTCGGTATTTTGAATATGTTAAAAGTATAATCAAATAATAGTGCACTTATGAAAAATACTATAGATTTGTTATTTATTTAAGTTAACAAACTGTCAGCACAAAGACTCATGTTAAAGTCAAATGGGGAGTAAACAGAAGAGCTAAATATTTTACATAATAGATGAAGAAATAATTTTTAGAAAGTAGATATATCTTGAAGAGAGGTTTAAGTATACTTTTAAATGCATTATTTGTGCACTATTTCTTATCGAAGAATTAAATTATACACTTGTTATTTTAGTAATGTCATGAAACAAATATGGAGGATTTAATACAAAATATGAATTCTTAATTTTAAAAGTCGTCCGCCATTTCCCAATATATTTTTCCAACCTCAAATTTGTAAAAGCAAAATCCCACTGTTTTGTAGATTTTAGATTAAAGAGGGTTTTATTCTTCTTTTTTCTTTTTCTTCTTTTAAACCTCTCGGATTTGAAGATAAAGGCATTGCCAGGAAAATTGTTTTAACATGGAAAAACCATGAGACTTTATTTAAAAAACGCCGATTAAAAAAACAGTCAAGAATAGAGACATAAAATTCGGCGTATTTGCCTATTTTAGTTTGTTAAACAAATGTATACAATGTAAAACAAAGCTGTCTCAAGGTTACGGGCGTTTAAAAACTATAGTTCGAAACTTCATGAAAGCTGATATAATAACAAAAATAGGATTGAGAACAGACAGTGCAGTCTTTAATGACCAATCAAACGACGACTGCAATAGGATAAGAAATAACTGAGTCGTGATTTTTTTCAATACAATAGCTTTAATACAATATTATCACTCGATAAATGGTGTGATTGATAACAGTAAAATATAATAAGGCTTCCCCGCTTTTTGAACCCTGAAATCACGAACATGTATAACGATTTCCATAACAAATTGCGATAATTTTTTTAATTTCTGTACAAAATAATAGTACAAAATTAAACTTATTCAACTAGTTCAAAATGCTCAAAAACTTTTACATAACCACAATTAATAACAGATGGTTGGTTCAGGTCAAACACGTTTGTCGGTTTCTAAGGTTTATTTGCTAAACTTATCATATCGATACATTTATAAACAACTAAGAAATTTACCTAAAAAAATAAAGAACATATATTTCGAACAGTTAATAAAACTACTCTTTGTTTTTGTTGTTTTATTATCCTTAAAGTACCTCAACTTCCCGCCACCATGGGCTAATAGACCTGTTTAATGATCTAAATACAGCGAGTTACCGTAACGGCCTAGGTCACATGGGCAAAACAGTGGTGACGAGTCGTATAAGCTGGGGTCCACGCCACCACGCTCTTGACTTGCGAGGCCAGCGCTCTGAGCTACAGTATCTGGTTTATTTGGTTAAATACTGTTTAAACATAAATGCAGTGCACGGTCTAGCCTGTTTAGTACAAATCAGCGATTATTTGATCAAATTACGTGCTTAAAGAGAGTTCCAAATAGAAAATAAATACGTGGTTTGGGCAGCGCTATATAATTCCTATTATCTTTATCATCAAACTACTCCAAAAGACTATGTGGAGTAGTAATTTCCTTATGAATTTAGAGCAATACAGCAGTTGTTTTCATAGGTTTATCGCTATAATGATATTACCTGTAGTATCTAATACTCTTATTTTTAATATTTCTTGCCTTATAAACTTGCGCCCAATACAAACACTTCCAGACAAATGTTGTTAACTGACAGTACAAGGCGAACGACCGCCCTGGGAGCCCTGCAGACAGATTAGGAACATTTACATTCCTCTCCTTCTCCAGACCGCAGCCTGTATTTGCTTATTATTCATGAAACATTATAACATAGTTGTATGCAGTCCACGAGTAAAAAAAACTTGAGTAAAATGTAAAAATTTTGTTCATTAGTAATTTAACCTAATTATTGCAAAAGACCTATAGCGTTGATGTCATCAATTTTACTTGACATCTATGGATAAAATTCCTTGTAATTGAAAACTTTAAAACCATTTCAAATCTTTTGAAACATTATCGTTGATAGTTGTTAAAAAACTTTGTAAAATATACTAAACGTACTACAAAAATCGTATATAATATTGAATATTGTGTTAGGATCTTCTGTTTCTGAAAACTGCTAAATAATATTTACGACAAACACATATTACATTTTTGTAAATAATATAAAACTTGTTTTAACACAGTATGTTGGTTTAACTCGAACCATTAGATAATTCGTTTTCTTACGCAACCAACATAGAACATTTGAACGCTTGAACTGTTTCATGACAAGTGGATGGTATGGAAACTAAGGGTCTATTTTTTGGACTATATCAATGTTAGGGTAAATTAACAGTAAAACTGAATAACAGAAGATTAAATTTGGTCAATGAATAATCATCTAAACTGCCTTTCTAATGTAGGTTTATAAATAGTCCAAAGTGACATCGAAATTGAATTCCTAATATTTATTTTAAATACCCAAATCAGGTATTTTATTCATACATGAAAACACAGTAGTATAAAAGTCAACATACAAAAAATATGAAATCTCATACTAGTAAATAATTTAAGTAGATAATTCGATTTCTCTAAAATATTTTTAAACATATACAAATATTCCTGAATGTTCCTGAATACTTTCAGGTCCACCTAATTTTACTGTCCTATTTATTACATTACTCATATTTATAAACTACAGTAACTGTAGATACTGTTGTTATCTTTCTCGAATATAAATGTTATGGTTTTTCTAGAGGCAACTGGTTATTCATTTAGACTAATCATAATTGAGCTTAATTGTTTTATAAACCTGGTCAGCAAATATGAAATTACGTTTACTAGTACAGTAATTTTTCTTAATAAGAAAATAACATTTTAATAATAAAATAAAATACTGTGCAAAGATTTAAGCACTGATCATTACAATTTCTAACGAGGTTGGTTTAATATACATTCCTTTCTCTCATACATTCTTAATGAACACTCCAGTAGATTGTTAATTAACTAATGTATCCCATTTCACGTATTTAGTGGTGGAATATCCATTGAACTTCTTAAAATATGCTTCTGGTTTTAGTGCTAACATTGTCATGAGTGCTTGAAACAGTTAACGCCTTGTTGAGTCTGCTTGTCCGGGCTTATACAATGGCTTTGTCATTAGAATATTTAATGGGTTCGCCCTTTTATTTGGTTTGAAGAAACAGATCACTGCTTCGGATTGTGGAATAGTTTGAAGATTAAGAAAGATAATTTACTCAAACCATGCAGCATTTCCTTTTTAGAAATTGATTTACCTTTTTAAATAATTTGACGGTAAATTTCATAAATAATTTCAAGTAAAATGTTGATTATGACGGCATTAATACAAATTACTGCCATTACCAACATAAATCAATGATATAAACCGATGAGTTCCGGTTTTGTGTAGTTTTGTTCTAGAAAGATTATGAATTCGTAGAGAATAATATGAGGTTAAGTTCTAACAATTACACTCTAAAATTTATTTTAATTTTAATAAAAAGTTATAATGGTAAGGTTAACGTTTCATTAGTAAAGTATACAGGCAGGAGAGGTAAACGAAGAACGCGTATAGCTTCAACGCGTTGTAAATCACAAAGTCACTAAAAGTAAATCTCTGAATACACTACTAATTTAAACCTTAATGGTATTGATATAGTTTACTCTTATTTAGTAATGAAATGTATAATAAAAAATATTCATAATACTAGGTAATTATATTATTTTTACTACAGCAAAACTATTAATGCATACAGCAAAACTATAAACCTCCTATACACACATTATATTTGAACACGTTTAAAGATCGTATATTGCTTCAGGACAAACTTCCACATAGGAATATTTATGTGATATTCTTAAGAATCGTGGATTTATTTTTTAATTGATTTAATCGTGTTACTTTGAGAAAATAATATATCCATTTCCGGTGTTTACGCTCAAACGGCCTATTGCACGGTTGGTCCATATCTTGTTGACAGAGTAAAGACGTTTTTTCTATCCACTAACCGTCAAGAATAATAATCTAATGTCCATAATCTAATGACAATATAACACAGTTTAATGATAATATAATATTTGTATAATTAAAGTTTAGGAGATTTTTGTCAACTTCTATTTGTTAAAACTGAGCATGTCAAGATCAACAACAACAAACAAGTGACGAACGGGTAAAATTAGATATTGTAAAACGTTTAATTATGTGTTTGTTACCCTACAAACACGTCCTTAATTAAAACCGTAGACAAAAAAGAACCATTTGGTATAAATGTAAAAGGCTAAATCCATGAGATTTTGGTGTGGTTGCAACGGTCGTTAAGGGGTCTTCATACTATAACATACATCACCATGGACAACTACCCGGACTGATTACAGACTACAGGAAGGTGAAATAAATGTCTACAGGGTTCAGTGGCCAAAGTCTCAAAGACCTCTATTACGTGGTGCTGCAGTCAGCGACGGGTGTTGAGGTGACCAAGATAATCCCCAGGGACGACTACCCAAGCTGATTACAGACTACAGGAAGGTGAAATAAATGTCTACAGGGTTCAGTGGCCAAAGTCTCAAAAACCTCTACTTCGTGGTGCTGCAGTCAGCGACGGGTGTTGAGGTGACCAAGATAATCCCCAGGGACGACTACCCAAGCTGATTACAGACTACAGGAAGGTGAAAAAAATGTCTACAGGGTTCAGTGGCCAAAGTCTCAGAGACCTCTACTACGTGGTGCTGCAGTCAGCGACGGGTGTTGAGGTGACCCAGGGACGACTGCCCAAGCTGATTACAGACTACAGGAAGGTGAAATAAATGTCTACAGGGCTCAGTGGCCAAAGTTTCAAAGATCTTTACTACGTGGTGCTGCAGTCAGCGACGGGTGTTGAGGTTACCAAGATAATCCCCAGGGACGACTACCCAAGCTGATTACAGACTACAGGAAGGTGAAATAAATGTCTACAGGGTTCAGTGGCCACAGTCTCAAAGACCTCACTACTATGGCCGCCCCCTGACTGCTTTTCGACCTTTGACCCCTGACTTCACGCCCGCGCCCCCTCCCCCCTCCCCGCCCACGCCTCTCCCCCTCCCCCTCCCCACCCGCCCTTCCCCTCCCCCGCACCTCCCCTCCCCCTCCCCTCCCCCACCCCTCCCCTCCCCTCCCCCGCCCCACCCCCTCCCCCGCCCCTCCCCCCTCTCCCCCCCCTTCAGTCCCGGCCTCTCATACCACTTTACCTAACCTACACTAGGACCGTGTTGCCAACCTGGTTTTTTTTTTCTGTGTAGTGCTGCCAACCTATTTTTTTAAGATTACTTCACCCTAAGTTATACTGTTTGTTATATGTATATAATTATTACGTCACGCTACTTTCGTTTGCTACTTCGGCCCCCTCTCACCCGCTTGTTTACTTACCCGAACATGATACTTGTCCGAACCTGTTACGTATCCGAACATGGTAGTTATCCAGACAGCCCCCTGGACCACCCCCCGAGGCGAAACTCAACTCCTTGAGCAAAGCTCGGTCCCCTCCCCCTCCCCACCCGACCCTTCCAATCATTTTACCTAACCTACATTTGGACAGTGTTGCCAACCTGGTTTCTTTTCTGTGTAGTACTGCCAACCTAATTTTCTAAGATTACTTCACCCTAAGTTATACTATTTGTTATATATATATATATATATGTGTGTGTATTACGTCACACTACTTTCATTTTCTACGCTTGGCCCCCTCACACTGTTTATATACCTTTTAATACCCTTCCTCTGTTAAAATATATTAGTAAAATATGAAGTAGTACCAGGTGTATCAGATCAGACTGAAATAAAATCTATGCATTTATAAAACAAAAGTTGATATTTGTAAGTAGTGATTTCTCTTTACGGTGGAAATCATACCTTGTGGATAATTTTATATCCTTATCGGGTTCACCACTCCTGTTTCAACTTGTCCAGACCTGTCACTACTTGTTCAGTAGATATGACCCCTATAGAGCTCTATAACTTATTTGCTATGCCAAACCTTTTTCACCTGTAATACTGTTTCATTATATGCTTTTTAAAACTAATTTCATCTAAATTGTACCTTGTGTAAGTCCAATACTAAACTATGCAAACAAGGTAAAATAATAAGTAATAAATTACAAACCAAAACGTTTATTTATACATTGTGTACTACAACTATTAACAAAATGATATTATTTTTAAACAAATTCTATTCCTTTACCGTTACTGCGGTACACTAGAGACATCCTGGCGGCATCTCCGTTCCACAATGTTGCCAACCTACCTTTTGCATAACAAAATCTCTTATTTCACAGTATTGTCGTTATCATTTCAACATAATAAAAAAAGAAAAATTAAGTTAAATTTATTAAATTATTTAATTCACCCTGATACAAAAGTTACTAAAAAACTAATTAAACATACGTTAATTTGTATTGGCTGAGTATTTAGATACGCGAGTTGGAATTTTTTATTCCATTTTTCTTTCACAATTTTACAAACTTAATTGTTTTTGTTTTCTCTTAGAAAGGGTTTCAAACCTAATTGTTTTTACACTTTTCATTATCAATGTTACTAAATTAACTTTTTTTAAATTAATCCTTGCCATTGTTGCCAACCTCTTGATATTATACTGTGATTCAGCTGTTGCAAACCAAGCATTTTTACTGTTTGTTATTGCCAACTCTTTTCGTACTTGTTGTTGTCAACCTAAATGTAAATTTTTATTTCTCAAAGTCTTTCTGTACTTTTTTGCTAACGGAATAGCCAACATAACTTTCTGAGCATTCTCTTTTACACTTGTTTTGCAATGTTTGCCAACCTTAGTATTTTGCGTTCTTTCTTTTACAAAGTTGCTAACCTAGAGTTTGTATTTTTTCGTTCTTAATGTTACCTATATAATTTCTAACCTTTTCAATTATATTACTAACATAATGTCTCAATCTTTACCAAGCAGTGTTGCCAACCTAACTTTTTGAAATGTTTTTCGCAGGATTGCTAATTTATATTTGAATTTCGGTGTTAATGCAGAGTTTCCTAACGAACTACTGAATCACGCACTGTGTCGCCAACCTAAATTTATAACATTTTATTTCGCAGAGTTGCCAACCTACCTTTATTTAACTTTGGGGTAGTGTTTCCAACCTATTAAAGGTATTGGTGTATGTTTCATTTACAAAGTTGCTAACTTGAATGTTGGCATTTTCTTTTTAGTTAATGGGTTTATAGGGTTTCAAACCTTGTTTTACTCTTTTGTTCTCAACTTAACATTTTGCAATCTTTCTTTGCCAGTGTTGCCAAGCTAAATCTTAATATCTTAGGTCACACTGTTCCCAAGCTAACTTTTCCCTGCTTGTTTTTGCCAGCCTACTATTTGCATTTAAATAAATCTTTAGTAGAATTGTCGACTTTTATATTTCGCAGTATTGTCATACTAACATTCTTCTTTCACAAAGTTGCCAACTCAACTGTTTGTATTTTCTTTTAAGGGGGTTCAAACCTGATTTTTGTATCGTTCATTCTCAAAAATACCAACTTTACTTTTTGCAATTTGTTATTGCCAGTGTTGCCACACTAACTTTTTTCCTGCTTTCTGATGTCAACCTTACTTTTATCCTACTTGTTGTTGCCAACCTAAATGTTGAATTGTTAAATATCGCAGTGTCTTTCTGTATTTTTTCGTTACCGTAACGGAATTGCAAACATAACTTTCTGAATATTCTCTTTCACATGTTTACTAACATAACTTTATTTTGTGCAATGTTTGCCAACCTATGTATTTTGTGATCTTTCTTTCACAAAGTTGCGAACCAGAATTTTTGAAATTCTGTTTTGTAGGGTTAACCTAATTTTTTTCTCGTTTTTTTGTATGGTTTCCTATCTAACTTCTGAATCATTTGCTGTGTCGCCAACCTAACTTTCTAAAATCTTCTTTCTCAGAGTTGCCTACCTACCTGTTTGTAGGTGTACATTTTGGTATAGTGTTTCCAATCTTTTAATAATTTATTTGCAGTGTACTTCTGTACTTTTTTGTTCAAGTAATTGTCAGCAAAACCTTAACTACATCATCTTCTCACTTTTATTTTTTGCAGTGGTTACTAAGTACTTTGTGTTCTTTCTTTCTCAAAGTGGGCAACCTAGATGTTTTATATATTTTCGTTCTTAATGCTGCCAATACAATTTCTGATTTGTTGTCCTAATGTTGCAAACATAACGTCTTAATCTGTCTTTCACTGTGTCGCCACCTTAACTTTTTGACATTTTGTTTCGAAGGTTGCTACCTAACTTTTTGGATTTCGGTTTTTGTTCAGAGTTTCCTACCTAACTCTAAATATTTCACAGTTTCGCCAACCTAACTTTCTGAAATGTTCTTTCGCAGAGTTGCCAACCTACCTTTTTGATTAACTCGGTTGTAGTGTTTCCAACCTTTTAATAATTTTTAAAGGCATTGGCAAATTCTTCATTCTTAATGTTTCCACCTAAAATCTTTGCAATTTTTTTCTATACCAATGTTGCCAAACTAACTATTAATATTTTAATCTGACACTGTTGCCAACTTAACTTTTTTCCTACATGTTGTTGCCAGCCTAAATGTTGTGTTTTGTTTTCGTGGTGTATTTCTGTAGGTTTTCGTTCAAGGAATTTCCAACAAAACTTTCTCTACATTCTCTTTCACACCTTTACTTACATAATTTTATTTTGTGCAGTGTTTGCCAACCTAAGTACTTTGTGTTCTTTCTTTCTTTCTTTCTCAAAGTGGTCAACCTAGATGTTGTATGTTTTCGTTCTTAATGCCGCCAATACAATTTCTAATTTTTGGTCATAATGTTGCCAACTTAGCGTCTCAATCTCTTTTGCAGTGTTGCTAAAATAGCTTTTTGAAATTTTGTTTCGTAGAGTTGTTAACCTAGCTTTATGTTTTTCGGTTTTTGTGCAGAGTTTCCGACTTAAATTCTGGATCTTTCACAGCGTCGCCAACCTTACTTTGTGAAATTTTCTTTTGCAGAGTTGTCAACCTATATTTTTAGTGACTTTAGTATAGTATTTCCAACCTTTTAATATTAGTTACATCCATTGGCAAACTAATTTTTACATATTTATTTCACAGAGATGGTAGTTTAACTATTATTTCGAACTTGTCATTTCTACTTCTTGATAATGATCACTACTTCCAGATTGGCAGATTATTATTTCTATTACGCAATTAATACGATTTTAACATACATTTAGTAGTTTGGGCATGTGTATTTATTGAATGAGAGTATTTTAGGGTAAATGTATTACAATCTATTCTTATATTTTCCCATCAGTTAGTTATCTTTCTGGTTGTGAACAGATAGTTTTTGGGTAGTGAATATTTGTCTTTTTATAAGTTTTTTTTCTACCAACTTAACGTTTTTATTTTCACAGCAGCAGGACTTTAACACAGGACTTTAGCAGCAGGGTTCAAATACTAACTGAAACCTATAACGAGTTATTTTTTTCTGAAATAATATTTTATAAATATTTTAAAAACTATTTTTAATAGTAAGTTTTATAATTTCTACAATTAGTTTAGTTTTTCGTTTATAAACTTTGTAAACTTTCATTGCAAATTAGATTGTTGCGTTTAGATTCGGAAAGCTACTTAACGGTCTTTGTTTTCTATCGAACTTCTAGGCTATCTGATCTGACTTTATTTTGCTGATTTTAAACATTTTATGTAAGAGTTTAACACTTAAATGAGATTTACCTGAAATATAACATTTTAATGCAAGACATAAACAATTTATAATACCGAAGGTATAGTTTTCATAAATAAATATTTTTTTTGTAAGCTTATTTTTTTTTTATAAATGACATTGGAAATTTTATTTTAAGCGCTTGTAAGGTAGAATTTGATATTTCCAAGTCAGATACCATTCGTAACCTCACAGATCGTGTTCTCATTGGGCTTATTTTAAATTTGTTGATAACTTAGTAAACCTAAAGCCGGATTTACTTAAACAAGTATTTAGAGTCTTGTGACAAAACTATCCGATGCATTAACTTACAGGTAAAATACATTTCCAGTCGTAAACTTTAATTAACGTGTATTTACTATAGCCTTTTATTTTTAAGATTTGGTATATTGCCTTGTATATTTGTATTTACATGTTGAACTTGTCATTTAATTCTCAGATATGGTTCCATGAGTTATCTTAGTAGATTCTTATTTGACTGATCGTAAAAAAAAAATGATACAGAGAATTATTAGTGGTAGATATTGACTTGAATTATTAAAATGTGTCAGATTCATCAAAATCGATAAAAGTTACCCTACAGATATAAAACGTACTCTGATATATTTCAACAATTGAAAATTGTGTTGGTTAACTGAATTTATGATAACCAGGTATACCAAAACGACTAAAATCAAAAACAATACCCTTACATCTAAAACAAAGTATAATTATTTTAAAAGTTGTACTGTCGAAACAGAACCAGGTGCTTCAGACCAGCCAAAAATATAAACATTGGACTCAGTTTATTTTGTTGTTTTTACAACAAAGTACTTGGAGTGTTGACAGTTAAATATTCGCCCCTAGTAAATAATTGACTTTGTACCCAGCCCTATTCGAATATCCGTACTTCCCTTGTTGTAATAAACGGGTTTTCCATTCAAATTCCAAACACCAAAAATTTAATGTAAGAAATAATCATCATCATTTATAAACGAGTCTCCGAAAGCTAACTTGTTCTATTCTCATTTCGTATTAAACAACATGAAATTAGATTGCAACATATTTTGTTGATGAAGTATAAAGATTCGCCTTAATTACAGATGTGCAGGGCCGTTGCTAATTTTATTTTATACTTAAACTTTACATATTTACAAATGAACATTTTAGTTTATAAACTAAACATAATATTTACAACAAAGTATCTATTTGAATAGAAAATAACCAGGTACATAAGAACAGCAAAAATATAAAACTTGGACACCATATCTTATATAAATTGCTACTTTAGGCAATGTATTATTATTTTTACTAATACAGTCTTAGGGTCATTAGTAAAAACTTAACTAACCGATTGAACTGTCTTTTGGTTGACTTTCTAAATTGTTTAATTACCTACGTAAATGGATTCAATATAATGGATTCAATTTAATATAAATGTTTCATTTACCAAGAGTCAACATATATATATATATATATATATATATATATATATATATATATATATATATATATATATATATTAGTATATTATATTTTAGTTCTTGGGCCCCGGAAACAAATTCCACGATGTAAGCGTCGGGGCCATACTTGGCCAACTCGTTGGTCATCTGGGAGGGCCCAAGAACTACGCCTATGTCATTCGGATCAGCCCGAATGAATTCAAGACTGTGTGTAAAGTCCATGGAATAACGATGAACCACAGGAACCGCGGCATCGTATGTTTCGACACCTTGAAGAAGATGCTACTTCATGACGCCCCGGCCACTGTAGTGCCCATCCCCCACAAGATCGTCCGCCCCCAGACAGGAGTTGTTGTGACACGTCCTGAATCAAAAACGTACAGGGTCGTGTACAGTAAACGTTGCCGTGTAGGCGACTTTGACAGTTTACCTTTCGGCACAAAACGATCCCGATTTTGAGATATCTGTTTTGGCAACCGTTTTATCTTTCATTTAAATTAACCCAACTGCCGTTTAGCATGCGCATATGTATATTTATCTTCTGTATCCTTGTTGCTACCAGCTGTTGTAAGATTCCTATAAATAGGGGCAGCGTTTGGTTTCCCGAGTCAGTTCTGCGGAATGTCTCGCACCGTGCGGATCAATTTCCAGCTCCTGCAGGCCATAGTCAAGTTGCAGCCTAGTCCACGTCTGTCGTTGCTACGTGTAGCTGACGAGAGTTTGGTTACCGCTATTTGCGAGTGCTTTTTGAACATTTTAAACGCCAACATACCTCTTACTTCTGAGGTGAGACGGAAACTCGAAAGATTCAAGCAAACTATTCGTTCCGTAGCGTCTTCGAAAGGCTCGTGGAAATCTAAACGAGCATTGTTGGTGAAACACAGTGAAGTACTGGTCCCTCTAGTTATTGCTACGGCCCTGGAGTATTTCAAGGATGAATCACGCTAAGAAGATGGTGTTGATTTCACCCGACGTCTTGCAACGGTTGAACGCTGCTACACCGAAAAACGAAACGTTGAACGTTCTGGAAGAGGATATGAATAAAGTGCTTCACGCTTCGGACCTTGAAGACCGGGCTAAATGGGCGCAGTACCAGCAGATGCTTCAACGGAGACAGTATTTTCACGATGAAATGCGCAAACCCATGGAAATTCCTATTGTAGAAGCATCATACAGCGGCACCCGAAACTTTAGAGACGATATCTTACGCACGATTCCCAAGGCGTTTAAAACAAAAGGAGAACTCCTTTTTGAACGGCTTTGTGACAACGAACTAATTTCATGGGACAGAAACGGTACCGTCAGTATAAATGGAGCCGCAATCCCCAACTCGAACATTGTCGATCTGGTCTGCGATGTGGTAAGGTGCAAGAAGACAGCTGCCGGCCCTGTCGGTTGGGAGCCGTTTTTGGAAGCTCTACGCCAGATTAACGTTCCTCAAGAATTCATCGGCAACCCTCAGCGCAGACATCAGCAAGCCGGACCCTCCTCGCCGAGACGACCAGTTCCTTCACCGCGACCAGCATTTCCTACACTCACCGCTAGAAGGCGGAAAACAATTACACCACCACTCCCAGACAGAAGAAGAAGATTAGTGTCTAAGGCGTGGGCTCGTATGCACCCGCAACAACCATGAACAAGACTCTGGAAAAAATATACTACGACCTGGCAAGTTCTGCTTGCTACGCAGGAAGCCACCCTCTTATTACAACAACCAAAAATAAAATTAGGACCCGAAAAACTAAAGATTGGCTTCTCACTCAGGACCCGTACACACTGCATACGCAAAAAAGAAGAAATTTTGCCAGAAACAGGTATATCGTCAGTAATATCGACGATTTATGGCAAGCGGATTTGGCCATTTTTAAAAACATTTCCAAATACAACGACGGCGTCAAGTATCTGCTTGTGGTGGTGGACGTTTTCTCAAAATACGGTTGGTTGCGCCCGTTGAAAAACAAGACTGCTAAAACGGTTAATGAGGCTTTTGAGTCTATTTTAAAAACCGATGGACGAAAACCACGCGATATCCAGTGTGACAAAGGTAGAGAGTTTGTTTCCGTAGCATCTGCAAAGTTTTTTAAGCAGCGTGGAATACATTTTTACACGACCCGCAATCCCGATACCAAAGCTGCCGTGGTGGAGCGGTTTATAAAAACTATTAAATCAAGATTGTGGCGCTACTTTACTCACAAAAACACTTTACGCTATGTGGACATTATTCAAGACTTGGTACGGGCCTACAATAATACAGTGCATTCGACAATCAAGATGGCACCAGCTGACGTCAATGACGAAAACGTTCTGCGAGTCTGGAAGACGCTCTATTCCAAGAAGGAAACGTATATCGCCCCCAAACTCGATGTCGGTGACACAGTGCGTATAGCAAAGGAGAAGAAACATTTTGCCAAAGGATACGAAAGCAACTGGACAGAGGAAATCTTTAAAGTAATACGCGTCATAAGGCATCCAATTCCAGTGTACCACGTTCAAGACCTGGCCGGAGAAGTTATTGACGGGGCCTTTTACGAGGCGGAACTTCAAAAAGTAATAGTTCCGAAGAACAAGGCTTACAAAATTGAGAAAATACTGGAAATGAAAGGTGGGGGAAAAGGGAGGAAGGTGTTAGTCAAGTGGAAAGGTTACCCTGCAAAGTTCAACTCCTGGATTCCCGCGTCTAGCCTTTTGGATTTAACCCGGTGAATACTGGTGCCGCTGTCAGTCTGGTCCGAGACACCGTCGAGTGAACATGGCTGGTGTCGGTGGTATGTTTGGTGCTGCAGGCCGCGCTCCTATGCCTATATCTGGTGGTACTATAAAAACCGAGGCTCAGTCTTTGCCCAAGCGTCGCAGCGTGAACAACAGTCCCGACTCTTCGTCAGCTGTTAAGAAGCGGAAAGCAGTACAGAAACCAAAAGGTCGGAAGCAAGTAGAAAACTCACGTAAGAAGCTAATACGGAAGAAGAAGCCCAAAGTTTCAAAGAAGAAGAAGAATTCAAAAAGGAACTATCCCTCCGACATTTTTTCATAATGGCCTACGTACATAACCTCTCTGCCGATTGTTCTAAAACCGAATTGGATTTGTTTTCTCTACCACCGACTCAGACCAGCATCGAAGGAGGTCAGTGGGTCCAATACAAACCTCTGTCCTCACTCACTGACGAATCCCCCATCGAGTTTGTCGTGCCTGGCCACGGTGACGAATATTTGGACTTGTCTCAAACCTTGATTGCTGTGAAAGTGAGAATTTTGCAAGAGGACGGTAATGTTTTGGACGCAACCTGCGATAAAGTTGGACCTGTAAACTATTTTCTGCATTCGCTGTTTAGCCAGGTGGAGGTATACTTTAACCAAAAACTGGTATCGGCAAATGGAAACACTTACCCTTACCGAGCGTACATTGAAACTCTTTTGAATTACGATGATGCCGCTAAAGAAACCCACCAATCATCTGCCCTTTGGGTGAGCGATACAGCTGGTCAAATGGACAAAACTGAAGATGAAAACGACGGACTGAAGAAAAGACGAAGTTACTTTGCCAATAGCCACCCTGTGGACATGATGGGATATATACACGCTGACGTATTCCACCAAGGAAAGTATCTGCTGAACGGAGTCGAGCTTAAAGTTAGATTTACGAGATCCCGCGATAACTTTAGTCTAATATCCAAGTCTGGGTTCGTGATAAACGTGATGGAAGCCAGCCTGATGGTGAGAAGAGTGAAGATTAACCCCACACTGTTGGTTGAACACGCCAAAAAGCTATAAACGTGCGCTGCAAAGTATCCCATAACGCGCGTGGACGTTAAGGCCTTTACTATTCCAAGTGATGTGCTCGGCAAAACTATAGACAATGTTTACCTGGGACAGTTGCCTAAAAGGATCGTGTTGGGGCTAGTGAGTAACAACGCTTATAACGGCAGTTTTAAGCACAACCCTTTTAATTTTGCCCACTACAACGTAAACTTTCTGGCCCTCTACGTTGACGGACAGCAAGTACCTGCTAAAGCGCTTCAGCCAGACTTTACAAATCATCAGTTATACATCAGTTGCTACAACACGTTATTTTCCGGATGTGGTATTCACAACAAAAACCACGGAAACGGAATTTCACGAAGCATGTACCCCAACGGCTATTGTCTGTACGCGTTCGATTTGACATCGGATTTGGCAGCCGCTGCGCCCCATTGGAACCTGGTCAGAAGAGGCAGTCTTCGCATAGAAATCAATTTTGGCGTCGCCCTCACGGAAGCGGTCAACTGCATCGTCTTTGGAGAGTTTTGCAACATCATCGAAGTGGACAAGTATAGAAACGTCACAGTTGACTATAACTAACCTCTATTGAAACCAACGGTGTAATAACTGGGACAGTTTTCGAACAAGATTTTGTTTTGTTTAAATAAAATAAAATATTTGTTGTTGTTGTCGGAGTGTAAATATATTTAGTCCGGTTTTCAAAGTGTTGTTTTTATTTAACAAAGAAAAATTAAAAATAACATGGTAAAACTATCATGAATTTAATATGATAATGAAATGTATACAATTAGTGTGTGTGTGTGTGTGTGTGTGTGTGTGTGTGTGTGTGTGTGTGTGTGTGTGTGTGTGTGTAAAAGGCGTATATATATATAAGAAGATTTGATTTATTAAATACGTACTTGTGTCTGTATTTGAAACGTTGTTATTATTATTAATCCTTGTCCCTGTCCAGTTTTTGAAAATATTTTGAATATTAGAAAGATAGTTGGTTGTAGTTGGAGGAGGAGGAGGAGAACGGGTGGGGAGGGGGCAATAGTGGTGGGGAGAGGTATTGGAAAGGAGTTAGTGGTAGGAAGGTAGTAGTGGGGATAGAACGAGCCGCTGTCTAGCCCGGCAGGCCTCATTCTCATTCTAACCTCAGGCGGTGCCAGTCGCTTCGGGCGGAACATGGAACTGTTTGTTGATTTTCAAGGCTTTAAAAACCCAAACAACGAATTCGTAGTTAAGGAATTTGCAGTTGCCACGTCGGACGGAACCACCATTCAACATTGGACAGTGAAATCTCCGTGCCCATACACCACTTTGGACGCCAAAACCAAGAAACAGTGTACGTGGACGACCAATCACTATCACGGGCTACGCTGGCAGGACGGTGACACAACCATTCAAGCGCTACACAGACAGTTGTACTCCATTCTGTATTCTTCGGTAGTGTACGTAAAGGGACTGGAAAAAGCAAACTATATTAAAGAATTTTTCAGATCGTGTCTAGTGATCGACCTGGAAGCCTACCCTTCTTTAAAGGTGCTGACGACATCGAATGTGTATTGTTTTTTTCACGGAAAATCAAAAAAGATGTGCGCATTGAATAACGTGTTGAAACTGGTTCAATACCACAACCAATAAAAAAGAAGTATATCGGAGGGAAATATTCCCTGCATCTGGGACTTTTTTTGTCCCCAAACCATTCCCCCACTCCCTCCAACCACCCCACCACCACCACTACCAAAAGTAAATTATCTAGTTGAGATTCAGTCAGTTCCACGCCACCTGGACGAGAGGCAGCAGTTACGGGGAGATAAAATCAATCGACAATGGACACTGCCGATTTGAAAGTACACTTGAACAGTTGTTACGTGCCGCAATATACCAGGATCAACGATCTCAGCCCGATGATCCCCTACAAGATCATCCAGTTTGGAAAAGCGCAAACACGTTTCGGCGAAACAATCCGCACCACCGTCGTTGAAGGTATAACCGGCGATGACCTACTCCTGAACGTCTACCTCCCACACAGGTTCCTCGCTATCCTCTCGGACGCCGCCATCGAGAGCTACAACAAAGGAGAGGGCGACAGACTGTCTCTGGTATACCGGGGAATCTGAAAAGGAATTGAATTTGTTTGATTTTTCACTTAATTACTGTTTTTGTAAATAGTAGACCAATTAAATGTATCAATAAAGTTTGGTTTGTAATTTATTACTTATTATTTTCCCTTGTTTGCATAGTTTAGTATTGGACTTACACAAGGTACACTTTAGATGAAATTAGTTTTAAAAAGCATATAATGAAACAGTATTACAGGTGAAAAAGGTTTGGCATAGCAAATAAGTTATAGAGCTCTATAGGGGTCATATCTACTGAACAAGTAGTGACAGGTCTGGACAAGTTGAAACAGGAGTGGTGAACCCGATAAGGATATAAAATTATCCACAAGGTATGATTTCCACCGTAAAGAGAAATCACTACTTACAAATATCAACTTTTGTTTTATAAACGCATAGATTTTATTTCAGTCTGATCTGATACACCTGGTACTACTTCATATTTTACTAATATATTTTAACAGAGGAAGGGTATTAAAAGGTATATAAACAGTGTGAGGGGGCCAAGCGTAGAAAATGAAAGTAGTGTGACGTAATACACACACATATATATATATATATAAAACAATCAGTATAATTTAGCGTGACATAGTATTGCAAGAAAAAATAGGTTGGCAGTACTACAAAGAAAACAACCAGGTTGGCAACACTGTCCAAATGTAGGTTAGGTAAAATGATTGGAAGGGTCGGGAGGGGAGGGTTGTGGAGGGGGAGGGGGGGGACCGAGCTTTGCTCAAGGAGTTGAGTTTCGCCTCGGGGGGTGGTCCAGTGGGCTGGCTGGATAACTACCATGTTCGGATACGTAACAGGTTCGGACAAGTATCATGTTCGGGTAAGTAAGATGTTCGGATAAGTAAACAAGCGGGTGAGAGGGGGCCGAGCGCAGCAAACGAAAGTAGCGTGACGTAATAATTATATACATATAACAAACAGTATAACTTAGGGTGAAGTAATCTTAAAAAAATAGGTTGGCAGCACTACACAGAAAAAAAAACCAGGTTGGCAACACGGTCCTAGTGTAGGTTAGGTAAAGTGGTATGAGAGGCCAGGACTGAAGGGGGGGGGTGAGGGGGGGGAGAGGGGGGAGGGGGAGGGGCGGGGGAGGGGAGGTGGGGGGAGGGGAAGGGCGGGTGGGGAGGGGGAGGGGGAGAGGCGTGGGCGGGGAGGGGGGAGGGGGCGCGGGCGTGAAGTCAGGGGTCAAAGGTCGAAAAGCAGTCAGGGGGCGGCCATAGTAGTGACCTCTACTACGTGGTGCTACAGTCAGCGACGGGTGTTGAGGTGACCCAGGGACGACTACCCAAGCTGATTACAGACTACAGGAAGGTGAAATAAATGTCTACAGGGTTCAGTGGCCAAAGTCTCAAAGACCTCTACTACGTGGTGCTGCAGTCAGCGACGGGTGTTGAGGTTACCAAGATAATCCCCAGGGACGACTACCCAAGCTGATTACAGTCTACAGGAAGGTGAAATAAATGTCTACAGGGTTCAGTGGCCAAAGTCTCAAAGATCTCCACTACGTGGTGCTGCAGTCAGCGACGGGTGTTGAGGTGACCAAGATAATCCCCAGGAACGACTACTCAAGCTGATTACAGACTACAGGAAGGTGAAATAAATGTCTACAGGGTTCAGTGGCCAAAGTCTCAAAGACCTATACTACGTGGTGCTGCAGTCAGCGACGGGTGTTGAGGTGACCCAGGGACGACTACCCAAGCTGATTACAGACTACAGGAAGGTGAAGTAAATGTCTACAGGGTTCAGTGGCCAAAGTCTCAAAGACCTCTACTACATGGTGCTGCAGTCCGCGACGGGTGTTGAGGTTACCAAGATAATCCCCAGGGACGACTACCCAAGCTGATTACAGTCTACAGGAAGGTGAAATAAATGTCTACAGGGTTCAGTGGCCAAAGTCTCAAAGACCTCCACTACGTGGTGCTGCAGTCAGCGACGGGTGTTGAGGTGACCCAGGGACGACTACCCAAGCTGATTACAGACTACAGGAAGATGAAATAAGCTGAGATGCATTCATTTTACATAGTGTTACTAATTAAGCTTAAGTGTTGAATTAGAACAAAGATAGTGAATGATACTGGTAATTTACAATAATAGAGCTTAATATGACAATGTCTATTCATCAAGCCTTTGATGATGTTGTATCTCGAGGCGGTGACGAGATTAGCAAGTTGAGTACCGCGTCGAGCTCCCGGGCAAATACACAGACCCTAATGAAAGCCTTGACGAGACAATTACCTGTTGTAAAGTGCAGCTGCTCAGGGCTGTCTTGCATTATTGGCATGTAGCTTTGGTCCTCCATCACGCTGTCGTATAATTATATAAATTATTAAAAAATACAAAATTGAAAAAGGTAATCCACATATGAATAATGTTTGGGTTTTCAGATGAAGTAACAGAGTTTGTTATAAATAAAATGCATCATCAATTATGTAATGTAATATTGCATCATAATAGTTCAGTTGTTCATAGTTTGATGAAACTGTAGTTAAAAACCTTTAAAAATATTAGCAGGTTTTATACTCTAAATAAAATGCTACATTTTATTACAATATAGCGAAAATTTAAATGCTAATCTCTATCCTTAATGGCGTTCTATTATTCTTGCTATTATTCTTCATATAATGCAATAAACAATGTTAACATACTGATACAGTATATCAAAACATGCAATCAGCAAAACCAGTAGACCAGTGTTTATAAAAATTAGAACTGTATACCCATATAGCACACTCTCCTCTTGAAGATGTTTAAAAAAGGTCACAATGAGCATGCTTACACTTTTTTAAGACGTCTCACGAGACCAGGTTTTACGTCAATTATACGTAAATTATACTAAAAGTTTCGTACACTTCCCTCCGCTAGAAGACGTTTAAAATAGGTCTAAGAAGATGGTTCTAAGATACATTTTATCCATCTTCAAGCTATTTTAATACCTCAAGGTATTTTTTATACTAGTTCTAAACCTCCCAATACCATCGATTTTAATAAACAACGTAAAATCTCCACTGAAATTATGTCTCCAAGATGTCTAAGGAAGTCTCTTATAAGACGTTTAAATTAAGTATTTTTAAAGAATTCTAGAAGATGTTTAATATGTCTAAAATATATAAACTGTGACCACTTTCAGACATTCTTAAGAGGCCTACAAACACTGTATACTCATGTAAAGAATACCTAAAGATGTTTAATAAATGTCTATAATGTATAAAACGTGACCACTTGGAGATATTTTTAAGAAGTCTACGTCATCAAATAAAATATTGTACTAAATTGAAAATCGGTTGAATATTTTGTAACAGAATTTGAAAAAAAAACACATTTTCTTTGAACTTTAAATCATAAAGAAAAAACAAAATTATCATTTATAACAACACAAATAATAGTCAAAATTTACTAATAAATTACAGGAAACATATTTTATTATACGAAGCCATAGCAAAATTGTTATTGATTATTTTTATCCACAAAAATTAGGCCTTACTTTTGTTGAATTATTTGTAAATGTTTAAAACAAATAAACAATAATTACTTTACATGCTTCGTAATTTTTTACTCCTAATGAAATATTAGAACCATGACTGTTTTGGTTAAATAAAATACAAAATGTATGTCTACTTTTGTATATTTAAGTAAAAAATTAATATTATTAAAATTGTAACAAATTTTAAATTATGATGGTGTCTGTGATGGCTTGTAATGGCTGGCGCATTCTAGAAGTTGATGTCCACCAAAATCTGTAACAAACACATAAGGTATGTAACAAATGTAGGGAAATATAGTTACAAAAATAAATAATCAATTATGTACAAAATGCATGCAAGTATACGTTTTTAGCGAATTTCTCCTGTAGAGAAGAAGCTATTACTGTAGTCGGCATGGTAAGACCTAGGCCCGGGATCATGATAACTTTTCGTTTTGAGATCCCCAGATGCCAAAAACACCATTCGCTTAAAACTGTATTTATATAAATGTGTCCGTTGGTGCGATAACTCTCGTAAAAAGTCCGACTTTTGGGTCCGACTTTGATGAAATTTGGTATAAACGTGTAAAACAACATTTACTAGTTCGAAAACCAGCCGATTACACTATCTCAAGGGGTATTTGGGGGGGGTTTTGTACCCCAAAAATGTGTTTTTTGAATTTTTTACATATATTTTGTTAAGTAGTCAAATTTTATTTTGCACCATTGGATTAAGCTTAAACAACACACACAATTTGGTGTTTTGATCATTGCTCTACGTCAATTTGTTACCGAGATACTGAAAGTGCTTAACACAGTAGCCTACGTTGTCTAGTCTTATAAAGAATAATAAAATTGTTATATCTCCCAACGTATACTGACGAAACTTGGTACAGTATGGCTTAATCTGGTTGTGGTCTATTGATATTTGCTAAAAAAAATTTGTTGCCAAAAGTTCCCGTAGCAGCAAACCTGCGTACCCAGCCCCTATGATATTCTTATGGAGAATAATTTAAACTGTACGTATCGCTTATTTGTGAGTATATTTTTACGAAACTTGGTAAGTGGCGTTATGTAGTATCAAGACATTTATGTATGCATTGGAAATTTGCTTAGTACGCAGGTTTACTGCGACGGGGGTATTTTCTAGCTCCTTCTATTTCAATCAAAAATGGAATTCTTTTGACTATTAGTGAGTTTTTATACTAAATAAAATATTGTTTATACTATTAGTCTGAATTTAAACCAAATTAAAGTAAAATCTTTTTATATACCATCATTTAAAATGTGTAACGATTTATCTAAAATATTATAAAAAAGGTGGTTTCTGTATGTCTGTCTGTCTGCTGTTTCAGGTAAACACAAAAACTACTGAACTGACTGGGCTGAAACTTTACACAAGGGTAGATCTTGAACCTGTGCAACACACAGGCCTATTCACTTCCTTAAAATCCCCTCAGGCTACGCCCCGTGAAAAAAATTTCAATGTTTACATCTCAGAAGAAAGTAAACATTCAGAAACTGTAATGCGAACAGCTGTGGATACTTCCATTTGGCAGCTTAAAGAGCAGAAGCAAGAACAGCTGTTTCAAGCTCTCAACCTTTCTAACCTGAGCGAAGAACGGGTACATTCTAATAGTTTATCATAAATTATTAAAAGGACATTTAAAAATCTAATTTGATTTACTCTATTTGCTCACCTAATCAGGCAATTAAAAAACATTCTAATTGATTTCTAGAGCTGCCAAATAAATTATAGTTATTCCTAAACAGGTAGAATATGGATATACCATTCTCGATGACAGTGCCTACTAACGGTTATACTATAATGACTATAATGATGGTTAATAAAGTGTAAGCCTATAATTTGTGAGTGTAAGATCTTCTAAGCCTAAGTAGGTTTAAGTTGGAAACGGTGGCAGTATTGGATTTACGCTTCATAAAAACCAATGTTAAACAGAATGAGTAATATCTCATTTATTTATCACGAAAAAAACTTGATTCATATGTCAAATTAATGTTCCCTGTAAATTTACATTTTTATTGTAAGCGATATTTTTTATTAAAACGTTGGCTACCGACTGTCCCACATACACGTGACACAATGTTAAAAAAACCTTACAATAGACCAGGGTCACGTATACGGGATGCAGCTGGTTTTTACTGTGGGGCTAAATGCAGCGGACCGACAACACGTATGCATGTAACTGTTACTCTGTTGGTAAATGGCTTGCCACGCCCATTCAGTGAATTGGTTTAAAGCTTACATAATGGGAATATGTTACACGTATGCGGGAGGCTTAGTCTCTTAAGTTGGAAGTTAAATTTTTTGTTATATGGATTTTTAAAATCGGCTGGGAAAATCAAATTTTGACTGTAATTTTCAGTTTCTTTATCTCGGAAAACCTTGTCCGGTTAATCCGTGATCCGGAAGATTCAGGCCCGGATAATCCGAGGTGCAAGTAAATCATTATAATTATTACTTCCTTAGCTTGGCACTGACTCGGTAACAAAACCTGACGCTTGTCAATGCTAGATATACATAGTTTAAAGATAAATCCACTTTTTAATTTTATTAAGTTATGATTTGAATAGGATTGCAATATGCCAAGTCTTATTAGCAAGAGGCTGAACAAAAAAATGTCTAAAAGTTTAATGTCCTGACCTATGCCAAAGTATTATTTTAATTTTACCTTCTAATCTTTGATGAGCTGTGAGCTACGAGTGACCATCTCCCATAGGTCTGAAGTCTGGTTAGGTGTTGGGCTCCCATTCTGCAGAGCAGGCTGTCTCTTTTCAATCTTGGTTGGCAGCAACATGAAAACAATTAGGGCCTAATCAGTTAAAATAGTCTAGTCATTTAAAAATTAGGTACTTAAAAAAATTATAATGAAAGCTAAAAATTATTATTAATTTAAATCCAATGATAGGTACTGCAGTTAAGTACATAAATGTACTCTTTAAGTGTATACAAGTACGGTACTCATTATACTGAGTACTTAGAACTGCCTAGTGCACTGACAGTAAAATACCAATGTGGGGATAAAGAAACTCAAAAATCTCAATACAAAAAAAAACCTGTTCAAACATTTAAATACGAGGCATGTTTTTAAAGTAAGTACCATTTTTGAATTCCGTCGTTGCAACTGGCACTCCTGCATGCTGCGCTGTGTACCTGCATCTATTGGCAAGACTAGGACGCAACTACGGTTTAAAATCAACTGGATTTTCATCTGTTTGTGAGCATTCAAAATGGTGCCGCTGATTGAGGTCCCCGCAGATTGTGATGTCGTGCCGCAATTTTATTTATAAGTCATAACGGTATGAAAGCGGCTGAAATTCATCAGGAGATTAGGGAAGTCTATAGCAAAGTGTTTGACACCTCAAGTGTCAAGAAGTGATTCGAAACCTGTGACAAATTGGCTTAAAAAACCATCACCTTCCTCCTTGTACCGCTCAAGAGAAGTGAACGCACTCCTCAAAGTTTGGTTTTGTGCACATCAGTCAACATTTTTGAAGTGTGAGCACAACTTTATAAACTAGGCATTCGGTAACACAATTACAAGACACTTCTGAACGCTAAATAAAACTCATAAGATAGCGATAAAATCGTAAACCGTCTGTTTTCTCTCACGTTTTGATCAATTTTAAGCAAATGACAGAGGGTCACCCACTTCGTTCCACGTCATGAACATTCATGTGGCCATCTTCAAATGTTCTAACCCATTTGCGTGCTAGTGCTTTTGTTTTTCAATACACTTCACTTATCTGCTGATGAATTCCAGCATCTTTCACACTGTTAACACTTAGAAATTGAATCTCAGGGCGACTTCATAGTTGGCGGGGACCTCAATCGGCGGCGCCATTTTGAATGCTCACAAACGGATGAAAATCTGGTAAATGTTTTCCGTAGTGTAGTCCTAGGCCTGCCATTAGAGGCAGGTACACAGCGCAGCATTCAGAAATGCCAAACGCAGCACTACAACGGCAGGATTGACAAACGGTAATTACTTTAAAAACATACCTCGTACATAGTGATGTAAAATACCCGGGAATTTAAAACTCGGGGTAAATACCCAAAATTCATAAATACCCGGGTACGGTATATTGAGTATTTATGATATTTTACGTAAAAGCGCCAATGTAATTCACATCTACTCTTACTACCCTTGCTATTAATGTAGGCTATAACATTTGGGGAAATTGTATTTACTAGGGTACGTATATTTATAATTTTATCAATAAATAAATAATAAAATGGCAACTTTTATAAAAAGCCCTGTCAAGCGTAAAAACCCCCACCACCACCAAACTATGAAGTAACTGGTTAAATATGAGACATTATTTAAAAATTTAAAAATATGGAGGGCCTAATTTTATGGTTGGACAAGTACAGAACAAAATCACAATGCAATTGAATTTCAATTCTTTTCATACAACATTTTTAATTTATTAAACACTCCAAAACACCATCAGAGTAGTAAATACCCAGTCCTGGGTACCGGTACCTAAACCAAGTAAATAGTAATACATGGGGATACAAAAATAAATTGCTAACCTTAAAATACCTACTGAAAATATCCCATCGAAGCCACCATATAGTTTAAACAATAACTAATAGCCCTAAGTTAGTAATAGGGCCTAGTTAAACTACTAACTAGTATAAGTTGCACTATACTACTTGTACTATACAGTACTAACTATATCTGTAATTGAAATGAAAGCATAATAACCATGTACTGGTTACTCCAATGACTTCTATATTTGACAACCAAAATAGGCCTTTCAACTGCTTACTTGTACAGGAACTTAGCACTGGCCTATAAATTGATTTTATATTTATATTTGTATATGTTATGGCTGATGAAAAGGTACAATTTTTAATGTAGGCCTTGGTACATCTCGGGGCACAGTGCTTGGCGTCTGGTTAGAGTATGCTCTGGACTGACTTTTCGCATCTATTTGGCTTAGTAACGTTAGTGTTACAGTTAAACTTTTGTCAACAGAAACCAAATTCAGTTATTGTATTGAAGTGTAATGATTAAAAGTATTCATTTGAATGGCACAGTCATAGTGGTTTTCTTGGTAAAAACCACCCACAGTAATATAAATTCATTTTGTAATTATTTTCAACACAATAAGAAGTGTTTAAATACGTAAAACATATATTTTGATATTAACTAGTAACTTAAGTTCTGTTTAATAATGTTATTAAGTTACCTTTAGCCTATTTTTTAGATTTTTTAAATAAATTTTTACCAAATTCTACACCTTGCATACTATTAAGTTACAGTACCGTACCTAAACGAAGCAACATTGCAATTTATTAAGTTAGGTACAGTAGGCCTGGTTACAGTTTCATAGGCGGCCACTAACTAATCGGATGCGATATATCAATCTTAAACATTCGATATATCGAATCAGAACACTAGATATTTTGAATTGCATTTTAACAGTACCTATAGAAAATTATTTTACTCTGTATTTATATTAATGTTATACCGTACCTAATCTAAAATCAACAACTTGTGAATCGTCAATAAAAATATGCAATGCCAGTTACAAATATATTTTAATGAAACATTTAACAAATAAAAACAAACGAAAACTACAATTAAACTAATGAATGAATAATAAAGAAACGTATACTCAGCTAAAACTTAAATTATCTTTACAAGGGTTTGTAAACTTTATGGGCTGCTTACATGGATTGAATAAACTAATTCCACAATGGAATAAACTAAGTTAATATAAGTTAGGCCTAAGCAAATATACCCAAGCTTTTGCTTGGTTATACGTTTCTTTATTAGCCTATTTGTTGCATTTTAAAATATTATTTCATTTCATTTGCTTTGTTACTTGATAAATGTTTCATTAAAATGTATGTGTAACTGACATCATTGCTCTTAATCCCAGTTTTCAGAGACCGTTTCAACATACGCCATGAGGACTCGAATGCTTGGGTGTTTGTGTTATTTAGGTTAGAGATCAATTTAAAATGAGATTCTATATATCGAATGTTTAATATCGATATATAGCATCTGATTAGTTGGTGGCCGCTTATGAAACTGTACCCGTAGGCCTACCTAATAACGGTGCGACTATCCATAAGTTAATTGTACATAAGAAATCCATAAGAAATTGACAGTTGATCTTCGAAATACTGTTATTGATTAGGCTATAGAATAATATGTCGATACCGGTATGTCGCTTCCAAGTAAGTTGGTGGATGCATCATACCAGTTGCACTCTAAAAACTTATTAGGCCCTAATCAACAAGGGTGTTTAAAGCAATAAATCAAGCAAGACGGAATCACTGGTGTGAAAGACGAGACAACTGAGTTCATTGCTGCCTGACACTGAGCAACCAAAGAGGAGGGAGTTTGGCGACCTAAGTTTTATTTATGGGAATGGGACAAGCGAAACTCAAGCAATACAAGTACACTAACCTAACCTATCCACCGCAGCACATTGTACAAATAGTAGATACTCCAGATAATATGTAAGTACCATGAATACCAACCCTTTTAGGGGTTAACACTAGGCCCTATTAATACACTGCATTTATTTAACCTACGCGAAACCCCATGATCGGTTAAACTATGTCTTGAAGAATCACTACCTAAGTTACCGGTACCTATATAGGTGGGCCAACTATGAGGAAGGGTTAGCTTGAAGAAAAGTTTTCATTGTTGGCGTAGTGATTTAAATAATCAGTTTATATATTATATATATGAATACTTTTTACTCACAAAGAAAAAACTTCGCAAAAAATAAGCTTACCAGTTAAAAAGTATCCAGAGGTACTCACCTTCATTTAGCAATTGTCTCGGTGGGAAGCTTGAAATCTTCTAACAAGTAACTTATAGTTACAACACTAATTAATCACAGTCTATTTATATTACACTTTGTATTAAATTTACGAGATAATTTAATTTACTTTGACATAATTTACGAAGCTAGGTAATGGCAATCGGTTAGACAGTTAAGTTGATCCGTTAACTTCTTTTCTTTGTTATTTGTTGTTCAAATTTGACTTGACATTTCATTTGTGATTTGGCATAGAGTACCGAAAATGTTGGGCACAACTTGAGAAATCAAAGAGTAAAACCGTAACAATAATGATTACTTGCTGAAATCTTAGGGGTTTTATTGTTAACAAATATTATTAACATTTAAAGAAAAATTAATTAATGGCTAAACAACAAAATAATTGATATGGCGCACTAGGCGTTTATCAAAGTTTAACAATAAAACAATTTATGAAAAAAAAATTCTTTTTAACAATAATATAGAGGAATATATTTGTATTTCGATTACTAAAACCATAGATTAAACATACTCCTTATAAGAAATAAGGAGTATGTTTAATCTATGCTAAAACCAAACTTTATTTATATTTAAATGATAAAATGCAAGAGTTGTTGACAAGGAATAAGAATGGATGTACTTAGTCTATGCTCATTGGAATCAAAGTAAAGCATTGAAGTAAAATTTAATGAAGTAAATTATTTGTAACAAGGCTTCATGGCCGAATTTAGGAGCTGTGAGCCTCGCCCCTAAGCTCAACCAGTGGCCTTGGCCCATTTTGCCGTACAGGTCAAAGTTGATGGCCTTTTTGTGGTGCGGGCCCCATTTGTGGTGCGGGCCTCTAGGCGCGTGCCTATGTAGCCTAAGCTTAAATCCGGCCCCGGGGCTTATAGAGAGAGCAGCGGCATTCTCTGCCCAGGTCTGCTTATATCCAGATTTAAGATTGTCGGCCACGACATTCCTAGACTTCGTATTGTAACTTAAATCAATTGAAGAACAGGAAAGGACTTCACAAGCAATTGAAAGACACTGAGCGACTTATTTGTGAGTGAGGCAGGATGGCCGGACTGAGGTCTGATAGAAGTAAGCAGAAATAAGCAGCGTCTGCCGCTGCCTTATCAATAGACCTTAAATCAATGTTTATTATAAATCTTAATGGCTTTTATTCAAATTTAATCAACAGTTTTGATCATTTTTAACATTGTTTTACACAGCTGATAAACCAAGGTCATTGTATTTCGTAAACACTAACTTCATTTATTTGTTTAAATCGTTGTTAGTGATGGGGAGTTGATGTTATTTAAGAAATTATAGAAAATGTCCTCAATGAATTCTTAAATAACATTAACACACACATTAACATTATTTAAAAGTTATTTTAAAATGAATGCTTTCCCAAATATTTGTAGGTCTGGCATCTATCTGAGACGCTTGAAGGCATACGTACACTTACAATCAGATGTATGATTCTCACTGGTCACCTTTTAAAATTGTTATCGCTATAGAATGACCCATGAATGTTAATATCTTCGACAGTTCTACGATTTATTTACAATAGTTTGTTCAATGTGGCTCTAAAAACAAATAAATACATTTGGTAAATGCAATGCATTTGATGTAGCAGTGTCAACCCTTTATGTATGTCAACAAATGTTTCTAGCTTGACATCTCTAATCAATGACGAAAAATATAAACAATGTAGACAGTAAAAGAATATTTACTGTTTTAGTCCCTACGTCAAATAAGTGAAGTCGGCTAACCTTCTCAGAGTTTATTTTAAAAAATTATAAAAATACAGTAAATACAATGATTGACATTGAGCATGTTATGTGTATCTAAGACGCAATCTTGACATCTACAATCCGTCATCGACATTAGGTTCGTTAACATTTTGTAGACGTGTTTTATACATTTTAAATTCAACAGAATAGACGTCTGAATTTAATATACAAATACATAGTGATTGACGTAGAGCATTCTTTTGTGTATAGGCTGAATGTTTGGGCCTGTTCAGCGAAAAGTGTGGGACCGCCTTAAGACGCAATCTTGACATCTACAATCTGTCACCTACATTGGATTCGATAACATTTTGTGGACGTGTTTTATTAATCTTATAATCGACAAATAATACTTTGAATTAATTACTCATCAATTAAAATTAAACCACTAGCTTTTTTGTATTACTTACCTTTAGGACGTTTTAGTAGGTGATAATGAGTGATTTAATTTTTATTTATCGGTAAATATAAGTATTAATGCAAATAAAACAAAAACTTAAATTAATTCTGGACTTATTTAGTGAACAATTTTTGAAACCTAGAATTAATACAAATCTAATTCGATTTCATTTTAAGACTTTAACCCCATATTGACAGTATATTTTTCCAAGTCCATCTTAAATCGGCCACAGACGTTTTATTTCAAAATCGGTTATGCATTTTAGACGTCTTTAACACGAATAACTGTGGTAAACAATAAACCCTTTAGAGATGTTTTGAAGACTTCCCTTGTAAAATTAAAATAAAGAAGATGAAGTGAGATTTGAAATCTGGATTAAAATAGTGCATTTTTGTAGTGATTGAAAAAACTAAGACGTTCTCATTTTTGAACTTAAATTTAACAATCCCAATGGAGCATGTCTTGAAAACATCTTCTATAAGGTTAATATGAGCTCGTCTTAAAATGGTTTAAGTCTTGTCATCTCCTAAACGTGGCTAGTGAAGACGTATAACCAGGCACGTCTCGAAAACGTCATTTATGTGGTTAATAATTAGTCGTATAATTTTTAGCTGTTTTAAACGACTATTAAACGTGTTTTAGACTTGGTGTGCTGTATGGGTAATGAATAAGTCTCAAGTAAATATGAAAGAAATGCTATTAGAAAATTGATTGATTATTTGACTTGACATATCAATACAATTCGCTGTATAATCATTATCTTAATAGGTGAGAACAAATAAAGTGGTACACTTTTCTCAGCGTATGTGTGAAGTAAGAGAAATTCACGCATCACGTTAGAAAGGTATTGTCGTGTAGATTGCAGACATTTCTTAATGTTTGATTAGAGCCTCGGGCTCCATAGGCTTTTAAACTTGCAATTTAAATGTTATGGAATTACAATAATAAATTAAACTGTACAGTTGACAGCTTTATTACAGTAACAAATGCTAGCACGACAGCAAGAACGTATGCTTCAGGACTAATGTAAATATATAGGACTAATGACTACTGGAAAATACAACGCCACTTTTAACCCCACATGAACAAATTAAACCTGGGGGTTTACTGGGTTCTAATTTGTAATGTTCACCACAACAGAACTAATGTTCAAATGTTTGTTATGAACAAATGTTCTTCAGTAAAGAAGTAAATAGTGAAAAATACAAATCATAACTCTATTTACTAGAAAAACAAACAACATGTAGGTTTCGTCCAACTGTGTTAGCCTAACTGTGTGTCTAACCTATGATAGTAAGTTTATTTATGATCATTGACACAGGATAGATACAGCTAATTTGCTATTTGTTTAAATCGTACAGAATTGTTCTGTATAGTTACCGGTATATGAGTATTGGAGGGAAGAATAAAGATGATAATATTATAATACGATATTTTTGTTTATCAGAGAAAGAGAGAGAGCAACAAGACCCACTAGATGATAAACGAATTGAGTTAGTTATTCGAGAAGTTCAGCATAATGACACTGATTCAAATGTTTTTGTTTAACTGCTCGTTGATGTGGCAAAACATTAACGCAAAGAACCATTAGTCGTATGTACCGTTACACGTAGAATTTATTATTGGTCGAATTTCAACCTCTGGACGATCGCTTGTATTTTATAATGCAAACGTCTTTACAATTAAGACATGCAAATATCATGATCACAACCTCCTGAATTTTAAAATATTTTAACGGATTTTCTGTCTATAAACAAATGAAATTGGATATTTTAACAAAGATATTAGGGGAAAAATATCATACAGATTTTTAAAAACTATTAAAATTAGTATTGGAAATTTGTAATGTAACTTGTCATATATAATTTACATCTTCTCATATTTACTCTGATTTTCATAAAAAGAAGGTGACCTGGTTTGGTTAAACTTTGGGCAGTATACAATTAACATAATTTCTGATAATCGGTCCAATATTAATTCATTTGAGTAATTAGAGTTTCAATGTTATAATCCTTGTTATGATATTCCGATGGATTGTTGTTCTCCTGTTCATAATGTCTACTTGTTACTCAGTAACAATAACAACTATCTGTTCGTTGTCGCTGATCATGATTAGACCCACAAGAGACAGTATGATTTACTAAGCATCGGAAAGAACTCATAGTTTAATTAATATTTATGAAAATATTGCCCATTATTTATTCCTCACAAAGGTTTAATAGCGCACTCATTTTGTAGCGTGAATCAATGGTAATGAATAAGTAATACCTGCAAGCACATTGAGCTAGACTAAGGTTAGGACAAGAATATAAACGGTACTAAAACTGTGGGCAGGGCTCCCTGGGCAGTCGTTCCTACCTCATAATGTCGCTTTAACACCGTCATATTTGTCACTACAAACGACTATCATAACGGAAACTACCGAAACTATAAAGCCTATTTTAACCAAAGACTAATTTAAACTCATTAAATTTTTAAACCTATTAAGTAATAGACGTGCTGATAATTATACAATTTTCTCAATATCAGTGCATGTTTTTTATCTTTATTTTGTAAATTAAATAGCTAATAAGTTTGTAAAGTTATTTTAAGATTATTTAAATGACGCAATGTGTGACAACATAACTTGTCTCGTATTATAGTAAATGGTTTCCTTATTGAGGTTAATTAACAACTGCATGTTTTCCAAACAAGTAGATCAGTTGGTGTTCTTGTCGTTATATTCTTTTTCTAACTTAACACGTGTACTAAATAATAGTGAAAATAAACATGAAAAGTAAAGTCATTTTTGAAACTGGTACTATACAGCACTTTAATATTTTCCATAAAGTTAAATACTTGTATGTAGTATAAATTTGACTCAGGTATTATTCAGCTAAATATATATTACAACTTGGTTAAACTGTGTACTTCATACACTATATTCTGGTCACCGCTGAAGGTCGGGCGCACAAGTTAGTGTAACCAGTGCACCAAGTGTTCTCGCCAAGATGACTACGTAACTTGTGAGCAGCCACTGAAACTGTGAGTTCCGCAAGTTCTGCCCAATGTTTCTCGGATCAGTTCAAGATTATTATCAACGACTGTTACATTCAATTTGAACAATGTTATCAAAACCATTGCACAATCTTAGAGTGCTATTCTATCCAATACATGGCTAGTTAAACTACATTATTTCAACAGTTCACAGTCAACAGTTAATTCCTTTTTCTTTGTATTATAAAGCGATCTTGTTAATAAATATTATTTTTTGTTTAATCCAATCTTTACATAATAACTGTAAATATTTTTATTAATCTATCAAAAGGTTTACTCAATCGGGTTTGTGGTAAAAAGTCTTAATTTTGCGACCACAAACAAGTTTCAGGTTTTGATAATATACTTTGAGAAATATGTCTATAATTTATACTGTGTTGATAAACAGACAGTTTTAGTGAGTTTGATTACAATAAATGCATATACAAATTTGAATCTGGATATAATCTTATATCTTAAAACATCTCTATATTTTTCTCAATAGTTCATTCAATTGTTTGACAGGCCTCATATGGAACTGCAGTCGGACGGCTGCGCTGCAGTTGCATACGTTTTCCCTATGCTAATAAACTGTCACATGTAAACTATTACAATTTTACCTTGAATCAAAACAGGAATGGCTAGTTAGAAGGAACTCCGGAACTTAGTGTTTCAGGTAACTTTAAAACCTCAATGTTATGATCTAGTACCTTATCTCGAGAGGGCTAAGGAGACATATCTAAGAGTGCGTGTATAAAAACAACGCCAAAAGAATTGTATCTCGTTAATTTATAATTAGGAAATTATGAACAATGTCCCAAACAAATGGTTTTTAGGTCAAAACATGTATACCAAAGTTAAAGACTTTTTATAATAGTTGAATCGTTAACTCTCAATTGTATTGCCTTCAATCCTATTTATGGCAAGGTTTAGCTTATTTTATGTATGCTACGATTGATCATGTCACTTAGTCGGAGTCTCCAATACAAGATGAACTATGTTTGCAATATTATAGCAGGTTATTATTTCTGTTCCGGTCAAAGGAGAGTAATATTTAAAATTTGACAAAGTAGAAAATCAATTACACCAGGACCAGGAACTATGAAACTATTATAATGTCGCTTTAACACCGTCATATTTGTCTCTACAAACGACTGTTATAACGGAAACTACCGAAACTATAAAGCCTTTTCTAACCAATGGGTGGTTTTGGATGATGTTGCTCATATAAACAATCTCAAAATGTGATGTCAGCTAACATTATACGAAAGCCTTTCACCCCATAAATTCCAAAAAGTTCTTAAAGCAGTGATCACACAATTATTAATAGGTTTCAAAATTTAGATTAAGCATACCGCTATATATGTTTTAATATGCTATAACCCGTCACATGGGTCCGAAAGTTTGCTGTCTTTTGGGTGATTTTATTTAAATAAATTCGGTTGATTGAGTGTTTGGATGTTTGATAATCTATGTTATAACATGAAGGTTTGGTTATAACATAAATAAGCTTATCAATTTAAATTGTTATACTATTTTGTACATGTCAGTAAATTATATCAAATAAAATAACTGTCAACAATTGACCGAACCTTGTTTTAGGGACTTGTTTTACCAGGGAGTCCTCTGCCAACTAACCTGTGATGTCCGGAACTTTGGGGATCCATTCTGGCATTTGCCTAAGTGGGAAGAGAAACTGCACAAACCCAAGTCAGAATGTCGTTGATTCTTTGCAGACAGAAATCTGTAGGTGCGAAGAGAATTCTCTTTTATTATACAGTGCAGACGCTGATTATGCCTGAGCCTTCGAGCGAGGATATACAATGGCCCCTTTGTAACTACGATATAATGGATTTAGTTCGATAGTTTAACTTTGTGCCAAATTGTTCTCACAAAGGGGCCAGACTTTGTACGATTAGAAAAACGCAAGTTTTAAATAATTAAAGTTCTAAAACCTATCATAAGAATACTTTTTAAACATTATTGTGTACCTTGAAAATGGTACACATTTGTACAATGCACACTTCCGTTTTCAATACTGTATTAATTTAGTCATTTCTGTTTACACTTTTCTATGAACATTCCTGAGAGTGAAAGTATGCAAATCTTTTATGATACGCAATTCAAACATACTTATATTGAGTACCTAACTTGTATTTGTGTGTTAAACTAGTAAAATGTAATATATTGTATCCCTGGTATTCATTAAATGTTCGTTTTTGGTTGTACGTGGTTTGTTATTGAATGTTCATGGAATTGTTTAAACTTATGTTTGTGTTAAATGATCTGAGTTGTTAATTTCACGTTAGGATCTACGATTAAATATCTGTTTCAAGCTCGGATATTGAAAATCATACTATAAGACAAAAACTATATTTAGTTTTGTTTATTAGAATACGTATTCGATGTACTATCTCTTTTAAGATAATTTTATATGAGTTTTGACTTCTCTAAAGTTACTTTTGAATAGGGTTCAGGAAATAATCTGTCATTTGTTTTGTTTCTGCCGTTTTTTATTAGATCTTAAAAGAAGTAAACAGATTGTTTTTTGTCTACAATTGACCTTTACAAAAAAAATCTGCGATCTTGTTTGAGCGCCCGCACTGGCAAGAAGAACATGAAATATTTCTGTCTGATGTACAGAGTTCACTCTTTCCTTCTCTTAACACATTCGGTGATCATTACGGTCAACTAGTAATTACTAAAATCTTACGATGTTTAGACAAAAGTGTAAAAAGCTGAGACAAACTTGTGCTTTTAATATCAACAATTATTATAATAGCTATAAACTTTTTTACTCATAATTAACTCAAAACAGTTACTCAATTTTTAAGTATGTTTATTCAGGTTTATTGAGAAGTAAATATACCAACCCTTGATGGAATATCATTTTAAGAGGCCCATATTACTGACTGAACAGCACTAAACAAGTGATGGCCCATGCGGAAGGGTTACGAGCTCGAGCGCGCAGGTGTGTTTCCATTTAATGTTCCCATCCGGCGCACATTATAGGTTTTTTCTTTACAGGTATTTAATTTACTACTTTATGATACTTACCTTAATATTTTGGTATACGGCGCACAATGTACAATTTTCTTATTGTTGTCAATGGTCAATGGTGTACAAATCCAAATGGGTTTAATACGCTTAATTAATCATGTTGAGCAAGAGCCAAAAAGAGTATTCCAATGAGCGATTCACGTGCCAAAACTTAGATAAATAATTTTGTTGTAGCAAAATAAGAGTTGTGTATATATAACAGGATAAATAAACTAGGTCTTACATCGCAACCAAATATATTTACTCTTAAATACTGTATTTACATAAAAGTCGGTAAATATACAAGAAATATGGTACAAGGCGATCGATTTCAACCAGTCACACCGGTTATCATCAGGCCCGATTGAAGAATCATTCTCTGATTAGGCATGACGATGACCGGTGTGACTGGTTGAAATCGATCGCGTTGTATAAGTGTAAATATATTTTGTAATGTTGTGATTCGTAGTTTATTTATAATGAAACTTTAGTTTTGAGAATATAATCGTTTTAGAAAGTTACAATAGGCCAAACAAACTGACACAAACTTAGCCATTAACTGTATTTAAAACTAATAAAATAAGGAGATATCGATCAATATAAGGGGATTGATCGATATCTGTACGCCTAAAGAGAAACTGACAAGTGTTTAAGGACAACAAGTTTATTTAACTCCCAGTTAAATTGAGAAAAATACTATAAAACTTGTGTTCAAGACTTTATTTTAGAATTTTTACAGTGAATTTTCCATTAATTCCAAATAATAAATGTATTTACAAATTATTAAGCTGAGGAAAACTTATTGAGTAATGAAGAGTAGACTGGCAGTGTAACTCACCTAAACTGTGATAATCTATGATTAAACATGATTAAGTACATTAGTTATTGTGCTCATTTCATATTGGAATAATTATAAACACGAAAAAAACAATCTACAATAGTTTTAAAGCTTTAGAACTGAAATAAACTACTTTAGTTATAAGTGGAAGTCGAAAAATAGCAAGTCATTTACCTTTAACAAGATATACAGCAGGAAAACCTACAGTTACTAAAGTCAAGGCACTCTAGAGTCCAGCCTATGTGGCCGGCATAAACCAGCCTCGACCTAGTTTATTATCTAGTGGGTCTCTCTCTCTCTCTCCCCCTCCCTCCCTCTCTCTCTCCTCTCTCTCTCCCTCTCTCTCCCTCCCCCTCTCTCTCTCTCTCTCCCTCCCTCCCTCTCTCTCTCTCTCTCTATATATATATCTCTCTCTCCCTCCCTCCCTCCCCCCCCTCTCTCTCTCTCTCCCTCCTCTCTCCTCTCTCTCTCCCTCTCCCTCCATCCCTCCCTCACTCCACCATCCTCACCTCCAGGTAATTTGTTTAATTTGGAGTTAAAACGGTTATCAGAAAGGGATAACCATGCCAGTAATCAGTAGCCTTTTTATTTATGCCTGAAACCTCTCTTTCTTTCCAACAATTAATATTATTTTTTATATTTTTAATAAGACGATTATGCAAAATTATTTATAATTGAAACTGTTAAAAGCTTAGACAAATTTGTTTTAATAAAATTAAAATACTCATTATGGTTAAGCAAACTTGAAATGTTGTAATCACATACTGCCTAGTAATTCTTATAAATACTTGTCAAGTTAATTAAGCCCGGTGGTTATACATGTGATATTTAGATTGAACGAGTAACTTTAAGATACAGATGCAGATAGTTTATTTCCATTGATAAGAAATTTACATGCATAAAATATACAATAAATAGATGGAAATGTATTCCTCTCAAGGTTTAAACAAACATTAATAGTTCACTGATAACTGAAAGGAAAAATGAAACCAATTATTGAATTAACTTATAACCTTATTAAAAAAATCAAAACTTCATTCAAATTATACACTCATGTAGTTTCAGCGCCAGTCAATTCAGAGTTACTATATTTAAATTAAATCTTTCATCGGTATTGATATTGCATCAGTGACTCAGCCGCCGCGCCGCATCACTAAGACCACAGACAAAGGAATCTTCGTTTCTCTGTGCTAAGACTAAGCAGCCATCGACTACACACACGCTTGAACTTTGGATGGACTTTTCTAAAATAAACTTCCATCTTATCGGTGGAGTGTTACATCGTAAGATTTCCTGCGATTTTTAGCTCACTAAATTTGGGTCGTCGGTAATAGTACTTCAAAGAAGCGAAAAATAGGCTAAAACGCACTACAACGAATATATTCCCGTTTCTTTTACATCTTAACTTGATTGGCAAAAATCTAAACTAGTACATTCATGAATCTAAACATCTATGAGTAACAAAATCCATAATTTTCCAAGAATAATAAATTCCAAACACGGATTTAGCAAAATATTCGACAAAATAATGAACCACACCAAATTAGTGATAGTGATAGTGATAGTGTTGCACTTATCAGAGTCAAACTCAATAAATACTCGTCTAATTTCTTGGTGAAACGTTGCCTCACTAAGTCAATATTCAATTGTTTGAAAAATTATACAATTTCCTGAATATTATTAACATTTTAAAAATAAATAGAATATCAATAATGTCAAAAACATTTAGTTTTGGTTACATTGTGTTTCAATTTCCAATTTCGGAGGTAAGAAGTACAAGTTCAAAACTGTATAAGTCTCGGACACAATAATATTATATACTAGAACTTTCGTAGTTGCAAATTGGAGTTGTTAGGGTTATTTTGGTTACGAAATTATTTTGTCATGTCTAATAGTTATACATTTATTTGATTTAAACAACTCATTCAACATCGTAAAGAGTACCTCATTTAATTAATGAAATGGACGGATTAAATGTGTTGTCAAAATAAGTTATTTTTAGCGTAACAAACTAATGCGATTAAATATTTATAATTAATTTCCGAATTTGAATTTAATTAATTTCTTCCAGATTTTAGTGACTTACCGTTTAATAGTAAGAGTAAAATAAGAAAATGGTGTTTAATAAACAAAAGAGAGAAAAAAAGCTCTAATTTAAATTTGTATCTGTGGGAGAGGAATACACAAGCCTGGTTTGCCGAACGATTAGTACGAGTATACAGTGTAGCTATCGAAGCCGATATCTGGTGAGTGTCGGTACTGTAATCTGTTGCCCGCACCCTGGGGACAGGTAACGATTAGTACGAGTATACAGTGTAGCTATCGAAGCCGATATCTGGTGAGTGTCGGTACTGTAATCTGTTGCCCGCACCCTGGGGACAGGTAACGATTAGTACGAGTATACAGTGTAGCTATCGAAGCCGATATCTGGTGAGTGTTGGTACTGCAATCTGTTGCCCGCACCCTGGGGACAGGTAACGATTAGTACGAGTATACAGTGTAGCTATCGAAGCCGATATCTGGTGAGTGTCGGTACTGTAATCTGTTGCCCGCACCCTGGGGACAGGTAACGATTAGTACGAGTATACAGTGTAGCTATCGAAGCCGATATCTGGTGAGTGTCGGTACTGTAATCTGTTGCCCGCACCCTGGGGACAGGTAACGATTAGTACGAGTATACAGTGTAGCTATCGAAGCCGATATCTGGTGAGTGTCGGTACTGCAATCTGTTGCCCGCACCCTGGGGACAGGTAGCTGCTGGCCAGAGCTACTTACTTCATACATATTGAACTGGTCCCAAGGAACAGACCCTCCTAAATGCAACCGTTCTCTGACATTTACCCTTTCCGTTTCGAATAGAATTACTTAATTCAGAAACATATAAACATTGCGTAATAAGTGTAATAATAATTTATAGCTAACATTCTTAGCTAGAGTAATAAAGAAAATATGTAAACTCAATTGCGTGAAAAAAAAACAAAAAAAATATTAATTATTCACTCTTGTATTCCAAGAGTAATTAAGGAAATTATTAGATATTTGATAACTTATGATTAATCAGAAGCTTTTAATGCTGTTTAAAACTCGTGTTGTAACTTTAAGGGCTTCGATTTCATGTAAGTACCGTCAATTTAGCATTTTACAACCAACATCTTTCCTAAAGTTAAGAAAATTATTTTTTTCAACATGCATTGACTTATCTTTAATTTATGTTTCCTAATTATATTTCCAATAGAACACATTTTATAAAGTAATCCCAAATGACGGTGTCATTGCATTGCTAGCTACCCATTTACACTGTTAGCCCAAGATTGGAGCAATTTCGTCATTAATGCAAGAGGGCCCGAGGCAGCTGCATCGTTGCTTATGTAATTGCTCGTCAAGGCTTGCATTAGTGTGGACCCGTATGTTTGGCCAAGAGCTAGATTCAGTACACGGATTGCTAATCCCATCATAAATCCGCCAAGATTTTCTCTCTCCATAAGAACTTAAAGTGACATCATAAATACTTGTGATTAGTTTTTATTATTATATTCCTAGGTAAATTATTCCACAAAATCAGAAACTAAAACAATAATAGCTAATTTATTTTGTTAAAAGTATTTTTATAACTAGGTAAATAAAAGATTTATTTAGTAATGAGTAAATGTGTATTTAATTTTAAGGGAATTTTTTTTACGAATGTGTTAAAAACCTAACTCATCAATTTTATAAAGTTTTTAAATGTCATAGCCCTAATAATAAACGGTATCAGGAAACTGACACATACTTTCTCCCTTTTAGCCCAACTTTAATGAATAAATTACTTTTTATTTACTAAATATAGAATACAAAGCACGGTCGAATGTACAGAAAATCTTGTAAACAAGTTGTTTTCAAAAATAGCCACCCAAATCACTGTTTAGGAGGGACTTCAGAATCCATCGCTACACACGTGATTTTAAGAGGGGAAATGCCCCCTATTCCCCCCTAGGGTTATTAAGGGGCAACATATTTCGAATTTCCTCTGTTGGTCAATGCTAACTTGACAAGCATATCAAGTTTGAACGAAATTGATCAGTAAATTAGAGAGAAGTAGTAATTGTTGTATTCCCCATAAGAATAACATTGGACAACGTACTGCGTTTACCGCAAAATTTAAATTTAAATTTTCTCCGCAACCAGAAATCGTAGAATAGTAATTCAAAATACTAAATCATTTCATTTTTTTAGCTCTTTTTAATGGTGAATAGTAATGTTTTATATTTAAGTGTTTTTAATGAAAATAAAAAACAGAATTTTTGATATTTTATGTCTTGTAATTTCTGAACCCGAATTTTTACAGAAATGCGGGTAGTGTCATTTTGCTGGAAAACTAAAGTTCTACAAACGGATAAAGTTTAAATAAAATCGTTAGAGCCGTTTTTGAGAAATCTGGATTTTTCATGTTTTTTGGCGGTTTTTGGGGGATAATTACCCTTAAAAATAAAAAATTCATAAAAATAAAAAAAAAACTGGAGATATCGTGGATTAGTACCTACATACCAAATTTCATATAAATCGGACCATTGGTTAAGGCTCTACCTCTGTATACATTCATACAGACAGACAGACACACATACATCACGTAAAAATAACTTTTTTGGGTTCAGGGAGCACCAAAATGAATATTTCCACTAGCAACTTAAATTCGAAAATGTTGACGAATACAATACTTTCTCCATATACTATGTATAAGGGGGAGAAAGTAAAAAGGAAGGTAAAGCATTCAAGCATATCAGTAAGATATCAGTTATCAGTAAGCTCATCAGTTGGCTGGGGGTAAGTATATGTTGATTGGGGAGGAGTACACTGACAGAATATAGTGATAGGCCTGCTCCTGATAAAATATACTTAAAAACTCCGCCCCTCTGGCTATTAATATAAAACAGTGGTTAATGATCACATACCATCTAATGAACCGATGGAACTAAAATTTGGTGTAATACATCACAACTAAACACACACCTTCCCCCATTTCAAAAATCCTCCTAAAAATGAACCCCATTGGTATTCAGAGTTATGTTTTTATGGAATAATGGAGCTGAAATTCGGAAGGAAGAATTCCACATCACAATTTTACGGAAACAAACATTGACCTACTCCCGTACTGAAAATCTTGTAGGGCTCCACCCTACTGTCACTCAAACCTTTTACCTTTGAAATTATCGGTGTTAACTTATGTGTTGATTTGTATTTTATTTTCCATGATACGAATATTTTTTTCCAACGGGGATCAAGAAATACTACGTGAACGAAGTCATGGGAACTAGTCAGTAGCATTATATCATTAATGTGCAGTTTTTACGTTTCCTGCTATGCCAAAACTAAGACATTTTTAATTGCATCTGGTTAACCTTCTTTAAAACGGTTATTTTCTTCAAATGTTTATCGTACAATTTTGTTACAAAAGTAAATGATTTTTTCCAAAAACGAAGGGGGAAAATATAGGACAAGTGAATAACAAATGGCGCGAAACACAGGCTGTTGCTTTAATATGGTTGTTTGTATGCATTAGGACCAACAACAATATTTTGAGTCATGCATTTGTTCAAATTATTTTTATAACACTAGGCCCACACATATTTTATAGGTATCTAATTTATAATCAATAAGGATAATCGTACAAATCGATAGACATATTGTAATAAATGTCATATTGGTAAATATAATTTACCTTGCGCAAGGTGCCACAAAATATTTATTCAAAGGATCTTAGAGTTTGTAATTAGTAAACATTATGCTAATCACAAATATATATACTGATCATAAAACTAAATTTTGTTTTAATTAAACCTGAAGTTTGAGCAAATCGAATCCATTTCATGCCACATTCCTATACAGTATATTGTCATATTATTGTTATTAGAGTAAGAGTGAATTAAAACTCAATTTTTGTTAGTTGAATTACTGTTACTTTCCTTTAAAAATCAATCTAACAGCCTCGAACAACACTGCGAAACATCATTAAAACTAATATTGGACTATCATAAAGCTGCCATGTCTTATTCAACCCAAATAACATAATACTAATTTCCTATTTATCGTTGAAGGTTAATAATTATCGTTATGTTTGATATACTAAACACCTACCATTTTACATATTGACACTTCAAAAGTGACCATTGATTTTATTTAAAACATACGAAAGAACTGTTAAATTTGTTGCCATCAAAAGAACAACAATTTATTAAAAATATTGACAGTAGTATAAATAATGGTTAATTATGTATCTTCGCTGACGACACATCTCTAGTTGTTACTGGTCATAAAACGAAGGATTTAGAGGTGGCTGCATTTGTTCAGTCAAATTCCCTTCTTCAATGGTTAAATGAGAATGGTCTTTTTGTAAATACTGACAAGACAGGGATGATTGATTTTCAAATTCGTAATCGGACAGACAGCGTTTCGAATCTGCTAATTTCCGAAAATACTGTTTCATCTACTGATACAGTAAATTTTCTTGGTCTTTTGTTTGATTCGAGATTAAGTTTTTCTGACCACATCAGTAAATTGGCTGGTAAACTCAGTTCGATAATTTATGGAATACGTAAATTATCATTTTACACTAATTCTGATGTACTGCTCACAGCTTACTATGGTTGCTTTTATCCTCATCTCGTTTGCGCTGTACCCATTTGGGGATCGGAAAAGGCTAGTATGAGATACATCTTTACTCTCCAAAAGAAGATAATCAGAATTGTTTTTGGACTCAAGCGGCTTCAATCTTGTAAGGAGACTTTTCGTCAGTGTGGCCTGTTGACATTTCCTTCCATATATATTTTGGAAACACTAATATTTTTTAGGAAAAACCGTGGGCTTTTTGAGTCCAGAATCTCTACGGTATATTCTCTTCGCCAAAGTTTAAATCTCCCAATTCCAAAACATAAAACTACATTTTTTTAAAACAATGTTTATTATTGCTCTGTCAAACTTTTTAATGCGTTGCCTGATTGCCTCAGGGTGGAGATGCCACATGATGAATTTAGGAAGAATCTTAAGACCTATTTGTTGAGAGGAGCGTTTTACAGTGTCCATGACTACATAAGGAATTTATAATTTAGAAATGTTGACTATTTTGTTGTTGTAAGAGGTACATTTTGTAAATGACTCATGCCAATGCTTGTACAAGATTTAAGGCAATAAAGGAATTATTGATTGATTGAACAAGCTCTTTTATCATCTTGGATGCCTTTATAAGTGAAGTATCGAAATATGATTTAATATTTTAGCTAACTTTGTTCGAAATAAAGTCTGGATAAATTAACTTAAACTTAAAATAGTGAAGCGACACGACGGTGTAATGCAGGTGTCAACCAGTAATTACAGTGCCTCGGCGCCGACAGCCATCAATGTCGGGGGCGGGCGGAATGTTATACTTCTCTTTTATAATACCAAACAACTTATGCCAACGTCTAACCGCAATTTCTTGCACACAAGGCAACTAAAATGTTTCTAAGAAGGGATGGTGTTGATCAGCCAGAGGGTGCCACCTCATATGCAGCGAGTCTCAGGGTGGGGACGAGTAACTATCAAGCGACTAACGTAATATATTATATAACTAAGGGTAGTAGCCTTCCCTTTCGCTCGCTGACACTCACTGCATCAGTACTCATTAGAGGGCTCCAGTTTGACCAGGGCCGGCCACGCAAAATACAGCTACGAGCACCTTGTGTAAAACACTCCAGAGTTACCATACTAAAAGAAAAACACGTGGCTTAAGATAACTTTTTCTAAATGAGTAGTATGCTGAGCTGCATTAATAACAATGACTCAACTGATAGAACAGAATAAGGTAATGGGCTTAACTGATTACATTTCAGGAATTTTGACTTGACTATAAAAAGAAACAGTTGTAAATGGCTACTACATAATAGGGTGAAATCCAAGACTAAAATAATTAACATAATGTTAAGTTAATTGGGTTTTAATGAACCAATAAATATTTCATAAAATATTACACATTGCCATTAAAAATTTCATGGAATATTACAATACAATATTTGTTATTATTTTTTTAGTCATTATCTGAGGAAACGATTGATTTCATACAGAATCACTAAGTATAGTTTTTCATACATAATACTAGATGCGGTTATTCATAGAGTTTCGTATTTGCTTAGATATAACAAAATTAGCATGAATAATATAAAATGCTAAAGACCAGACCACGAGACCCCATAATATACTTTAAAAACTATCAGTTAAGTTACGCTGCTCCTAACCATGCCAAGATAGGCAAATAGCCCACATTCAAATATACAAATAAAATAAATAACAACCTTAAACTATTTAAGACAGCAAGGCTAGAATAGCAGCAGCGAGAAAAAAAATTGACAAAATCAATTTAAGTTGTGCACAAATGAAAAAGGCAAATGCTTTTGATGCTTCAGATAGGCTTGGTTACACTCATGAAAGAGTCTAAAATATCATAAGTTTTACTGCTAGCCTCCATATTAAAAGAAGTCTATTACAATTTGATAGAGACATATTTTTGTGAACAGTTTTTGTGAACACTTCGCTTTGGTCTGTCTCTTCGGAGGTCAATGATTGTCCCCCGAAAGCTAATGGCACCGTTAAGGTCCAAAACAGTCACGAGTTCGAACTATGTCCCTCCAAGTGGACAACACATTAGAGAGGTGGATATGTACAATGGCAAAATATTTATATAAGTTATCGGTTGTAGATAAAGATCCTTCCGACCGGTGGTAGCGGTCGAGTTGCTCACTACCAGCCAGAGGTGCTGCGACGGTATGCCTCGCGGTGTGATAGCGACCGTGGATACAGCAACGGATACTAGAAAAAAAAACTGCAGGACCCATAGACATAAACAAATTACGTTTTTTAGATCGGATGTAAACAAACTTTCTTGACATATGGTTCAGTTCGTTTATTTGTACTAATATTATCGTCTGCAGGGTAACAGGTAACACACTGGCGTTTTGACATATTAATGTGTAAATAAAAACAAACGTGTTTACATTTGATCCACTGACGTCATTTGTTTATGTTTATGGCCCTTACCGCTTTTTTCTAGTTACTGTGGATACAGCTGGCTCTCCTTCCGGTGACATATCCGCCGACTACGAGAACCCTCAAAAGCCTAATAAAGCCCCAAAACCTTCCAACGGCAACAGTAAACTCAAGGATGTCACCAAACAACAAACTGGTAGCCGCAGGAAACGTTTCATTCTCTAACGGCCGGTCGACTCGACTGTCGATGTCACCCGCCAAGCTCTCTAGGATAAGCGTTATCTCTCTGCCGCATGGAACAATTGAGCAGCTGCATAACTTTAAACTCATAATATTGTGATGTAACTACGGGTGCATTCCGCAATTGATAACTTATTAATGGGCTTATAAATATAATTTCCGTAAATTAATTAGGATGGTAAATATAATAAATATAAAGAGTCACAAACAAAGTCATTGTCTGACGAGACGCGACGCGATTGGATAATGCAGGTGACAAGCAGTAATTATAGCGTCATGGCGGCGACAGCCATCAATGTCGGGGGTGGTAATTTGATACTTCTCTTTCAGTCAATACCAATCAACTCCTACTAACGTCTGAACAACCTCTGCCATTGTCTAGCTAAAGCCATTATCTGATGTTTCATCTCAACGAAACTAATACTTTAAAGACATTAAAATTTAGTTTCTTGCTAAACATTTAAATTAAAACATTCAAGAAAAGTAATAAAAAACAACTAAGTTTTTGACATAAAGGAAGCATTCCTGAAATTTAGATTCATAGCCAATAACAAACTCTCCATGTCACCTAGTTCGCATAGCGCATCGTCTCAGAAATCGCTTGTACTTCACAGCATTGTGTAAGCATTAAGAGTTAACAATTTAATTTAACATTTCAAACAAAATTTAAAGTACGCCATCAATACGAGAATGGAAATTCATAAACTAATATTTTTAATAGATTGTCTAAGCAAAACTTTCTTGATCCGCCACATTGATTTCAATGTTTGTTGAATACAAATTCTGTTTTTGCCTTGAACGTTGCTGGATCTATGTAAATTTATGTTTTTATTGTAAAAACCTGTTGTTAATCATTTAAGTAATCTATGAAATGTGTCACCTCTAATATGTGTTTCCCTAAAAGAAATTCTATGATAACATGGCCCAATAAAAGTATTTATCATTTAATTGTAAGGAGATCTAACTATTGATTATTGTACGGAGCACTACTTAAATGTAAAATTACAATGACAAGAAAATTAATGTTAGCTTAGTGCTGTATGAAAACCAAACAAAAAGTATTTTATGATACCTTAGTTATTTTATAAATTCAACCATCAGTATGGCTCTAAGCACATTTGAGACATTGAAACAAAGAACTGATTATGTAGCTGATTCCCCTGAAGTTAGTGTCTCGTTCAACTTACTTTCCATACCCTCCAAGAAGTCTTGATATTTGTTACGAATTTTTTTGTGGATAAGGACAAGTGTTTTAAATCAGTTCCACTAAGTCTACGAAATATAAAGCAACCCCACATGTGTTCTGATGGCCATACCCCAGAACAATGTCCGAGGAAAGTTTTAAACATGATCGAACTCAAGGAATACGTAATGAACAATAATTGAAAAACGAGTTCACACACAGCACGCTGACGTGAGGGAAGTGAATCTCCACATAAAAAACTATAAAAACTCAAAATCAGTTAAAAACATACAATTATTCCAATTTTTATTCAAATCTGAAAATATTGATTTTTTGGCTGTTTTGATGCTCCTGGTTCTATTTACCTGCAATGCTGGGAATACAATTTTGTGCATCATAAGGTTAGGAGAAGGTCCAGTCAGGCTTTAAAGTAGGCGTGAGGTTGCTGGAGATGTTAAAAGTACACCAACAATTGAATAACAGGCTTTTCTAATGTAAAACCCCCATAAGACAACGTACTGCGTTTGGTCAATACGCATTTTCTTTAATAACTCGGTAAATATTTATGCTAGAATGACGAGAGAGGGCTTAAAACTTTCGCCTAACTAATTCCCATCTTTTTCTACGCATTAATTGTGCATCCGGGGCTTTTCTGACCATTTTGGGGCCCAAAAACTCAAAATTTGAAAGATTAATCCCCAAAAAATGGGTTTAGAGTTTTCCGATTGTTTTTCCCAACGAAGTTGTCCAACAGATTATAGAAAGGAACGTCCCTACCAAATTTGAAGTAAATCGGACAAAAAATGCGACCGCTAGAGTGCATACACATATATACAGGGTTGGTGAAAAGTCCCGGGACGGCTTAATATTTTTTTAACCGTTACAGATGGAGCTATACAAGTTGGTACACTGTTACTGGGCATAAAACACTATTTTACTACAATTTCAATGAGCTGCTACCACCTCAGGGGGATGGCCCACAAGGAGTAGGAAGAAAATCTTAAATAGAAGCATAGGTTGATATTCACATCAAATTAAAGGTCTTTATTAGTAGAATACAATGCCGCAAATCCGACTTTAAACGGACAACCGAGCCCAAAATGGCAACTATTCAAAGATGGCTTGAATTTGAAATTTTTATATGCTGAAGTTTTGAATCGGTTTAGTAATTTATTAGCTAGGAGAGTAACTTTATGCAAATTCAACAGGTTGCCCATTATTTGCCATTATTTGGGCAACCTGTTGAATTTGCAAAAATTTACTCTCCTAGCTAATAAATTACTAAACCGATTCAAAACTTCAGCACATCAAAATTTCAAATTCAAGGCATCTTTGAATAGCTGCCATTTTGGGCTCGGTTGTCCGTTTAAAGTCGGATTTGTGGCATTGTATTCTACTAATAAAGACCATTAATTTGATGTGAATATCAACCTATGCTTCTATTTAAGATTTTCTTCCGACTCCTTGTGAGCCGTCCCCCTGAGGTGGTAGCGGCTCATTGAAATTGTAGTAAAATAGTGTTTTATGCCCAGTAACAGTGTACCAACTTGTATAGCTCCATCTGTAACGGTTCAAAAAATATTAAGCCGTCCCGGGACTTTTCACCAACCCTGTATATATATATATGTCTATATATATATATGTATAAAATTTTGAACGAACCCCCAAAACGTGTTCAGGGGGTCACGTTAGGAACTTCTATGGTGGTCCCGGGCTTAAGTTTCACCGTGCGGGTCATGCTAATAGTTCACTTTCCAAAGGAAATTCACTAACAAGTCAAGTATAATTTTACATTAAAGTATTTTTTACTTTCTCCCCTTATACATAGTATATGGAGAAAGTATTGTTTTCGCCAAAATTTTCGACTTTGAGTTGTTAGTGAAAATATTCATTTTGGTGCTCCCTAAACCCAAAAAAGTTATTTTTACGTGATGTCTGTGTGTCTGTCTATCTGTCTGTATGGATGTGTACAGAGCCAGAGCCCTAACCAATGGTCCGATTTTTATGAAATTTGGTATGTAGGTACTAATCCACGATATCTCCAGGTTTTTTTTAATTTTTTTGAATTTTGTATTTTTAAGGGTAATTATCCCCTAAAACCGCAAAAAAAACATGAAAAATCAAAATTTCTCAAAAACGGCTCTAACGATTTTAATTAAACTTTAGTTGTTTGTAGAGCTTTATGTTTCCAACAAATTGACACCACCCGCATTTCTGTAAAAATTAGGCTTCAGAAATTACAGGACTTAAACATCAAAAATTCAGTTTTTTGGATTTTTCATAAAAAATGTAAAAAATATTACTATTCACCATTAAAAAGAGCTCAAAAAAACTAATAATTTAATATTTTGAATACCTATTCTACGATTGCTGGTTGCGGAGAAATTTTAAATTTTCCTTTTGCGGTAAACACAGTACGTTGTCCAATGTTATTCTTATGGGGTTTCTCTCTTATTTAATGATCAATTTCGATACAACTTGATATGCTTGTCAAGTTAGCATTGACCAACAGAGGAAATTCGAAATATATTGCCCCTTAATAACCCTAGGGAGGGAATAAGGGGCATTTCCCCTCTTAAATCCACGAGGTAGCGATGGATTCTGTAGTGCCTCCTAAACAGGTATTTGGGTGGATATTTTTGAAAACAACTTATTAACAAGATTTTCTGTACTCGACCGTGCTTTGTATTCTATATTTAGTAAATAAAAAGTAATTTTTCATTAAAGTTGGGCTAAAAGGGAGAAAGTATGTGTCAGTTTCCTGATACCGTTTATTTGTTTTGTTTGTAAGGTAAAGTTAAGGTGAAATTTAAATTGTAAGTAGCTCTTTTTGGACCACCTTATTTTTAGCGAATTTCCCCTATAGGGAAGAAGCTATTACCGTAGTCGGCATGGTAAGACCTAGGCCCGGGACCATGATAACTTTTCGTTTTGAGGTCCCCAGACCCCAAAAACACCTTTCGTTCGATACTGTATATATATATATATATATATATATATGTGTGTGTGTTCGTGAGCACGATAACTCTCGTAAAAATTATCCGATTTTGACGAAATTTGGTATAAACATGTAAAGCAGCATTTATGACTTTAAGTTCGAAAACCAGACAGATCGACCTATCCGAAGGGGTATTTTGGGGGGGTTTTGTACCCCAAAAATGGGTTTTTTGAATTCTTTACACATAATTTTTGAAAAAGTCAAATTTTAGTTTTGACCATTCGATTCAACTTAAAAAAACACAAAATTTGGTATTTCGATCATTCCTCTACGTCAATTGGTTACCGAGATATTGAAAGTGCTAAACACAGTACGTTGTCTAATGTTATTCTTATGGAGGAAAAGAAAATTTTTTTATCTCGCTTATTTATGAACGTATACTGACGAAACTTGGTATACAGCTTCATCTCGTTGAGGTCTATTGATATTTGCTCCAAAAAAAGTTTTTGCATAATTCTCCCGTAGCAGCAAACCTGCGTACTCAGGCCCCATGTTATTCTTATGGATAATAATTGAATGCTCTGTCTCCCTTAATTATGACCATAAATTAATAAAAACTGGTATACGACTTCACCTAGTTGAGTTATATTGATATTAGCATAAAAACCAATTTTTTGTGTTCCTTGTTGCAGCAAACCTGCGTACTCAGCCCCAATGTTATTCTTATGGAGAATAATTAAAATTGTATATATCGCTTATTTGTGATTATATTTTTATGAAACTTGGTAAGTGGCTTTATGTAGTATTAAGACATTTATATCTCCATTGGAAATTCGCTGAGTATGCAGGTTTGCTGCGACGGGGGTATTTTATTAATACTGTAATAAATACTAACAATTTTACAAACCAGTTTAAAAACAGCCCAGTTGAGTCTTACTTTTTTACAAATGATCATGGGAAATTTTGAAGTTACATATGCATGTTTACATTTGTTTTGTGGATTTACATGTACACACTTTTTTCTTTAGAAATAATAAACTACTATCGAGTTAATTGTATGGTTAGAAACTTAATTTTAATCCATACGAAATTTCCCCCAAAACACAACAAAGCCGAATATTAGAGCATTTTCTAATAGGCCCAGCTGTCCATTGGATTATCAATTAATGATTCTTTCTGATAAAAGGTCGACGTTACATGGAATCCAGACGAGGGTTTGACCGTTGGCACAAAAATAAACACCGTTGGTGTATATAATAATGTATAAATAAAACACAAACCGAAAACATAATCGCCTTTCCCCGTCTATTCTGTAAATTCCACTTAAAGCCTCTTTGATTTCCTCCATTTCGTAATTGCTGATAGTTGTTTGAGTTCCCATTATGAATTCTAGTAACAAGGAAACAATAACATTTATTATTTCCTTAAACTACGTTGGCTTTAATGGTTTGCGCCAAGATCTATTGCCATTTTTTTATATTTTCTATTTCCATTGTTTTTGTTAAATAAAATGTATTCCTGAAGGTATGAACCAAATGTTAGGCAATTCCAAGCACTTTTTCACTTTAGAATATACAGTTACTCTACAATAGGAACAGTAAAAGATTCCATTAAAGGAAAATCTTTTCTTAAGAAATATAGAGCTGTGGAAAGATGTGATTATGAAAAAGTTTTTGTTACAGTAAAAAATATCGAAAGAGAATCTGTGGAACCGAGATCCACAATACATTAATTGTAGGCCTTGGCTTCGATCCCAACAATTGACTTGTTGCCTGCTTTTTTACTTATCTAATGTCTTATTATTTTCTAACTATTAGATAGAAATTATTGCATTTTTTGCCAGGTTATCTTTATAATATCACAGCAATATGTTGCGATAGAGAACTTGGTAGAAGTATTTTTAACTTATCAATACGGTTTTTGTAAATGTCGAAAAATAAGTTCTTAAAAAACTGTTTGTTATTATTTTTCTAAATGGGTTATCACAGTTTAAATGCCGGCATAGTTTCAATTCATCATTATATACAAAGAAATAGTAAAACATATTAATACATGATATTAAATCTATACACAGATTTGTATTTATATATTTTATTGGTTTTAGCTTCTAAAGTAAATTGCTATGCTTGAAATACATTTCTCCCCCAAAAATAAAAAGGTCATAAAAGCGGAACCTGTTCAGTCTCTGTTGGTTAAAGATTTTATTTATTTAAACAATTTCAATGAACATAATTAATGTTTGCAATCTCAACAACTAAACGATGCTTAAAACATTGCATATGAGATAAAACCTGCAAACATGTCATCTTAGACCATACTGACCATCCCAACAAAGGATAAATGGAGACATTAAAACAATTAAAATGACAAATAAAACTAAAAGTGTATTTTAATCAACCACCATTGACATAAAGTCCTACTAGTCTGCTATGGACTGGCTGGGCAGCTGCCAGGCTGGCCACCTCAACAACAGATGTTGGCAACTCTGCCTCTCTATCTCATTCTTCGAGTTGTTTGAATAACAAATAATAAGGGTAGCCATAACTTTTCCAATTATTAAGACTATACTCCTTTATTTTACAATTAAAATCTGTTTTATACTATAATCAGCTAAAATAAAAGATTCTCCAAAATAATAAAAAATATATGTTTCTTTACTAATTTTGAACATTTATTCACAATGAAAATGTATAAATGTACGACTATGTACGACTAAACATGTTGAAGAAAAGTAAGATAGTTTATATAGAAACGTTCAACTATTATTTTGATATTAATTTTTCACCAATAAGGAATAAAATAAATACAGGACAAATTAAAAGATTTAACTAAGTGTCAGAAGAGATAAAGGTCTCAAAAATCGAAATGTTTGACCAATATTCAATCTGGAAACAAACAGGATCAATTAAAGAGAAACGCAGATAGATATAACTAAACAAATATAGAAACCAAGTACAAATAAATGGTATCAGGAAACTGACACATACTTTCTCCCTTTTAGCCCAACTTTAATGAATAAATTACTTTTTATTTACTAAATATAGAATACAAAGCACGGTCGAATATACAGAAAATCTTGTAAACAAGTTGTTTTAAAACAAACATCCACCCAAATCCCTGCTTTGGAGGCACTACAGAGTCTATTGCTACACTCTTGGTTTTAAGAGGGGAAATGCCCCCTATTCTCCCCCCAGGGTTATTAAGGGGCAACATATTTCGAATTACCTCTGTTGGTTAATGCTAAATTGACAAGCATATCAAGTTTGAATGAAATTGATCAGTAAATAAGAGAGAAATAGTAATTTTTGTATTCCCCATAAGAATAACATTGGACAACGTACTGCGTTTACAGCTAAATGAAAATTTCAATTTTCTCCGAAGCCAGCAATCGTAGAATAGTAATTAAAAATACTAAATTATTTAGTTTTTTTAGCTCTTTTTAATGGTGAATAGTAGTATTTGTTTATATTTATGTATTTTTATGAAAGATCCAAAAAAACTGAATTTTGGATGTTTTAAGTCCTGTAATTTCTGAACCCGAATTTTTACAGGAATGCGGGTGGTGTCATTTTGTTGGAAAACTAAAGTTCTACAAACGACTAAAGTTTAATCAAAATCGTTATAGCCGTTTTTGAGAAATTTTGATTTTTCATGTTTTTTGGCGGTTTTTGGGGGATGATTACCCTTAAAAATCAAAAATTAAAAAAAATGAAAAGACGCCTGGAGATATATCGTGGATTAGTACCTACATACCAAATTTCATAAAAATCGGCCCATTGGTAAGGGCTCTAGCTCTGTACACATCCACACACACACACACACACACACACACACACACACACACACACACACACACACACACACACACACACACACACACACACACACACACACACACACACACACACACACACACACACAGACAGACAGACAGACATCACTAAAAACCACTTTTTTGGGTTCAGGGAGCACCAAAACGAATATTTCCAGTAACAACTCAAATTCGAAAATTTTGACGAAAACAATACTTTCTTCATATACTATGTATAGGGGGAGAAAGTAAAAGGGAAGTCGAATTAAAGACAATATCCATGACAGTTTTAAAGCTGCAACATAAATCAAAGACATCTCTGAATGTAATAAATAGCACAAGAACGCAACTGTTTAAGGTCTTGTAAATTTCAGAACTTTGTTAATTAAGACATAAGGAGAGGCTAAAGCATCTTTGCCTTTATCGCTGTACAGTAAAGTATGGCCTATTTACTTAGAGTGCTATCAGATGAATAAATTGCGAGTGGAGAGAATAGCTTAGTTGTTTAGTGAATTAGAACTGATTGCTCGTGAACCGTTTTGTGAGCTTTGAAATGGAGCAAATGTTTACTTGGGTTATTGTAAAAGATTTCACTTGTTAGGATGTTATAATCGTAATTGTATCAATATTAGAAAACTCAGGGTACAATAGAAAATAAATTTCCAATTCCGTTACAAAATCAAATTAATGACAACACGAACAGAAATTACATATATAATATATGAAAATCTATTTTTATTTTCATTTCATATTCTTACTTAAACTGGACAAAACTGCTGCTGCTTCTGGGTTTTTAACTGGACAAAACTATGTCACCATGTGAATGTAACTAACATTTGTAGTCTTGTAAAAACAAGGACATGTTTTGAAACTCACATTTTGCACGCAATTATTGGCCTATGTGGTGTATACAGTAGTTGCCTACATCAAATTCGGGGGAGCTGTTGACAAAACTTCTGTCCATTGAGTCACGATACCCAGGCTCTGTATGTCTATTTACAGTACACCCTAACATAATTGTCGGATAGACTATGGTCTTCGATTATCAGTTAAAATGTTAATGGTATTGGTAATAACTCTATAATTTCATAAAACATACCTTATTTACTTTAAAATAACTTTCATAATAAGGTTTATTATTTTATTTGTTTTGTATACAGGTACAAAACCTATAACTAAATATAAGCTATTGCATTAAACTAGTGGCTTGAAGGGGCTATAGCCCTTAACCTTTCTCTATTATTCATTCTCATCTGATTTTATTTACTGTTTACATGTTGATGAAACTAAAACAATATACACATCTCGCGGAAAATCTTGACCTGTGGCTTACTCCACTGCCGGAGTGACTGAAATAACCAGCTGGGTTATCTCGAGCTTCAGTTGTGCCGTTGACGGTAATATTATTATTTGTTACATAACAATATTATACGATTAATTGACTGAATTGATGGAAACAACAGGTCATAGATGATTAGACCGATGTCTAATCTCGCTCTACTCCAACTGTTTGAACTGAAAACAGTCCCCACAGATTTTCTGCGTCAAGTGTAAGTAGGTACACATGAGGCAGTTTACAAACAAACTTAATCACATGTTTTAATTCAAACAAAGCAGACGTTTTTAAATCCCCATGCTATTTAAATTTACATTTTTTTATTCTATAAAAATTTTCTGTACATAGTTAAGAAAAATTAATAATTTTCCCCAAAACGTCATACAGTTTAAATACCATACCATACCATTAAAACGCCATACCTTTAAAATGAGACATCTCCCAGCTTTCTACGACCTCGCGCACGCTCACACTTGCACTGTAACATTTGGGCTTACGGAATTTAGAAAATATATAAATATTAAAACAATAGCTTTTAATAACTTTCAAAAGTGAGAGATTTTAATATGTTCCAATGCATTTAATATCGAAAATTATAAAACAATAACTCAAAAATTGCTGACAAAACCATACCAAGATATGAAAAACAGCCTTATCCATTGTAAAATCCCCATTAGACAACACTGTGTTTATACAATTAACGTTTCTTTAATAACTCGGTAAATAATTGTGCTAGAAAGATGAGGGAGGGCTTAAAATTTGTGCAAAATAATTCACTAAGTAATAATTTTACATTCGGGGTTTTTCTGACTCCTCTTGGACCCTAAAACCTAAAAATTTGAAAAATTATAATACCAAAAAAAGGGGTTATAGTAGTTCAAGTATTGTAGTTCGTATACAGGTATTGTAAGTTAGCAGACAAGTATTGATTTGCCCAACGAACTTGTCCAACTGTTTACAGAAGAGAAGGTTCCTACGAAATTTAAAGTAAATCGGACAAAAAATGCGACCGCTAGAGTGCGAACACAGATATATACGACATGACAACTGAATTTAATGAAAACATAACAACGTTTTTGAAAAGGAATGCTGAGAAAGAACTGATGGACGACAAAATATTGATGATTTTAATTAATCCAAGTCCAGAAACCTCAATATTCTACCTACTTCCAAAAGACCATAAAAAAGTGTTTTCTCCACCAGGGAGGGTTGTTGCTTCAATATCGTCCCCAACAGCAAGAATATCAGCCTTCGTTGACTGTCATTTACAAAGCTTTGTCACAAAACTACCGTCATATGTTAAAAATAGTGAAGATATTATAAACATGTTCCCCAACCTTTGCCTGATGACACATTATTCGTAACCATTGACGCTCAGTCTCTGTACATAAATATTGAACACCAGCAAGGAATGGAAGCAGTCAAAGTTCCTTGAGAGCAGGCCTCAACCATCAGTACCAAGTACCACATTTTTAATGCCGTTAATCAATTTCATCCTTACTTGCAATTGTTTCGGGTTCATTGACAACTTGTATTTACAAAAAAGAGGAACAGCGATTGGTACACGGATGGCCCCTCTTATGCCAACCTTTTTATGTCCAAGTTTGAAGAAACATTCTTAGATACCCAAAATAACTGACCTCTTTTATGGATTCGATATATCGACGGTATGTTTATGATCTGAACACATGGCAAAGAAAATCTTGAGGGACCTTTAAATTCACTTAACGGTTTCAATGGAACTCTAAAATTTACATGGAATATATCAAACAAAATCGTCACCTTCTTAGATATAGCTATATATCTAAAAATGGATGTTTCAAACACAAAACTAATGTGAAGCCTACGAATACGTTTCAATATCTCCATTATACAAGATGCCATCCAGTGTGTGTAAAGAAATCTATTCCAAAAAGCCTAATTACACGAGCTTCAAAACTTGTTAGTGAAAGTGTATACCTAAAAGAACACACAAACAACGAGTTTCAAGCTTTCCTGAAAAGAGTACGGTATCCCAAAAAAACTATTATCGGAAAAGCGAAAAGTAAATAACAGGACTCATAAAAATGCACAAGACAAATTTAACAATAACTGTCAAAAGCTATTGATACCCAATACCATCCTGGGCTATATAAAAAAATAACGTAACCAGAACAGCTTACAGACTGTTCCAAAACTCTCCCATTAATGAGAGCGTAATAAGAACCATTCCTTGAGTGGTTTTCAAAAGACCACAACAATTTTAAGGATATTCTTTCAAAGCCTAAGATCCCCAAACATTAGTTATAGAAATATTTACCGGTGCTCACCCATGCAAGAAAGCACGATGCATGGTATGTAACCAGTTAGGGGAGAGTAAAGATATCAAAAGTATATCCGATAAAAGGTAATTTATCTTGTGACACAAGGAATGTTGTGTATAAAATCAGCTGTAAAAAATGTCCTAAAGACTACATTGTTTCGACAACCAATAACTTAAGAATAAGATTAACAGGCCATCGCTATGACTTTAAACACAAGGATATGACAAAACCACTGATCAAGCATGCTATTGAACGCAAAAAAAATCTTCTATTTCTGCTCAAAGTCTTTACTAAAGTGTTTGTTATCTAGTCAGCTGTCATCATATCACCTTCTTTTAGCGAATTTCCCCTATAGGGAAGAAGCTATTACCGTAGGTCTCATGGTAAGACTTAAGCCCGAGACCATGATAACTTTTCATTTTGAGGTCCCCAGATGCCAAAAACACCATTCGTTTAAATTTTTATATATGTATATATATATATGTGTGTGTGTGTGTGTGTGTGTGTCCTAAGCACGATAACTCTCGTAAAAAAGGTCCGATCTTAATGAGATTTGGTGCAAATGTGTAAAGTACCATTTAATTGAACGAGTTCGAAAACCAGATGAATCGCACCAGCCGAAGGGGGGTTTTTGGGGGGTTTTGTACCCAAAAAATGTGTTTTTTGGGGTTTTCACATGTAATTTTAATTAAAATCAATTTTTTTGAATTCAGCTTAAAAAAACAAACAATTTGGTATTTTGATCATTGCTCTACGTCAATTGGTTACCGAGATATTGAAAGTGCTAAACACAGTACGTTGTCTAATGTTATTCTTATGGAGAAAAAGACAAATTGTATATCTCGCTTATTTATGAACATTAAATGGCGAAATTTGGTATATGGCTTGATCTGGTTGTGGTTTATTGTTGTTTGCACAAAAAAAATTTTTCGCCAATGTTTCCTGTAGCAGCAAACCTAGGTACCTAGGTACTAGTCCCCATGTTATTCTTATGGAAAATACTTAAAATGTTATATATCGCTTATTTATGAATGTATATGGATGAAAATTCGTATGTGACTTCACTAAGATGAGTTCTATTGATATTTGCATAAAAACCCATTATTTTGTGTTCCTTGCTGCAGCAAACCTGCGTACTCATCCCCAATGTTATTCTTATGGAGAATAATTAATATTTTAAATATCGCTTGTTTGTGAATACATTTCTTATGAATCTGTTCAGTGTTTTAATGTGTTATGTTATATATTAATTGGAAATTCGCTGAGTATGCAGGTTTGCTGCGACGGGGGTATTTATCAATTGTTTTATTTTGATTATTTATCAATTTTGTTAAATCTTAGGTTATAAAAAGTGTTTTTTATTATGTCTGAAGAAGCTTAAAGAGAAATATAACAATATAGTAAGTTTTTGGTATTTTTAAATTCATATATATATTATATATATATATACAAACACATAACTCACGATGTACATATATATATATATATATATATATATATGTATAGTTTACATATATATATCAAGTTGTTAGCGACCCCTGAAAACGTGTTTAGGGGGTCACGTTAGGAACTTCTATGGTGGTCCCGGGCTTAGGTTTCACCATGCTGGTCATGCTAATAGTTCGCTTTTCCATAGGAAATTCACTAATAACTACTTGAAATCGGCAATTTTATTCTGTTCGTCATGTCTCATTAAATATTTAACGTCTTGTAAATATAGTATAAGTGTAAATACATTTAGTATTGTTGTTGGACGAAGTTAATTGCACCTAGTTTACTTTTGATTTCAAAAGTGTAAAATACAAACATGCTTGAAGAAGCTTTAGCAGAGAAAATATCATGTTACGGTCTCCCTTAAGACCCGTCATGTTCAATGAGAGCTGAGCCAAGTCAGGCCGGAGGAACGTGTAAAGCGAGCGGAGACTCCCCCCCCTCTCTCTCTCTCTCTCTCTCTCTCTCTCGCGCGCTATTTATATATATTGTTCAACATTTTCTTTAAAATATTGGTTACAAAGATACATGATTACAAAGTAACGTATAGTTCCGATTAAAAACTAGGAATAAATGAACAGGTGTATTTTCAAAAGTGTATAACTCTTATGTTGTAAATTTATAGAGGTTTTATCACAGAAGACAAGACTGTGCGATTAACAAGAACAAGTGTTTATTTTCAGTTATTTTTTTTAATCGGTATATACCAAAATATTGTATACTCACTGATTCAACATTGCTATTAATTAAATGTTTAAATCAGCAAAAAACCGTGCAGTGACAAATAACATACTACAAAGGCCAACAGTGGCGGATTAACTTTTGAAATTCCAGTTAAGTAAGCCCACTTTGTGGCCAAGCAATTATCGTTTAAACAATCCCCGAGCTGGAGGCTGGAGGCTGATTTGCCCGGGTTCAACAGTAAATGTCCTCTGTGAATCGGAACTTCGCTGACTAGGTGTTAGAGTATATTTCTCGATGAATGTTTTGTGTTTTGATTTCCAATGAAGTCGCTAAGTTATAGTAGAATAGTGGTCTAGTCGTCGTCGCGATGGCATCTCAAGTTTCCTGGTAACATATGATGTTTCGTTATTATTGGTCTAGCAGTTAGGCTGTTATAATTTATGGTTTAACTTTTGTAATAAACAAAGTAAGATTGCTTACTTGTACAACTGAGAAAATTTCAATTCGGAGAGATTGCTCAGAAGCAAGAGAACTGATTAATTAAAAATCTTAAATAACCGGTGCCTTTGATTCTACAAAGTTTTAAAACTGAAGGACGCAATTTTTAAATCTTTTTTTATTGCAAATATAAAAAATTGTTTTTGCTCATGGACAGATATTCCAAACAGACCGACATATCTTGTTCTCTAGATTTTTCACAACTGAACCTACGAACTCTTCAATATAATCTTCTTTTCTAGCAAAACTAGAAAAGAAAAAGCTATAAAACCTCTGTAAATCCACAGCTTAAGAGTTATACACTTTTGAAAATACAGCTGTTGATTTGTTCCTAGTTTTAAATTGAAGTTTTAATTTGATAGCTGGCATGTGCAAACGCAGCTACCGCAGTTTTACTCTCCCTCATAACAAATTAAAGAGTAAATAGGGATGCTCCACACACTAACTCGCTCTCATTTTTTGAGATATTTCGGATAGTTCTATTGAGTTGACAGATGTGTTCCTGAAAATGTACTTCAGAGGAGAAATATACCTGTATAACGAGAAAATAGTTTACAAATGATTGAGTTTCGATAAACATGGTTTTTAATGTACTCGTCCAAGGGTATTTGTAATCCGATTCATGATCCAGTTATTATTGTGTCACAGGATTATCTGTAAACAATGATACATCTGAACATCAAAGGAACAGTTTGATGACGTCTCTGGTGTTGCAGGTTCAGTCGCACGTACTCTCGACTCTGCCTTTGCTCTCGGTTTATAGGGGTCGATGAGTGGTAAGAGTGGAATCTGTAGTAGGTTCAGTCGAACCTTACGTTTTTCATACAAAGTTCTTTTCAAAGGGATTTATATACACTTTTATGTAATGATTGTTAAAATTAAAGGAGAGTTATTTACATTGAACATTAGGAAGCATTTTAAATCCGACACTATTTCCCACAGTTTTTTTTTAAGATTCAATACCCGTCGCAGCAAACCTTCGTACCCAGCGAATTTCCAATGCATATACCGGGTGTCCCACGTAAGGTGTCTCAAATTGATTACGGAAAAACGGCTTAACGTACAAGGATGAAATAAAATTATTTCCGCTAAATCGACCCCAAGGAATAACGTAAAAATATTTTTAACTTTTTTCCGATACAGGGTGTGCCAAAAACTGAGGGTCACTAGTTCGAATCTCGGAATTTTCAAATGTAAACATATGTCATGTTATACATCATTTTAAAGGTATTTAATAGACAAACATTTTGGCGAAAACATAAATTAATTATCTTTTTCCGTTTCAAAATGGCGGCAGTTTTTTTGGGAAAAATCAATATGTTTTTAATACTCTGTGTTTCCTATACCAATGCACATAGCCCTTCTCCGATTGAATTTTCTTACTCGTTATGAAATTAGCTTTACTGTGATATGCTACAAGTAACGGTTTTTTGAAATAATAAAAATTCCAAAAAAATTGATTTTTGAAAATTTGCAAATGCCCATTGTTAAAAATTTCCAAATAGCAACATATGTCAAGTGGCACATCATTTTATAGGTTTTTTAATTCTTAACAACTTTCTAATTTACACTTACTTCGTATCTCTTTTAGTTTTTGTGTAAATAACAAAATACCCCCGTCACAGCAAACCTGCATACTCAGCGAATTTCCAATGGAGATATAAATGTCTTAATTCTACATAAAGCCACTTACCAAGTTTCATAAAAATATATTCACAAATAAGCGATATATACAATTTTAATTATTCTCCATAAGAATAACATTGGGGCTGAGTACTCAGGTTTGCTGCAACAAGGAACACAAAAAATTGGATTTTATGCTAATATCAATATATCTCAACTAGGTGAAGTCGTATACCAGTTTTTATTAATTTATGGTCATAATTAAGGGAGACAGAGCATTTAATTATTATCCATAAGAATAACATGGGGCCTGAGTACGCAGGTTTGCTGCTATGGGAGAATTATGCAAAAACAATTTTTTGGAGCAAATATCAATAGACCTCAACGAGATGAAGCTGTATACCAAGTTTCGTCAGTATACGTTCATAAATAAGCCAGATAAAAAAAATTTCTTTTCCTCCATAAGAATAACATTAGACAACGTACTGTGTTTAGCACTTTCAATATCTCGGTAACCAATTGACGTAGAGGAATGATCGAAATACCAAATTGTTTGTTTTTTTAAGCTGAATCGAATGGTCAAAACTAAAATTTGACTTTTTCAAAAATTATATGTAAAAAATTCAAAAAACCCATTTTTGGGGTACAAAACCCCCCCAAAATACCCTTTTGGATAGGTCGATCTGTCTGGTTTTCGAACTTAAGTCATAAATGCTGCTTTACATGTTTATACCAAATTTCGTCAAAATCGGATAATTTTTACGAGAGTTATCGTGCTCACGACACACATATATATATATATACAGTATCAAACGAATGGTGTTTTTGGGGTCTGGGGACCTCAAAACGAAAAGTTATCATGGTCCCGAGCCTAGGTCTTACCATGCCGACTACGGTAATAGCTTTTTCCCTATAGGGGAAATTCGCTAAAACCTAATTTTCCTATATCAAATGCATGTTATTTGGGTTTAACACTAAACAGCTGATCATGGCCCCATTTCATTTAGTGTTAAACCCAAGTAACATGCATTTGATATAGGAAAATTAGGTTTTTTGTTATTGACAAAAAAACTAAAAGAGATACGAAGTAAGTGTAAATTAGAAAGTTGTTAAGAATTAAAAAACCTATAAAATGATGTGCCACTTGACATATGTTGCTATTTGGAAATTTTTAACAATGGGCATTTGCAAATTTTCAAAAATCAATTTTTTTGGAATTTTTATTATTTCAAAAAACCGTTACTTGTAGCATATCACAGTAAAGCTAATTTCATAACGACTAAGAAAATTCAACCGGAGAAGGGCTATGTGCATTGGTATAGGAAACACAGAGTATTAAAAACATATTGATTTTTCCCAAAAAAACTGCCGCCATTTTGAAACGGAAAAAGATAATTAATTTCTGTTTTCGCCAAAATGTTTGTCTATTAAATACCTTTAAAATGATGTATAGCATGACATATGTTTACATTTGAAAATTCCGAGATTCGAACTAGTGACCCTCAGTTTTTGGCACACCCTGTATGGGAAAAAAGTTAAAAATATTTTTACGTTATTCCTTGGGGTCGATTTAGCGGGAAATAATTTTATTTCATCCTTGTGCGTTAAGCTGTTTTTCCGTAATCAATTTGAGACACCTTACGTGGGACACCCGGTATATGTGTCCCACTACTACATAGAGCTAATTACCAAGTTTCTCAAAAATACATTCATAAATAAGTGATTATAGAATTTTATTTATAAGAATAACATTACGACTGAGTATGTTGGTTTGCTACAGCGAGGAAGATAAGAAATGTGTTTTATTGCAATTACCAATATAACTGAACCAGGTGAAGCTACATCCCAAGTTTTATTATTTTAGGTTCATAACTAAGGGAGATATAAAATGTTACTTATCCTCCATATGAATAATATGGGGGCCGAGTATGCAGGATTGCTGCTTCGGGGAAAATCAACAAACAAATTTTTGCTGTGCAAATATCACCACAACTAGTTGAAGCCACATTTTTATTTATTTTCCATAAGGAAAACATTGGACAACGTACTTTGTTTAGCACTTTGAATATCTCTGCAATGGTTGGACGTAGAACAACAGGTAAAACACCAAAATGATTGTTTTGTAGAGCTAAATTTATTGGTAAAAATAAATTTGAAGTTTTTAGTAAATTTATCTGAGGAAGATCCATAAACCTTTTTCCCATAATATTAACATGGGAAATGTTATGGACGCGTTTACTGAATTTTCTCCACAACCAATTAAACTAGGTTAATGATTCAAAATATTAAATTCTTTTAAGCTCTATAAACTGGTTATAACCAAAATTGAGTGTTTTTAAAATTTCATTGTAAAAATTTCAAAAAGCTGATTTTTGGAAAGTTGAAAACCCCCATTAAACCCCCTTCCCATAGTCCGATCGATCTGGTTTTCGAACTTAAAGTCATGGATGTTACTCTTCACATTTATGTCAAATTTTATCAAAATCGGGCGTTTTATTCAAAAGTTATCGAGGGAACGGACACACACACACACACACACACACACACACACATAATATATATATATATATATATATATATATATATATATATATATATATGTGTGTATGTGTGTTTGCACTCTAGCGGTCGCATTTTTTGTCCGATTTACTTCAAATTTGGTAGAGACGTTCCTTTCTGTAATCAGTTGGACAAGTTTGTTAGGCAAAACAATCGGAAAACTCTAAACCCCTTTTTTGGGGATTAATCTTTCAAATTTCGTGTTGTTGGGCCCAAAAAGGGTCAGAAAAGCCCCGTATGTAAAATTAATGCATGTAAAATGATGGGAATTAGTAAGGTGAAAGTTTTAAGCCCTCTCTTGTCATTCTAGCATACATAATTACCGAGTTATTAAAGAAAATGTGTTTCGACTAAACACAGTACGTTGTCTTATGGGGGTTTTACACTAGAAAAGCCTGTTATTCCTTTGTTAAAGTACTTTTGTCATTCCCAGCAACCTCACGCCTACTTTCAAGCCTGTCTGGCCCTTCACCTAAAATTATAACGCGCAAAATTGTATTCCCAGCATTGCAGGTAAATGAAACCAGGAGCATCAGAACATCCAAAAAATCACTGACTTCAGATTTTAATAACAATTGGAATAAATGTATGTTTTAACTGATTTTGAATTTTAAAAGTTTTTATGTGGAAATTCAATTTCCTCACGTCAGCGTGCTGCGTGCAACTCGTTTATTGATGTGATGGTACAATTGGAACCTACATATTTTATTATTTACGCGCCAATAATGGAAATCGTTAAAGAAAATTTATTGATTTTTTTGTGCCACAATAACCTAGTAAAGATTTTTGTTACCAGTATGTTTTAAGAACATATATCAGAGGATCGGTTTTAGTTAGACAAATATTCAAATTACTCGTTTTCGCTACTAAGCTTCTTTTAGGTATTCCTCGAATAATTTAAAAGTGTTATAAGTACATAAAGTAAACAGTTCTAGCAAAAATGACCCTGTCATTGGTGTCTTGAAACTGAAATATCGATTAATCAACAGCGGCAAAAGAAATACCCCGTAGCAGCAAACCTGCGTACTCAGCAAATTTCCAATGCAGATATATGTATCTTAATACCACATAAAGCCACATACTAAGTTTCATCAATATACATTCATAAATAAACGATTTATGACATTTTAATTAATCTCCATAAGAATAACATGGCGGTTGAGTATGCAGGTTTGTTTGTAGGGAGGAACAAAAACATTAAGTTTGTATACAAATATCAATATAACTCAAGTATAGTAGTAGGTTACCAAATTTTATTAATTTATGTCCATAATTAAGGGAGATAACACGTTACTTATTCTCCATAAGAATAACAAGGGGGCTGAGTACGCAGGTTTGCTGCTACGGGAACTATCGGGCAAAAAATGTTTATTAGTGCAAATATCAATAGACCACAACGATATCATGCATTATACCAAGTTTCATCAGGATAAGTTGATAAATAAGCGAGATATACAATTTTTCTTATTCTCCATAAGAATAACATTGGACAACGTACTGTGTTTAGCACTTTCAATATCTCTGTAACCATTTGACGTAGAGCAATGATCAAAACACCAAATTGTGCGTCTTTTTAAGCTGATTCGAATGGAAAAAATTAAAATTTGACTTTTTCAAAAATGATATGTAAAAACTTAAAAACCCCATTTTTGGGGTACAAAACCCCCCAAAATACCCCTTCGGATAGGTCGATCTGTCTGGTTTTCGAACTTATAAGTCATAAATGCTGCTTTACACGTTAATACCATATTTCGTCAAAATCGGATTATTTTTACGAGAGTTATTGTGCTCACGGACATTATATATACATATATATATATATATATATATATACACATACACACACACACACACATATATATATGCAGTTTTGAACTAATGGTGTTTTTGACATCTGGGGACCTCAAAACGAAAAGTTATCATGGTCCCGGGCCTAGGTCTTACCATGCCGACTACGGTAATAGCTTCTTCCCTATAGGGGAAATTCGCTAAAATGCGTCATCCAAAAATGTCAAGTACTATTATCAAATTCGATTTAAGGACTTACAGCACAAACATACAGTCATTAATGAAATACTTTTCCCGAGGTCAATGTTGAAAATGAATTATTATTTTAGATATTTGCGTTTTAATAAGGGCTACAAAATAAATTTATTTCAAGGTCTCTTTAACGTTTCTTTAATAAATTCTCAATATATTAAACATGAATTGACTGTCTAGTGAGAATAATCGTTTCCGTATACGAAGTTTCCGTAAACAAGTAATTACGAAGCTGTTTTGCGTTTTGTACAAGTAATTTATTGCAATTTTATGCCTGTAATAAAGGGAGGCCACTTATCTTACTTAATTATTTTAGTATTAAGACTAGAAACCTACGATTAATTAATACAAAATTTTCTTTTACACCGACAAAATTCGACACATTAAACGTACACTAATTTTTAAGGACATCATTATACAACATACTTTTGTAGGCTACAAGGCTTTTTTATGTGACTTGAAATAGAAAATGTGTCGGTAATTTTGTTAGATTGAGATAACACATTTGAAACAGACAGGTTCTATAGCAAAGTTTGGCAAAAATGGTAAGGTTTTTAAATTTACCTATTTCTTCTTAGAATAACTGAGTAAATAGTTTAATTTATAAAAAACACTTGAAATGTTTAAATTTAATAATGTACTTTTTATAGCATTTAATTTTGAGATTTACTCAACACACTGTCAGTATCCAAGCATTTAATTACTAAATTTGATTTTACAATTTACCATTTATGATAACATTTTACATTAAGCACTTCTTGACTTGTTCCTCATATTTTTCTTATATCAAGAAAATTAAGACCAAAACTTAAAGTTAACATTCTTATAAAGCCATAAATTACATGATTTAAATTAACATTAACCCATGCTATGCTCATGTTGATAAAAAGTCAACATGACACAGGTACAGTGAAAAACATGCAAACTTTGAATGTTACTAACTGCCAGTAATAAACTTTACCATTCACTTTATTTATTTTGTAATATGGAATAAATTCTTACGGAGAGATATTACCGTAAGTATTAGTTTTATACCGTATTAATACCTTATTAGTTCCATTGGTATTAATTATTGTATTTATAAGTTTAAATTTATTATAAAGAAGGATTTATAGAGAGGGGACGCAATCAGTTCGCTGAAAATGAGGCTAACGCTTCATTTTATGGAATTGAACTCCTTTCAGCAAAATTAATTACCTCTTTTGTGAACTGTGGCATCCATGGGAATTGCAATTTACTCAGTGTTGATGTGCATTTAATCCCCTACTGGTACATCACCAATAAATAACGACAATTTTCAAACTAACCTTTCGATGCTGTAAGTAGATTCTGGTGGCATACAATTTGCATACGTTATATCTAGATCGAGTATAAGGTCATCAATTGGTCTGATAGGTACATCAGTCTTGTGGTTGTTGTGTTGACCAAATAAAACAGGGGGTTTTGGATTTTTATTTCGGCTGCAGTTTGGTTTTTATTTAAATAGTACATCTATAAAATAGAGTTTGAATTTAATCCAACTTATTTGTTCGATTATATTCGGATGATAAGCTATTTAACAAGAGTTAATACACTATTCTAAATATAATTCACACTTGTTAAATCCATAAAATTAAGTTGCTTTAAAAAACAGCGATATAAACTTGTAAGAGTTGTAATATTTCGACCATGGCCGTCAACTGTTCTCTTATTGAAGAGTATTTAAAAAGTACTATAACAGTTTTAAATTTCAATGCCAACTTTAAATTCTACGATAAATTACTTTTTATTGAGGTTTTTGGAAAATTGTATAGATGACGCCTTCCTAACAGAAACCAATCTTAGAAACCTTATTGGTTAATGTATTTTCTAAAGTAAACCAGAAAGTCCAAAACTGCGAGTTATAGTTTATTAGAAATCTTTATGCATATTAATGCAAATACGCTTTAATGCACTTTACGCCCAACACGTGCATTAAAATAACCGTATTGTTGTTAACACGTAGCTTAATTTCAACTAAAATAAAACAGGCTATTCTGGAGGGATGCCATAGTATTGACATGTCAAGAACTTTTCACATAGGAATAAGTTTTCCGCCATAAGTATACAAGGGTGACCGAGAAAACTTCTTTAATTTCTTAACTTAACAGTTGCACAGATCCTCTTCCAGAGCTGCAGCCAAACTGCACGAAACTTCAATGTTTACGAAGACCCGGTTTTTAGGATGTAAAAGTTTCCTTAACGTGGAAAGACTTCAGCTATTTCAAGGAGAAAAGACCGAAATTCAAGATTTATATTTTATACGATATTAAAACATAGATTAGTTATGTTGAACTAAAGTATAAACATGAATGTTTAATCCCTCCGAGATTTAATCAGCAAGTACACTCCCCAACATGCCAATCTGTTGTTATGATAGTGTATATTGAACGGTTAAGTGACCGCCGGCGCCGGCGTCTCCTGGGCTCTGATGGAGGGCGGCCCCAGGCCCACTGTGGTTGTTATGATAGTGTATATTGTACGGTTGAGTGACCGCCGGCGCCGGCGTCTCATGGGCTCTGATGGAGGGCGGCCCCAGGCCCACTGTGGTTGTTATGATAGTGTATATTGTACGGTTGAGTGACCGCCGGCGCCGGCGTCTCCTGGGCTCTGATGGAGGGCGGCCCCAGGCCCACTGTGGTTGTTACTGCTACCCGGCATCCTAGTAGTCAGGCAATGATTGTCAAGTGATACAACAATTAAATAATGATTGTTTCATATGATCCTTATATTACTTGATAATAAACTATTTTTAGCTATGGACATGTTCCAAACAAACTAACAGAGCGTAAATAATATGTTCTCTGTGTGCTGTGTATGTAGGAAGAATATAATATTTGAACTACATTTTACGTATAATTTTTGTATTAGTAATAAATACGTTGTGAATGTTTCATACAAATTAAGATCAATTCTGCAAGATTTGTTTATAACCTAGCAGCAGATCAATAATAGTAGGGTTGACCTATATCACAGTATGGACCGGAGCCGCCTTTGATAACTATACACCTTGACACGCTTAGAGCCAATGTCATCCCAAAGCACCTTACTCAGGCTTACATCATGATTAATTGTATAAAACATTCTACAGCTGTTATGCTGTATAGATCTTAGTTTTTCCTTTTTAAAATGTTTTGTTAGTCAAATAAATAATTAAAAAACAAGCAAGCCACTTAGTTAAACAAATTAGAAAGTTAAGTTTTTGAAAAATAAGATAGACACACAACCCCAATGAATTTGAATATAAAACATATTTTTTAGTTACTGTCTTTTGATTCTACGGAGTAATACCTTCCCAAACTACTGAATCAGACAAATTATTACATAATAATCATATTACAAATTTACACAGTAAATTGCTTGAGTACTGCATTGTCTAGTTTTTCATAAAATAATAAGGTACACTCACCAATATAAATTGATATTATCCCTAAAAACACATTTGTTTTATGAATTTTACTTGGTTAACTGTCTAAATAACAAATTGTATTAAAAAGGATTCTGTGATTTGTTAATCAGTTGCTTATTGTGTGTTGTGCTTGTAGTTAGGTAAGCGCCCACAACACAGTTCTACGCAGCGCCAGATGACACGTGGTGGTGGTCATCCCGCGGATTAGCGGCTAAGCTGTTTTCAAACACAACGAGGCGATGAGTTAACTTGTCCTTGTGAAAGGAGGGAAATAATAAAAATGGTTCATTTGATTAAAAACTGTGTATTCGTAAAATAACTATTTGAATTTATCAATTATTAGATATACAATTTTTACTAATCATGAAATTGAAACTAATAAATAAAAGTAAACCCTGATTATGTATGATATTACTTAAAAGAAAAAATAATAACTACAAACCAAATCTGTGGGATTGCTGTTGTTCATGTTCAGTGTTGATAGACTTCAAATCAATGGTAAATGATTAGGTGATAGCTATGATTTAAAATAATTCATACGATAGTCAAAAGAGATTTTTTTATATTTGGGTTTGATAATATTTTTTCGCTATTGTTCCATCAGAGTAACTGAAAGTATCGAAAGAAATTAAGAAATTGTGCATCATATCCCCTCAAGAGTGGTGTCGAAAAATTTTCTCTTCTGTAGAACGCTAACTCTTAAGCCTATGTTACACCGCGTGGGTCTGTCCAGGCTCGGGCGGCGCGTGATGGTGGCGGGTTGAAATGAAAACGAGTTTGCACGCAGCACGCTGGCGTTAGAGAAGTGGATTTCCGCAATAAAAACTAAAAAAAATCAAATAAAGGGTTTAAACGAAGATTCGTGTCATTTTTAGCATAATGGAAAATATTCGAAATTTTGGCTGTTCTGATGTACCTGGTTATATTTCAATCATACCCAAAAACACAAAGTGTTGACGGGTTGCCAAGTCCTAAAATTATATGATATCGAAATGTATTCCAAGTCAAAGATAGCACCTTTGATTTGACATTATCATCACAAATTACTTAAATATGTTAAAATAACAATGCTCAAAAGATTGTTGGTTATTTTCTATCTGTTCTTGGCCAGCAGATAATGTATTTTTATAATATTTAATTATAATTTGTAACTATACTTTATTTAGATTTTAAATTTCAAATTAAAGATTTTGCATCAGTGAAGCTGCTGGCCAAGAACAGATATAAAATAACCAACAATCTTTCAAGCATTGTTATTTTAACATATTTAAGTAATTTGTGATCATAAACAATGTCAGATCGAAGGTGCTATCTTAGACTTGGAATACATTTCGATATCATATAATTTTAGGACTTGGCAACCCGTCAACACTTTGTGTTTTTGGGTATGATATCATTTGTTTTTTATATAGTTGTTTATTAAAAATTGTTATAAATGAGATTTCAAGTTGAAATAAAACAAAATATATATCAAGGCTAAAATGTTATAATGTATTGAACATTAATTAAGATTAATTTACCTTAATTTTTCCTGGATAGTTTTTAGAATTTTCAGGCATTTTTTTAAATATTATAATATATATTTTTTTTTTTGCACGATATGGGCATTTCTTGACGTTCACTTTCTCATCACTTGCATCTATTCACTTATTTTTGTTTTGAATGTAAGCTATGTAATGCCCTGATGTTGTACTGTTTCCTAAATGGAACACCGCATTTTTTAATTTGTATAGAATTCCATTAATTTTGATTTTTGTATTTTGTAGGCTGGGTAAAATTAGACTTGAAATTTTGTTATCATGTGTTGGCAAAGTTGTAGTTAAAAAAATATGAAGTTATTTGTAGCTGAGATGGATGTTTTTGATTAGTACCTGGGGGCCGAGCTTTGCTCGGGGAAGGCCAGATTTTTTAGATGAGTTGGAGTAATATTTCACCACTATCCCATACTGATAATCGGATTTGTAGATACAGTACTGGAATGGCAATGTTGTGCATTATAAGCTTAGGAGGAGGTACCTTCAGGATCAAAAGTCGGTATGGGGTATTATGAGTGATAAAACTACACTAAGATATGAAAAACAGCCTTTCCAATGTGAAATACCCCCAACACAACGTACTGTGTTTAATATATTTACATTTTCTTTAATAACTCAGTAAATACTTATGCTAGAGTTATGAGGGAGGGCTTAAAATTTCCACCTTGCCATTTAATTTTATTTAATGTACATTAATTCTACATTGGCCTCTTTGGGCCAAAAAACTCAAAATTTGAAATATAAAATCCCCAAAATAGGGGGTTCAAGTTTTTCGATTGTTTTGCCCAACGAACTTGTCCAACTGAATACAGAAAGGAATGTCCCTACCAAATTTGAAGTAAATCGGACAAAAAATGCGACCGTTAGAGTGCAAACACACACACACACATATATATATATATATATATATATATATATATATATATATATATATATATACAATTTTGAACGACCCCCAAAACGTATTCAGGGGGTCATGTTAGGAACTTCTATGGTGGTCCCGGGCTAAGTTTCTCCGTCCAGGTTACCATGCTAATAGTTCACTTTTCCATAGGAAATTCACTAACTACCTCGGGCGCACCTGATTCGGCGCGAGGTGATCGGTGGCGCGTCGCCGACGTCGCTCTGTTCTGATCGTAGAGCTGCAGAAAGGACGCCATTTTTCGAACGCAAACCACTCTGGTTTGTATACTTCAAGCTGCCCTCCCCGTTCCTTTGGTATTTTTAACTTAAGCAGCTAACTTTCGGTATGAAGGCATCAAATTTGCTTTATTTTTTTCAGCTCCTTAAGCAGTACATCAATACTTAACACGCCTTGGATTCTTTTCCACTGACTAAATTCACTGACTTTTCTTGACTCTCCCAGTTTCCAGAAAGTGTGAACCATTATATGGTAACTAAAGAACAAAAAATATGACCTTATTCACTGCAGCAGGTGACTGAATGAGTATTTCTTAAGCATTGCATTAAGCATTTTTTCAGTAATGATTGTAATGTACGCTGTTATTCGCAGTTCCTAATTTAGTGGTCAAACAGCTATTTTGAAATTAGTGGTCAAACATCTGTTTGTTGGAAATTCATTGTCGTCATTGATTAATGATTCTCCAGTGCTATAGCTCATCAGCAAAAAGCTCAGTGGCCGATACGATGGAAGGGTTCTGTCAGTTCTCTCATTGGCCTGATGATGACCGGTGTGACTGACTGGTCGAAATCGATAGCCTTGTACCATCTTTTATATACGTTTACCGTCTGTATGTGAATCAGTATAAGTGTAAATATATTCATAAGTGTTGTAAGACGTATTGTATTACATCCTGTATAAAATATTTAAAAAATTAAAATCTAAAAAAAATACTAATTTTGAAACCCGTATTTTATTTGAATTGTTCTCTTGTTTGTTACTCCATTAAACATGTTCCACTGTTAAGTGATTTTATCCAAGGTACATTTTAGGAGATAATTAACTAAGGAATAAGGAAATGCTTAACATCTTTATCACCTTTCAGTAAAGTATGAGTTATTTACCTAGAGAGCTATGAGATGAATAAATTGCAAGTGGAAGGCATATCTAAGTTGTTTAGGGAATTTGAACTCATTTCCTCTGTACTGCTAGAGGCACGATTTAGTAATAAAGTTATCAAAAGTTTAATTCGAAAACAGTTAAGATTCTGTTACCAAGACAGAGCGAAAAATTCTTTAATTTATTTTAATTTATTACTTAACTTAGAGTTATTGCTTGGTTCATATTCAGTTGTTTAAATCCTGTAGCTTATCTGGAAACATGGGATCTCGAAACTGCTGAAGGCCTTTCCCGGGAATACGGTAATTCAAATTAACACTATTAAGCTAAAGCAGTTAGGTTCACTTAGTGTTATAGCAGCTTCCACAAAGTGGTATATGACTGGAACAAACAGCTTTTAAAGGTTGTATACTTGAAAAATGTGTTCGATTCATTAGATAAATACGAGTATATAAAATGTGTTGTAGTTGTGATTCCAATGACGTACTATTTTGTTATTTCGGGTACAATAAAATGAAATATATAAAAGGTATCATGTTTTTGAATACGTGTATAATAGTACAGAACTGAAGTTATTTTAATATGTCCGTCATTTAACACCAAACAAATACAAAATAATAAACCATAAAAAAATAAATAAAATATGTTAAATTTGTTTTAGCTTTCTTTACTATACAAAATAGTATCAGACTAATACCGATTAAAATTTTTACTAGTTTTTCTAAAATATTTGTGGAGTAGAAACATTCTTAAAGAAGCTTTAGCAGAGAAAATATCATATTACGGTCTCCCTTAAGGCCCGTCATGTTCAATGAGAGCTGAGCCAAGTCAGGCCGGAGGAACGTGTAAAGGGAGCGGAGACTCCCACTGTCTCTCAGCGAACCTAAAGGCCACTTCACACTGCACGTATTAATACGTCGGCGACGTCTTCCAAAGACGTCGCTGACGTATCTCACAATGTTATCAAGTGCACCAGTTCACACTGGCGTATTAATACGCGAGCGACGCGAAAGACGTATTAATACGTTTTGACTGCTACCTCGGCTAGCTACGTGTCGCTGGCGTAGCTCGATCACGCTCATGCGCACATAGCGTCCTGAAGGTGGAGAGGGTGTATCGTCTGACTTCCGGCCTCCGCACGTGCTGTGTTGTGTAGTTCCTTTTCGTGTGGGTTTCCTGATAAAAGAGTTATCAGCTCTGAGCTCTGAGCTTTTTAACTGACGAAGTGAGGAAGCGTCCTGCACTGTGGGACTGCACTTCCGATACGTTTCGTGATAAGAATATAAAGGAACTTGCGTGGCAAGAAATTGCCGATATACTGCAGAGACCAAGTTTATATTTATTTATTAGAATTAACAAATATAATATGTAGGCCTAACCTAATCTAGATCAGCACCACGGCGCTGAGGATGAGGACGCCATCACTAGCCAAATAGATGTGAGCAATTGTTGGGAACGAGGTAGAGGGGGAAGAAGCTACGTGTGCTACGTAGCTTGCAGTGTGAAGGCGGCGTCACCGACGTATTAATACGCCGAAGACGTATTAATACGTGAGCTACGGCGGTGTGGAGTGGCCTTAACATGTTTACTTTAGTGTAAAAAATGTATACACATTTTTCAACAAATGAATATTAAATGTAGAACAGTTTATTATCTTTTCGGTCGTGAATTTATTGCGGGTAATGAATTAATATTAGTTAAATAAATAAAATTAAATATTGTTATTTAAAAATATTACCAAAACTTATTTTTAGAAAATTTACTGAGAATACCTTACTTTACTAATACTATCACTGATATAAACAAAAATCTGATTGAAGAGGATTCTTAGCAATGAAAGATAACATCCTACAAAGGCCAACAGTGGCGGATTAACTTTTGAAATTCCAGTTAAGTAAGCCCACTTTGTGGCCAAGCAATTATCGTTTAAACAATCCCCGAGCTGGAGGCTGGAGGCTGATTGGCCCGGGTTCAACAGTAAATGTCCTCCGTAATCGGAACTTCGCTGAGTTGGTGTTTGAATATTTTCTGCCAAAGTGAGTAGTTGGTTTCCTGACTTGCAGTGAAGTCACTTTATAGAGGACCACTGACATCGGGAGTTCCCTAGTCATATGCAGCGGACACGTTGTTACCATTCTGGTGGTTTAACTGTTGGCAATTTAATGTTATCCATCAAAATCAACAAGCATTAAAAATATTGTTTCCTGTAATACTTTATTTTTGTATTAATTCACATTTCCGTTGCCTCCAGTAACAACGCGCCAGAAAGATGCAAAACGATGAAAACCCAACCATAGAATCATGTGTTGGGGTGATTATGATGTTTTGGTTGTGAAGGTACGCGATTGACTTGATCGCTGAGAAAATTATATTCCATTAGCTATTGTTAGTAATGAACAAATATTAAGATTTGTAAGTAAAAATACAAATCTTACAATTGCTCTATAAATAAGACACATTTCTATTTGTATTTATTTGTAATCAAGCTTCCTTTTACATATTATTTCACGAGTTGAAATACAAATTATATTGTTTTTAGCATGTGGGAGTACCATCGTATCGATTACTTAGAACTAAGACGACTACAAATCCAAAATATATCCTCCAACCTCTGACTATAAAAATAATGATTTTGTGCTTTGACCATCTTCATTAAGGTTGGAAATCAAGCTTTATTTTCCTGTTCTTGTAAATTTCGTTTCATTCTGAAATATGTTGTTATTATATCAGTTAATTTAAACATTCCTCGAATAAATACTCAATAAAATCGAAAATTTAAAGAATAAATGTAAGCGAAATATTAAAAGTAACCACCTTTATAGATGTTTCCAAAACAAGTAATTCCGAAGCAGTTAATAGTTTTATTAATTAATTGTTTGCAATCATATTGCTCTGTTTGTTTATTTAGTTTGTAAACGTAAAACACCATACACATTTGATATTTACTATGCTACTTAAATTCTGGGTTAAAATATATTTTGTGTTACCTTGTCAATACACTATTATTAAAGAACGATTGGACATAGCGTTTTATTTTTGTATACTAATCAAAGTAGAAAATATTATTTTTTTAACTTTATCAACACTTCAGTTTCTTGACACTGTAACTATTTTTATGAAATTTGTAAATAAAGAGTTTTGTATATTGTCTAAAATTTGTCAACGATTCTGTTTGTGTTTTGAGAACAACCTCCAACTAGAAGGTTTTAAAAGCAAAGCTTTGTAAAAATTAAAAACTTATTAAGGTCTTTAAAACTACCTGTTTACTCATAGATACATCTGGGTAAACTGAAGCAATTTACATAAGTGTTTGATTCTACAACGTAGAGTTTATAACAAAAATCTAAAATCTAAAATATTTTGTTTTTAGATCAACTTTTTATTATAAGAATACCAGAACATTCTTATTATGAGTATTTAACCACGAATATTATTTACTCAGTCATAAATAGTATTTAACAAATTTGTTTTTGTTTCATAAAAGTACTGTTTTGTTCAACAGAATGTACCGCAAAAACAAAATCACACAAAACATACACAGTATCAACGCAAACTCCGTATGTTTTTTCCTGTGGGTTAGTCAATATGCAAAAGCTACCAAACCTATGAGAGCGAACAGGCGAACAGTTTCAAGTCAACACTACGCCTCATTATTCCCATGTCGATCCACAGTCGACATGGGAATAGTGAAACGCATGTAAACTTTGATATTAACTGCCTCTAATAAACTCAATTTTTTTATTTATATTATTATGTAATGATCTTCATACATTCTCACTAAGAGCTCAGGTGATGGATTTAATGAATTCTTATACATTTATACTCATATATAGGCTTGTTACAATTATTCACCAACGACATCGGCCGGCGTAAGTTTTTGTAATCTATACGCAAATCCGCCCGGCTGTATCTACAACTCAGATTGTATAGTAAATAAGCACATAATTTCTTACAAAATGAACTTTTGGGGAATCTCGTAAAAAAATAAGTAGTATAACCTGTTAGTTAGCAATATTTTTGTTTAAATTACATATTTTGTTTATATAGTTTACCTATTTACCACTCATGACTAATTTAAAAATACTCATGTTATTTTATGTTATTGAGTAGGCTTGTACAATCTTTTTTAATCTTTGAGAAAATGCACATATCGTATAAACACCTGTTTAAGCTCAAAGTATATTTAATTGGTAAGAATATAGTAAATCGGATCAGAACTTATAAGTATAAGGGCTTTCATTAATTTACTCTAATGCGATGAAGACGTTTCATTCACCACTGTTCTTAAGTTTCATTAACAACATCTCTATTTGGTGTGATTTTCTCTGATTAATGTGCTTAGGAAAACAAACATAAAGCAGTCTGTAAGACTCGACATAATGTGGTAACAATTTGAATTATAGATCATTTTAGCAGTTATACACAATATTTCAGGAAACGAGCAAATTCAGCAAGCAAAAATGGTGTCGGTTGGGCGTCTTAAAAATGGGCGTGAAAATAACATAAAATGTTTACACACTAAACTTTCGCAAATAATATTTTGTGACCTCAGACATTGTTAGTTAAACCGATAACTGTTTACCGTCCCTCTAGTGCCTATTAGAATTAAATATGAGCTTCAAATAACTAACAATCGTGGATTGACTTTTGAAAGGCGGATTAAGTAAGCCGTGATTGTGGCCAAGCAATTATCGTTTAAACAATCCGGCCGAAGCTGCGCGGCTGATTGGCCCGGGTCCAGTGAAACTGTTGTTCGGCAGCCCGCTAGATTTGCTTTCCATTATCTATATTTCTGGCTGTATCTGTAAATAACTTTATCAGCGAAACACGACTTTGGCCTCTTGAAAGTGGACGAATAAAGACAGTATTAATCTACAGGCTTTTATTATAAAGATGCAATCGACTAAATCAAGCTCTCCTAAAGGTATTTATGAAATTGTCAGATAAAATATTTTAAATTTAGAAACGAGAAATCCACCAAAAGTGTGGCACATTCGCCTTATTGTTTTAAATTTCGAACTCGAAAAATGTATTACCTCATTTTTAACTTTAACTTCATTGGAATTTGGTAATTTCCTGAGCAGCAATAATTTACAGTGGCTGGAAACATACAGTAACAATTACAATATGGCCAATAGCTATTGTCAAACGCCAATTGGACGGGTTTTGGATATAGTTAAATAAATTGGTGTTCAAAATTCCTTACAGGTACTCGAACAACGATAATAACATTTATTAATAGGCAAAAAACTATAAAAAGAAATCAAAATATGTTTTGATTTGCACAACAGTAAATTACGATTCTGAAGTTCTAAAGCTGAAACATACAATGCACAATCTAGTCTAATGAATAGAGAGAGGTTTCAAATAATAATTAATTTAGTAATGTTCTAAACTTATGGTTATCAGTTAATCATTTTATATTTCTTGGGATCCATTTCAAAGATTTAACTACGGCATATTAAGTTTTGTTGTTGTTTTTTATAATGAGGTTCATAAAACAAATTAAACTTCAATTTAATTTGACTAAATCTACCGGGTCAATTTTTTGAGATAAATAACCCGTGGTTGAGACATTTTTATACATATTCAAATACACACGCAGTTTGCGAACACATATAGCAGCTGGCCCGGTGGTGTCCCGGAGTCACAATAGGTTCAGGTTTGCTTTATTTATTCACACACATTTCCCCAGAGATCAACGTTACCTTTACAAACAACGTTTTGGTCACGTCTAGCCTCTCCACGTAATATATGGCTCATAACACGATAAAATATGACATAACCTATCAAATATGTAGCATTTCTCTTGCAGGTATACAAGTAAACCAGACCACGTGTTGCTGAGAAGTCATAAATAAAACCTCCACTAGTTATTTGATTAGTCTATCAATTAATTTTAGTTGGTAACGTAAAATAGATATTTTAAAAGTAGTCAATAATTGTATAGGACGGTTAAATAAAAGTCCAACAAATAAATTAAGTGTTTACTATTTAGTCTGCAGGATCTAGATAACTGATAGCTTGTATTAATAAGTAGATGTAAGATGTGAGAATGATTTTCTTACTTGTAATTTCAATGTCTCTGCAAATCAAATGAAGACGTTAAAGAGGTTAGCAAGTTGTAAAATTGTGATATTTTGGTCCTCTCAAAAGTAGGATAAACAATAAATCAGTAACATATATATTTTACGAAGAAAACATAACCTAGAGTTATCTTGTCCCAACTCTCCTGATAATGAAACTATTATTTTATTGAAAATGTATATATTTTGTGTTAAATCATACGGTACTCATTTTACTTCAACTTTTAGTACAATAATAGTAACATATTATTGTGTGTTTGGAGTACAATAAAAAATACTGGAATAGGTCAACTCTTTCATACTAGTCGTACTTTACATAGTAGAGAATAGAGTTGGAAACCACGTTAAAACAACAATGACGAGCCCTCGACACATAATTCTACAAATGAATGCAATTATCACAAGTGCGCCCCTGGGGTCCGATATCCTGACTCATATTATTTCCCCAGAGTTAGACTTTGCCTTTACTATCAGTAACTCAGCTCACGTACGAGTATACTCTTCCCGGCTCAGCTGATAAATACTCAACACTTCCAGTATATTTTAAAATATTAGAATAAACCTACGAAACACGCGGTCACTAACCTGATACGCGAAATTTAACGCCACCTACTAAATTGATCTTCAAAAACCTTAATTTCATTGGGCACTACCCACCTTCAGGTTATGCGGCGTCAGTCCATGATGGCAACGATTTTGAACAACAAAACCTCTTGTCATAACACTTAAAAATACCCCCGTCGCACCAAACCTGCGTACTCAGCGAATTTCCAATGCATATTATATGTATTAATACCACATAAAGTCGCATACCAAGTTTCATAAAAATATATTCATATATAAGCGATTTTAATTATTCTCCATAAGAATAACATTGGTAATGAGTACGTAGGTTTGCTGAAACAAGGAACACAAACAATTGGTTTTTATGCAAATATAAATAGAATTTAACTAGGCGAAGCTACATACCAAGTTTCATCAATATTCAATCATAAATAAGCACTATATAGCATTATTCTCCATATGAATAACATGGGGGCTGAGATAGCAGGTTTGCTGCAACAAGGAACAAAAAAAATGGGTTTTTATATATTTATCAATATAACTCAACCAAGTGAAGCTACATACCAAGTTTTATTAATTTATGTTCATTATTATGGGAGTCAATACATTTTACTTATACTCCATAACAATAACATGGGGGCTGAGTACGCAGGTTTGCTGCTACGGGAATAATCAACAAAAAATCAATTTTTGTGCAAATATCAATATACCAGTATTACGTGAAGCCACATACCAAGTTTCATCAACATACATTCATAAATAATCGAGATATCAAATTTTATTTATTCTCCATAAGGAGACGAAAAGTTGGACAACGTACTGTGTTTAGCACTTTGAATATCTCTGCAACGGTTGGGCGTAGAATCACAATTTAAACACCAAAATGATTGTTTTGTGAAACTGAACTGATTGGTAAAAGCAAATGTGAAGTTTACATTAAAATAAACAGAGGAAAAGCCAAAAACCTTTTTCCCATAAAATTAAAATGGGAGTTTTTATGAGTAGGTTTTTTGGATTTTCTCCGCAACCACTGAACCTAGGTTAATAATTCAAAATACTAAATTATTTTTTTTTTAAGCTCTATAACATGGTCAAAACCAAAATTAAGTTTTTAAAAAATGTTAGGGTGAAAAATGCAAAAAACTGATTTTTGGAAAATTTAAAACCCCCATAAACCCCCCTTCCCATGGTCCGATTTTTCTGGTTTTCGAACTTAAAGTCATGAATGTCATTTTACACATTTGAGCCAAATTTCATCAAAATCGGACGTTTTTTACTCAAGTTATCGTGTTAACGGGCACACACACACATATATATATATATATATATATATATATATATATATATATATATATATATACATATATACATATATATAAATTTGAACGAATAGTGTTTTTGGCATCTGGGGACCTCAAAACAAAAAGTTATCATGGTCTCGGACCATGAGACCTACGGTAATAGCTTCTTCCCTATAGGGGAAATTCGCTAAAACATACACAAAATACTACAACGAAATTTACACAAACAAAACTAAAACGCCACATTTAAAATACCCGACGTTTTGGAAAACCTTAAAAACGTTTCCCGTTGTCTAGGGTTCTTTGAGAAAAAACTGTTAATTATTTTTTGTTGTAGTCGAGCCGAGCGCCGAACCACGACTAGGCAGTTTTTCTCACGAAACCCTAGATTGTTAACGGACTAACGCCGCATAACCTGAAGGTGGGTAATGCCCAAAAGAATAAGGTTTTTGAATCCTAAAACCCACCAATATGTCTTTCAAAGAACGTAAATTGATCTTAAATTGAACTTGTGTTTCAGTTTAATTGACTGTCGATTAATTGTCAGTATAATTCGATCATACTGTATAATTAAATATATATCCATAGTTCAATATTTAATGGACAGTCTTTGCAAACCACACTATTTCAATCACTTATATCAATCACGCAGATGTCTCTTTCAGTTGTTTCATGATTTCACTAAACTCATTTGTCATGCGAGAGGTTAAAAAACTCGTGAAAAGTATTGACGTGAACAATTTCTTAAAGGTCTAGAGTCTAGTTATCAAGTAACAATCACTATTAACATTTTTGTCCTAGTTAACAAAAATCCAATTAACTGGAGTAGTTACAAAAGGTCACTATTATCAATATAGGGTTATGTATGCATTGCTATTGCACCGAGCTGATTAGTGGTTTGCTTGCCCTATTTTCCTTTGCGTTTATTGATTTCCACGCTGAATGAAGATGTAGTGGTAGAGCAACCAATAAGGTGGTTTTAAATGCTTCTCAAAAGTTTATGTTATAATAATATTAACTTGACACAGTTTGAAATATTTCTATATGTTAACTGCGGTCCTTTTTCCCAACATTATCAATGAATATGTTATCGATTATTTTAATAATCTAATAGATGATGTATTTAAGAGATCCTAAATAAACTGAACAGATCATTACATTTTAAGAACAAAATTATTTTTCATAAAATCAAGCAAAAATTCGAAGACTGGGACTAACAGTTTATTCAAATTTGTCAATTCGACTCATTAAAACGCAATTATCTTTGAATTTCAATAATAGGACCAACCCATATTTTATGTAACACTTGTAAACAAATTATCATTATTCACAACGAGCTATAATATTTAAAATTAAATAAAATAGGATGGCTTGAGAGACGCCAAAGAAAGTGTATTATCACATTACGTGTTGGATCGCGTTTTGGAACTCTTACACAATAGTTCAAGTTCTCTGCCATAAGTCAGTCTTCAAGAGTGACCCGGTAAACTTTTGTATTCCGCTTTATAGTCGGGTGAAGACTCTTCTCCAGAACTGCAGCCAACCTACAAACAACTTCGATGTTTACGAAGCCCCGGTCTTCAGGGTTTAAAGTTTCTCTATCGTGGAGAGATTCGCTTCACTATTTTACGGGGAAGAAGACCGACAACTTTTAAAGTTTTTTACTCTTGATATTATACTAAAACTATTTTACTTCAGTGATGTAAACTAAAACTAAACATTTTACCATTTTGTTAATTTAATTGATCTGGTTCAAATAAAATGAAAGCTGTAACGGCGGCAATAATCTGTGTTGAAAATTAATCTAATTAATAATCCGTTTTTATATTACTGCAAAACCTTTTTGGAAGAGAAAAATTGTTCGTCGATTTAACTGTCCCGAAATAACCACATCACAACCTCAATATTATTTTGTCTATAAATAAACGTTATAAGAAAATTACACGTACTGTCACCCATTCCAATTCAATCGTAAACTGTAGTAATCGTAATCAGGAGTTTTTTCTACACTGCAAAAACACGTTGATAACACAAGGAAAATGGTTTATGATATTACAAATATATTGATACTAAATGAATGGGTAGATAATTGTTTATTTATCTCTTGTCTCTGTCAGATTCCCTGATTATCTGTCTTTTACTTTGTTCTAGTTCTCATTACCTGGCAAATCTGACTCAGTTTACTCTTTGCATTTTGTACTTACAATTATTGAATAATGGCTACCTATGCTCAAATAATAAAACAGGTTGATGGTTACAATAACTTTATTTATTTATCTAGATTTGACATTTTAGACTGGAAAATATAGAAAAGGTATTTACAATAGTTGTTACAGGTTTGGGGGAATTGATTTTAATTTAGAATAATTGCTAACTAATACAAGTAATGTTCAGGTTTTTTCACAAATAAAATCTTTTTAATCTCAGCTTGGGCAAACTCGAGCGGCAAGAATGGCTGTCTTTTATTTTAGTAGTTTAACAAAATTGTCCTTTATCTTAATATTTGATTGAAATATTAATTTTGATATTTGGTACAGTTAAGCCGATTCAGACCTCAGATATTAATAGGTGAAGTTAAATTGTATATCACACAGTCAAAATGGCTTCCTATTTAAGACTTGAGGCAAATTAGGTCAGTATAAAATGTTAATCTTGATAAGAATTAATGAATTTAAAATTTAAAGTTCAGATAATGTTCTTGGAGTTGTTGATGATTATTTTACTCTGTTTTTAAAAGTCTATTGAATGCTGAAAACACATACGAAAACACTTATATGTGTTTATATGTGGATAATATCCAAAGATTGTTAAACAAATATGGTGCTGAGAGAACAAGGTAAGTTGGAAATGTCTCACCCAGAAATTACATCATCTTCATCACTGGGCTTATCTTCTTGGCCTTAAAAAGAGGTAATATTGTTCCAGTGACTCTTCTTCCTACTTAAAATGAGTGGCTTAATTTAGACCACTTCAATTATTTTAATGGGAAGTATTAAGAAGAAGCCAAGAAGGCATCAGCATGGCTTTCAATAATGTAGGCCACAGCCACATGTTCTTGAAGTTCTTGCAGACAATTTATCACTTAATTAACACTTGCACTATAAAAAAAAACATGACTTTAGAATGAGATCAGTTTTTAAAATGATTAAAGTAAAAATAATTTGAAGCACTGTACATAGATAATTTAATTATTTTTTTTATTACCTAGGGCTAATCATGCCCTATTTATCTCTACTTATTTTGCTAATCATGAGTGGGGATTAATTTTATGACTTATCTTACCTGAAAAATATGATAAAATAAAAAAATAAAAAAAAATAAATATGATATGTTTGTTGATGATGATTAAAGTGGGTGTTTACGTGGTCATCCATGAAATTTTGCAATACTACGTAATAGATTTGCAGGACACCTTCATATTTTGTCTCGTACTGACTGACAGTTTTCTTTGGGTTATTATGGCAGGACCACTCACCCTCCCCCCTCCCTCCTACCATGAGTGTTAAGACTGCAAATTATTGATGAACTTAATAAGACTAAAATAACTTACTAACCGAATTTGGTAGAAAATACTGAATTAATAAGGGTTACATGTCAGTTATTTTTTATAAGAATAACATTAAAGAACGAACTGAAAGTACCTAAATATCTGAATTTATATATTCTTTGCATCTAATCGCCGTTGAATAATAATTAAAGATAATAATTTATTTAGTTTTTATTAGTTGTATTTAAAGGTAATCGAAAGATGTTATTAAGCATTTATGATTTTGGACAAAATAATAAAAAAAAAAATTATTTTGGAACAAAAAGCAACAACAAACGGTGAATTATAAGTCTCATAATTTATGACCCAAAATGTTCTCTGTTATGCAGGCGGTGTCAGTTTGGGGACCTTGAGTACTACTAAGCACCAAACGTTAATAAAGGTCGTTAGATGAGGGTGACCCTTAAAAATCTTGGCCCACCCGTGAGGTCTCTAGGTCTGTGCACATCCAAATCGACAGACGACACCATGCCTTTTTTGGGTTTAAGGAGCAACAAATCGAATACATAATAAGCTATAACTTAATTTTTTACAACAAAAATACTATTCCTTATGTACAAGGAGAGCAAGGAAAAAATATTTTTCAGTGGTATAAAAGACCCATAATATGCTTTGATATTTTAATTTAAGTATTAAACGCCACAATAACAAATCTAGCGATATTAAACAAAGTAATTGTTGAAGATTTCAGCGTATTGGACCACCAAACAAATCGGATCGTCACTGGTAAATAGGTTTATGTCACCAACCAATTTTCAAGCTGTAAACAGTATTTAATCCGAAATAGTAAACATTAATTTAGTGATAATTTATTTTAAAGCTTTAAGAAGTTCCCGTAACAGTTAATAGATCTATACAAATTAAAGAGGTTATTGTGTATTTATTTATTTACTGACATTAGTCTTAATTGCCATATGTATGGGTAAGACAAGGTACAATACTTTAACTAAATGCACAATTTAAATTTGGATTGTCTTCAACCTTGGCCGTCATTGAAAAATCTTCAATTTTATAGATTCATTTTTTGATGATTCGTCTTTTAAACTTGCTTTGAAGTTTTTTTTGATTTTATACTCTTAATTTCTTCCGGAATTTTATTGTAAATTTTAATACCAATATACTGTAGACCTTTTTGCCCGATAGATTTTCATAGTTGGAAATTGTAATAATCCCAATGCTAGGCTGTGATAACCTCTGCTATATTTATAAACAAAGCATCTGACATAAGCAATGAAAGGTAAATAACTAACATATGATCAGCTGGGATTAAATATCTTATTAACTTGTAACCAATAGAATATGGAACAAATCATGCAAATCAATTTATCTATGATTATATCTGCTTCCCTCCAATTCCAGTTATTATTATTTCTAAACCCATATGTTTATATTAAATCATTTCATCTTTATAAATATTGTGTTATGTGTTATTTTAAATAATTATGATATTGCAATAGTTCTTTGAGATTGACAATTATTTATATATTAAAATTCTTTCTTTGGCAATAATTTATAACGCGATTAATAATGTGTAGACCCAAAAATAGTGCAAACTCCAGTGACTATGCACAAGTTATGATTGCTATACCAATGAGTTGAACAATTCCACAGGTGTATAATAAATTAAAACAAAATGTGTGTGAGTTAGAAAATTTAAAACCATCAAGATGTTTATGAGTGTTTAAAAATAATGAATGAAGAAATAACAATAAAATTGAAAAACTTGAAGCTTACTACAGTGAACAACAAAGGATATTATTATTGTATTAACAAATAAAGTGGGTCAGGACAATCTTTTTAATGAAATTTCATTTCAATAGCTAAAAGAAGATCCTAGGTATGCAGAGACCTACAAAGGATGAATATTAGACTTATTATTTAAGTATTGGTGCTTCTTCTAAGGAACTCTTTTCAGGCTACACATGACGAATATCAAATTTATTTGTATAATTTGTATTATTATAGAAATTGGTATAAGCAAAAATTAAACAATTTAAACGTTCGGCGGCAAAGAACTACCCCTGATGATATCTCATGTAACACTGAGTAAAACATAGTCGAAGCATTCTATTGTATTTCTAAAAATTTGAATTTGAAATGTACAATATAAAATTTTTAAATGTCAAACTTGTGATCTATCATTTCATAATATAGGTAAATAAATAACAATCAATAAGAACGATATTCGATCACTTATATAGAATATTTAACTGTGTATTATTCCTGGTGCATTAGTTATGATTTATATTAGTGAATTTCCTATGGATAAGTGAACTATTAGCATGACCCGCACGGTGAAAGTTAAGCCCGAGACCACCATAGAAGTTCCTAACGTTACGCCCTGAACACGTTTTCGGGGGTCGCTAACAACTTTATATATATATATATATATATTTAGAGATGTGCGAGTACTCGAAATTTCGAGTTCGAGCCGAGTTCGGCACTGAAACTCGAGGTTTCACTAAAAATCGAGATTTTCGAGCGAGTTTACTCCCGCCGTTTACCTGCGATACCAAGGATCGTCCGCGGCCGCGCGTCGTCTGTAAATTCAAATTGAGTGTGAACGCATTTGAGGTGTTAAGAGTTGTGATGTGGATTTTGGTGTTTTATTAATAAATAAGTAAGTTGTGGCTTATAAATTTGTGTTACTCTTTACACCAAAATGGAGGATTTACCAGGACCTTCAGATTGAGTTGTATGAGCACTGGCTGTATAGTCCACTTTTAGGTTAACCTAATCTTGTAATTTTTTTAAAGTAAAATATCAAAAACATATCTGTAATGAAATCTAATGTGCTTGTTTTTTGTTCCATAGTAATTTAAATTGATTCAATCCATTAATTTTAGGCTCAACTGTCCTTTGGCACTGAACTGTTTTTAAAGACAAGTGATTTGTTTTGGCCTTCACGATTTTTTAATAATTTGTAATATTTTAAAACTCTTTTAACTCTATTTAAAACTCTGGCTTAAATTTCATGAATTGATTTGCCAGCACTTTCAAACATATCTTCATGTTGTTCTTATTAGGACTATTAGTGTTAAAATTAATGCTAAGATGTTAGTAAATATACATTTAGTGTGGTAAGTAAGTAGGCTAATGTTTTACCATGTAATAGGCCTTTTAATATTAAAATAAATTTTATTTTAACTTATAGGCCTAAATGTAATTTTATTTTCTCAATTCGTATAAAGATGTAGCTTAGGCCTAAACATAATATACAAAACATAGGATGAATAAAAAGGAGGAAATAAAATAAAAACTGAGATTATTTTTTAATGAAACCGTTAATTAATAACATATAGGCTGTAACAACCTTAATACCAACAGATTAAAAGTATTTTATCTTCATGGCAAAATGTTATGCAATTTCTTTGGTATGATTTATTTCAGATAAATGTACTTACCTTTTTCCAATGAAACAGGAATCCATTTATTTTACTTACTATTGTTATTTTCAGGTCATAATGACCAGAAAAGTATATTTTAATAACAACATTTATAAATGGAACCCTATACACTGTTTTGATCCAATTAAACTCGACCTATGTGTTTTTTTTATTTGTATACTCGACTCGAACTCGAGATTCGAATCTTTTGCCATTTACTCGACTTGAACTCGACTCGACTTAAAAAATCTGTACTCACACATCTATTATATATAATGCTCCCACTCTAGCGGTCGCAATTTTTGTCCGATTTACTTGAAATTTGGTAGGAATCTTTCCTTATGTAACCAGTTGGACAAGTTCGTTGGGCAAAACAATCGGACAACTCTAACCCCCTCTTTCGGATTTTAATTTTTCAAATTTTGAGTTTTTGGGCCCAAAAATGGCCAGAAAACCCCCAAATGTAACATTATTGCATATTAATTTATTGTACGTAAAATGCCAAAAGTTTTAAGCCCTCTCTCACCATTCTAGCACAAGTATTTACCAAGTTATTAAAGACATTGTATTATGGGGATTTTATACTGGAAAAGGCTTTTTTTCACATCTTGAAGTAGTTTTATCACCCCCAATACCCCTATACCAACTTGTTATCCTGATTATACTATCCTGACTTATAATTTACAACATTGCCATCCTAATAGTCAATTTAAAAAGGGTCGGTCCTTGGCCCTGACCTTTGGAACGTGGCATATGACGGAGTGCTTCGCCTCGAGATGCCACCACAAGTCTATCTCGTGGGCTACGCAGACGATGTAGCCGCAGTCATCACGGCTCGGAATCCGGAGGTGGCCCAGCTTCGCCTCAACCAGGTGATGTTTCGGGTCAACAGATGGATGAGCGGTCATGGACTTGAGCTGGCGGTCGCCAAGACCGAGATCGTCATGCTCACGCGACGGAGAATCCAAACAGTAATCCCTATGACTGTTGGTGACGTGGAGGTCCAGACGAAGACTGCGGCGAAGTATCTGGGAGTGGTGCTCGACCGCCGCCTCACATGGTGGGAGCACATCCAGGCGGTTTGCAACAAGGCGACGAGGGTTGTTCTGTCACTCAGCAGATTGATGGGGAACGTCGGAGGCCCGAGGTCCAGCAAGAGGCGACCTCTCATGTCCACCGTCAATGCCACTCTCCTGTACGGCGCAGAAGTGTGGGCGGGTGCCATGAGAGTCAAAAAACACAGCAAGAGAATTCTATCCGTTCAGCGCAGGGCGGCTCTTAGGGTTGCCTGTACGTATCGCACTGTGTCTGGACTGGCTGTAATGGTTGTGGCTGGAGTGTATCCCCTTGATCTGCTCGCCGCTGAGAGGCAGAACATCTTTCGCCGTGCCCCTGATCTCGGAAGAGACCAAGCTGCTGTGGAAGCCAGACTCGAAACTCTACGAGTTTGGCAAGAGCGGTGGAACGGTGGACTGGAAGGGCGATGGACGTTTCGTCTCATCAGAGACATAAGCCCGTGGTTGAGCCGTGCATTTGGGGAAATTGACTTTTTCTTGTGTCAATTCCTGACGGGCCACGGGTACTTCAGGGAATACCTTTTCCGCATGGGGAGGGTGAGGTCACCTCAGTGTAGTTACTGCCCGGAGGAGGTGGATGATGCTCATCATACTTTCTTCCGGTGCAGTCGTTTCGCTGAAGACAGGAGGAGGCTCGTCTCTGCTGTCGGCGATCTGTCCCCGGACGTCGTGGTGGGGGCGATGCTTCGAAATGAAGACTCCTGGAGAGCGGTTGCGCTCTTCGTGCAATCCGTTCTTCGGGGAAAGCGAGACGAGGGATGCTTAGGTGACCTCTAAGTTTCCCGAAACGGTGACGTGACCCGTCTGGGCGCAAGACACGCGGGCCAGTGCCGAAGTTATCCGATAAGGGTTCCGGCCTGGTTTTTCCCCGCGGCTCCGTAGGAGGTTTAGTGGGTATACCTCGTAAGAGGGAGTCCCACACTGTTCCTTTGGGTTCGCGCATTAAGCATTCCTCCTACGTAAAAAAAAAAAAAAAATAGTCAATTTAAATATAACCACGAGCATCAGAATAGCCAAAAAATAAAATTGTTCAATTTTCAAAAACAATGTTACCAGTGTTGTTTTAAACCCTTTATTAGATTCTTTAAAGGTTTTAATGCGGAAATTCACTTCCCTCACGTCAGCGTGCTGCGTGCGATCTCGTTTTTTCTTCAAATAATCTTCTATGGATATGTACGTAGCTTGCAGTGTGCAGGATACAGTAAGAGGAAGGATATCCAGATTTTGGAAATTGTTTGCAAGACCTTGATTTTTTAATTTGGACATTAATCAGGAGGAATTAATATTCCAACTTGTACAAGAAAACGTTTTAGATAAGTTTTTATAGATGAATTGGGTACAAAGTTTATTCTTTTCATTGGTGATAGGTAACAAGAATATCCAAAACTGTTTTAAAACTCCATAAATTGTTTACAGTCACTTGATGATGATAGGGGTGACTGGTCAATATATATTGCTTTTGAACATATGTATACCGTTTGAATGTAAGTAAGTTATTACGCATAAATATATACAGTGTTGTAAAACGTCATATTCCATCCTGAAAAATCGTAACAGCACGTGGCATGCTGATTATGAGATAGAATGTTAATTTTACGAATATAGTAATCGAGATTAGCTTCTTTCAGTAGTATAAATTGGTTAAACTGGAAATACACTTCTTATTATCTGGAGATAATATACATACCAACGGAACTAAGTGCATTTTTAATTCCGATATTACTATAACTTCTATAAACGCAGTAATGATTTGGTTAATTCACTCAATAGAGTCACTTTAAATTGTATTTTTGTATTGAAAGTAAATGTACCAACCCTTGATGGTACATCATTTTAAGAGGCTCATATTACTGACTGAACAACACTAAACAAGTGATGGCCCGTGCGGAAGGGTTACGAGCTCGAGCGCGCAGGTGTGTTTCCATTTAATGTTCCCATCCGGCGCGCGAGCACCTTCATGCCCATTACAGGGTAGTCTTTACAGATATTTAGTTTACTGCTTTATCAAAATTACCTTAGAACTTTAGCTTCTGTTATTGTCAGTCGCCAATAAAGTAAATATTTAAAATGGTTTAAGCCTGTGTATTACAAGTTTTGAACAAGAGCTCGATCGTATTGTGGTGAATCGAATGTCGTAAAGTTAATGGTGGTGCTACGTTGTGCTGTCGTTAAACTACGTTGTGGTGCTACAATCATTTACTACTACAATTTTAAAGCAGACTAAACTGGAATGAACTCCAGAACCAATAATGTCAATAACTCACTGTACCAAATGAACCAATATTTTGAAAATAAATTCAGCCTGATTTCAAACATATATCCTATTAACATTATACTGTGATTGCAAGCGAAGCTGCGACGGCAAAAGCTAGTAATGCAATGGTATCGACTAAGTATGACTAAAAAAACGTAGAATTGGGCGTTAGGCGTTTCTTACCGCTCTTACTTATCTCATTACCGAAATGTCAAGCAATGACTCCAAATTATGTGTGTTATTTTGACGTCAGTGTACGCCTGTTGCCCGATGTAGGAGTTAATGAATCCGTTAGTTTGATATAAATAATAATAATAAATATAAGGAATATATATTAAGATATTTATTCCTACAAGTTCTCACTGGTCACATAATGTCACTGGATTGTGGTTGCTACTACGAAACTTTACATAACAGCTCACCAAACATACATGGCTATGGTTTGTTTGATTAGTTTTTTGGAATGAAGGGTTTAAATATACGTAACGCAAATATAAGTTTCCTGGTCAGAATTCAGTTTAGTTGTTATCAACAGGATGAAAAATGTCTTATTCACCCGAGCTCAGTAAAGTTAGACATATTAGTAAAGAGTATAGATTAGATCCGTAGTTATTAATGTAGAGATAATTTACGCTATGCACGGATTAACAATAAACTAAATACTCTGCTCTCATCCGGTAACTAATGAAATGACAAAATGGGAATATGACTCCCGCAGGAAATCAGCGTAGGCTACTTCATACTACATGCATCGTACGGGGAAAGCGCTGATTGCTTTGTGGATACTTAATCTGATGATTATTACATGGTTAGTCCATAGTATCATCGTCGTTCAGACCATTGTCCCTTTAAACAAGTCCCTGTGCTTTAACATAACATTATTTTAATATCCACCAGAGGTTGTCTCTGTGTGGAAAGACCCTCTTTATGATTATGTGAATATATACAATTATAATAAATTGATAAATACACGCCAGTGTTCTGCTATTAACACGTGGTAATTATAATGTCATGCCAGCGCTGACAACCGCCACTGCCAGGCGTGGTTGTCTCATATTGGTTTTCTAACGGATGTCATACAATGCTGCTTGACAATTGATTCTGCTGCAATGTGCAAAGTTGGCACAGCCAACTATAATTATGTTCATAATTGGATTCGTTTTTATTTAATTTTTAATGGTGATAAAAACAAGTTTTAAATTTGTAAACACTCATTCGATTTTAACTGGATACTATAAAGAATCTCATACTATTTATTTTAAGAATTGAACCTTCTGTAATGAATTCAAACTGAAAACAGGTAATTTGGTGCTTGTTACAGTGATTGCTACTTTATTGGAAAACCTTAAACAGACATACTAAATGCAAGCATATTGTTACTATCTTCATTAGAGTTCGGAATAACTCAATGACAAGCAAATTAATCAAATCAATTTTTAATTAATATACGTTCATTAACTTAAGGCAGAATTAATGATTTAACAGAGTTTTCGTATTACTTTTACTGTATCGTACGTTATTCATTGCAAAAAGAAGGTAGATACATATAATTTCACTTCGGTATTAGGAAATCGGAAGTGTGGTCCAGAAACTTCAAGTCACCACAGTCTCTCCTGGTGCTCTATAAATCCCTCGTCCGCCCTATCTTTGACTAAGGATCTATAATCTAGTCTCCATATCAGCTTGGCCACATTGACCTGTTGAATAGGGTCCAGGTCCGCTTCTTGAGTGTACTGGGAGTCCGTCATCTGGGCTATGACTACCTTGGTGTGCCAGTTGTGGAGTTGGAGCGTCGGTTCGATTTGAATCCTCTACACCTCAGGCGTAAAGTCAATGATCAGCTTTTTCTCTACAAGCTACAGTGGCATGCTGGACTGCTCGGATCTCCTTCGACAGATAAACTTAATTATATCAAGAGGAACAAGATCCATGGCTATTTTTGGACGCACATATCACCCAACCAACTGTGCGTACAACTGTGGTCTGGCGAGGCTCCAGCGATTGGGGAGTGTGGCTTCTTCCAGGGCAGATTTCTTCTTTGAACCGCTGTCATCCTTCAAGAGGATTAACACCAGGATAAACTGTTCAAGTTCACTCTTTTTCTGTTTCTATGTACTATGGTTAGATTAGCTGTGTTATTTATTATAGCTGCTTCACTGTTGTCGTTGATCTGTTGCTATATTTTTGATTATTTTATTATTGTTATTTTATTATATTATTGTTTGTATGCCTGTATTTATGCACTATTGTTATGTTTTTGTATTGATTATCATTGTGTTGGTTCCGTTGTTATAGTTTTCTACTGTTCACTACTAATAAATTGCTGCCTTGAAATTGTTCAATTTATATCTATGTCTAGTATTAACAAAATGGTGTTGAACCGTTGGAATGAATGAAATATACATATCGTCTTCATAGGCAAAACTGCAACAGATGCATTTTATGGAGAGTTTGAGAAATCCCTCCTGAATAGCATATGCAATATCAGACAACGAGAACATATCCTATAAAATGGAATTAAAATTATACAAGCTCATGTAGAAAATATGCAAGCTACCATCTGGTTTGTAGTTAGGTACTACAATACTTTTACTACTGGGGCATGTTCGTGGTTTTATATAGTTAAATTTCGTTGGGAATGTGGTCAGCACAATTAGAGCGTGGCCACCATATTTAATTCAAGTGGTTAATTGTAACAGCAATAACAGTTGATTAAATTTTCTTTGTGTTTGGGGTTAGTTTGAGAGATTATAAAATGCCCTAAATATTTTGTTGGTTGAAGAATTTTAATAGAAAAAACAAAAAAGTGATTTTTATATTATCTCCTGATATTCGTTGTACATTTGGTAAACTATCGACTTTGGATCTCTAATAATTACTGTTGGTATTAAAGTACCTTATTTTGATAAAGTAAACATGTTCGGCCGCCATCTTCGTTCCACCATATTGCATTAGGGATTTTTAAATTCATGCAATAAGTTAGCTGAAATCAATTCTTTATAGTGCTGGACCTTTGATATTGAACTCAAACATTTATTCCTGCACTTTTATAACCTACAAACAATGTATGCTTTATATATTGTAATTTAAGATCTGAAGGTTTATTTTTATCAGGTCATCGGTTAGTTTTAAAACCTGGTGATTATATAATAATTGTAATTATGTAGTTACAGTTTCCATTAGTGTTGAGAATAATTACATATTTGTCAATGCTAGTTACAATAAAATTTTTATCGGCTCAGATACTCCAACTTGGAACTCAACCACAATCGTTATTAAAAAAAATATATTTTCCGTTTGTAACAAATCTTTGTGGCAAAAATATAGGATAACACATGACGCGTAACACAGGTTGTTGCTTTAACACGTTTGTTTTTATGCATTATGACCAACAACGATTATTTGGAGTTATTGCTGCTCCGTTTTTTGTTGTTGTTATTCTTATAACATTAACCTTACTTAATTTCTCTAGGAAATGGTTATCAAACAAAAAAGTTGTTAATAAAATGTTATTAGCAAAAAGTATTCTTAAATTGTTTTCTAATTTTCCCTGTTTTAAGGTGCATTAAACGCAGATATCAAAAAAGCGGAAAATAAAACAGTAAATTTTGAAAATAAAGTCATGAATGTAAAAAGGCCCTGAGCAAATGCACTGTTGCTAATGTAATTGCTCGTCAAGGTTTGCATTACTGCCTGTGTATTTGGCCAAGGGCCATTCAGTACACTGATTGCTAATATTAGCGCCAGATTTAATTAAAAATGTCTTTCAACACTTCAAACTACGCAACACTCTTTACACTAATATAGCATTCATATACCAGACAATATTATACATACATACAAGATGGTACAAGGCTATCTATTTTCACGGTCGCTGTTGCTCCAATAAACATCAGGCCCAATAAGAGGATATATTTACCGTGCTGTATATGAATATAGTTATCGGGTGAATATAAGACGGTTAGAGTGTTGTAAGACGTGTTTTAGTTAAATCGCGTAATTATAACAACTAAATGATCCTCAAACAAACTGGGTCGGTTTATGATTTACATTAAAAATGCAATTTTATTAATATAATAATACATAATACATAATCGTTAAAGTTATGTTAAGATATTTAGACATAGAAAGGTATAAGACACTTGACAAAGGTTTTGTGAGTATCTTTGTTAGTGGAATACATTATCATTTAAATTCCACTAACATCTATTGATTAATCATTAATTATATTTTAATTGACTAGCCAACCTATTCTGATTTTGAATAGGCCGGTAGAGGGGAGTATAAACTGGATAAACTCTTATACTTCTAAAAGCATTGGGGAAGAGTAAGATTGAAAGAAAATGTTTCACTATACCGCCCATCTAGTATGTAGGCCAAGCAATTATAAAAGAAAAACATATAAGAAATATCAAGGTAACAACAACAAAAAACGGGAAATCATTGCCTATATGATTAGGTTATCGTTAAGGTCCAAAAGAAAATCTTTAAAAATTAAATAGAATAGAAATACTTAGTAAAAGCCCCCGTAGCAGCAAACCTGCGTACTCAGCGAATTTCCAATGCATATATATATTTATATATGTATCTTAATACTACATAAAGCCACATACCAAGTTTCATCAATATACATTCATAAATAAACGATTTATGACATTTTAATTATTCTCCATAAGAATAACATGGCGGTTGAGTATGCAGGTTTGCTGAAGCAAGGAACACAAAAAAAGGGGGTCTTAAACAAATATCAATATAACTCATATAGGTAAAGCCACATACCAAATTTCATTAATTTATTTTCATAATGAAGGCAGATAACACGTTACTTATTCTCCATAAGAATAACATGGGGCTGAGTACGCAGGTTTGCTGCGACGGGAGCCTTTGGTAAAAAATTGTTTTTTTTTTGAGGAAGTATCAATGGCCCACAACCAGATGAAGCCGTATACCAAGTTTCGACAGTATACGTTCATAAATAAGCGAGATATAAAATTGTTATTTTCCTCCATAAGAATAACATTAGACAACGTACTGTGTTTAGCACTTTCAATATCTCGGTAACCAATCGACGTAGAGAAATTATCAAAATACCAAATTGTGTGTTTTTTTAAGCTGAATCCAATGGTAAAAACTAAAATTTGACCATTTCCAAAATTATATGTAAACAATTCAAAAAACCCATTTTTGGGGTATAAAACCCCCCAAAATACCCCTTTGGATAGAGCGATCTGGCTGTATTTCGAACTTAAAGTCATAAATGTTGTTTTACACGTTTATACCAAATTTCATCAAAATCGGATAATTTTTACGAGGGTTATCGTGCTCACAGACACACACACACACACACACACACACACACACATATATATATATATATATACACTTTCGAACGAACGGTGTTTTTGGGGTCTGGGGACCTCAAAACGAAAAGTTATCATGGTCCCGGGCCTAGGTCTTACCATGCCGACTACGGTAATAGCTTCTTCCCTATAGGAGAAATTCGCTAAAAAAAACAACAAAAACCCAAAAATTAAGATGTACAACTTATTTACTTAGCAATAAGATATTAAATGCAAAATTACGTCTCCCAGTGTCAACTACAGCGACCCAACAGTAAACCCAACGGAAATGTTTGTCTGACGAACTACCAGTTCAGCTAAACAATCATAAAAAAACAATAATAGTAAACGCTGGGAGGAAATGTTGGTGTATTTACGGGGTTGCATTCCATTAGTAAAATTGAGAAGCCAAGCCTAATGACACCGCTGACTATCATGAATGCTTTAACACTCGAGTATTGAGAGTATTTCCCGTACTGCTGTAAATATTATGCTCAATATGTTCAACTTTACTGTAAAAATAATTTAATACTGTAAAATATTTAACTGTTTTATACAATTATTTACTTTATTCAACATATTTTAGGTATATGGAATAAATGTTACTTTATTTAATTAGTTGTATACGGTTTTTTATGTATGATAACCGATCAATATTTTATTATAATTAATTAAGCTGTATACGTTATTGTGGATATGATTACGAACTTATAAAATATCGAAAACTGCTTTTGTTGGTATTTGCACCAGTAGAATACAACCATCTCAGTCGCAGGCACTCCAGTCTCGAAGTGAGCCCAGGCTAATGTGAAGTTTCCAGTCCAAGTCCCAGGTTTTGTGCACTACGTAACACGCGCACATCTCGACACACAAGTCTTGCTGGAATCCTTGAATTTAATAAAAACCACGCTTTCTTTTTTTATTATTTCTACTCATTTTATATGTCTTGTACAAGAAATAGTGTGCACGTGTTAACTATTCATTTTTGTTGTGAGTCATTGGTGTTGTGGACAAGGTGACGGACTACGGAACCATGGCAGTGGCCTTGTCAAGGGTTCGAATCCCAGTCCGGGCATGACAATTTCATTAGTACTGTACAGCTCATACTGTAACGGCTCACTCTTTGCTTTTCTGGATACGTTCCACGCACAAATCTAAAGTCTATGTGGACGGTTTAAGTAAGGCAAAAACAGGCTGCCGACCACTAAAAAAAAGACTTTAAGAAGGTTTAACGCAAAACACTAATAATAATTACAATCCTTATTTCGTTTCAGTTTTGTGAAACATTCTCCGACCTGGTTAGTTTTTTATTTTCGTTTTTAAGGAGATTAAGTGTAATTAATACTATCCCGACATCTTAAAATGTTAAATCAAACTTGATTTAACTACTGCGCAACCTCATGTTGACAAAAATCTGTTGTTTTAAACAAGCCATTTCCCGTTTCAAACAACACTGAGTGGCAAAAAATATGGGGAAAAGCGGATAACAAATGGCGCGGAACACAGGCTGTTGCTTTAATACGATTGTTTGTGTGCATTAGGACCAACAGCGATATTTGGAGTTATGGCTGCTCCGTTTTTAATTCTTATAACATTAGTCCAATACATTTTGCCTAGATGCTGGTTATCAAACAAACTTATAGTATTCTGAGAAATGAATACAAACATAAATAGATTCACCATTGTTTAATAAATGTCACGGCATATAGGATACTGCTATATAAATCTGCCAAAAATGTTTGTCTTTATGATGGCAAAACCAAAGTGTTAAAGTAATGGAAATACGGTATATAAGATTTTCTCCATAATACCCACATCAGGAAACAAATGGGCGTGATAATCCATTGATTTCCCACCAACTGAAAACGAAGACCAAAGGATCAGTTCTTGTGCCCAGCTGACACATTTACAATTTTATGTAAACCTGCAATTTAATCCCCAGTTGCATGACTAAGCATAATATATACTCCATCCATCTTGTTGGTAGTAGTATACTTCCAGGAGAGCGGTGCCGATGACGGTCGAGGCAATTTTCCTTCCCGAGGCGTACTAATGTGTAAACCATAAATATGTTCATATTGTAATACTAAATATATATTATTTAATAAATTATTGCGGACAATATCCATCACTGGATTGTGCCATTAATATGTTGAGTAATTTTGTTATGTCTTAGGTATTTTTACCAGCTGAAGACTGGATCAGATTCCATATCCCGAAATGTCGTGAAACTTGTCTTTAAGAATCAGTTATGGAAAATGTCCGCAATAATTTCTTAAGTAACGTAAACTCCCCACCACCAGCCATGAATTTTAAACAAAGTACTAAATATATACATATATTTATTTCAACTCATATATATATTAAGTTGGTAGTAGTACGCTTTCGGGAGGGAGCTGAATATGGTGGCGATTTTTCCTGGACTAGTTCCTGTTTTCCGTCCCAGGGCGCACCAGAATACGAATGCAATAAAAATAATCTGGTATGTGGTAATACCAAACTCCGACCAATTTTTTGAATAATTGAGATTTCAGGTAGTCAGTTTTGTTATTTCGTCAACATATAATAATATCGTTTTAAGATGATGTCCTATGTTTTCTGTATTTGTTCAGATTTCTTATAGAGGTAACAAACGTAGTGTGATGTTTAAGTGACGTATACATAATAAATACAAATTCGAGGGCATATCTGTCCGTTATTGTATCAGGCATTGGGCGATGTATAAAATATATTATAAAACGGTTGTGTATTGTGTTGTAACTTCTTTTGGAAATAAAAATTATTCTTATTATTAAGTGAAACAACAATTGCGATGAAAGTTGGTAAGATAATTAGTTTAAGTAATAACCATACAACTCAATAAGCAATTTAGAAACAGGCGATAGGTATATTTAATGATACATTAGAAATAGTATGAGAATTATCAAAAGAAACCCTGTGTGTTTTTTTATATATATATGTAGACATTTATTAACTTATAATATTTACTGAGGACTATTTCGCTAAATAAATAAATAATAAGTAGTTGTATGATAACCATTAGGCCTATCTGTATTGTCTGCGAGTAATTACGTATTTAATAATTGTTCAAACATATCACCTGGTAATATAAATCAATGTAAAAAAGTTTCTTAGTAAATAACAACTGCGTTGAAAGAACAACTTTCAGACAGAAAGTTTTGAAATTGAAGTTTTGGAAACATCAAAAACGTGGTAAATTATATAAAATTAGTTATTTTTGCGATACAAGTAATGTAATATCGTACCCTATTCAGGTTTATCATTCGATACGGCCATTCTATAGTAGGATTATTAAAATATAAAGTGTAATTATAAGAGAATGTAAACTGTTATGAATAAAGCTAATTTGCTCAGTTTAATAACTCTAAATCGTTAAATAAATCGTTAAAACCATTTGTATTACTTTCAAATGTACTGATCTGTTTTGCAGAACGCATCTATACAATTACAAATATAAAACAGGGTCCGTCTGTTTGTTTGTTTTTTATGTTTTTAACGTGTACGAGCGAAATGTTTCAAGCCAGCATTACCTCTTACTTTATCGTTACGCGGTCAACAAGGGTATAGTGAAACATATTTTAATTTGTATACTAGCTGTCTTTCATAATATTTGATTTTTAACTCATTTATTATCTAAGTGTAACTCATACAGTAATTACAAATGAGTCATGTGATAGTTTAGTTTGTATTTATTATTTTGTATTCAAACATTTGCTTTTTACATTAATTACGAGAAATGACGACAATATCTATTGTTGTTGATTTACGTCCTTTCAACGAAATAAATTACCTATTTTATAAACGGAATGTACAATATTCCGAGCATTATTAAGGATAGCTAATTTAAAACTACATTTCAATAGTTTTAGTTAATTTGGTTGAACATATTAATGTGTAAGAAATCTTATTAATTCATTAAACAATAAAGAGAATACGAAGATTAGATTAATAGTTCATAGTTATTTATTACTAAATATTCAACTACTCTCAACCCTATTCTTTAAGTGCACAATTTATTAAATATTTGTATTGATTCACTAACAATGTATTTAACCAAAAATATGTCTGGAAACGTGACTTAGGTCTGATAAATTGCCACTGTTTCTTAGGTACAATTAAAATCTGCCAAAAATAAGATTTGTAAAACTAGCAAGAAAAAAGGAAGGACAATTTTGGGTTTATTTAATATAATGATTATCAATTTAAGTTATTGTGGCAATATGGCATCAGAATATTCTAAAAGCAAAAATATTTTTACTATGACGTTAATAGGACTATTATTATCGCGTGCTATTAATAGTAAAAATAGTAACAAATACTATAGATTTCCGGAAATCAAAAATATTTTTTACAAGATGCCAAACATTTGTATAAAATAAAATCTTGTTACTGTCCTTTAGTAGCCATTTTACTAAAATTACTCTTCTATCAAAGTTCTACTACCCCTCTAGTGCCTATTAGAATTAAATATGAGCTTCAAATAACTAACAATCGTGGACTGACTTTTGATATGCGGGTTAAGTAAGCCGTGATTGTGGCCAAGCAATTATCGTTTAAACAATCCGGCCGAAGCTGCGCGGCTGATTGGCCCGGGTCCAGTGGAACTGTTGTTCGGCAGCCCGCTAGATTTGCTTTCCATTATCTCATTCGTGGCTTTATTTATAAATTGATTTATAAGTAAAATATCTCTCTGTTTGTTTGTTTGTTGTAGTAACGGTTATGAAACATAACAACCCACAGGGCAAACGATAACCGCTTGCACTAAATAAGTTACACCTTTGTGCATCAGAGGAGGCAGAATATTAACGAACGCCAAACAAATTTAGGTAAAGCGTCAACTGAAAACACTGCTTTAAAATGTGTTAAACGTTTAACCTGGAGTAAATTTTTCCTGTGTATATTATATTAGTCGTGTACCCACTTTTCAAACTAAATATATTTTATATCAGCGTGAAAAAATCAAAAATGGATTTTTAGTAGTTTTGTAGTGATTGTAAAAAAATTCGTTTTTATAATGAGGCAGGCTTTCTTTTCGTAAGAAAGAGAGGCAGGGAGAAATATAATACAGTACATGTCAGGTTGTCTTTGTTTTATAAACATGCAGTAAAAAATATTGCAGGATACATTTCGTATATTTTTCGAAATATGTGTACAAATAAACATTTGAAGGTGTTAAATGATACCTTACATGAATGGTATTCAAATTATGTTTAACAGTGTTGGCGACATTTTTTAAGAACATAATTACTTCAATATGTTGCAGTTATCAAGGCTATCTTTTTTATAGCACCGAGTTTTTAGTTGTTATGTTTAGGCTTTACGCCAGACCAAGGTTTAAACCATATCCGAAGTACTTATACCTCATAGTAAAATGCATACAATACAAGTGTAAAAATATAGTTTGAAGAGTTGGAAATGGTTTTTAATTACATCTCGAAATTGTAACAAGTTGTACCACGTTAATAAAAGGGCATTATGCCAACTAAGCGACTAAATAAAACTTACCCAAAGGTGGAATGTTTTTACGATAACATGGTATAATGTTGGGTGGGATGAAATATTTTAAATATGAAAATGATAATAAGGCTCCTATAAATAAAGCTCACTCACCATATTGTTTGAAATTTCGAACTCAACAAAACTAATTACCTCTTTGTGGACTTTAGCTTCATCGGAATTTGTAATTTCCTGAGCAGAAACCAGCCAATAGCTAATTGCCAAGTTTAAATTAACTTCAATTGGTTGGGGTTAGGTTATGGTTAAACTAACCTGCTGTTAAAGATTAGTTCAAGCTAATGTCATTCACGCCTGGTGATAACCATGAAAAGGTATGCTCAAATTAATATTGCAGATAAAGAATTCCTAATTGTGCACATAAATAAAGGTAAAAATACAATTTAAATTCGTATAAAAATACCACAACAACAGTGTAAAACAGGTTGGCCATAATCTTATTCGACGGTCTAGAGCTCAAGCTCAATAACCACCGAAGTAACTGTGTGTCACTCTAGATCGATCTCAACCTATACGAGTCAATTAACAAATACTGTAGACAAGGTAAGAACCAGGGCTAATATTGTACATCACCTTGCTGGGTCTACATGGGGAGCCAGCGCACAAGTTCTACCCTCTACAGCTTTGTCACTGGTCTACTCGACGGCTGAATACTGCGCTCCCGTGTGGCTGATCAGCGTCCATGTTCGAGAGATCGACGTCCAGCTAAATAAGGTCACGAGGGCGATCAGTGGCACACTTATGGCAACCCTCTCCCCTGGCTCCCAGTCTTCTTCAATTTTGGAACAACCCCCCATTTAAGGCCAACCAACTTTTGCCTGCAAGCTGACTGGATTTTCTCCTGGGAATCTTTCAATGTCGTAATAGCTTCCTGATATCCGACCCTACTTCAGCGGTAGGTGGAATGAACCTTACTCGAAAGCAGTGGGCTTAACCCAGTCGCTTTCGCGCTGGGGTGGGAAGGTGCACTTATTGGAAATTTAAATGGGGTATGACACACGGATGTCTTGTAAACTATGGACCACATAGTTAATGACTATCCCCTGAGCGCTTTCCCTGAAGGGTTGGCCGGCCTGCATGGAACAAGTGAGGCTGGACTCCAATGGTTTCACGCCCTGGATTTAGCTCTGTGTTGGGAATTAGCTCTGGATTTAGCTCTTTATTTACTTTCCGAACTTAATTTACGCAGGTAAATCATACCGAAGCTTTTGGTTTGTTTTAAACCCCAAAATAAAAAGCAGCTGTGTAAGCCATACCACAAAAACAATCCATCGTAGTGTTTCCGTTGTGGTTGCATACACCACAATGATCCGATTTGTATATCGGATCAAAGTAGGAGAATGAATTTGGGCCAGAGAGACTGACGAGTATGAAATGTTCAACTGACGAAACGTCCCTGAATAAAGCTTAATATAACATGGTTGGACGACATAAAACGTTGTATGTAAAATGTTTTACAACTCTTAAGTGTCAAGTTCAACCATTGGTTCATGTTATTGGTAGGTAATTCAGGAGTGACAAATCATCAACATTGACCTCCATAATGAAAGGATGGAACCAAGTGTCAAGCCTGTAATCCGCAATTTGAGCTGCCTATGGTATCTGGTGTATCCCAACTCATTGGCCCTTATGTGGCATACAGCGTGTTTCCAAACCCCCAGACCCAGTGGTAACCAGGGTGCATCTGAACCCTTAAGCCCTGCTGTTTTCTCTTCTGAATCAATATGTCATTTAATATAAACGAAGTAAAACTTATCGATTGTAATATTTGTATCTGGCGTTCTTCTTTCATAATTAATCGGATTTACCGAGTGTATAATATCACTTAACTACATTATTTTATTATAACTATATTGTTATAATAAAATAACTATTAAATATTATTATTAATAATATTAACTATTAAAATTTTGTTGCTGGGTTAACTATATTGTTTTATGTTATGCAATTCAATCTCTCTAAAACTTATTTAAAAGTAATAACTTTCGTAAAAAATAGCATTTAAATATAAAATTGCTGCCTCCTGTAAACTAAATCAATTGAATGTCTTAAATTTTAACAGTTTAAGATGATAAGACTGCCGTTTGAGGGGTTGACTATGGCCAGTGTAAACTGTCAGAAGTCGAGTACGAGCATGCATAACGAAAATAAATAAATTATTCATTCAGAAGCACGATGCATTTGTTAGATTTCAAGCAACAGAATCTGTTAATTAAATTATATTTTAAGATTACAAATTAATGAAAAGTATATGTACTTTGTTGAACATATACCGTAGTAGCGTAACGGTGTATTTATCGTGTGATTTATATTATGTGGTTGGGTGCGTAAAGGTTAGAGTGCTGTCCTCATAACCTGTGGTTCGCTAGGTCGATTATGAGCAAAATCTGGAGTTTTGTTCAAGGTCTACTAGACAAAGCTGCCATTCGTCATTGGGCCATTAGTTAATTATGCTATCTACACATTAAAGGTTTACCTTAAATAGTAACAAGACTACGGGTTGGACCGTTCCCTTTAACAATTTAAATGGTGTGTTTACAAACAAACAATCAAGTATACAAATCGAGTATATTGAAGCGTGTTCTTTAAGCAGTTTTTATTGCTATTCAGTAAAAATATAATACTAAACTAGGTAAACTATTTTATACTGATCGTAATGTTATAGCTGAGTAAATAACTCGAGAATCGTCCATTAGAATATAACTGACGCTCTCATGTCACATAATTGCACAACGAATGCAGTTATCACAAGTGAGCCCCTGGGGTCCGATACACTCAGTATTTTCCTCCGGATTCTCATTATTTCCCCAGAGTTCGACCATGCCTTTACAATCAGTGGCTCAGCTCACGTGTGATGTTTTATCTTCCAAAGTGCTAGTATCGAAAACACATCCCTTGCAGGCTTTTTGGAAAATAACAATTAAACTCGTAATAAGCTTTTAGCGAATTTCCCCTATAGGGAAGAAGCTATTACCGTAGTCGGCATGGTAAGACCTAGGCCCGGGACCATGATAACTTTTCATTTTGAGGTCCCCAAATGCCAAAAACACCATTCGTTCAAAACTGTATATATATGATACATACATATATGTCCGTGTCCGTGAGCAAGATAACTGTCGTAAAAATAATCTGATTTTGACAAAATTTTGTATTAACGTGTAAAGCAGCATTTATGACTTTAAGTTCGAAAACTAGACAGATCGACCTATCCGAAGGGGTATTTTGGGGGGGTTTTGTACCCCAAAAATGTTTTTTTTTTGAGTTTTTCACATATAATTTTTGAAAAATTTAAATTTTAGTTTTTACCATTGGATTCAGCTTAAAAAACACACAATTTGGGATTTTGATCATTCCTCTACGTCAGTTGGTTACCGAGATATTGAAAGTGCTAAACACAGTACGTTTTCTAATGTTATTCTTATGGAGGAAAAGGAAAATGTTATATCTCGCTTATTTATGAACGTATACTAACAAAACTTGGTATAAGGCTTCATCTGGTTGTGGTCTATTGATATTTGCTAAAAAAACAAATGTTTGCAAAAGGCTCCCGTTGCAGCAAACCTGCGTATTCAGTCCCCATGTTATTCTTATGGAGAATAATTGAATGCTATGTCTCCCGTAGTTATGAACATAACTTAATAAAAACTGGTATACGACTTCACCTAGATGAGTTATATTGATATTAGCATAAAAGCCCATTTTTGTGTTCCTTGTTGCAGCAAACCTGCGTACTCAGCCCCAATGTTATTCCTATGGAGAATAATTAAAATTGTATATGCCGCTTATTTGTGAATATACTTTTATGAAACTTGGTCAGTGGATTTATGTAGTATTAAGACATTTATATCTCCATTGGAAATTCTCTGAGTATGCAGGTTTGCTGCGACGGGGGTATTAACGTAATAAAGACACAATTATAGTAAAGTAGTCTTAATATCAATCTTAAATAATCTTAATAATACAATGCGTTTACAAATTAAGATTACTGAGAACTATAAAATTAAAATAACTAATTAATCGTAATAACAAGTCTTTCTTTTAGCCCATTTTATTACCTTTCGATTGATATAGCTGTCAACACTATTCGACAAGGATACATTAACTATTCTATTAGAATCAGCTTAAAAAGACGCTTAATTTGGTGTTTTGATCACTGCTCTACGTTAAATGGTTACAGAGATATTGGAAGTACTAAACACAGTACGTTGTCCAATGTTATCCTTATGGAGAATAAGAAAAGTTGTATATCTCGCTTATTTATCAACTTATCCTGATGAAACTTGGTGTATTGCTTCATATCATTGTGGTCTATTGATATTTGCAGAAATAAACATTTTTTGTTCGATGCTTCCCGTAGCAACCTGCGTACTCAACCCCCATGTTATTTTTACGGAGAATAAGTAACGTGTTATCTCCCTTAATTAAGAACATAAATTAATACAATTTAGTTTGTGGGTTTACCTACTTGGGTTATATTGATATTTGTATAAAACCACATTTGTTGTGTTTCAGCAAACCTGCATACTCAGCCACCATGTTATTCTTATGGAGAATAATAAAAATGTCATAAATCGTTTATTTATGAATGTATATAGATAAAACTTAGTATGTGGATTTATGTGGTATTAGGATACATATATATGCATTGTAAATTCGCTGGGTACGCAGGTTTGCTGTTACGGAGGTATTTTGTTTACTGAACATGTTTAATTTGATTAATGCTTTACAAACGGAATTCTGCCAAAAAAGCCTATGTAAAATTTGATGTCCAGGCCTAACTGATATTATTTGCAAACCATAGAAGGCATATAATAGTCTTCAGATGACTTTCCTGAAAATTCGACCCACCGGCCGGTACGCGTTAAGTGCACTTCAACAAGATTGGCGTCCATGTGTTTCTGTGTTCAACCATAGATTAAGCATACCCCTTAGGGGTATGCTTAATCTATGGTTCAATTTTACACTTTCGACAACAGACAATGTTTTTACGTTTGTGATTCGAACTAAAAAGGAAGCATTTTTTGACTTCCGAAACCTCTTTTGTCCTGATGCAATAATTTATGCTGAAAACGGAAGTAAAATAATGTATTTTAAAACTATATATCGTATTAACTTTTGGAACATTTACAAAAGAGTCAAAAAGTCTTTTCTGCCACAAGTCTAAGAATGACCGAAACATACCTCTTTATTCCACGTTGCGGTGGGATGAAGACTCCTTTAGAACTGCAGCCGACCACAAAAAACTTCGATGTTTACGAAGACAGGATTTCAGGGTCTTAACGTTGCTTTATCGTGGAGAGACTCACTTCAGTGTTTTAATGCGAAAAGACTGAAACATTTCAAAGATCTTTACTTTATACCATATTACAACTTTGTTCACTTAATTTTTGAATACATGTTACTTGTCAAAATCAAAAGCACAATACAGATTTCGTTAAATTCCGTAATTTTTAAATACATTTAATAGATGTTTTGTAATCAATTAACTGTCCAATGTTTAAACGCGGTTTGTAAAAGAAACATTGTTTGTCACTTTGCGTTTTATATTGTTATTAACTTTATTTTTAAGGATGGTTTGTCATATTTAACAGTTTATCATTTTCTGTGAGGGAGATTATCAAACAGAAATGAAATACCATTTTATCAAACACAATAGCCTCGAAAAAAAGACACCAACGGAAATATGTTTGTACTATGATAGAAAGTATTTTAATGTTTAAAACCAAACATCCCTAACGAGATATTACAATAAGATACCAAATGTTTCTTCTGTGTAAACCTCATTAATCAACTTGTTACACTGTTAGTCCAGGATTGATGTGATTTTGTCATTAATGCAAGAGGGCCCGAGGGCAGATGTGTCGTTGCTTATGTAATTGTTTTGTCAAGGCTTGCGTTAGTGTCTGTTTGTTTGGCCAAGAGCTAGATTCAGAACATGGATTACTAATCAACGCCAATATCTGCTCTCTTATAAGCAGATATTTTAATTTAACTCATGTATTTTATTACTAATGATAATCGCATCATATTGTAACAATAAACAATTTTTAAATATTGCAAAATTATATCGTTTTATTATAATTTTTGTCTAGAGGAAGTTCACACGTTTTTGGTTTAAACTATTATTTTAGTAGTGGGTAAACAGGAAAGAGGCCCCACAATCGGCGCTTTTTCCCCATGTTATTCTTATGGGGAGCCGTTTTTGCGCCGACGCCAGCTCCCGCCCTACACAAGTTTCCTTGTTAGCCTATACTAACGTCCAACCCTTGCCTATATTAAATATATTGTCCCCATCCCCATCCCTCCTCTATATTTTTAAAAATTAATTTTCAAATTCAGGCTAAAAAACTATCTTTGGTGTTTACTGTCCGATTTGTTTAAAACTTGGATATGTTATTGTCCTAGGCAAGTGTTTTAATAAATTACACTTACATTTCCCAAATTCACTATAACGGTCAAATTAAAACAAATTAAAACTGCCGCCAACTTCTTTATTTACTGTCCGATTTATTTAAAATTTGGATATGTTATTGGTGTTTTAATAAATTCCCCCAAATTCCAAACTGCCAATTTTGACCCTAAAATTCATTTTAACACATCCTTTGCAGAAATCCACGAGTTCTGGCTACTTGGGAACCCGAGCCATTTGACATATAATAAATCACCCTTCCTCCTAATTACCTTCTCTACCAAATACATGTCTTTATATTTAGTCTTTAACAATTCTTCTGTATAAAATCCTCCTTTGATTATATTGCCATTTTCATCTTTCAAAATATAAGTCACAGGCTTTGTTTTCTTAACTTCTGCTATTGTAAAAAGCTCTCCCGTCCAGTTGGGGGTATATCCTTTACTAAATACATGTTTATATTTAGATATCCTTACACTATCCCCCACCTTATATCTTGGCTTTTTAACTTGTACTTTAGATGCTAACCTTTCATGTACATCTTTAGAGTTCTTAGCACTTACTTGGTTAGGCTTCATGCCTATGGATCTATGTACTTTATTATTATATATCCTTATTAACTTTGGAAGTAAATCCAACCACTTGTAACTTCCTTGTGCACTAAACTCTCTATACAACCAATTCTTTAAAGTTCTCTGGAACCTTTCCACAATAGCTGCCTTAGTTGTAGAGTAAGTGTGGTAGTGATTAATATTTAGAATTTTCATTAGTTTGGTAAAATGTTCATTAAAAAATTCTTTTCCGTTATTAGATTGAATATTTTTAACTCCCTTTGGGAGAATAGTTTTTATAGCTTCTGTGACTACTAATCCAGTTTTATTCTTTAGTGGAGCAGCATAAGCTTTTTTAGAAAATGTGTCTATTAAAGTTAAAATATATTTATTCCCAGAATTCTCTCTAGCATAATTCCGCATATCTATTAAATCGATTTGAACAGTTTCGTTTATACCCAACACCTTAAAAGACCTTCTAACAAAGTTCTTTCTCGCGGGCTTATGCAATTCGTAAGCAATTTTTTCCATTTTTTATTCTTTATTTTTAATGTTAACGTATCTGCCAGTCTCTGTCGTTTCAAAAACACCTCCATTGCTACCAACTAACATACCATCACTCATTCTTTGATATACATAGTTTTTTGGCAAATATGCCCCTCCATCTAAAGTCTTAAATCCGCTTAAAGATGTAGGGTCTGCAACCAACAATTTAGGATTGTACATCATCAAATCGATTTCATTATTGTCTTGCATAAATTTATTAGTTTTATTGTTAAACCTTAATGCGTGTGATTTTAAACAAATATCAAATTTAATATTGTCTTGTCTAAAAGTTTTAATATTATCGTCATACCTCAAAACCTGCGACATTAAACAAACATCACTCCTATCTTTGCCTTCAGGTACATTTTTTATTAATTTGTCCTCTGCATCCCACATATCTCTATCTAATGTTAATACACTATAATATTTATCCCCCTGTTTTATTATGCTTTTCTCACCCTTTGTTAATATTTGCTTAACAACAGCCACATCATTTTGCAACGTTCCAGGTAAAATGTTTGTTAATTGCTTATTTTTACCATCAAATTTAAGACCGTCTAAAGTCACAGTCTGATGTTTTGTAACACAATCGTTCTCATCAACAGCGGGTTTAACACGAACTAGCCTTTTATTATTAAAATCCCAAAAGTTTAGATCCATTTTTGGTACTTGAGAGACGTTTACAACATCATCGCTTTCTTTACCAGCCAACAAATTACTTATTTTTCGCTTTTTGGCATTCCAAATATTTCCCTCCGATTCCAAAAATTCATAATTATTTTTGTCTTGTACAAAGACACCATCTTTTCTTATTAAAGTTTGCTCTAATGTGGGCACATCGGTTGCGCTTTCACCTCGTTTAACATTAGTAATTTTGCGTTTATTAGCGTTCCAATTATTATTCTTGGATTCTAAAAACTTATATTTAGTATTACCTTGTACAAAAGCATCACCTTTCCTGGTTAACGTCTGCCCCAAAGTCGATACATCGTCAGCAAACTCCCCACCTTTAACACTACTAATTTTATAATTTAAAGCATTCCAACCATCATCTTTTAGATTTAAAGTAGTTTCTTTAAAACTTCTAGCTTCTGGTTTACTATACGGGTTATATACGCGATAAAATTTATCTATCATATTTTTATTTAATAAACAATTCCACTTTCCCTCAATTCTTCTATAATAGAATCTATCTCATTATCCACTCCAGAATTTCCCGCCAATCGGCTTAACCAAAGCAGTCTTAACCTATCTACAAGCTCATTAGGATCATCCCAATAAACATAGTCTATTTTATTACCAGTTACCTGCCTTAAACCTTCACCAACAGTCTTAAACAGGGGTTTAATTATATTAAGATATTTAGTGTGTTTATTGCTTGACATCGCCGCACCTGGTTTATAACCCTTTAAATGTGCATTTGTAGCTTCCAAAATCTCTTTATAATTTTGCAAATCAGCCTGACTATAGTTTACGGGTTCTTTTAAAGTTAACAATTCCCACAATCCCTTTGTCCCTTTATAAATTTTTTCTCCAACTGTAACATCATCATTGGCAATTTGAACTTCCTGATTCCCAATAAAAAATTTATTTCCTTCTCGCCTAATACCATATGTGGTGTCTGTCATACTACTTCTACTAAGGTAATTTCCTAAATAGTCTGATGCTAAAAGACCAAAATCTAATTTGTGCGGTGTTATCTGTGTTATTCTTGGTATTCTAGACGGGGTCTTTTCTAAAATCATTGGGAGAACTGGCCTCTCTGTTTTTGTGGCTAAATTTTTTAATTCTTGCAAAGGCTCTATTAACGGTTGGAATGTTTGGAACCTCTCTTCAGCCTCTAGAAATTTACCACGTTTTAACGCCCTATATTTTTCTCTTATTTGTTTTGCAGACTCTACCAATTCTTGTTGAATATTTGTTTTCATTTTATTTACATTTTATTTATCTCATTTGTCAAAGGATTATACTCAAACACCTTATCGTGTATTATTAGGCAATATGCAGATGTGTTTGAAGGGACGTTTTCTGCAGTTTCAATTTCTAATTTAATATCTACAACCCCCTCTTTGATTGATTCATTCTGCCTAGAACAATCTATTACAATTAGAGGATATTTATTTATAAAGTCAGCTCTGTTAAACATAGGATCGGGGACAGTGTTGCAGTAACTCTCCCTAAACCTCACAAACATCTCATAAGCTTTAGAGGCATCTCCATTTTCAAAGTCGAGATTTAAATCACTATAAGGATAATATTCAGAGTTTAAAAACACTTTGATATTTTTCAATTTACAGTGATCAAATTCATCAGTTCTTTTTCGTGCACTGTTGTCCCTACCTGTTTGGAAACCAAATATAACATACCTGGGCTTCTCCAAACTCGAAGACGTCTTAACTGACCATGTGTGTCTCTTGGTTTCGGGGTATGATGGGAGTTCGTGTAGCTCCAAACTTCTAAATGCAATTTGCAAATTTTTATTTTGCAATAACATCTTTTGTAATTGAAGCTTCTCCCCATCAGATGGTACCACGTGCGGCATCACCCACTGAATCGATTTAAGTGTAATTTTAGGAATAGGATCGACACCAGTTGGAGCATTAGATGTTGTTAATATACAATTTAAGTCGTTTTTGGATCTTTTCAACACCAATTCTTGTTTAACATTTACTAAAACCTTATTAAAATCCTCAAACACACCCATTAACAGCTCTAACGGGACACAAGTACTAAACTTGCCGCTTTTATGGAACTCTTTTAAATTTTCATCAGAATCAAATGCTACATTTGACAATTTAGTTGTTTTATTGTAAGAGCACAATATTTTCATAAGACTGGAAATTCCCGGATTTCTTACAATATCTATTTCTTTACCAGCAACTTCGTATCTAATTTCGTCAAATAAGAATGCAAATGCATTATTTATAAAATGTCCTTTATCATGATTCTCTATTTCTCCTTTAATATACAGATAACTCCTACAAGGGAGTGTTAGTAAATCTTGATTATTTATGCATATTCGAATTTCATCGGAATTATTTATTGCTAAAGTGTTGTGTGGAACATAGGAGTGATTTGTAATTTTAACCAGGCTATCATCGTATTGGAATTTTCCTGCAACGTCTAGAAAATCTTCCATTTTTATTAATAGAAAATTTTAACCCAATTGATCGCAGAAACCTGGCATTTTGGACACTCAGCCCGTTCTTGTAAATTCTCATATCTTTTTTATATGACAAGTAATTGTAGTTTCTTCTTTATTAAAGTCAATTGGCTTGTCGTGTTGATCTGCAAATGTAATGCTAACAACATCTAAACTTCTCTTATTTACAGGGAAGTATATAATATTTCTGGGAACCTCAATAATTTTGTAGCCCGGAGGAGCTTCTGGGTAAAAACTGTGTATGGTGTGTGATTTGTCACCATTTAAATAAGACCCATTCGCAATATTACATTTTACTCTAATCACATTTACATTATTTATGTTGATTTTATTTACGGATTTAAACGCAATATCTGGAGTAGAAAATCCTTTAAATCCCAATAATTCAGACCCTAAACACGGTTTTGTAAAATCAAACACATGGCCAGAATGTAATGTGGCTTTCATAGTTTTATTATCGGCTATAAGTACAAAATCTGGGAGTTGCTTTTGAATTTCCTTCGCAAGCTCAAACACTTCGTATGTACCTTCAACAATTTCAATTACATTTGGAGCTTTGTGATCGTAATAATACACATCCTCACCCTCGTCTATAGTTAATTTTGTGTCTTTAAGTTTATTTAATTTTGGAACTAGCCCTTTGTAAAATATAAGTTTGACTTTTGTATTAATTAATGCTACTTTATTTTGTATAATAACTTCAACTTTACCATCTAATGCCCGGTTTAATTCGTCAATTGTGACCTCCCCTTTTGGGGTTGTAATTTTGTGCATTTTGTAATATGTCAAAGTATTTAGAGGTTTTTTAACATTAAATATAGAATTATAACTTTGAAAATCTACCAGTCCAATTACATAATCACCATTTAATTCTATAGGAGGAAAGAACACAGACTTCAACTCTGGCTCTGTGCCCGTAAATTTTATAGTAAATGAATCCATTTTTATAAACTAAAATTTTTCAGAAATGATAAACATAAAATTCCACAAATGGAACTGTTTAAATCTTGTATTTGATCAGTTGTATAGTAGATTTTAGATGGTACAAAATATTCAATTACCTCTTTTGGAGGCTGTATTCCGAAAGGGTCAAAATATATTACAACATCTTTATTTTTACGATATGCTGTCCAATGTGTGCCCCTGTCACTGTCTAAATTAATAATTCCACATTCTCTTACTTTTGGTCTCTGTTTTCTTAGCTCGTTTTTTAGGTACACTCCTCGAAAGTGAGGCACGTCTCTTGCGGCCTCTAACAGCTGAAAGTTGTCCATCTTTTTTATTAAATTTTAATCCCATTCCCATTTTTGCCTTAGCCTTCATCAAATTTGTCACTGCATAAGCTGCTGCTTTTTCGGCCAGACTGGCGTCCTTTGCCGAAACCCTAGTCCAAGCCTGGTCCGCTAATCTCATATCTGCCTTGTTCCGGGCGGCTGTATCAGGATTATTCATGTAGAATATGTCATGCTCTTTACAATAAGAGTCTAGCTTATTTTTTGGAGGTACATTTTTGGCTAAATTTTCACGTATATTAGTTGCTGGACCACAATATGAATACGACGGGATGTGGAGGGGGAAAGGAAGGTTGTTTATAAGGGTATTTAACAAGCCACGGCCTCTATATGGCTTTAAGAATAATCCCTTACCTTGGACCGTTTTACACTTTCTCTTTGCCATTTTTATTATATAAAAAATGTCATTTAACACATAAAGAAAATACACCATTATATAAAAAATGTCATTTATTCAACAAAAGAACAAATTTAAAATAGCACATAAAGAAAATACACCAAAGAAGTTGGGTCTATTTCCTAATAATATTCGCTGTCTTATAATAGGGCCCAGTGGTTCGGGGAAGACTGTTGTAATTTATAACTTAATTGTAAAAAAACAAGGATTAAAGTTTACAAATTTATATATAATATCCAAATCTTTAGAACAAGAAAAATATAAAAAAATAATTGAAATATTCCGTCTGTGTGATGAAGTTAAATTACACACATATTCAAACTGTGAAATCACACCAAATGATGTAGAATCACACTCAATAGTTGTATTTGACGACATAAATAGTCCAAATATCACACAATTTTTCTCAATGGGCAGACACAAAAATATTAACAGTTTTTACTTGTGTCAATCTTACAGTAAAGTAAACAAACATTTACGTGACAATGTTAATTTCCTAATATTATTTAAACAAGACGATTTAAATTTAAAACATGTGTATAACAATCATGTGGGAAATGATTTTTCATTTAACCAATTTAGAAATCTCTGCCATCAATGCTGGGATAGGTCTAAATATGGCTTTTTTGTAATAGACAAGGAAAGGCCAAAGAATAATGGCAAATACAGATTTATGTTTGACCAATTTTATAGTGACCAAGGGCAAGGGTGTTGATGCCATCCACAATAAACCTCTTGTCGTCATCAAAAGAGAGCACCTTTTTGTTCATCGTTAATGTTTGCAGATGGTGGTTTGTGGATTTAATTCTTGTAACATTCTCATAGTAATCTTCCCCGGTTGCAAGACAGTGTAAGTAATGTTGGTGTCTTAAGAGATGTTTAACTGTAGCGTTGTCAGCTCCCTTTGCCTTCTTAACCTCTAGCTCATTTTGCTTTTCTTTTTCGTATAACCATTGTAAAGGAATGAAAGAGTATAATTTTGGCCTTAAACCACAATATTCATACATAATTTGACCATTTAATTCGTCTTTAAACTTGCCCGTAACTTTTTTGTTTTTATCAGAGTATAAGAAATGGTCTTTACTATATGCAGAGGTGTCGAAACGGTCCAAGTCACATTGTATTTCCTTGTAAAAGTCCTCTGTTACTATAGAATAAAGAAGGCTGTCTGTGTCTGTCATTAAGAACTTTTTATTCTTAAATTTTGACATATAATTATAGTGGAAATCATACATTATTACTTTGCTGATATCCAAAATGGTCATTCCTAAATATATTGGTTTATCAAACTTTACAATTAATTTATTTAAATGCACAGCGTGCAAGTTGTTATCAAACTTTTTGCTGCAGTCAAATCTTGGCTTTGTAACATACTTTGTTAACTTAGACTCGTCTACAAGATGTATATCACGAAACTTGCGTTGGTTCATAATTGTTCGACCAAAGAGACTGTTATTTAACAGTTTGTAAAAGTCTTTTTCAAAATCATGTTCAGCTTTTTGTCGCTTTTCAATATTAAAATTAATATAGGGCGCGAGCCATTTTGATTGTCTGAATTTTAAGATTCTGTGGTATTTTGTAACTACCAAACCCAGTTCTTCGTATTTTTTTAGTGCTTTATAATGCAAAATATATTTGGTTTTGTCATTTAAATTTGGTATTAATTTTCCATTCATTTTTTCTGGTGCGAGCGGGTAGTCATTATGCAAATCGTGTAAACTTTTATCGTATTTTAAATCAACTTCCAAAATAAATCCAAAGTTTTCATTTTGACTGTATTTATAATCTTTCTCATTTGTCCATCTAAAGCCATCAACGGGCAACGACTCGCACATTGCTGTAGAGTATAGCGAGTTGCAGTCTAAGTATACAAGATAGGTGCTTTCTTGATTTGGGTCATAATGTTCGCCCATGTACTTATTATTGGCTTTAGCGTGGCGCGTGGAAATCATGCTTACACCGCCTCTAATGGCATGTTCTATAAACAAATGCATGTCAATGTCACTAAATAACTGTAATTTTATGCCAGTCATTCTAAGACACGCCTCCCATGTTAGTCCAGGCAATGAGTACATGTGGACGGGGTCGAGTTTATAATCCTTTAAACTCAAGTCCCTAAATGTCTCAAACACATCAGCCAATAACAACACATCTGTTTTAAGGTATAAATCGTGATATTCTTTTAAATTCTTTATATTAAAATGATTCCATACGTTTTTAGCATGTTCATATTGTGCAGGAGATATACATTCTTTAGTTAGACTGCTGTAAAATGCCTCTATGGGTGGGAGGGGCTCTAAAAACTTTTCTGGTCCTGTCATGTATTCGTACGGAAATTCGCCCTTACATTGTAGTAGTGGATTGTCTATAAATCTAAACGTATTTAAATTGGAAGCTAATTTGCTTAAGGGAAGAGACAGAAAGTTGTAGGAATCCAAAAATACCAAATCATCAACAGAGAACGAAATATATTTTTCCATGTCTTTGGCTATGCAATTCAATTTCCGATTGAATTTTCCCAAGTGTTGCATTATTAAATGACCGTCATAGTTTTTAAGATTGTGGAAGAATACTGGAATTTTCTTGGTTACTTTATAGTTTAAATTGCAAGCGTTGTGGGAGGGTCCTCGGAACTCGCCTGTTAGGTGGCAGTGGTCGCGCACTTTATCACACAGTAACAGTTGTTGGCATATGTGGCAGTGTGTAGAGTTTTGGAAGGATGCCTCTTGCTCTGGAGTCATTACAAGGGGAACATATACTCCCATCTGACTTTTAATAAAGTCATAAGTTTTAAATAACTTTTCGAAAAATACATCCATTACATTTTCACCGCTGTACAACTCTTCGTAAATAATGTTAGAATCTCTCACCACAACATAAGCAAATCCAGAAGGAGTGTGTTTGCCGCAGTTTATAAAACATTCGAAATCTGCATAAATCACAAAGGGAGCTTTAAGTTGATATTTGTAATTCGTAAATTGTAGTGTATCTTTTTCAGACATTTGTACTCTTTGAGCATCAAAGGTTTTACAGTGTGTTGTGTGACGTTCCAATATATCTTTGGTGCCAAAATGTTGCAAACAGAACTTGCAAAAATATTTCTTACTATTGTATTTTGTAGACCGTAGCATTAACTTGTCAAAATCACGAATTAAACAGTAATGTGATTTCCGACCTTGTTGTAGAAGAAGCAAGTTGACGTGCGTGTTACTATTTAGTTTAGTTATTCTCAGTGGATATATTAATTGTTCTTCAATTCCATATACGTTAACACTTATGTTGTTTTGTTTTTCAAATTTATCAATGTCGGATATTTTTACTGGATATTTTATGTTTGTCATATTCAACCGGCCCTCATAGGGTTCGTAGTAAAATACTCGATTTGCATGTTTACTATTCCTTGGATTCAGGCTTGCTAAAACACTCCACACGAAACATTTATTATCACTATTTTTAATGTTTAAAACAGCGTGTTTTGATTTTATATTTTCTGGTGTGGGTATGTATGAGTTGGGAGTTAGGGGCTTATATTTGTAAACATGCAGCTGCCAGTATTTAGTGTGGTCATATATCCATCCGCTGCCTTGGGCTTGATACTTGTGCATGGAGGTATCGATCTTAAAAAGTGCTTCTTTAATTTGAGTCTTTAATTGTGCTTTCTCAATTGATAAATTAGTTAAACTTCGAAAATCAGCAATACATTCTTTGTCAATGATTAAATCACCATTATTGTCCACCGAGTGTTTGATGAACTTTACCCTCCTAATAAGAATCCATTTGATAGGTAGAAGGCAAGATTGAAGGGTGTCTAATACTTCCACAGATTCACCGTTAAAAATATACAACTTGTAAGGTCGTTTGTCACATCGTAGGTGGTGGCGTTTCTTGTCGCGAGTGATGACTCTCTTACACACATTACAACTATTGTGTTTTTCTAGCATGTGAATTTTAAAATTTTTATTATCAAATATTTGATGACATGTTTTACAAATTTTAGGAATAACTTTGTGAATGTTGCGATAGTGTCTGATTAAATTGCTTCTTTTGGAGCAGGGCGTGGAGCACTGTGCACAGGTCAACATTTTTTTTTGGAATGAGGGTGGTGATTTTGGGGCTTCTATATATAACCCTGGTTGAAAATTTTAAAATTTTATCTTTTTTAAATAATAAAAACATATTTTTTAACTCTAAAATAAGACATTTTTGCAGTTTAATTACTGCAAAAATTAAAAAAATTTCCAATTTGGTCGTGCAATATTATTTTGTTCATACACATTTTAGGTATTAATACACATTCAAGAGATATATATATGGGTATCAAAGTGTTGAAAGTGGCTTTAAAACATATATTGTTTTATTTTTAATATTGAATTTGGAAATGGTGAATTAAAGATTTACAAATATTAGGCTATTTCACAATTATAGTGATGGATTAACGGTTGTCCCTAAAGACATCACCTACACCATTGCTAACACTCACACAGAGTCCTGGGTGGAGAGGCCGTGGCGCGGAGACGCGGAGAGGCGCGGTGAGCCGAGTGTGGTAACGTCCGGTGGTCGCTGGAGTGTGGTGACGTCATCTAGTGCTGGTGGTCGCTGGAGTGTGGTGACGGTGGTCGCTGGTGGCGTGGTGGCGTCAGTCGGTGCTGGTGGTGGAGGTCACTGTTGTTGTGTGTTGTCGGTGGCGCCTTATATACACATCAGATTTTCAATTTAACCAGGAAATTGCGTTGGCTGGACTTTCTAAGTGGAAATTCTGGTCAATGTGACGCGTGCTTGCACATGACTGACTTTGTGTGTTAGTATGTCAGCGTGTGCAGGCAGCGGATCGTTGCGTGAGCAGGCGGCGGATGTTTTAATCAGTTGGCAGTTCGACCGTAGTTGGGATTAAAACACTACGACAATCAAGAGGTTGGCGGCAGTATTTTTGGGGGAATTTATTAAAACACCAATCACATATCCAAATTTTAAATAAATCGGACAGTAAATAAAGAAGTTGGCGGCAGTATTTTTCAAAATTTTTTAATTTGACCGTTATAGTGAATTTGGGAAATGTAAGTGTAATTTATTAAAACACTTGCCTAGGACAATAACATATCCAAATTGCAGACAAATCGGACAGTAAACACCAAAGATAGTTTTTTAGCCTGAATTTGAAAATTAATTTTTAAAAATATAGAGGAGGGATGGGGATGGGGACAATATATTTAATATAGGCAAGGGTTGGACGTTAGTATAGGCTAACAAGGAAACTTGTGTAGGGCGGGAGCTGGCGTCGGCGCAAAAACGGCTCCCCATAAGAATAACATGGGGAAAAAGCGCCGATTGTGGGGCCTCTTTCCTGTTTACCCACTACTTATTTTTACAAATGTATTAAGTCGCAGCCAATGTATAAGAGGTAGGTGTCTGGAATTGATTCAAATTAAGACACAATCTCCCTCCGTTGATATTAATGTTGCGTGCGACTTCATATTAAACTGAAATGGATATTAGAACTAGACAAATTTCAGCTGAAGTAATCCTGTGGAAATAAACACAAAATATTTCTGTGAAGTTGAACTTTTCTGGAGGAGGAGTAACAAATGTACCGTCAGCAACCAGCATCACTCAGGATCGCTTCCATGACTTGCACAGCGCCCGAACGCCACATACCTGCCTGGTCAGCGTCCTGGTTATCGCCAGTGACCCGAGTGACGCTGTGAGCAGCGGACGGGAAGGCGATCTACTAGATACAAGGACGATGGCCGCTCCGGTACCTACTGGTTATGGCAGCAGACCTGGGAACATGAAACCTGAGGACTTCCAGGCTCTTCCCGCACGTCCGACCATGGGTGGAAAGGTGGAACGATCCTCGGTGGCTCCATGAAGTGGGTTATTAAATCGCACAATTAGTAACAGGTCACGGATATATCCGATGTACGACTGGCAAGATCGGTCCACCGAACTGAATTTACTGCCGGTGCGTTTACGACACCGTGAGACACACTTTCTTCTGCTGCACGCTTGGAACAGCCTCGTCCGGAGGCCACAAGACAGCTTATTAGTGCGATGTCGGGGGAAATGGTCTGTGTAAAGTTGATGATGGAGGGTGAGGAAAAATACGAATGGGTGTCAAGGATGTCAAGGTCCTCACAAAGAAAACCGACCTTGATCGAAGCGATATGTTTTCTTCCGGACTACACAGTGTAGCCCGACGGACCACATATCACATAGAAACCCAGCGAATTTCCAATGCATATATATATATATGTATCTTAATACCACATAAATCCACATACTAAGTTTCATCTATATACCGTCATAAATAAACGATTTATGTGACATCGGTGCACGGACACCATCATCCTCGTCGGTTCCAAAACCAACCTTGGCCAGGACACGGGCTAGGTCTTTGCGATTAATTTTCAGGTGGTTTTTGTGCGAGCCCTGAGGGTGTACCTAGAGTAGTAAATGTGATAAACAGTTCCCAGGTTAAGTCCGAAAGAGTGGAGTAGGCTTTTAGTGTGAGGACTACATGCTCTAGGCTAGTAGGAGTCTGCTTTACAGACTGGCCACCACCGTTTCCGAAAACAACCCTAAAACTATTACTATTATTAATATGATGTTTTAAACCAGACTCCTATCGAACAACTTGTGAACAAACCGCGTCACCGCGTGTAGAAGAACAATAAAACTATATTCCTTTAAAATCTTCGGGTTAGAGTCAGATTTTAGTAGAGTATATATATTTAATAAGTTAATCAACTTCAATATTAATTTATAAACAGATTAGAACATAATTGTAAACACTTTTATATAGTGTGGTAGAAAAGTCCTGGAACGGTTTAATATATGTGTTTAACCATTAAAGCTAAAGTAATCAAACTTTTTGCTATTTGAAACAAATATGATTTTTTTATCGCATTAGGGGGCGCCAAGGAGGAGTAAGAAGTACATCTTAGACGACAGCTTAGGTCGAGATGTACCTCAAATTAAAGGCCTTTATTAATAGAAAACAATTAAGTTTTACTGCTTTTACTTTAATGTTTAACAAATATTAACCCTTTCCAGGGCTTATCTCCCACACTGTTTAGCTCTTTTGATTTGATTTGATAACACATTTAAAATAATAAAATTATAACCATAGGAGTACTATAGTTATGATGTAACTCCTTGGTATTTATAAAATGTGGTATTTTCTACTTGAACAACCAATTGAGCTGAATAATTTAATATAAGCAATAATAGTAAAAGCTGCGCCGAAATTTCGGAGTATTAACGGAATTACATTCCATTAGCAAAATTGTTGAGCCAAGTTTAATCACTGCTCTGATTTATGGATCCCACGAATGCTTTAATACCCGAATATTTAGAGTGCTTATGCTCCGTACTGATATAAATATAATGTTCAATTTGATATCAGGTAACGGGAAAAATAATTTTAAAACTGTTTAAGCATTTCTTTACTTTATTTTAATATTACAGAAATATACCAATATCGTGTTTTGTTACTGACGAGTTGGTGAAATAATATTTGTCTATAAATTGACGATTGATTTATCATGCTTTTTGTATAATGGTAAGTAAATACACTGCTTTATGTTTAAGTTAACAATCAACTTAATGGGTTTATACAATTCTCTTTCTAACTTTAAATTAATATGTAAGGCTGATCTGCTTTTATTTTCTCTAGGTTCAAGTTGAATTAGTTTCTCGATTAGTTGATTTTTACCATGAACATATTTGAAAACTAATTAAGAAATTGTTTCAGTATTATTAAGAAAATAAGTTCTTATTTCGTAAGTTTTTACACGCAATATGGACATAGATATATGATTAACTATTTTGATGTCTGAACTAATATTTGACAGTTGGTATGTATTTTGAACACATTTTCTTCTAAAATGTTAAAACAGGTTATTACTTAAATTAAAGCATTAAGTGAAGATGGTAAGGATATAGATTGGAAATGAAATGTAGAAACCGAGACTGGTGTATAATAAGATAGTTTATGTTCTGAGTCTAGAACATTTTACCCTCTTTTAGGCAATATTGGTTTTCTTTGAGAAACATATTCGGAATACCAATGAAAGTTTAACTGACACTTTTAATTCATTTCCTGAGAATAAAATTCACCCGTAGGTACATATCACTGTCAGAATCGGGGGCGGCCAAGCATTACTGTTAGAGTATGCGACTTTGGTCCTCAAGGTCCTATGGTTTATTCCTGCCTGTCACCATTGATGGTCATTTGGAGCCATCTTTAAGTAGATTTTTAACGCAAGGAGAACATTCTCTGTGGTAAAAATATTTCTCTAATAATATCCATAAGATAGATAAAAGTTAATAAATAAATTGTCAGAGTCGAGAAAATTTGTGGAATATTAGTTTTCTTGAAATATATGTATGCCGGAAAGAATTCAGAACCGCCATTATAGAGACAGTTTAACTCTAATGATTAAAAATGACTCTAAATTATGGAAATTGGGTTTTAAGTATTTTTATATTTCACTTCTGATCTAAATCTAAAAAGTATTTCAAATGAATGTTCCTCATGAAGATTCGTACTGGACTTCTTACTGGACTTCACACTGTTTGCTGATCTTGGTAAAAATTAACATGCAAAAAAAATACCTTAACAATATATATATAGCCATAAAAACATGTTTTATTATTTTATAACCTAATCACTTCCATAGCTTATCTTTATACAAACTTTACAAAGCACTGCTATGTTGTGTAGGCCTTTAGACAAATATTAAAATTACAACTTAAAAGTCAAACTGAAATGTAACTTCTTAAAATATAGAATTAAGAAGCATTCACCCATACGTAAAAGCTTTTTTAATTCAATCTTCCAAAAGGATAATGCATTGTAATAAAACCAGTGGATACATTATAGTAATTAAATTTATTGCAATAGCTGTTTATTTAAATTAAATGAATAGCAGAAAACAGTAAACATCTGTCTTCATAAGATTAACATTGAAGCTTTGAAAGACCTATGGGAAATACGTCACACTGAAAGTCAGGTGCACAACTAAATACAATAAGGAACATTCCCTGAAAATACCAATCCTCTTTTCCTTACATTTTTTTAGGGAGCACATACACACTCTCAGCTTTATTTATTAGAAAGAATCAATAAATATTCTTGTTTAGTTGATTTAGTCAGTAAAATACATTATGTAATGTGGTTAAAACATAATATAATATGAGTAACTATTATAATTTTGTATTGTATTGTTCCATCCACCTTGTATTGTATTGTATTTTTCATTTCGAGGTCGAAGGCTGAGCTCGAGACAACTAGGGCGAAGCTTAGGCTGTAAAGTAGCTATGTGAATTTACTTTGCGTATTGCAAACACACTGAGATCAAGCAGACGAGAACGCTGCTCGAGCTTGGGCCCTGTTAAAAACAGGCTCTAATTAGGAATTTGTTAAGCATTACTAAATTTTGCTGAGCCTCATTTTAAGAACAGATATAATGTTTAAAAATAATAGACTAAAGGTTATAATGTATTGGTAAATGTGTTACTACTAAAAAAAAAACAACTCTCTAAGAGGAAACTTTTAAAATTAAAGTTACTGAAATTTTTAAAATCTCTTCCTAATTACTGTAACAATGTTAATACTTTCTATGACGTTAAAATATTAGGTTTTAAACTACAACATCAAACCCATCCAAAGGTACCACAATTTCACTTTAAAATTATTGTGATGCTGGGTAAAATAGAATACTTTAACTTTGGAAACGAAATAAGAAAGCCGTAGTAAGTGTAGCACATCCCAATATTGCTTGAAATTTCTAACTCAACAAAACTACCTCTTTTTGAATTGGGGCTTTATCACAATTTTTAATTTCCGTAGGCAACCGCCAATAGGTAATTGCTAACTTTAAAGTAAAACTTCAATTAGTCGGATTTTTGATATGGTTTAGCTAAGTTGCAGTTCAGAATTGTTTAGTGCCACTCCTATTTAAACCTTTGAACAGATTACCAGATTAAAAGCTATGTCAAATCAGTATTATAGACAAAATATTTACGGTTGTGCACGTACTTCATTACTTGCACAATCGGAATTGCTCTTCTCAATTATTTATAAAAGAAGGCAGTTAATTAACATATAATTAACTCAAGATATTTTAAAATATTGTAAATAATATCTTGATTAGCATAATACGTGTTGTTACAATTAACAGGATAAAATAAAATAGTCTCACAACACTAAAAAATATATTTACACTTTTACTGTACTTATATACAAGACGGTAAATATACTAAATATATTGTATATTATAATAATAATATAATATTTTGTTTATTTACCGCCTTGTATGTAAGTAGCAATGTAAGTGTAAATATATTTTGTAGTGAGAGGCATTTTATCTTATGATGTTAAAATATAGTACGCCGAGGCAAAACATAAATATTAGAGACTTTGTAAAAGTACTATACAGCAATGATTAATTAATTAAACCTAAGCCTAACTAAGAATTTTAATAAATGAATGGATGATCATGGTTATATCATCCATCGGCCACATGGAAAACCTGTCATCATTAACCTGCGTGGTGAAGGGTTGAAGCAGCGTACTAGGCCTGTGTTCCGACACTAGAGCAGACTGTTTTGTAGAGTGGATCCTGACTGTCTGGTCTTGTGGTTTACATAGTTTATCATAACTGTTTCGGCCACTGGTATTCTGTGTGTATCCTTACTGCCTGGTAATGTGGTATCCTGGGAGTATCCGAACTTACGATCTGGTCCTGGGATATACAGATTGTATCAAACTGTTTGATCCAGTGGTGTATAGCGTGTATCCGAACTATCTGGACCTGCAGTATACTTGTTGTAGCGGAACTATTTGGTCATGTAGCATACAAAATGCATTTGAGCTCTCTGGTTTTGTGGAGTAAAAAATAAAATCTAATTCTCTGATAATGCTTTATGGATTTGTTCCTCTAATAAAGATAAAAATAAATGCAACATATCTCGATGCCTATCTATTAGCCTCAATAGAATCTACGTAAAAAAATAAAGAACTCGGTGATGATAATCCCAGTTCAGTATTCAAGGTTTCGTTTTATTTTTATCTTTATAGTTAGAGCTTTTTAATCATTCTAAAACGTGTTTAAAACTAATTATCTTTGTGAAATCTAAAATTATTCCAGAAGACCGCAACATGAATGCAGAATTAATCAAACTAAACAAACTGAATTAAATTGTTTAACTGTGAATAGCACAGTACAGTTAGATATAGCAAAAGGCTTTGGAATTGTAAAACAAATTTTGAATACATAAATGTAATGCAACGTTTAGGAAATAGTGTTATTCATCGAAGACCAAGCTGAAGTGTTTCTAAAAGACTGCATATACATAATACAGTTGTTATAATGCATAAGAGGCGTAATAATTATCTTGTTATTTAAAACTAGAGGTGGTAGATAAATATACCCTCAAAGGAACTTTGATAGCAAGTAGCATACAGCTTCCTCCCTGAAGAGCCGTCATCTTCAATAAGGACTGAGATCGGGCAGGGCCGCCAGAAAAGGAGAGCTACACCACACATTGCTCTGTCCTTTTTACCACTTTCTCATCTGCCACCTTCGAACGAGCTTAACATAATTTTAGATAAATTAAGTGCCGTTAATATTTATAACTTGCAATAAAAAAACCATTATATATCATAACTAATAATTACGTTAGACAGATGAGGCCACACAAATTTAAGTAGTAGACTCAAGTCTGGGTATTACCTGGTTTTTACTCGAACATAATATTTTCATAGTTGTATCAACTGATATTCTCTTGTAACTTTTAAATATAATGAATGATTCATGCTGAAAGATCTCCCGGGGTCAGTCAAGAAGCAAAACATGTAGAATTATTTAGGCACAACTTTAAATTTCTTTACTTAATAAAATCAAACTCATTATGAATTTATATTCCCAGGGAAAAACAGTTTTCTCTTTTTTTAGAGCTATACTTCTTAGGAGATTTTCCTCTCTGATTCGTATTATTTCCCCTGAGTTCAACCTTGCCTTTCCTATTAGTGGCTCTGCTCACGTACGCTTTTATACTTTCCTGGTGCAGGTGTTGAATATACATCGCCTCAAATTGATTTCGAAATCAAAGATTGAACCTGTAAGAGCAAGTTTTAATTTTAATAATGATGATTGATAATCGGTCAGTATGAGTTTAAAACTAAATTAATCAATCAAATAACCAAAGTTATTTACATCATCCAGCAGATTTTTCTAATGTAAAATTTCCATAAGGCAACGCACTGTGTTTCGTCAATTTGCATGTTCTTTAATAACTCAAATAATACGTGTGCTAGAAATGCGTATGTGGGAGGGCTTACAATGTTTGGCTCTTTCTGTTACATCGTATTTTATTGATTAGAGCTTTTTTTACCCTTTTTGTGTCCAAAAAACCAAATTTTTAATTTTAAAAGCCCCAAAAAGGTGGTTAGGGTATTCCGTTTGTCTTTTCCAACGAACTTGTTCAACTGATTGTAGAAACTAACTTCCCCACCAAATTAGGTGTAAATCTAACAAAAACACAATCGCTAGAGCACAAACACATAATATATACATATATAAATATATAAACTATACCGGGTGACAATAAAGTTACTCCCTATTTTTGAATGTTAGTTACAATAACCCCATGTGTTTTTCGTGGCTCATACTGTCAGCTGATTGAAGCCTTTTTCCTACCTTTGTTGTTTCAGTGAAAATTAGAGAAAAAATTAAATTGTTCGCTATAGATGAAAAATGTCCAAACTGGTATTCAAGTGGTCCAAACTGTTTAAAGTGGTTAGGTCGAGGTGACCCACATCACTGGCTTACTCGAAGTCCTGATATAACACCGTGTGACTTCTTTTTGTGGGATGGGCAAAAGAAGAAGTAATCGAGAAGAATCCAAAGACGGTTTAGGATTTAGGTCTTGCAATAAGAGATGTGTAAAGTTCCATTATATTTTGTGCGTGTATATACTGTATAATTTTTAGCGACCCCCAAAACAGTGTTAAGAGGGTCACGTACTTCTATGGTGGTCCCCGGTGAAAGTTTCACCATGGCGGTCTTACTAGTAACTCACTTTTACATAGGGAATTCGCTCATGATATTATTCGCTAATAACACTACTTCAACTCCGGATGACTTCCTGGTAATGTATATACAATGGCTAGATGAATGATTTATGAGCAACGAATGTTAGGTTCTGTCTTAGACCAGAAATATATCTCACGAAATAAATTTAAATTGCCAAAAATTATCTCACATAAATTATTATTAATTATTACATAGAAATTAAATTTTAGACGAATATTTTTATTGTTGTATCTTTAACCGTTCCTGGGAAATTGAGGGTTTTGTATGAAACACATAAACTCTCAGACAGAAAACTGATCTAATAGAAAATATGTTGTATTATACTATTTGTTTGTTTTGAGCTGCCAAATTACCCGGTAAAGTTTGTTACAGTCAAAATGGGACATCCTGAATATGGTCACATTATAAAAAAAAAACATTTTTACCAACATGAAGTTTTATTTGACATAAATACGTCAGTATGACTGAGATGGGTACTTTGCTAAGTGTCTTGTTCCGCCCGTAAGGGGCCTTCCAGACCTTCCACAGAAAAATATTAACAGTTTTCGACGATAAGCCGACCAGAGAGACTGAGGAAAGTTTTCTGCTCTACTTTACGGTTGGATGAAAACTTTCTTCAGCGCTGCAGACAACCTACAAAAACTGCAATGTTTACACGTCCCGGCTTTAAGGTTTTACAACTTCTTTATCCTAGAGACTCAATTCAGTGTTTTAAGCAGAAAAAAAACTAAATTGTTTAAAGAAGTCTGTTTTAACGAGTGACACTGCATCGGGTGAACATGTCGGTTTTATCCACAAGTTTCTCAACTGGCAGCTCTGTCTAAATGGTGAGGACGGCCTGAAGATGATTTGGGAGGCGCGTAGCCTCCCCTGCCTCCTAAGGGGTTTTACGCTCTTATATCCCTGAACACTATAACTATTTAGTCATGTTTTTAATTTAATAATATGATTCTAGATTTACTTGACTAAATGTTTTTCTGTTTATTCAATCCTCAATGTTGTTGTTTTCAATTTATCTTTTGATAAAATAATCTTGTTTGTACATTGTATTGATCTGAATATAATAAATGGCGACGATATGATGAAAGAAAACTTACGTATTTTTATATAAACATTTGAATATTTGAAATAATTACTATTTTACGTTTAAAACTTTCTTAATACTGAATATTTATTACTATACGCCTGGGAATAAAATATGATTTCATTGATTGAGATCTCATTTTATTGAAGTAATTAAGATCCCAAGTTAATACAGTACTATTAATCAGTGTATTGAACGAAACTACCTTACTGGGTTCTGGATAAACCTTTCCAAGCATATTTGTATAGTACAGTTAAAATTCGCAGTGAAGTTCCACGCCGAGTGACGATGTGTATGGTGGCCGACCCGTGGATTAGCAGCTAAGCTGTTTTCAAACACAGCGGGCGATAAGGCAGCTTGTCCGGATGAAAGGGGAAATAATTGGACATGGTTCAATTTGGTAAAGTATCATTATATTAATAGGCAATATTTATTGATATAGAGATGTAATTAATCTACCTAGTATTACATTGTTATTGTTTATGAAATTTAAATTAGCAAACGAAATGACTAAACTCTGCTTATTCATATTGCTCCTATAAGAAATGATTTTTTCCATTAACCTTACAAGGAATACCCATAGCCAAACCCATAATAGTTAAGTAGTTTATTTTTTGTTATACTTTAAATCAATTACGCTGTATAATTCTGCTGGCTTTAGTTCAATATTAAATATACATCAGTACACTGAGGCGTTTTTGAAGTATGGGTTGGATAATGGTATTTTTATACCATTATAAGAGACTTATGATATCTTTGTTCGAAAGACTAAAGGAGTTTTGCGATGTAACGTTGTAACACCACATGAGTGACTGTCGACAACTTTTATATTTCGTTTAGTAGTTGAACGATAACTCTTCCAACCAACCGCGACATGCAAAACAAATTTGGATGTTTACAGAGTCTGGTATTTATAGTTTAAAAGTTTTAACTGGGGAACGGAATATTAATTTTTTGTTGAAAACTCTAATAGAACTGTCAATATCCAGTAAAGGTAACATATTTCAGGTAGTGTTAGGAGTTTTTATCCATTGTTCAGTTAGCGATATGAAAACACTGAATCCCATCTAAATCAATTGACTTGGTGGCTGTTAAAACGGATACATTTTAAGGGAAAATTATTAAATGAAATTTATCTTTAGTTTTGCCATTAATTAATGTGCATAATTTTAAATCTTGCAATACATTCTACAGTATATCACATTTTGTTTTCCACAATAAAGTTCGGCTTGTATAATTTTACATATTAATGCAAAAGAGCCTTTTAAGAGTTCATAAAACATATTTCATTACAAATACCTGATACACTTTTTTTAAAGTTATATGTAGCCTAAATTATGAACATTCATATATATTATAAATTCTCTATATGTACTTCTAACTACATTTAAGCTTGAGACTCCAACATAAAATAAAATAACAAATTGTAAACAAATTAAGGGCAAATATAACAGTGAACACTCACACTGATATTCACGATTAGTCAAATTTGCGACGAATTTGTATCTTTTAAACTCAGAGTATCTAAAAAACTCAACGTACTGTATGTCTGTATATTTCGTAACAATTTAGATATGCCAAGATTTAATGATATAAACCGCCAATGTGGTTGTGGAAAGTCTGTTGCGCCTGCCACTGAGAGATGCAATATGGCTACAGTGATGTCGAGAAAGCCCCGTCAAGGCGGCGTATCCTCAGTATTCCCTTCTCTACATGAAATGAAATATCGCTGCTAAACTTTTATTTATACATTTATTTTATATATTGCATTGAATACAAAAACTAATATAATTGAAAAATAAACGCGTGTTAATTTATTCTTTCAATTATTAATTTATACCATATACTCTACCATTTCCAATTTTAAATTTGTATTGATTTTTTTGTTTGTTAATGGCAAATTAATTTTAACGACGAAATTAGTTTCTGCTAATTTTTTAGTGATCTAACTTTTATACCACGATGAAGTATTTTTTTAAAAACTTAAGGGCATTGAAGCATCATTCTTACGCATAATTTCCCCTAAGCTTAATTTGCGATTTATATTACATGTTCCTCGTATATTTAAGTCATGAAAAGTTACATATTTGTAAACAATTATTTTTTATATCCATGATAATAATTTCCACTAATATATGTTCTTATGAAAATCGCAGATTCTCCTTTTGAAGGGTTAGATACACAATCGGTCAGTGTGAAGATAATAGCTACTTTGATATTAAATATCAGTAAGTTTTGATTATTTTTTGTTCATTTTCAAATAATAAACATGACTTCAGGCAGCTAGTTGCCAATTTCCTTATATATTATTATAGACATCAAATTATTAGAAAAGATCAGATATTAGATTAAGTTTCAATCTTTACTTTGGTAAATTGAAACTATCGCAAACTATAACAATCTATTACCTTTAGGATAAACTAAAAGTGAAGTTACTTTACTAACATCTACATATCACTATCAATAATGATGTTGATACGGTTGGAACAGGCACTATCGATTACTGCGGTAACGAATTACAATGGCGAACGTTGTTATAAAAAGACATGTTTTTCTTTCCGCTCGCTAAGAAGAACATTTTGTTTTTATAGCCTATAGTATGGAATCCACCATTTTAGATCAAGTAAAATCTAACAAAAATAAGTAATTTAACGTTAATGTGAGATCTCTGTTTCGTGGTAAAAATTTTTGCAAATGGATTACATTTTGAAATGCTAAAGTCAACGCTTGCCTCATTCTTCATTAGAAGTCCCTCTTCCCTTGAAAAATAATCTGAATAAACAATTTTATCTCTGTTTTTATTTTAACGTTCTGAATGTGATAAATAGGGTCATTCTCAGCGAGCCTAACAGGAATAAAAACCGTGTTTGTAAAAGAGAATGGCTGAAAAATATCCATTACGTTAAATCACCAGCCGTACTAATGACCTCTAGAAACAAAACTGACTTTCCGAAAATAAGATAAGCACATAAGCAAGGTCAATAATATTTTAGCGAATTTCCCCTATAGGGAAGAATTAGCGAATTTCCCCTATAGGGAAGAAGCTATTACCGTAGTCGGCATGGTAAGACCTAGGCCCGGGACCATGATAACTTTTCGTTTTGAGGTCCCCAGACCCCAAAAACACCATTCGTTCGAAACTGTATATATATATATATATATATATATATATATATATATATATATATATATATATATGTGTGTGTCCGTGAGCACGATAACTCTCGTAAAAATTATCCGATTTTGATGAAATTTGGTATAAACGTGTAAAGCAACATTTATGACTTTAAGTTCGAAAACCAGCCAGATCGCTCTATCCGAAGGGGTATTTTTGGGGGGTTTTGTACCCCAAAAATGGGTTTTTTGAATTTTTTACATATAATTTTGGAAATAGTCAAATTTTATTTTTTACCATTGGATTCAGCTTACAAAAACACACAATTTGGTATTTTGATCATGTCTCTACGTCAATTGGTTACCGAGATATTGAAAGTGCTAAACACAGTACGTTGTCTAATGTTATTCTTATGGAGAAAAATAAAAATTTTATATCTCGCTTATTTATGAACCTATACTGACGAAACTTGGTATACGGCTTCATCTGGTTGTGGACCATTGATATTTGCTCAAAAAGACACTTTTTTACCCAAGGCTCCCATAGCAGCAAACCTGCGTACTCAGCCCCATGTTATTCTTATGGAGAATAAGTAACGTGTTATCTGCCTTCATTATGAAAATAAATTAATGGAATTTGGTATGTGGCTTTACCTACATGAGTTATATTGATATTTGTATAAAACCCCATTTTTTGTGTTCCTTGCTTCAGCAAACCTGCATACTCAGCTGCCATGTTATTCTTATGGAGAATAATTAAAATGTGATAAATCGTTTATTTATGAATGTATATTGATGAAACTTGGTATGTGGCTTTATGTGGTATTAAGATACATATATATATATGCATTGGAAATTCGCTGAGTACGCAGGTTTGCTGCTACGGGGGTATATATATATATATATCTATATATGTGTCCGTTAACACGATAACTTGAGTAAAAAACGTCCGATTTTGATGAAATTTGGCTCAAATGTGTAAAATGACATTCATGACTTTAAGTTTGAAAACCAGAAAAATCGGACCATGGGAAGGGGGGTTTATGGGGGTTTTAAATTTTCCAAAAATCAGTTTTTTGCATTTTTCACCCTAAAATTTTTAAAAAACTTAATTTTGGTTTTGACCATGTTATAGAGCTTAAAAAAACAAATAATTTAGTATTTTGAATTATTAACCTAGGTTAAGTGGTTGCGGTGAAAATCCAAAAAAACCTGCTCATTAAATCTCCCAAGTTAATCTTATGGGAAAAAGGTTTTTGGCTTTTCCTCAGTTTATTTTAATGTAAACTTCACATTTGCTTTTACCAATCTGTTCAGTTCCACAAAACAATCATTTTGGTGTTTAAATTGTGATTCTACGCCCAACCGTTGCAGAGATATTCAAAGTGCTAAACACAGTACGTTGTCCAATGTTATCCTTATGGAGAATAAATAAAATTTGATATCTCGATTATTTATAAATGTATGTTGATGAAACTTGGTATGTGGCTTCAAGTAGTACTGGTATATTGATATTTGCACAAAAAATTAATTTTTTGTTGATTATTCCCGTAGCAGCAAACCTCCATACTGAGCCCCCATGTTATTCTTATGGAGAATAAGTAAAATGTACTGACTCCCTTAATTATGAACATAAATTAATAAAACTTGGTATGTAGCTTCAATTGGTTGAGTTATATTAATAATTATATAAAAACCCATTTTTCTGTTCCTTGTTGCAGCAAACCTGCTTTCTCAGCCCCCATGTTATTCTTATGGAGAATAACTAGAATGTCATATATCGCTTATTTATGATTGAATATCGATGAAACTTAGTATGTGGCTTCGCCTAGTTAAATTCTATTTATATTTGCATAAAAACCAATTGTTTCTGTTCCTTGTTTCAGCAAACCTACATACTCATTGCCAATGTTATTCTTATAGAGAATAATTAAAATCGCTTATATGTGAATATATTTTTATGAAACTTGGTTTGCGGCTTTATGTGGAATTCAGACAAATATTATGCATTGGAAATTCGCTGAGTCCGCAGGTTTGCTGCGACGGGGGTATTTATTACTAAAATCACTGTTGTAGTTGGTATATCTCACGAGTGAATATGTTGATGTTGCTCAACTATTGACGATTAATTTAAAAGAAAAATTTATTAATTTAGTAGAATAATTCTGTAATTAAATATTATTATATTCAAACTTACTCATCAAAGTATAGTGTTGCCCAAGTGAGGCTGGCGGTGATCACAATATCTCGGTCCTACACTGCGCGGTGATTGTCGGCCGGCTAATCACTGTAATGAATCAACACTAGTCAACAATCGCTCGTTTGCTGGGCTTGATTGCGTCATGCTGTAATGACACTACTGTATACAGTATACAGCCCCGCTTACAATCTGGAGAGGCATAATTTACTTTATTTATTTGAGAACCTGTGTTTTTATTTGTTTATATTTTATATAGACCGCACTGGTCAATATTTATGATGAACGATCTATTTCTTATTATATATACACAATCAGTTAAGCTGGCTGTAGAAATACATGCAAATTTGATAGAACTATATACGGTCCTCCATTTTGATACATTTCTTCAACAAATTCAAACACCTTATTCCTCCTTACGCTGTAAATGAAACAGCGTTTCATATATTATTCGTACAATTATTGTAACTGTTGATTACTGATTGCACAAGTTAATTTATTTTCGAAATTAATTAAAGTTTTGCAAAACGACTTCAAATCGTCAAATACTCACTGTAACTCATAATAAACTATTAAATAACAATGATAATAATAATTATAAACATCATAAATTACCAATCTATTTGAATAAGTTTGATTGAAACACAACATCAATTTGCTTGATTATAATTTCAAAGTCTTGTTAAATTCAAAAGTTACGAATGTATGCGAAATGATATAATATTAAACAATAAGACATCATTCCAATAAACAATTATTTAATCCAGCAGCGAAATATGTAGTCCATTATGAAACAACTGTAGGAGAATAAAACAAAATTGTGCATTCCATAAAAGTTGCACTGAAATAAAAATAAAAACGTTATACAATGCTATTGTAAGGACTTTGCATTTTATAATTTTTAAGCAGAAAACATCTTTTAAGCTTTCTACAGAGTTTGTCCTGTAATTTTGAATTATATAAAAGTAATGATATAAAAAGGCAAGGTTTATTTTATAAAAAGGGAATCATATAAAGTAATTTGGTGACAGTTTTGTTTCTCTAATACACATTAGCACTTTATTGAGATGCTTTGGATTGACATAACATGGAAGAATACTACAATAATATTTTTGTGGTGGAAGGTAACCTAATCGTTTTTTGTAACATTTAAAGTTATGGAACATTATTTATAACTCATATCTGAAGTATTTTCATCCACATAAATGTTGTTACAAAAGTAATTAATAAAAGTGTTACAACCAGATAGTCATATTAAATCCCTTCGTTACAGAAAAGTCTGTTTGGACCAGATATTTACGGCATTTAATTTGACAATTCATCTTGTAAAGTTGGAATATCTGATCTCGAAGTTCACTGGTAGGCCAAAGTTTAATGGTATCAATTCCTCAAGATAAATTGACTATAAGTATAACTTGCCATTTTGCATGAATTATTTCTTATACTTCATTTTATTTAAACACTATTTATACAACGAATAATTAAGTGCTAAGTTATTTAAGATTTGTTACTTGTTGCTGAGTGATACATACTGACAACCGTTAAAATTCCATGACAAATACTAAATTTACGAGGTTGATAAATGTAAAGAATTTTTAGTTTCAAATAAGTTAACTGCGTCAGGTTTTGAATGTTTGTTTTGAGAAATATCTACTGATTAAGATTACAGGGCAAAAAATATCATAAAACTAAGAGTTACGAGAAAATAAACTAAAGTTGAAGTGTAAAGAACGTATTGGGGTTAAAGTAATACAATAAGAAAAAGAGCAAGTGCGGAAAAGGATGGAACATAATTGAATCTACGTTGAGAGTGAATATTATACCAGAAGATGAAATATAACTAGGAGGTTAAACAAGTACCAAACTGAGGAATTAAATGTAAATGTAGAGAAGGATATGCGAGCTACAATGAACCCATTGACAAAACACTGAAGGCTGCTAAGAAATTATAATAAAATCTTTTACCTCCTAAAATTTCAAATGTTAAAACTGCACTATCGATATTTGTTTACGACAAAAAATAAAGCATTGAATTGCGTTAACACGTTGGCATTGAATTACAGTTTAATACTTCTAAACAGGGTAAATGAAAAACCGGATTTCAACCATAGTTATATCCGGAAAAATAGTTATTTTCATTAATAGTCATAAATTACACAATCATTATAATTATATTAGCTATCATAAACTATTAGCTATCATAAATTAGACAGTGAAACTAGATACGTGAAAGGAACGGAGAAACAATAACACTCCGCACATGTAATCAGCCACATTGTTATTGTTAGTTTATCTGTGAAGTTATTTTGTTTATGTAAGTGAGAAATGTTCTGCTACCTCTATTATTTTGGAACAAATTAATAATTAATGGAACATGTATATTTTGCAAATTGTATTGATCGTTCGGAATAAAATAAATAAACATTAACGTCCCATTTCAAAATCTGGAAATTGCATTTTACGAAATTAGAGGACAGTATAAGATAAATTATTAACGCTAATAAGAAATTAAGTAATAACTAAACAAGAAGTATCGGAATACACAAGGAATTAGTGTTTATTATTATAGGCTTAACAATATTATAATAACTAGCTGTTATCCGCTGCTTTGCTTTAGTAACTTTTAAAGTAAAATAATTGTTTTTACATTGCAATATTGTTTATGATAGGATTTATGTAAGTTAACATAGAACAAATAATATTTTTACAATGTTATTTTTCCTTCAACATTTTTTAAAATAGTTGTTTGAAGAACGTTATGGTAAATACCCCCGTAGCAGCAAACCTGCATACTCAGCGAATTTCCAATGCATATTAATTTATCTTCATACCACATAAAGCCACATACCAAGTTTCATCAATATACATTCATAAATAAACGATTTATGACATTTTAATTATTCTCCATAAGAATAACATGGCGGCTGAGTATGCAGGTTTGCTGAAATACGGAACACTAAAAATGGGCTTTTATACAAATATCATTATAACTCAACTAGGTAAAGCCACATACCAAGTTCTATTAATTTATGTTCATAATTAAAGGAGATAACACGTTAATTATTCTCCATAAGAATAACATGGGGCTGAGTATGCAGGTTTGCTGCTACGGGAACTATCGGGCAAAAAATGGATTTTTGTGCAAATATCAATAGACCACAATGAAATGAAGTAATATACCAAGTTTCGTCAGGATAAGTTGATAAATAAGCGAGATATACAATTTTTCTTATCCTCCATAAGAATAACATTGGACAACGTACTGTGTTTAGCACTTTCAATATCTCAGTAACTAATTGACGTAGAGCAATGATTAAAACATCAAATTGTGCGTCTTTTTAAGGTAATTCTAATGAGAAAAAATAAAATTTTACTTTTTCAAAAATTGTATGTAAAAAACTCAAAAAACCCATTTTTGGGGTACAAAACCCCCCCAAAATACCCCTTCGGATAGGTATTTCGCCGTCTGGTTTTCGAACTTAAAGTCATAAATGCTGCTTTACACGTTTGTACCAAATTTCATCAAAATCGGACCTTTTTTACGAGAGTTATCGCACCCACGGACACATATATATATATATATATATATACAGTTTCGAACGAATGGTGTTTTTGGGGTCTGGGGACCTCAAAACGAAAAGTTATCATGGTCCCGGGCCTAGGTCTTACCATGCCGACTACGGTAATAGCGTCTTCCCTATAGGGGAAATTCGCTAAAATGTATGTGTTCATATTTTCTAAAAGTAATTATAAGTTATTTGCATTATAAACATGTGAGCAGGCAACATACAACTGACTATGAAGCGGCCCTCGTAAATCTGTAACAGATTATGGGAATAGGTACCACCAGAGTCTCTGTAATTATATAGGTGAACTCGCATATCGGTTATTAGGCACTGCTTCTCCATCTTGGCTCATAAACATAACGGAGATGTCTTTCAACATGCATAAACTTCAGCAGCTGAAGTTCCCCTCTCAATAACTGACAGTGTTTGCCTAAAATCACCGGCAAGTAAAACAACTGAGCTGCCGAGTAGCCCGTGATGTCCTGAGTGCTTTGGCCGCGCGTTTGTGCGACAGGGTGCACTCGTCCCCCAAAATAATCTTGCACTCCTTCGACATTTCGGTCCGTTCACTACCTTTTATAATGTTACGTGCAGGGGTTTATTCGCTCGTTGGATTAAGTGGTGATTTAAAAAATAAATGTGCAGTTCGTCCACCACTTAGCAGAGATGAAGGAATGTCGCAGCAGCCAAAGCTATGTTTTCTGTTTTTACGAACTTGTGCCAAAAGCAAGTTTAACAGATATGTTTTACCAGTGTCCCTGGAGTGTCAATGCTGTATTCTCATTTTTTATATCAAGACTTAGCAATATTTCGTGAAATTGTTCTCTCTTCTGAGGACCTAGGGATTAACTTAACATCTAAAACTGCCCTATTGTAATTAAGTTCTATGATTGCGGCACTGGAAAGTTTTTCCCTTCGTTGTGGAGTTGGAAAACCAAAATCTGTTAATTTCTTTCCTTCGGTTGTAGTTATTTTGTTTTCAATTAGCTTAGTTCCTTCGTTAACAATATAGCCTTCGTTAATCCACCGAGCGAGGTTAGTACTTTGAAAAATATTTGACTTTGGTTTAAAATATGAACAGTTAAAATTAAAGTAAAAATGTATCAGATAAAAATATTTGTAATGTTTATCTTACTATTTTCTGACAATTACTTTGCTCTGTCTGATATGACGCTAAAATATAAGCAGTTAAAAACACATTTAAAATGTTAACTTGATCAGCATTATGAAAACTTTGTTTACGTTTTAACATATCAATTCCTTGATTGCAGTAACTGTCAAACACCTACAAACATCTAAACTCTAGCCGGTAATTTTAAAAACGATAACCTCGATGTAAGATTTACATTGGAACTCACAGGGCCCGTGAGGTGGAGCCATAGTTTAGATGTGGGCATTAACATAGATGTGGACAGGTTAATGGGAAATGTTAGCTGTTTTCATGCAACGTTTAAGCTTATTTGGTCCAAAGGCTTTGCGTGATTGAAAACTAAACATCCATCTATCTTTTCAATCTTTTACATTTATAATATTAATAGGGTAGATTACGAAAATGTATATTTTTGTTAAATAGAAATATTTCATAATTAAATTAGAATCTATTTTAAAGGAAGATAACTAATAAGCATAAAAAATACAATATACGAATATAACATATGATAGCAAAGTGACAAAACTAAATGTAATAGCCATAAAAAATAAATATTGCAAATGTATTTCCTGCTTTCGTTAAACTCGGAAAATAATTAGTTATTACATTAATACAACGTACTAGAGTAGTGGGGGTTTGTAGGTTCTGGGCCAAGTGATTTATGGCTTCCGGTCACGTGACCGGAAGCGCTGAGTCATTAAACACGTCATCTGAGCCTCAGCCAGTGACGTAGGCGGTTTTGTGACGTAATGAGGGAAAGTTTAAAGGTCAAGGTCACGGGGAGGTTATTTTAAAAAAGTACTACCTCGCACGCGTAAAATCCGATTGTGATTCGATAGTTTTAATTCGATAAAAATATCGAATGAAAACAATCGAATGAAGCAATCGAATGATACGAGTGCGAGGTAGTACTATTTCATTTAACTTTATTTTTACTTTTCTTTTTATTTACAATAAGTTATGTTTACAACAATTTATGTTTACAATAGTTCCCCGTTGTTTGTCGTCATCGATGTTGTTGATCCGGAGTCGCGGCCGTCAGACGCAGTTTTCAAGTGCTGCGCTTGTTTGTCCAATCGGCCCATCCCGACTGTGTGTTCCTTGCCTATTTATGTGACCGCAGGGAACACACAGTCGGGACGAGCAGCTCGATGTTCACCGGTCGAGAGCCGGAGAAATACTGGCTATTCACAAGCTAGCGTTGTAATCATACTAAATGGTGGGGGTAAAAGTGTGGTGGGGCGGAGCAGATGGCGGACGGCAGATGGCAGGCGGCAGATGGCAGGCGGCAGATGGTAGGCGGCAGGTGGCAAGTGCGCGGCAGATGGTTGCTACTCCATTCGCCACCAAAGTAATGCAAGCCGTCGCCGTAATTCTTGTATTTTATCTTGTCGGTTCATTTGATATGTTTTACATCTACATATGCAATAGCTGAAACACCTGCACTTACGACAAGCTTTCCCGTCAACTTGATCGCCTGGTATTTTAAAACATTGCAACTCGCAACAATATGTCTTCAAATTGTTATCGAAAAATAAATTGTTCATCGGTGGCACTGACATGTTAGCTGCAGCGTGTGTTAGACAAGACTGAGACTAACTTCACTGCTCCCTCTCTTTTATACCCCTTCATAAGTTAACCCTGAATGAAAGTTCAAGGTCATCCATTTGAATTTTTAAAAAAAGCAACACAGCAGTATATAAAATAATATACTGCTATGTTGCTGTTTTTTATTTTTTTCTTTTTTTTTAATGTTATTCTTTCTTTATTAAACAAACATTTTACAATACAATAAGCTTAAGTCTAACATTGATGACTAGAAATACAAACAGAGAAAAACAAATAGAGACATTATGTACAATGATGCATGATGTGCAGAGTGAGTTCCGTCGAGTTGTTGCCGCTTACACCGTGTGATACCAAATACAACGTCCCCGGTTGAATAGCTCGCAAGTCTTCATTTTGTAGCAGTTGAACAAATCGTTTTGGAAGAAATACTTGAAACTTCGGCTCATCTCCTGGAGTCATAGGTCCTTCGCACAATGATACTAGAATTGCTTTTCCATGTGTGGTTTCCACTTTCTTGATGCTATGAATAATGTAATGTCTTTGTTCTTTTAGTTCTGAACATTTTTTAGTTAGCAGAAGGTTCGATTTTGAGTGAGTGTTTAATTGATCAACCAATGTTAGTAGAAACTGTTGTGATGCCATCTTCGTCAGTGGTGGTGTCGTCTGTGATGTTGCCTCTTCGGAGTCTCGAATAATACTCGTGCTGGAGCGGTGTTGTCTCCTCGTATTTATAGGCCCCGCTACCCCCACCACATTTCTGTTCTCCGCTACCCCCACCACATTCCTGCGTTTGTTTCAAGTAAGCAGCCAAACGATATGCGTTGTACAATGCACAGTTTGTTTGACCGTGTTTAAGATCTTTTGCAGCGACACAAATATTACCGAGATTAATGTTAAAGTCCTTACTGATAGTTATATCGAAAACATTACCGTGCGTGTACTTTTGTATCCAGTTCTTTTTTTCTAATCCTCTTGTGTATATATGTGAATATTGTTTGCAAAAGTTAAACATAATACTGTGCAGATTACTGTAGCTTATAAATCCTTCATACCAATGTATGTGATGAAAGTAGTTTGTTATCCATTTGTTTGTACTTTTCGCTTTGGTGTTAAGTTTGTTAAAATAAAAAGGAGCTTCAAACGTGAATGGGTAGGCTACAAATGTAAGCAAGTCTAAAATTACTAATTCCTTGATAATAAACCTATCATCATTATTTCGAAATGCTTGAAATTCTATTACACAAGGCTTTACACTCACTTCTTTATCCCCTCCGCTCATCATGGCACCTAGCGATCAACTAAACTGTTTTCCACACCACGGTAGGTTAAATACCAGGCCGTACAGTTGCAGGCGCGTTGGTGTATATTTAACGTGGGCACCGTCCCCAATAGGCCTAACCCACGTGTTTTCTTCTTTACTAAGTCAAACTTTAGTCTTTTTTAACTTCTTCTTCTTGTGTTTCGTTTTCTTCTTCTTCTTGTTTCTCCGTTTCTTCTTCCTGTGTTGTTTCTTCTGTAGCTTCTGTAGCGATTTCTACAAGTGGTTCAAAATCTTTTAACTTTCTCCACATGCAAACTTCATGAGGTATTCTATTAAAAATAGATGTATCCACAGGTCCGTACACGATGGTGCTATCAGGTTGTTTTTCCAAAGTATCGACCAAATATTCTTTAATAATAGCGCTTGCAAATACCAACTGTCTCATGTACCTTGTAATAGGTTCTGTTGCGTAGTTTAAAACGTAGAATTCTTCACGTGACAGTAGAATCTTATTTTCATGTTGAGTCAAGTCTCTAATTCGCACTTGTAGTTGTCCGCGATGTTTAACAATATCGATTTCATTGTCACAATCCAAAAGTCGAATATGTGTTTTCCTTCCACACAAACTGTTAGTTAAATAACATTCCATTAAATGTACATGTTTCAAAAATGACTCCCAAGCATTTTGCGAAAATAAAACCTTTTTTGTTCCATGGTGTAGTATTACTGTAGGGGAATAATCCAATGATTTCATCAATCCAACTGATACACTTTTACCGATGCATGCTGAGATGGGGTAAAAGATTCGCAGAAAAACTTCAGTTAAAATGTGAGGAGGAATATTTTCTTCAACTTTCTTCTTCCTCTTTGGTACTATCTTTGATGGGTCTGCATTAATTTCCTCCTCTCTATCTCTTTTACCAAACTTTAAAAATGCAGTTATTTCCTTGATGATTTCTGCTTCACTAGTATTATCACGTTCCAATAACGGTGCTACCTCTGCATCACCTTGTACAACAGATGGAGAACTCATTTTGTAGAAGATGTTACCCATGCGCCGATAGACGATCAACTGAAGACCTGCATTGCTGCTCCGCTATTTATAGGTTAGCGACAGTGGCGGTGCCGGTGGTGGTACAACGTTTTACAATACTGTCTTTACAATACCGGTCAACGGTGTGTATGTAACAATTTTATCGTGCAAAATTAAACAATACGCAGATGTATTTGCAGGTACGTTTTCTTGAAATTCCATTTCTATTTTTATATCAACACTAGACGATTTTACAGATTCATTTTGTTTGGAACAATCAATTACAACAATCGGAGCTTTCGATTCAAACTGTACGGGAGATAGTAGAGGTGTATTTGTTATGCCGTAATATGAATTTTGGAACCTAGCGTACATGTCGTATAAAACACTGTATCTTTTTTTATCAAAAGAAATATTAAAGTTGTCGTAGGGAAAGAATTGTGAATTCAGGAACACTTTACAGTTTGTTAATTTACAATGGTCAAATTCACCAGCATTTTCAGTTATTATACTTTTCTTCTTCGTTTGTAATCCAAATATTACATATCTCGCTTTTTCCAAATGAGTAGAAGTTTTTACAGTCCATGTATGCCGTTGTGTTGTAGGTAAAACGGGGTATTCATGAAACTCCCAGCTTCTGAATGGCATTACAATGTCTCGATCTGATGTTAACTTTCTTAATAATGTAATCCTGTGTTCATCATTTAGTCGCACATGTGGTACTCTCCAAACAATCTTGTCTAATGTTAATTTCCAGTCTAAATTGGCATCAGTTGTTCCAGGAGCTGCTTTAATAATATCATTATCTTTTGATGATCTTAATAAAACTAGTTCTTGTTTTACATTTATTATTATTCTTCTGTAGTCTTCAGCAAATCCTAGGAGTAATCTTAAAGGTACGTAGAAATCAAAGTTTCCCGAAGAGTCAGGAGCGATTGTACTTTTGTCTGGTGCAACCCATCCTGCAACAGCTAACAGATTCTTCTCATTTGGTGTTAAAGACGCTAATCCTTTCAATGTACTGGAAATTCCAACCTTTTTTGTTGAATCGACTGTAACTCCTGAAATTTCATATCTAATCTCATCAAATAAAAATGCCATAGGATTATTTATGAACGGAACAGTGGTTCCAGCAGTACCATCAGTTTTTGTTACTTTTCCTTCAATATATAAATAACTTTCGCATGGAAGAGTATAAATGTCTTGTTGTTGTATAGGAATCCTAATTTCATCGTTATTGTTTAATTTGGACGAAGCGTAAGGGTTGTGCGTGTGATATTCCTTTTCCCATAAGGTCTCGTCGAATGTTGGACCCTGCGCTATATCCAGTATATCCATTGTTAATGACCTTTAATCCAATTTCTTCTAGAAAACGAATGTTGTCACTTGTTAATCCTTCTACAGCTGATGAGCTACTGACCTCTTTGCTGGTTGGCTCTCTCTTTTTAAATGATAACCCCATTGTCTAAGCGGATGATTTTATATGTATTCTTACAGTAATAGCTTCTCCTCTAAAGTCAATAAGGTTTCCGTCTTGATCCACTATGTTCAGCACGATGTCTGAAATGAAACTGGTGTTTAACGGTAGGTACACAAGGTTTTGAGGCTTTTCTACTATCTTGAAACCCGGTGCAAGTGATGGGTAGAATGTGTGTAATATATGACGATTTTCTCCATCTCTGTAGGATCCTTGTATAATGTTACATGTAATGTCTATGCTATTAACTTTGATGATCGTCACAGTTTTATTCCCAGAATGAGTTTTATTAGGTTCTAATACTTTTGTTTCCTTAGAAAATCCCAATAAACTACCAATTGAATGTTCTTGACTAAAATCAATATAATACTTAGAAGTAATTTCGGCCTTTATTGTATTGTTATTGCCTTTTATCGTTATATTTTCTTTTCCCATATGTTTTTGTATAACTTCATTTATATTATCAATTTCATAAGCTCCTGTTGGTAAACTGAATTCTTCCAAAGCTGAATACTTTCCTTTATCATCTTTTGTCTTGTAATAATGTATTTTGTTATTAATTCCTTCACTAACGTTTGGAATAGAGTTATATGTGGTTAAATCCAATAATGCGGCTTCCCATAGTCTTCCTTTTTGCAAACGTAGCGCTGGAAACAGAATACTGCGCAAAGTACATGAGTTACCGGTTAATGACACTGTATACGAGGACATCTTAAAGTTGACTAACACTTTTAGCTAAAAAGTCTAAACATAAATGACCGCAAATGGATGTATCATCAGGTTGTTTTCTTGTATGATTGTAAAAAAACATTTTCTGCCGCACGAAAGTATCGTTGAAGTCCTTTCGGTGGTGGAAGGTCTCCAAAACTGTCGAAATAATAAATGGTTTTACCAAGTTTCTTGTAACACACCCAATGAGTGCCTAATCCTTCACTATTATCCAAATTTACAATACCAGTCTCATTTTTCCACATTTTAACCGGTAATTCATCTTTCATAAATACTCCGCTAAAAAATGGGATTTTCAAACAAGAAGCATATGTAATCAGTTCTTCATTGGTTAATTCTTTGTTTTTAATTATTAATTGCTCTTTCTTATTTAATACACACGATACGGTCTTAGGTATAATCCTCCTCCCTTTTTTATCATTGACCATATTGTTGGTTTCTTTTTAGCTTTACCACTGGTAGATCGACGTTTTCTTCTGATATTACCTCCTTGTTTCTTTGCGGGTTTTTTCCCACGCCTTCTTCTCTTTCCTCCTCCAAACGTAGTTTTTGCTTTCATTGCTGCTGTTACTGCTAAAGACGCTGCTTTTTCACCAATACTCGCGTCACTAGATTTTACTCTTTGCCAAGCTTTCTCAGCAAGTGCTCTATCTGCTATTGATCTATTTTTAGTATCACCAAATTTGGAATACGCTATATCGTGCTGTTTAAAAGCCTGATCGAGCTTATTTATTCCAGGATCTCCTCTAGCAAGACGTTTCTCTAATTTGGTTCCAGGACCACAATATTGATATCCTCCAGGTAAATGTAATTCCACAGGTAATAAATCAATCGCCTTGTTAACTATAGCTCCAACCGGTTTACTTAATAGAGAAAATGCTGTTGATGCTATTCCCCTTCCTCTCTGTAATCTCTCTCGATTATGACTGATGCGTTTAACCCTCGACATGACTATTTATAGCAAAACCTACAATCAGTAGGTGCACTCAATAAATGGTTTACAATGAATGTTATATCAGTTTTGGTTTCTTGTATTATATACTGTTTAAAATCCATTTATTATATAGAAATGGATTTATTAATTAAATGTAGACATATTAAATAGAAGTAGTAAAAATTGAAATAAGGTGTAATTGAAGATGTTCCAGATGTTTCTCCGCTGGTGATGGTATTGTTGTCTTCGGTAAAATGAATAAACTTTAAATAGTTGTCATGTTTCCTTAGAAACTTGCCACTAAATCGTTGGTAATTGAATAACACATCCCAGTCTAGTTTATCTTTAAAATTGTCAATGTAATTCTCAGAGAGATTTTGATATTTACTTATTACTTCCCAACAGTTATTAAAATTTGATGTCATCTCTACGAGGAAGTCTTCTGAAAACTGTTGTCTTTGTAAAATATGGATCCAGTTAACTCTGTGAAAATAAATTCTTAACATAGTCATTGTGAAGAGGTAATGTATGGAAAGTTGTTCCCAATCCATATATCTATCAAACCGTTGAACAAAACCATCTGTCAACACTCCTTGGGGAAATCTCGGCTCTTGAGATATTAAACTCCACGCAGTAATATTGGATTCCATCATCCTCTCTGTATCGTCTCTCGAATATGACTGAAGCTTTATCCCTTATCATGGGGGTATTTTAAATTCTTTTTTCTCTTATGTAATCTTCATTGTTTTCTGTTGGTTCATTAATCACATTCACTTTATCTCCCTTTCCTAATGTCTTGACTTTAGAAGGCTCAGGCGGTTTATCTCGTTGATTAGGTTTCTCTGGATTGTGTATATTTTTCCAGTCTAAATAATTGTGACTGTCAACATCTGAAGCTGCATTTCTTCCTGAAGCCCGATGGATATAATGGAATAGAGCTGCACCAAACCTTTTCAAATGTTTTTCATATTCCGTAGTCCATTTCTTGTGTACAATATCAAACATTTTCTTATTTACAGCGTCTCCATCCTGCTCACAATCACCTACAATTGATAATTTTAATTTTTTTACATCATAGCTTGTGTCAGTTTCATTCCTTTTGTAAATCGTTAACAATTTTAGAGTAGCTAAATTTACTGCTTCACCATCATAAACGGGATATTGTATATTGCTTAACCTTTTACCGGAAAACCCCCAATGATCTTCGTGTACAGTTGGGGTTCTTTTTTCCATGTACTGTACCGTAACCGCATCAGACGACATAAGCGGATCACCAACATTTTGAATTACTTTTCCTTCAAAATTATAGTTGCCGTCAGGTGTTAACGGAAACCCAGCTCTTTTTTCACTATATCCAGATTTTACTCCAAACTCGGAGTACCGTCCAAACTTGTCCACACTCATGATGTAACTGAATCGCTATCGTTTAGGTTCTTATTATATATGTACGTCTACTGAACAATTATTCCTTGTTTTCGCAGTTCATCAACCAAAGCTACCCATTCGTTTTCTAAACCAGTGTGCCCGGCATCCATAGCTTCATGTAATAACCTCATTCGATCAACTAACTTATTTATATCGTTGTAATATATTATATTAGTTTTATACAAATTTTTCAATAATCCCCTTCCAGATGTGGTAGGATCAGTTGTTTTTCTCTTTTTATGCAAAACATTTAATTCAGCAGAAGATAAAGCTCTTCTTTCAATTTTAGCTTTTTTTGATTTCGAGGGGAAAAGACTAGATATAATACTTGTATATTTTACTGACCGATTTCTATGAATAGGTAGGTCTTTGGAATACTTCTTTCTATGTGCATTTGTATACTCTAATATATTTTTAAACAATTGTAAATCCCTTTTAGTATATTTACCAGGATTATTTTTAAAGATGAGTTCAAACAAACCTTTAGTACCTTTATATTTCTTATCTCCAATAACTATATCATCATTTTCGTTTATATCTAACTTGCTATCTCCAATCATTAATCCTTTATCCTCTATTCTAGCTCCATAGGTATGATAATTTCGATTAGCATGTGCGGCGTGTAACATTTTTAACGTATATGTTCTTCCAAGTGTTCCTTTAAACATAATATCAGTGCCTAATTTGCTTAAGTTGGATGGGTTAATATCCTCTTCTTCTGCTCTTGTATCTTCTACACTTGTATCTTCTGTACTTGTATCTTCTGCAATGTTCTTTTCCTTTAAATCCTCTATATCTCCGCTTTCTTCATACTCGTCGCTTTCTTCAGATGTTTGTAACTGACCAAAACTTTCATCATTCTGAAATTCTTCTTCATATTTGGAAATTGGTAGCATTTTGTCTCCTTCGAAGCGAATTAAAGGTTTTTCCATATTTTGTGCTAATCGCTTTAAAGGTTCAGTAACAGGTTTGAATGTTGTCTCTAAAAATTGCTCTCTTTCATTTATACCTGATTTTAAAGCTCGGTTCTTTTGTCTAATAGAATCACTAAGTGATTTTATTTCCTTTAATAGCTTTTCCTGGTTAACCATCTTCACACCTTGACGACTTGTACAGTAATACCGCTAATCAGTGTATTAAAACGAATTTATCAAAACCTATTCTATAACGACCATCTTTTATAGCTTGATCTTTCATAATAACCAAAAATCCATACTTTTCCGCCCATGCTTTTCCGCAAAGCTCTTTAAACTTTTCAAATGGCATATCCGCATTCACATGATCGTTATATATATGTTTTAGGTTAGTATCATCTTGTTTGAATACAATTAGAATATTTGCATTATCTCTGATAAGTTGTTTTGGGATTTTGCTATAAGTTTGTCCTATATATATGCTGTCGATGTTATTATATCTTCCCATGGCAAAGTAGTTTCTAATAGTATCCTGATTTTCACAAGATACATCGTCAAATATAAATACAGAATACGGTTTCGCTTCGTTTGGTTGCATAATACTATCACTAGCGTTAAATTTGTAAAAATTAACATCAGACACATCAGATATGATTTTATCCAGCAATTGATACTTTGGTTGATGTAGAGACTTTGAAAAAATATATAGGTTATTAAACCTTAATCCCTGCGGATTAGTGATCAAATTAAAGACAACATTGGTCTTTCCGCAGTTTGAGAGGCCACTTACTATACATCGAACAGTGTTTGGAAGTAAACTACCGTGTTTACCATTGTTGATTTTAACGTTATCCACAGTTAAATCATCTATGTTATTAATATTGAATCGATCTTTATGGTTAATTATCTCCATCCTGCTCAAAGGTTAACGATGAAATGAGTTGCTTGCATTAAACCAAGTCCTTTATAGGTATCCATGAATCCTCAGTTTTGTTAAACCCTAACCACCGCACTTTAACTGCGTCCTTTTTTCTTTGTAACACTTTTTCAACAAGATATACATCACCTACTGTTGACTTTAACATTTCATGTCCATAAAATGCACCTTGCAACAAATCTCCTTTGTTATCTTTTAAGATATACGTTTCAGGTACAGTCGGTTGCACTTTATACACTGTAAAAACTTCATTCGTCCAATTGGGAAGGTATTTCTTGGTAAACACTCCCTTATATTTACTAATCCGTACTTTATCACTTACATTAAATTTTCTTGGCTGCATTTTTTCTACTTTAGGCTTTGTATTTTTCTTAATGCGTTTTAATACATCTTTTGCATTTCTTCTATTTACTATGTTAGGTTTCATACCGATAGTTCTATGAAACCTGTTGTTATAATCATTTATTAATTGTGGTAAAACATCATACCATACGTAAGAACCTCTTTTTGAAAATTGTTTATACAGTGCTCCTTTTAAGGTTCTATTGAATCTTTCTACAATAGCTGCTTTTTTCTCTGAATTTGTAGAATAATGATTTATTTTATATTTATTCATTAACTGTGCAAAGTTTGTATTAAAGTATTCTGTTCCATCATCAGTTTGTAAATGTTTAATTTTGTTTTTATCTCTTTTTATGGCTATTTCCATGGCTTCTGTTACGCTTTTACCAGTCTTGTCCTTTAAAGGCAAAGCGTCTGCAACTTTTGTAAAACAATTAATAATTGTGAGTATATATTTAAATCCTTTGTTTATTCTGCTATGCGGTCGCATTTCAATTAAATCCGCTTGATATAGATCATTTATCCCTTTTATAACAGTATTTCTTCTTGGAAACTTTATTCTTGCAGGTTTGTGTAGTTCATTAATAATCTTCTCCTTCAGGTCTGACATGATGGTTTCACGAAGACAGCTGATATGATATTAAATATTCTTTTGTATAAATCTGCTTATATAGGTCAAGGTCATTCTAAACTAATGTATAAAAGGGGGAACACAGCAAAATACTGCTGTGTTCCCCCTTTTATACGGAAAGGAAAAGGAAAAGGGGTGTAGGACGATGAAAGGGTTACTCGTCAATAGGGTTGAGGGAATAGTGGCCGAATGGTAGAGTGTGGATGTTGTCTGCAAGGATGTGTCGTTTATCATCATTTGAAGAGAGAGCTTTTTTTACTTCCGTCACGCTGTACAGCTGATGGTTGAAACTTCTGATTGTGTTGAATTTTGCTGTTATATCTTGATCTTCAAATAAACATTTCTTATAGTGATTAAAATGCACATTCTTCTTTAAATACACACTTTTTACTCCTTTAGCTTTCTTAATGAGTTGGTTTTCATTTAGTTGTAAAGAATATAATTTTGACATTAGTGCAACAATTTCTTGAAGTATAACACCATTGGCTTCATCTTTAAATTTGCCAAGCACTTTTTTGTTTCTGTCATTGTCTTAGTTTGGATGATCTTTTGGATAGTCGGAAAAGTCAAAGTCGTTTTTGTAATCAAATGTCCGAAGGTCTTCATACATATCGTTAGTAATTATCCAATATATAAAAGCGTCTGTATCCATGTAGGAGATGCCGATGTTTTATCGTCCATAAAAGGTGACCATCTTTTTGTAATGAAAATCGTACATATGAGTCTTGGAGATATCCAGGATTGTCATACCTATATACAAAGGACGATCCATCTTCACACTTGTTTTCTTCATAGATACAGCTACAAGATTTTCGTTAATAATTATAGATGATCCAAAGTTTGGCTATTGTACGAGTTTTTGTAGTTTGTTCGGATCTGTAACAAGTTTAACATTTTTATGTCTGCTTTTGTTTTCCAATGTTTTACCGAATATCGCATTGTTCATCAATTTAAAAAAGTCTTTTTGAAAGGCTGATGTAGCGGCTGCTCTTCTGGTAGTATTCGAGTCTATGTATGGTTTCAACCAGCACGATTGGGAAAATTCTACAGCTCTATTAATTTTAGTAAGACGTAAACCTAATTCGATAGCTTGTTGAACAACCCAATAGTGAGCTACGTATCGTTGTTTATTGTTAAGGGTAATCATTAATTTGGGGTGTTTTCCAGTTGGTGAAATTTCTGTTCTTGCAAGGAGTGGAAGGTCATAATGAAGATCGTGTAAATGTTCTGGATATTCAAAGTCGCAATCCAAAATGTATCCGGTATCTCCTTGTTTTGGAATTTGTGAAATATCGCCAATACAGTCGGGATCAACCCATTTAAAGTTGTCAAATGGAAGTGGGTTCGACATGGCCCATCCATACAGATTATTCGCGTCGAAATATCCCAAGTACGTTGAAGGTTTCTCTTGATCATGGTCAGGTAGATATTTGTTGTTGGCTTTAACATGTCTCGTCACGCTTTGAGTTAATCCACCTCTAACACCCGACTCAACCATTAAAACCATATCTATATCTGTTAACAGCTGGAGTTTGCATTTTGTTTCTTTCAGCATTGCTTGCCAAGCTAGTCCTGGAGATGTATATGAATGTAGAGGGTCTAAACCATATGCTGCAAAACAGGTTCTTCGGAATTCTTCCATAACATCGCAGAGAAGAGTCACGTCAAGTTTTACATAAAAGTCTGAGTATTCTCCTAAAGTCTTCATATCCAACTCGTTCCATACTCGACATGCGTGTTGATAGTCTTCAAGTGAAATCTCCGAATCATTAAGTTTGTTGTTAAATTGTTCTGGTGGAGGAAGTGATGTTTCATTAAATCTATGAAGTCCATCAATGTAATCGTAGAGGAAGACTCCTTTTCGAAGAACCAGATCCATTTTACTACTGGCTACAATTTTGCTTGTTTCTATCAGATCTTCTCTTTTTAAATTATCAGTTAATTTCATTAGGCTAGAAGGCATAAATCGAAACGAATCAATAAATCTAAGTTTTATTTTGCCAACCTTTTTAGAGAAACTTATAAATTTTTCCATTGTTGTTGCCAAAACATCTATTGCTCCATCATCTCTTCCTAACTCCGGGATTATGAAATGAGAGTCATATCCGCTAAGGTTATGTAGAACAACGGGTATAAAAGATGGTACTTTGTAATTTAAGTTGCAAGCGTTACAGGCTGCACCTCTGTAGGCTCCTGTAAGATGGTCGTGATCACGCACTTTAACGTTATCTGGTGTAAATAGGTTATTACACAGATAACAAGTTGTTGCCAAATTGTGATGTTGAAGTTGGTGTTCATCCATAGGTTGCATCGGTATTTTAATTTTGTAGATTTCTTCCACCTTAGAGGCAATGTAATACAACTCATCTACAAAGTGTTTCGCTGCTTGTTCACCACGGTAAATCTTCGGAGCAGATGATAGTCCAAATTCTTGAAGATGTTCTTCAGACAGCGTGGATTTTGTTAGTATACAATAACTGTTTGGTGCATGTTTTTGATATTTGCTTCTTTTTGTGATATCCTCTTCTTGTTGTTCAATAGGAAGTAAAGATGCTTCGAAGTCCGCGTACACAACAAATGGAACAGGGTATTGTTGATTTACTTTGTCAAATTTTATCTGCGCTCTGCTGGGATGTGGCAATTTAATTCTTACCTCATAGTTTCCACTACATAACCTTTGATGTTCTACTAACCATTCTGAACCTCCTCTTCTTAATTCTTTGTTTACATGACAAAAACATCTTTTACAAATTGTCTTCTTTTCTTCATGTTTAGATAATTGTTTAGAAACAAGAGCTTCAAAATTTTTAATGTAGACATAGTGGGATATATCCCCTTTAGTGATTAATAGCAAATCCGTATGATCTCTGCGCTCAATAGGTGTTATGCGCAAGGGGTATGCATTGTTTGACGAATCTAAGCCGAAAATGTTGACAGAAGCTGACGGATTTTGCTTTTCAAATTTTGATATATGAGTAATTGCAACAGGGTAAGTCATTCCCTGGAAATTATACTTATGTTGTACTTCTTCATATGCTTGACTTGGTCTTTCCGGATGGTTTTTTACATATTTGGCCAACATAACATATTTAAAACATTCATTATTTTCATTTTGCACGTTAATACAGGATTTGGTATTCATAATTTTTTGCGGTAGAGGGATATAGCTACTTCCTCTCATTCCATAACCGTGTTTATGAACTCTAACATCCAGACTTGTTATACGTAATAAAGTCCATCCAGATCCTCTTCCTTCATGCTCTTGTAGTTTCGTCAAAAGTTCCTCAAAACATTCTGTTACGATCTTTTCAATATCTGACGCAGCCATGATGGTTCGGTTTTTTGTCATGAAACCTCTTGGTGATGTTTCGTTTTGAATGTTAGTGAATATGGCATCTAGCAACAGTCCAAATTTGATAAAATTTAATCTTTTTTGTTCATTCTTTAGTGTTTTGGTTACTAATTCTTTGGCGTTATGTAAAAAGTTTTCAAGTTGTAATTTAACGTTGTCAATTTTAAAATGTGTTACTACCTTACCAGGTAGTGCTTGAGCGTGTAGTTCCACATCTACTGCTGATGATGTTGAGGGTCGGTGAAGTGTAGTCATAGCAGGCGTTGAGGTTGATGTTGAAGGATGGTGAAGTGTAGACATAGCAGGCGTAGAAGTCGATGGTGTTGATGTTGAAGGATGATGAAGTTCATATATAGCAGGCGTAGAAGTCGATGTTGATGGCGTTGATTGTGCATAATGAATGACACTCGGTCTTAAAACTTCATTTTGTTCTTTTTGATTTAGGTTTGCAAATTGATGTTGTGCTAATTGATGATCGATTGAAGCTAATTCTTGTTCATTTTGTTCTTCTTTTGTATTTGTGTTGGGATTATGTTTTAGTTCTTTATGAATGGCTAAAAGCCAACCATCTCTAAATGAGGCTTTACAAATATTGCACCGATACATATTATAACTGTGTCTTCCTCAAAGGCTAACCAGCTACTAATAACACTCCAAAATGCACCTCTATTTATACCCGGGGTATACATGCCGGAGTATATGTATTAGTAAAGAAATACCAAATTTTACGCGGGAAGTACATTTTGCATCAAACCAAGATGTTTTCAAGTCCCCAAAGTGGGTCAAGGTCGTTTGAACATGTTGCCAAAACGGGGAATAGAGCAGTAAGTGATTCTCACTTGGACCACAAACTGATCTATTCCCCGCTTTGTATTATTTAACAGATCTTTGAGTTTTCTTTTAATTATCCTGATCTTCAAAAAGTTGTTTGTATGAGGGTTCTTCAGCAAAGAAATGTTGAACCGCCAAGTCATCTTCAGTCAGAGGACATGATTCCAACAGTTTTTGATCGATTGAGGGAGCTGACAGCGGTTCTTGGAGTTTTTCATCTTCAGTCAGAGGACATGATTCCAACAGTTTTTGATCGATTGAGGGAGCTGACAGCGGTTCTTGGAGTTTTAACTGTAAACTTTTGATATATTCCATGGCCATATACAAAACGGTTATTTTTGCATCTCGAGGATTGGCGAATGGGATTGCACTTTGTAATCTCTCATATCCAGTGTTAATATTCACTCTCCATTTCTTTGAGTGTTCAGCGTTTCTCTGATTGTAGCCAGATCTGGAGTTGGATGTGCTTGCTTGCGAATCCATAGCTGACTAATACGTGTATTCCAAAGTGCATGCTTAAATACCTGCTTACCCCCACCATTAGAGTACCCCCCACTTGGAGCATATGTTTGATTTAGTAATAATTATTGTATCAAAAGAAGTTGTTTCCAAGTCCTGATATAGGTCAAGGTCATCTGAAGATATTTCCAGAACGGGGAATAGAGCAGTAAGTAGTTCTCACTTTGACTACAAACTGATGTATTCTCCGCTCTGTATTTGTAGTTGGAAGGTTAACGAAGAAAACTAATCAGACTCATCTGACAAATCCGACTCATCAAACGGAAATAAGCGACGGGGGAGAAAGCTAGTGACGTAGGTACCCTCAAAAAGGGTCCTACTACCGCTCGGAGTTGCCTCCATGTGTTCCAAACAGAGTGACTGTTGGTAACACTCCGCATCGTCCGAATTCGAGTTTTCCACCACGTCATCCGCTACACTAGAGATATCCTCATCTCTCTCCAATTGTTCCATCCAATTCACGGCTTCCATCTCTACGGAATCAACTTCTTCATCTTCCAACAGCACATCTTCATTTTCATCTTCATCTTCTAACATAATGTTTTTTAACATTAGAATTACCTCTCGTGGATGAGGAAAGATGATGTCTCTTGGTGCCATGACTAGACTGATTCAACCATTGATACAAACTCGCCTTTTATACCACAATATAATGGGGGGGGGGGTATTGTTGTTAAATATATATTTAGTATTAAACAAAGTTGTTACCAAGTCCTGAAGTGGGTCAAGGTCGTTTGAACATGTTACCAAAACGGGGAATAGAGCAGTAAGTGATTCTCACTTGGACCACAAACTGATCTATTCCACGCTTTGTATTCCAGACGTCTTTAATTTTGTCATCCCACTTATTCATCCTGGTCTTCATCCATGAGGAAGATTTGTTTGTAGGCTGACGGTTCTTCCTCAAGAAAATGATGTTTCGTCAACCTATCTTCCACCAGGAACACGCATTCTATCGGTTCAAGAGAGACCGGTTCTTCAGAAGGAACTTCTGCAACTATTGCCTGCAGATGTTTTATGTAGTTTATTGCCCGATATATCATGTCCTTTGTTTTAGTAGTAGATTTAACGCCCGGGACTTTACTTGATAATCTACTGTAGGCTTTTTGCATTGTCAGCTTATATGTTTTTGTTTTTAATGCGTTTTCGGCTCTTCGGTTCCGCAAGCAATTGTTGAACTTTAAAAACTCTGATAGTTCATCTTTATACTCTTTGGATGTGCTTGCTTGGGAATCCATAGCTAACTACTGGGGATATTCCGATGCGGTCGCTTAAATACCAAGTTTACGTGGTGGGGGTAAATGTCAAGGATATTATTGTAGGAAGTACATTTTATATCAAACAACGATGTCGCAGAATGACAAGTATTGTAAGTGGGTCAAGGTCGTCTGAACATACCACCAGAACGGGGAATAGAGCAGTAAGTGGTTCTCACTTAGACCTCAAACTGATCTATTCCCCGCTCTGTTTTTAATCTCTCTCCTTTTTATTGATTCAACAATGGTTTGGTTTAATATAAAATGTTGTATTGATGATCCATTTCTGCCGGAGTAACCTTTCCATTATACCAATCATTTTAAGTAACTTTACATTGTTTTTATAGCTTGTTTTTCATGCTTCCTGTTCACTATTATACACTGGAGCCGTAGGCTTCCACATATACAAATCACAACCAACCTCCCAATCGAGAAACTTGTGCAGTACTCTTCTTAAGACAATTAACTGATCGTGCTTTTCAACCTTTCTGCTTACTACTAGTGTTGCTGCAGCGATAGGGAGAGCGGGTGTACTCATTTTCAGCAGAATGATTTTACCAGTGATAGGGAACCCCTTTTATACTACGTTTAAATGGTGGGGGTTAGTGGTGGGAGTACAAAGGTTAGGGAAGGGTATATCGTGTTAAGAAATAAATATATCTTCTATTATTTTACCACACGGAGTGTAAGTCAATACTATACACAAATATTCTAAGTCTTTTTAGTGGGTCAAGGTCGTCTGAACATATTGCCAAAACGGGGAATAGAGCAGTAAGTGATTCTCACTTTGACCACAAACTGATCTATTCCCCGCTTTGTTTTTTTTTAACCCCTCTCATTGTTTTAACGAGTTTAGTCATCTTCTTTTTTAAGGGTCGGAGGTTCGACAAAAACGTTCCCTAATTCTTTTTGTAAGATTAAGGGGGGCAGCGGTTCCTCAGGCAGTTCAGCTTTTATAGAAGGTTCTTGAAGCTGTGTTTGAAGAAACTTAATATATTGTATTGCCTGTCGCATTTTTGAAATCCTAGAATCACTAGGATTAGCAAATGGTACAGCGGCTTGTAATCTTTTGAATCCTTCTTTTACTTTATTTTCGTTTCTTCGCGAACGTTCTCTATGTTGTTTCGCTCTACGTTCCCAGATTACTTCCATATCAGTAGCTGATGAGTTGGATGAACCTGCTGGAGTCTCCATAGCTGACTAATGAATATGTTCTACGACGCCACGCTTATATACCCGCTTACCCCCACCTAAAAGGTTGGTGAACAGATCAATTTTTTTGGTTTGAAAAGGAATTCAAACAGAGCGAAATGTTTCTAAGTCCGTTATCTAGGTCAAGGTCGTTGTAACATCGTAAAAAAAAAAGTGTGGACAACCTATTTACACTCTGCAGCAGATGCTACAAAGTGTAAATAGGTTGTCCACACTTTTTTTTTTAAATTTGGAAGAAAATTTTATTTAATTTGGAATAAACTTTTTGGTCTTTTTGTTTTTATTTATTTTTTATTTTAATGATTTCCACACAGTGTTACCTGAATCATTTCGAATTAAATAGTCCTTCTGGGAAGGCTTTTTGACGTGGAGGTCCATGCCTCTAGGTAACTCTACATAGTACAGTTTACCTTCACATTGAACCAACACTTTTGCAAAGTCCTTTATTTTAACAAAGAAGTAGCGTTTGTTTTTACAAAGCCTATTAATTCGAATTTTGGTTGGCACTACTGTTGGACGTGGTGAAGAAGGAGATGCGCTATGGTTTAATTTTAAATGAAGACTGCACGCTCCTTCATTTAAAATACAACGTTTATGACAGCGATCACCTTTTTTAGCACCTTTTTTGAATATATAACTGCATTGTTGTGCAGGAAGTATGCACATCCTTTGTACAGATTTCAGTTGTTTGAATTTCTCTGAAGGAGATGAAGTGTATGTGCAGATTACTGAAGGTCTGGTTGGAGAAGATGATTGTGTGGCTGGTTGGCTTGGTCTCGACCTTGATGATGAGGATGAAGAAGCAGAAGATGTGGAAGACTTTGATGAAGATGTAGAACACCTTGAAGATGTAGAACAACTTGAAGATGTAGAAGGACTTGGAGAAACAGCACGAGAAGTTGACGGAAGAGGTGAAGGACTTGTGGAAGACGTTGACACAGCAGGTGGTGGTGGTGAACAGTTCTCCGGGACGATGTTAGCTAACATCAGAGCTGTCCGAAGGATGGATGGAACCGCAGAAGACGAAGTGGTAGAGGCGGCTGAAGACGAAGCAGAAGGTTTCAATTTGAGAGGTCGTGTCTGCTTCCTAATGTGTGCCATGGTGTGAGGTATAACAGCACAGGTAGAAGAGTGATTTTACTAGGGCTGGGGGACCCTCTTTTATACACAATGTTAGTGGTGGGGAGTGAAAGTGCTATAGGGTGGGGGTGTTAATGTTGTAACGAATAAATATATATATGTATATTTTACAATACGAGAACTTTCTAAGTCCCGAAGTGGGTCAAGGTCGTTTGATCATGTTGTCGAAACGGGGAATAGAGCAGTAAGTGGTTTTCACTTGGACCACAAACCAATCTATTCCCCGCTCTGTACGAGAATTTTCTAAGTCCCAAGGTCATCCGAACAAGTTGCCAAAACGGGGAATAGACCGGTAAGTGATTCTCACTTGGACCACAAACCGATCTATTCCCCGCTCTGTATTGGGGAAGGGGACAAAAGACAACAAACAAGAGACTGATTTTAAACAAGAGACTGATTTTAAACAAGAGGCTGATTTTATATTTCACAAACGTTTCTCAGGCTAAGATGGGTAATGTCAACCGGTTTGCGCGCCGTAATGACATAAGGTCGGTTTGGGAGCCATACCTTTTTGTAAGGGGTTAGGAAAAGGATGAGAAACAAGTTACATTACTTTTAAAATAAAGACTTTACCAACAACTATTTAAACAAAATTAATCAGTTAACGTTACTTTTACAAGAACAGCCGAGGTCGGTTTTGCAAAGGTCAACAGTATCACTGAAACCCGGTGGGACGTAGACCCAAACACCCGGCGTCAGGCTGCTGCGAACCCAAGTTTTGACCAAGGTTGTTGAGGGACCTGTAGGGCCGGGAGTACATATGTTATTAGTAAATAAAGCACTTCAAACCGATACCACACACTAACATATATATTAGACTAACTACATTACCTAGCAGCAAACTACAAGCGTTATCTAACATGCTTAACAAACTAACTAAACATGCAAGGGCGCGGATCTCTTAATTGCGCGTCGGGCCCAACGCACACTTAACAGACCTACGCTGCAGCAGAGTGCAACCCACTGGGACGTATATCCAAACAACGGGCGGCAAGCTACTGCGACGAGACTGCGGACTGCTCCCGCTTATAAAGGCAAAGTGACGTCACCGAAGCGGAAGGGGGGAGGTCGAAGGGGGGAGGTCGAGGGGGGGCTCCACCCCGTGACGTCGGGGGGGGGGCTCCGCCCCGTGACGTCGGGGGGGGGGGGGCTCCGCCCCGTGACGTCGGGGGGGGGGCTCCGCCCCGTGACGTCAGGGGGGGGGTTGTGTCGTCACGGTGGAAGGGGAACAGGATGTAGACCGGTCTTTAGCTTTCTACCCGTATATGGAAATGTCACGGTTACACTTGGCGACCCGCTTTGCTCCGTCTGGTACCTCATTCCAGCTTTGCCTTGCGAACTGTATACACCTCTGCGCTATGTCTTCTCCCATCACACCCGAGAAACTGCAACGTTTGAAGGAGACTTTGAAGAAGTCTTCGGAGAAAAGGAGCGGCTTCAAAAGACCTAGTTCTTTTAGGTCTTGTATACAAAGAAATTTTCGGAACCACCCACTTTACTTTGATCAACGGCCTTCGACGTCTTCTGCATCTCCGCCATCGACACCGCCTCGCCCTTCAGCGCCTCGACCTTCATCGCCACCTCCAACTGTTGAGGAAATAATGAAGAGGACGGCTACGGTGAAACTTACCAAGTTGGTATCGCCGCTGGAGTCTGTCACCGTCAAGTTTGCCCAGTTCAAGTTGAACGTGGAATATTTATTTGTGGGGAAGATCGGCGATGAATACCTACTCCAACACCTCTTTGCCGGCCGTTACGTCAAGGTCCACCTTCCAAGGTCCACTCTGCCACCTCCTGAGACCGAGTGCGACTTGTTTTTGGTACGGCTGAAGGGTCAAGTAAAGTGGGTTACAAAGAAATAAAGTAAACACCACCATCTGTCCACCATCTGTCCACCGCTCCTTATCCACCATCTCCTTCGAACACAAACGGTCCTTTTCAGGACCACCCTAAGCATTTCAAGTTAGGGACTTGGCCTGTACATAGGCAGGAGACTGTTAGTCTCATGTTTGTGTGCAGCCCATTTTGTGAAAATTTCTAAGTCCTAAGGTCCTTGACCTTGACCTTGACCTTGAACATGACCCATTTTGGGGGGGGACAAAGTTTGTGCAAAGTATGTCATGTGGGTACTCAAATTACGCGGATTGATCAGACGAACAATTTGGCGAAAACAGAATTCAAATCAGACCAAGGGTATAGCAGTAATAGCTAAAAACAACTATTTTGGAGGTTAAACCTAAATAACTTCTTTATTTACGGATTAAAGTATATCAAGTGGGTACTCAAATTACGCGGATTGATCAGACGAACAAGTTGGTGCAAACAGAATTCAGATCCAACTAAGGGTATACCAGTTATAGCTAAAAACAACTATTTTGGAGGTCAAACCTACATAACTTCTTTATTTACTGATTAACATATATCAAGTGGGTATTCAAATTACGCGGATTGATCAGACAAACAAGGTGGTGCAAACAAAATTCAGATCCGATCAAGGGCATAGCAGTAATAGCTAAAAAACAGCTATTTTAGAGGTCAAACCTACATAACTTCTTTATTTACGGTTTAAAATATATCAAGTGGGTACTCAAACTACGCGGATTGATCAGACGAACAAGTTAGTGCAAACAGACTTCAGATCCGACCAAGGGTATAGCAACTGTAGCGAAAAACAACTGTTTGAAGGACAAGGTAACGTTGTGGTGGGGATAGGTGTCTATCCTACTCGCTAGCGCTACATCATTATACTTCCAGCTCTTGTCGGATGAACATCTACCTATATAGTTTGTGTTAACGTCTGAACATGTCACAGTTTTACAGGAATATGAGTAAGGTGTCCTTCAGTAGCCCGCTTGCCACCACCTTCTACTTCTCCGACGATGAAGATAGAATGTCTACGCTTTTAGCGGACAATGAGCGGTTCCATCGTAGAATAGCCAAGGTTGAAACACTCTTAGCCAGTTGTCTGCTGCACAAGAAGCAACACATGGAAACATGCACTAGTTTAGATCATAGTGACTGTAATATTTATACACATATAGTGTTGAGACAAATTAATTGAAGTTTTCAGTTAAGGAGCTACGGTCTTGACAGTGTAAGAGTCAGACCCTAACTAATGCGTGTACGCTAGTTAGTGCGCGATGTAAAAACTTGGTGGGGGAAGTGGTGTGGTGGGGGAAGTGATGTGGTGGGGGAAGGGGCAAGTACCTAACCTACACTCAAACGCTGCATTACTATACTATCATTGGAACAGACAACACCATGAACAGCGTCAACGACAATATTTGGGGAGATGCGGTTTGTGAGGAGGAGTTGATAGCAACTCTTGACGCTACCGAGGTTGAGCAAATTACATCTCAGCAGCCAACAAGCAACATCATAAGCCGTGGCAATAACATTATTTGGGGAGGTGCGATTAGTGAGAAGGAGTTGGTGGCAACTCTTGAGACTACCGAGGTTAAGCAAGGAGCGGCGATGCAAACTATATCCCAGCAGCCTAGGACATATGAACAAGTCCTTGAGGACTATAAGAACGCGTATGATTATGCTTGCAAGAGGTGGTGTGCGCAGCCGCAATGTCCAGAGCAGGAGGATGAAATGGAAGCGGATTTTCGGCTGGTTACTAAACTAGAGGAGGAACTTCAACGAGCAGACCAACTTTTGCGCGGTGCACATGGAACCACAAATATTTTGATGGGTAACTAATGGATATTTTATTCAAGGTCTTCCTCCCCACGTCAGCTGTCATCTGCCGCGCACTTGTCGCCTGTCACCTGCCGCCTGCCATCTGCCGCCTACCATCTGCCGTCCGCCATCTGCTCCGCCATCTGCTCCGCCATCTGCTCCGCCATCTGCTCCGCCCCACCACACTTTTACCCCCACAATTTGGTACGATTGCAACGCTAGCTTGTGAATAGTCAGTACACCTCCAGCTCTCGACTGGTGAACATCATCCTCTCTCCGCGCTCTTCACAAAATAACATTATCATGTCACTCAAGATTCGATGTATTTATTATGACTCTATTTATCTATCAACTTCTACGGACCTGGAGGTTTTTAAAGAGGAGTTAAGACTTCTCCTAGCGAATGGGTACAGTTTATCTTTAGAACTGATCGCAACAAACAACATATACTCTGCGCAGGGGTCAAAGTATCTACCGCCTTTCATCAGAAAACGAAGTGATGGTCGCGACTCTGGATCAACAACATCGATGACGACAAACAACGGGGAACTATTGTAAACATAAATTGTTGTAAACATAACTTATTGTAAATAAAAAGAAAAGTAAAAATAAAGTTAAATGAAATAGTACTACCTCGCACTCGTATCATTCGATTGCTTCATTCGATTGTTTTCATTCGATATTTTTATCGAATTAAAACTATCGAATCACAATCGGATTTTACGCGTGCGAGGTAGTACTTTTTTAAAATAACCTCCTCGTGACCTTGACCTTTAAACTTTCCCTCATTACGTCACAAAACCGCCTACGTCACTGGCTGAGGCTCAGATGACGTGTTTAATGACTCAGCGCTTCCGGTCACGTGACCGGAAGCCATAAATCACTTGGCCCAGAACCTACAAACCCCCACTACTTACTAGACGGGTTGATATAAATGTAAAGGTAGGCCTAAGGGAATATTGGTTTCATTGCAATGAACACTGTCACCAAACTATCCGCGTTATACCTCACCTATTTATGAAAACGCTGAAATATTACGAGTAGCGTGGGTGCTGTTATTTTCCTATCAAATTATACAAATATCCATAGGCGATGAAAACACAAATCAAAATCTTCTTGACAATAACAATAACGTTGTACTTTCAGTATTTTGTTTGTTATCACTAAATTGCGTTACACTTAAATAGTACGTAGTGAGTAGAGGGCAATAGATGCTCCCACTTCAGCAGGGTCCATAAGGGTCAACCTGATCCTAAGCAGGGACACACCCAGAGGCTACGATCTAAAATTTTGTTTCGTTTTTGTTTTCTTAGATTTTTTTCAAAAATAGATTTTTTTCCCACAACTCATTTCCAAGAGTTCAGCTAACAACATGTTTACTCAACAACCTCAGCAGAACCCGGTGTAGTGTGGAGGTTCTAAAAATAGATTTTTCCCCACAACTCAAAAGTAGATTTTTCCCCCCACAACTCATTTCCAAGAGTCCTTTAAATTGCTTTTAGCCTTCAATTGTTTCCCAAACAGCATTACACAGAGCTATACTTACCTTCAATGAGAATACATCGTTTCAATTTATTTAATTAATCTAGAAGATCAATTAGTTTAAATATATTTGTTTAGTACATAAATATATTGAGTTGTTAATAAACTATACAGTCGCGAAGCTGGCTTTAGGCTTTTTAGATTGGACTATCCCTTCAATTGAAATAGCATTACACAGTTTTAAATTATTCATACCTTCATTGAGAATGTATCGTTTCAATTTATTAATGTAGGCCAATAATAAGTTTTAATTTTGTCACTATCCTCAGAAGTAGGGATAGTTTTAGAGCTAAATTATACACCAGGTCTCTTCAAGGAGAAAACTCAATTTATTAACCAATTTAGATCATCAATAAGTTTAAATAATTTTTTCCACTATCCAGGGTGGAGAGGTTTATTGAAAAAATTACCATCAGCGTTAACTCTAATTATTTTTTCAGTTTACAATCATAAATAGCAGTGCGCAGATTTCCTAACAATTTTAAAATTTATTTTCGTTTAAACTCTGTAAAAAGTACTTTTTTGTTTAAGATGCTAGCGTTTAGCTTTAAGACTCACATGTATGTAGCCATTTGCATTCTGGTTTTAAACTTTATTTTCAATGTAGCATTTAGCATTGTAAAATATATTGGTCAATGATACGTTTAAACTGTAGCATTACGTAGTTTTAAGCTAAACTATACATCCCTTCAATGAGAATAGCATAGTTTAAAAAAATGTTACTACTGTAGCGTTACACAGTATTAAATTATTTCATTAATGTAGACTCTAAGACTTTTAAAATATATTTTCATTTACATTAATAATGCGTTTAGCTTATAGAGGCTTTATCTTAAAATATATTTTTGTTTCCCAGTACCCTGGACGTTAAGAATGAATATCTCTAAAATACCAGGGGGCCGGAAAAGGTATTGATTTGTGTAATAAAAAATCAATCTGAATACTAAGCCATCTACTGTATAACTGGTTAATCAAGCCATAAAGTAGATGGCTTAGTATGAGTTGTAATACCCATGTCAGTTTAACCAAGCCATACAGTAGATGGTTTAGTATGAGTTGCACTACCCATGTCAGGTTAACCAAGCCATACAGTACATGGCTTAGTATGAGTTGCACTACCCATGCCGGATTAGCCAAGTTTACACTATATTGCTTAGTATGAGCTCCAATACCCATGTCAGGTTAACCAAGCCATACAGTAGATGGCTTAGTATGAGTTGTACTTCCCATGTCAGGTTAACCAAGTCATACAGTAGATGGCTTGGTATTTAGATTGAATTTTTATTACACAAATCAATACCTTTTCCGGCCCCCAGGTATTTTAGAGACATTCATTCATAATGACCTTGGTACTGGGAAACGAAAATATATTTTAAGATAATGCCTGTGTAAGCTAAACGCAACATTTATGTGAGTGAAAATACATTTCAAAACTCTTAGAGTCTACATTAATGAAATAATTTAATACTGTGTAATGCTACAGTAGTAACATATTTTTAAACTGTGCTATTCTGATAGAAGGGATGTATAGTTTAGCTTAAAATTACGTAATGCAACAGTTTAAAAGTTTTAGGAAATCTGCGCACTGCTATTTATGATTGTAAATTTAAAAGCTATTTGGACTTAACGCTGATGGTGATGTTTTCAATAAACCTCTCCACCCTGGATAGTGGAAAAAATTATTTAAACTTACTGATGATCTAAATTAGTTAATAAATTGAAACTATGTGCAGTTTTCTCCTTGAAGAGACCTGGATGTATAATTTAGCTCTAAAACTATCCCTACTTCTGAAGAAAGTGCAAAAATTAAAGCTTATTATTGGTCTACATTAATAAATTGAAACGATGTATTCACATTGAAGGTATGTATAATTTAAAACTGTGTAATTCTATTTCAATTGAAGGGATAGTTCAATCTAAAAAGCCTAAAGCCAGCTTCGCGAAGACCTGACTGTATAGTTTACTAACTACGCAAAATATTTATGTACTTAAAATATATATTTAAACTAATTGATCTTCTAGATTAATTAAATAAATTGAAACGATGTATTCTCATTGAAGGTAAGTATAGCTCTGTGTAATGCTGTTTGGGAAACAATTGAAGGCTAAAAAGCGATCTAAAGGACTCTTGGAAATGAGTTGTAGGGGGAAAGAAAAGGAAACAATAATTTGCAAGCGATGTAAAAGCTAAACGCTCGATGTGAATCTTAAAGCTAAACGCTAGAATCTGAAACAAAACTATATTTGTACAATGTGTCTATTCTTAGAATCACCACAAATATATTTTTAGAACCTCCACACTACACCGGGTTCTGCTGAGGTTGTTGGGTAAACATGTTGTTAGCTGAACTCTTGGAAATGAGTTGTGGGAAAAAATATATTTTTTGGAAACAAAAACAAGAACAAAAAACAAAAAATCTATTATTAGATCGTAGCCTAGGGGTGTGCCCCTGCTGAGGATCAGGTTGATCCTTATGTACCCTGCTGAAGTGGGAGCATCTATTGCCCCCTACTGTAATGGCAACATGAAATCAATTTACTGATAAAGGTACTGAAAGTATAGTATTAAGTCCTACCTGCCTACCTGCCCTACCCGCCCTACCTGCCTTCCGCACGCTAAAATAAGGGTTTTGCATCTCCCACATTGTAGGCTCAATTGTTAACCAACTAAAAAAATTCAGTAAATTATTCATTTAATACAAAAATATGAACAGATATAATATTTTTGCCAAAATACTTATTGTAAATAAAAATGATAACGATAACACTGAAGTAAATGTTTACTCCAAAATATTATATTGACTCACAAAACCTATTACACAGCGCTTAATAAGAAATTATGTGTTTAATAAAATTGTAAATATTTTGAAATATAATGTAAGTATATATTTAAACAAATGTTGTATTATTTTGTATGTATGAAATAAAATACATTTTTATAACAACTATTAACACTAAAAGTTTTAAGACAAATTAAATTAAATTTTGCATATACTGAAAAACGTACAAATTGTATTATTTCTGTTTAAAGGATAAGCAATAGTTAAAGCATGCATATTGCAGTACAAGAGTACTTTATAACAAGTAAATAAAGTAAACCAGTAGTAGGAGTAAGGTCATGCAAATAGTAAAATTGTAATAATAGAGAAATAGTATGGTAAATTTAGTTTGAGTTATGCTTTAGATTTTAAACTGTGAATAGAGATTTTTCGCATAAGCAATTTAAATACTTGGGATAAGGCCAGGCTCTATTTATGTTTTACCTTCTCTTTATCAAGAAACAACTATTGAATTTTTAATGAGCGATTGTTTAAATTATTACTCACGTATAAATATTGTCATAATAGAAAAAAACTGTAAAGTAATGCTTTCAAATTTTTCTCAAATCAAAGAACTGTTAAACGAAGCTCAATCGCAATAAAACATGGAGTTCATGTGATTAACTAGTAGAAAATTATTGGTCTATCCAAAAATATTACTTTGGAATGTCTGAAGATAAAGGATAACAAGAAAATAAATAAAACAATATTACGAATTTTTAATAAACTCATTTTAAAGAGTTTTCGTCCCTATATTTCAATGAGAGGTTACTTGCTGGTTTCAGTTCATTGCTGCCATTCTTCAGATCAAATTGGACTATTAGAATGATTTAGTAGTCCTCATGGCATCCTACCGTAATTAATTCGTACTTTACGTTTGTTTCATTGTAAATCACGCTACAAGTCAAATGTTAAAATAATTAACCCTTTATTTTACTTTTTTTAATTAATTTTTGTATATATCATGTTTGTGTGATTTGTTAATGTTTATTTTCTAATCTGTTTTATGAAAACATTTGGTACAGTATTGGATGTACTCCTTTATAACTTAAGTGCTTATAATTTAGTAAAAAGAGTTAAGAAAACGAGTAAATATAAATAATATTTTGTAAACTTTATTTAAAACCTCTTCAGATTTTAGTTGAGAGCAGCAGTTTTAAAATTTGCATGCATCATCGTTGTCAAAAATTAAGAATAAAATAGAGGGATTGAAATTAAGTTTATTAACTTATTCAGAATTACGTTATGATAACCTTTTTTAAATGAAAAAAACAGTAGCAAAGTATCTTGTGCTTGATTCGGCTTTGTACCCTTCTTGAAATTTTAAGATTTTAGCGTTAAAAGTTTCAACAGAAGGAATGCAGTATATTTGATTCAAAATATTTTACTAATCTTTTCAGTTTTCCGTTTTAAAATTTTGACTAGGCCTATGCTATTCTTATTTCACTACCTTTATAAAATTAATTCACAAGCTAAATATTTAATGTTCGCAAAATTATATAACGCCATAATACTATATACTATATTTTTCTTAATTCGATAATAAAATATCGAAAGTTCTTAAACCCAACATTTCGCTTATGATCAACCCATTAAGAATAAATAGGAGACAGATTTAGTACAAAATGACGAATTGGTAATCGCAAGATTGCAAGAATGACTCTTTTGGGAAATTGTATCTACAGTTAGAATTAGATAATGCAATGAAATATTTTTTCTTGATACTCACTATGTGAGAAACGAATAGAAAATTAAATCAACTGTTAGTTCATTTATAAATATATTTCTTAATGATCTGTCAACGATGTGCTCTTCTCGACATACGCAATCGCCCCCGGATTCTTTAGTTTACATCACATCCCTCTCGACATCTTTACAACCTGGCAGCGAGTTAAAGCCGAAACGTAAGTTTTAAATATAATCGATGCAAAATTTAGCAAGCTGTTACAATTTGTTTCAACATTATATCTGTATTATCTTACTCAACATCACTATTAATGTGCTCACACCCATCTTCTGTAATCAGTGACAGAAACAGTGAGCTCATAAGGATTCTTTGCTGGAAAATCTGCAGCTCGATTAGAAGTAAGGGTGCTTGGTGACACCTGTATCAGGCGGAGAAGTGGATGCCCCCGACCAAATTGTTTTTCGCTCTAGTGTCTAACGCACCTATAAGGAGGATCAACCCCCGCCCCCCACACGAAACCAAATTTTTATCGCTCTAGTGTCTAACGCACCTGTCAGGAGGAGTCACCCCCCCCAAGGTTTCGTCTGTGACAATTTGCCTAGGGGCCTGCACCACACTCTTGGCCTTATTGCCTAGGGGCCCGCACCACACTCTTGACCTTTTTCACTCTAGTGTCTAATGCACCTGTCAGGCGGAGCAACGGAGCCCCCTCGCTCCATCCACCTGTTTGTACTGTTTAAGACTAGTGATAATGCTTGGTTCAAGGGTAAAGACGTGACTCAAATACTAGGTTATCAAGAGACAAATCAAGCAGTGCGAATTAAAGTTGATGAGGAAGATAAGTGTAATGCTTTGAGCATAATCAGCAAAGGGGGTGTATAGACACACCCCCTTTAACTTCCAATGTCAGTCTACATTCATCAAAAAATTTGGATTGTACTCTCTTATATTGCCTAGGGGCCCGCACCACACTCTTGACCTTTTTGTACGGACACCTGCATCATCCCCACCAAACCAACAGTCACCCCCTCAACTCCGTCTTCATTACCATCCCCGACTCAAAATTCAGTTTAAACTGGAGTTTCTAAAGAGCATCCGCTCCGAAGAGATCATGTTCAGCATTGAGCGGGATAGAGACATAACACACACCTAGTTTGAGGAGGCATGCGTCGAGGCGGAGTCGTCAATGAATAACAACAATAAGATACCGCTAGCCGATGAAGATGATGACGATTACTTTGAAGGTGATGAACTCTATAGTAAAAAATATGACAATGACAGCGCCTTGAAAAATTGTCATAAGAAGAGACTATGGTGCACTAACAAAAGTTCAAGTACACACATGAGCCAAAAATATGCTAAACTATCCAAGAAATGGAAGACGATCTGTACAAAAAATTCGAGAAAATAACAGCATGTGGAACCATTGCCCATTGGACGACTCGGAATGGGAATATTGGCAAAGGGACATGAACTAAAAAATAGATTTCTACCCCATAGAGCAGGAGCACCTTGAGACTATTGAATACGAGCAGAAGTGCGTGATGCTCGTCAACATGTGGTGGAATCGGCGAACTGATGAACTTCGCCCCAACGAAATCACAAAATTTTTAACAATAAAAATAAACATTTTTCCCTTGGCATCCTCCTCCTTCTTCTTCGGTTACAAATCGGCTTTTTAGGGCCTATCGGTCTTTCTCAGGATCACCTTAACACTTCAAGTTAGGGCCGGAAGAATGGGGGTCCGATATGGACCCACCTTTCAATCATCAACCCCCTTTCAGGAATCGGAACAATGACAGAATTCCAAGAAAAAACCTTCGGCTACAGTCTGTCAGTAACAACCAGCAGTGGTTCAAATAATGTGCCAATAACCCAAGCCCGAGGGGGTGAGCGAATCCCGCACCCCTTTTTCGAACACCCAAGGTCTCATTCTTGTTCTATACTTCACAGTGTGTGGTTGTGTGATAGTGTTGTTCAGCTTTTGTGTGTGCTGCCAGAGGTCCCTACGCTTTTTGACATAACCTATAAAATGTCCCAATTAACTTCTTTTTAATTTAACTATCATAAAATTTATGAACTGTTTGACAACAGTGATAATGTTTGGTTCAAGGGTAAAGAAGTGGCTCAAATACTAGGTTATCAAGATACAAAAAAGGCAGTGTGCGGGTTAATGTTGATGAGGAAGATAAGTGTAATACTTTTAGCATAATCAGAAAAGGGGGGTGCGTCGACGCACCTCTCTTTAACTTCCAATATCAGATCTTTAACTACCTCCATCAATGAATCTGGATTGTACTCTCTTATTTTGCGCTCCTTGAAACCAGACGCTAAAGCATTCAAAAGATGGGTTACAAGTGAAGTATTGCCTTCCATTAGAAATAATGGACGGTATAAACTAATAAATTAAAACCATCAGTTGCTGCAGACTCTAAACCATTCCTTAGAATCCAACCTTCAAATCATAAAAGTCAATCAACTGCTTGTAACAAGTCACCCTCAGCTAAAAGCAGAGAATATGGAACTGGAAAAAGAAAAGCAATCCATTAATCAAACATTGATAGAACAGACTCCTAAAGTGGCAGTGCTGCCTGAAGATTCCAATCTGAAACATGTCTTTTGTGTAATGATTAGGGAAACCCTTCTAGAGAAGTATGGAGTTTGTGAATAAAAGTGCATTCGAGCTCAGAAAATAAATTTCAAACAAGCCTTAAATAAAGCAAAGGAAGAAGGGTTTGAAATGTGCTACTTTAGAGAAAATATCCCCAACGATATAAATATTGTAAATAAGGCTAAAGAAGTAATGAAGAGTTACGGCATGCACATTAACTGCAGATATTAAATTCATAATTATTAAATCAATGCACAACAGTTTCAGGTATGAAAGTTACTTTAGAATCATTATAAGATAGGTGGACCCCATTTTGGGACTGCATGAGATTGATAATCCAAAGGGAGTCCCGAATCAGGACTCCCCTTCCCTACCCCACCCCTTTGAATTTTTAACTCAGCCGGAAGTAGGTTTACCCCAAAGTGGGGTAGACCTATCTTATAATGATTCTAAAGTAACTTTCATATCTAAACCAGGATTATATTCATTAGTTTTAAAAACAAACATGCCCATTGCTGAGAAGGTTCAAGGTTGGGTCTTTGAAGAGGTCTTATCGTCCATTAGAAAACATAGAGAGTATAAAATCAGAACTGAGAACCAAAAGTTACTGCACACTTTAAATCAATCCTTGGAATCCAACCTTCAAATCATAAAAGTCTATCAGCAGCTTGTAACAAGCCACACTCAGTTAAAGGCAGAAAACATGGAAGTAATAACGTGGAGGAGGTGGTGGACACAACCCGAGAGTGATATAAGACAGATGTAGTTGTGATCCAGCCTGGGTCACATTCATTCCGCGTTTCACGCTATTCCCTCTTAGCCTACGTATTATCAATGAGGCAACGCTCAGGAGGAGTGATAAGGTGGTGGAGGTTGTGGATCCAACCCGCGAGAGATATATGACAGATGTAGTTGTGACCTACACTGGGTCACATTCATTCCGCATTTCACTCTCTGCCCTCTTAGCCTACGCATTATCAATGAGGCAACGCTTAGGAGGAGCGATAAGGTGGTGGAGGTGGTGGACCAAACAAGCCATGGTTCAAAGCTAAGGAGGTGGCTCAAATCTTGGGATACGCTAACTCTAAAGAAAATATCAGAGGTCATCTTGGAGCTAAATATTGCAAAACTATACCGGAATTCCGGGGGAGCAAAACTCTCCCCCTAACCAAGGGAGGAACGAAACGTTCCTTCATTGGAATTTTATACATTAGTTAAAATTATATTCATTAGTTTTAAAATCAACTTGCCCATTGCTGAGATATCAAGATACAAAACAGACAGAGAATGTAAATTATGCTGAATAAGATAAGTTTGATGCTTCAAATATACTCTCTGAAGGAGAGGGGGGCGGTGAATCGACTCACCCCCTTTAGCTAAGCTAACCCGGGAAAACCCCTACAAATGCATGCAAGTGAAAAGTACAAGTCAACCCAAACGGAAGTAGTCGGGCCCATGATTCTAAAGTAACTAGCACAGGTCGAGGACAACTTCTTCCTGCGGGTCTGCCTGCGTATACGATTCAACGAGGTCCTGAACAACCCTAACATGCAACAGTGGGTTTGGAGATCGACTTCGCTTGGTGAAGCAATGTCTAAAGTGTTCAAATAGCAGATCCACACCGATGGAGTTTATGTAAATATGTAAAGAAAGTCTTGAAGAATGTAGAATATGTAAATATCATTGCAAATGTTGATAGTTTTAGTAGTCAATACCACGTTCAGAACATAACCACTGTGTAAATCATTTCACTCAAACCCAACCTCCTTTAGTTGTACGTTTATGATTAAAGTGCTCTAAACTAGTTTAGTATGTCAGTAATGGTAGGGAAAAACTCCAGCCTTATTAAACAGATGTGTTTATCAAATCTGTTAGGAGAGAAGTGTAATGCTTTAAATATCATCAACGAAGGGGGATGTATCAATACATCCCCCTTTATCTTCTAATATCAGTCTACCTTCATCAATGAATCTAGATCGTACTTTCTTATTAAACAGGTGTGTTTATCAAATCTGTGAGGAGAGAGCGTAATGCTTTAAATATCATCAACGAATGGGGATGTATTGATACATCCCCCTTTATCTTCTAATATCAGTATACCTTCATCAATGAATTTAGATTGTTCTTATTTTGCGTTATTTTAAACCAGAAACTAAAGCTTTCATAAGATGGGTTACTATGAAAATGTAAGATGGGTTCATAGTGGAAAATGTAAATACCTTTTTAAATTTTGATATTTTTCGTAAGCAATAGCCACGTTCAGGACATAACCACTGTGTTAATGATTGCAATCAACCCTTTACTTGTTTTAGTGACTATGAAAATAAATAATAACAATTAAAAACCAGAATCATCAAAAAGATATATTCATTGAATCTGAATATGTATACTAAATACTAAAGGAAGATGCAAAAAAGTAAACAGAATAGTTTTTGAGTAATCAACTAGTTTATTAAGAGAAACTTCAATTGCAATAACCAAGAAACAAAAATCAATAGGTATACATTTGTAGAAAGAGCCTTATGATTATTGAATCGTCGTGAACCAAATACACTCGGTATACATCTGTACAAAGAGTCTTCTGATAAGTGCATCGTTATGACTCGTAAAGCAATCGTCAAAGAGCTGCACAAAGTCCATATCTTCATGACTTGGTGAGTGCGACAGTTTGTGAGCGCGGGCAGTGCTGTGACCAGGTCCTGAGCAACACCGACAGCGAGCGCTACAATAATGGGTTTGGAGATCGACTTCGCTTGGTGAAGCACAGTCCAAGGGTTGAAATAGTAGAATCACATCGTTGGAGTTTAAGTAAATATGTAAATCAAGTCTTGAAGAATATGTAAATACCGTTGTAAATGTTGTTAGTTTTCGTAGTCACTACTTATAGCCACGTTCAGAACATAACCACTGTGTTAATCATTACACTCAATTCCAACCTCCTTTAGTTGTATGTTTATGATTTAAGTGTGCTAAACTAGTTTAGAATGTCAGTAAAGATAAGGGGAAAATCCAGGCTCTTATTAAACAGATTTTTTCGTCAAAGAGCTGCACAAAGTCCATAATCTTTATGTCGTAGTGAGTGCGACAGTACAGGTATACAAGACAAAATTGACCGCAGACCAGATGTGTTGTCACTTTGAAGGCAATACTAGTAGCACAAGTAGCGACTCAGGAATCCCCGGTAGAACTGTAGATAAGGATGTTGTCAATAACTGGCAAAGAATTCATTTTCCCCCAGTGACGTGTAGAACATTTTCAATATTGCTCTTGAACCAGGGTGAGGACGCAGCCAAAAATCTCCATAGGAAGAAGGGTGGTCCGATCTGGACCTCCCTTTGAATTATCAATCACATACAGTATACATCAATGTACCTGGTTTATACGAATTAATATTTTCCTCCAAACTACTGGGTGCTGAGAAATTTCAAGACTATACCTTTGAAGAAGTAAATAGCGCGCCGCCGACATAAAGGGTACAGATTTTTTAAATATTCGTCAATAAACCTAACTTAACAGAGCATGACCTAACCCAAAAACGAGATACGACTGACGATGTTTCCTATTTCTATTCACAAACCTAACTTAACAGTGTGTAACATAACCTAACGATGAAATACAACTGACTGCGTTTCCAATTTCTATGCACGAACCTGACTTTACTCTGCAGATCGTAACCTAACGACGAGATATGTCTCTACATGTTTCCCATTTCTAACTGGAAATGGTCTTAATAAACCAAACTATACCTATCTTAACACAACGACGTGATGCCGTTGTTTTTCAATTTATTGGATTGACATAACCCAATATTGTGGCTTGGGGGATAGTGAAAACACAAACTTCTTCAAACATCGTTTACTTGGAATTTTTATTGGTGTGAAAATATATCAAAATCACGGACTGGTTACTAAATGCGTATGATACAATGCAAGTGACGATTGCTTTATTTACAATACTTATACCGTTGGGAATATTTTCTCTAAGGTAACTCATTTCAAATCCTTCTTCCTTTGCTTTTTCAAGGCTTGTTTGAAACATAATGCGCATTGTGACTGAAGCAAGAAGAGTGATCGATGCGTCAACGAATAAGTTAAATTTTAAAGGAATTAACATACGAGAAAGGTCTGCAGTCAAGCTAGTGCTATAAGGAACGAGAGACGTGTTTTTCGGGAGTGGATTCCATTTGAAACGTCATCATCATGAAGAAATTGTAATTGATGTTGAATGAAAAGATGATCCATCTAACCTGTTGAGTTGAAAATTTGAAAACCAAACAACGCTCGCACACTGTGAGGTACGCAGTTTACTTCAAGAGCTAGTAATACTAATCATCATGTACACCATTCGAATTCCATATGAATTGTCAGCATCATGAAACGTTAGCATCATGAATAAAAAAAAAATAAAAAATGTGTTATGTTTAATGCAAAACAAAATACTCATTACACTTGCGAATCACACGAGTATTACAACAGTTAATGTGTACTAAATTCACAATGGATGAAATTAGATTACTCATAGCATTGTAATTGACGTTGAATGGCAAAATAAATTTAATGTACATCTGTCGTGACAAGACGTACACACAAGTTGTCAGGCGAATCGTACCCCTTTTGAATTATGAATATCGCTTAAAAATATGTATTATCAACATCAAAATTGTCTATAAATCAGACCCATTAAATCAATGGGTTGTGAATTTCGGCCTTTTTCAGGGTGTTTATTGTCTTTTACCTACAAATATATAATGGTCATTGACAATGCACGTCACAAACATCGTCAGACGCATCGCACCATACAACGATCGTGGTTACAGAGCGTCACGGTATACCGACCATCGTCGACGCACGTCATGCACGTCGTCAGGTCAAATCGCACCGTACAACGATTACGGTTACCGAGCGTCACGGTATACCAACCATCGTCGCCACACGTCACCATCTTCAGACGCTTGGTAACCGTGATCGATGTAGGCCTGTGGTGTGATCCAATCTAATGAGACAAGGGGGGTGATCGAAAGGGGTGCGGATTTCGTTCACCCCTATTTTTAGATGTGTTTTTGCGCTGTTTTATATTTTTCATAGAAATTCGTCACCTGCCGTTTTGACGGGCCTCAACGAAAAAAGTGTTGGAGGTCAAACATGAGTTCCAGAGAACAAAATGTGTAAGTAAAATGATAACATCTACACATATCCCTCATATCGTGCAGTTCTTAACAAAATAGTCAATATAAAGCTTAAAACTGTACTCAAAAACCAACCGATTTTACGTAATGCAAGTTAAAACTGCACATTTGAAGATTACTGTTTTACGAAATAAGTCATTTTCCCCATACATAAGCATATAACTGTAGTTGAATTTGAGGTTCCTAATGAATACGGAATATGAGGTTTGACTTTGGATTTTACGTAAAAAATCAAAGTCGTATATAAATTTTATTTTAAAAAACCCTACACTTGAGTCGATAGCGTTTAGTGCCCTTAACATACATACCAAATTTCATTCAAATCCACCGATAAATAACCAAACGCGAGGTCACTGAGTAAAGTCTGGATTAACGCATGTAGCGCGCAGGTTTATCCACTAATCCGGGACTTTCCCATATTAACGTATACTAGAAGTCACTGCGAACCCGAATACCAAATCTCAAATCGATATCTTTCAAAATAACAGAGATATTAAGCATCGGGCAAAGGTCGATAGTTAAGTCCGGCTGAAAACGCGTCCCATAGGAATGAAAGTTACGCCATCATATAGACCATATTGGTAAACAGTTCTCTATTTTCTCTTAAACATTTCGTTATTTTTGCGATATCTCTTACCGTTTTTGAGATATAAGCGATTAAAGTTGTAAAATTCAGTTTTAAATTATAAAAATAACGAATAAATATAATAAAATCAAAATAACATACATTGTATGGTAAAAATAATTTTAAATGGAGTAGCGGAAACTGGGTAGCTGAGAGTATAGTGGGGTGGGTTTCGTACCTATATGAAGAAAAAAGTCGAAATACCACAGAGCCTTTTTCCCCATTTAATCCAGGTAGTTGAAACTGAGGTAGTTCAAGTATAGTGAAGTGGGTTTTCTACCTATATGAATCGCTCAGCTAGGACATAGTACGTTATAAGAGTGCAAACCGTTACAATAATCTGACGTTTGCTTCAGCCTCGCACACTTAAACTAGTGTTGGTAATGTATGAAATGTAAAGAGAGTGTAAATTCTTACACATATGACGGACATGCAGGGAAGATTTACTTTCCCCATTCGTTTTATAGCTGGTGGACCATCTTGGCGAGTGAATTATCATTTATAGTGAGTGAAGAATAATTTTTCTTTACTTATTCATCTTCAAAATGAGCAAAATTAGAGCAAACCTTTGCCTCAGCTCATTATCCATCAGCTTGAGGTTATTTGCTAAGCACATTCGCTTATCTAAAACTACACTGTTTTGCTACTTCGAATCTTAAATAGAAAAATAAGTCGACAATTTTGTGCTACTTTTTATGGCTACTGTACTAACTAATAAAGTTTTCCTAATGGAAAATAAAATTTACAGCCCGTTGTCCCAATCCAACATGATTGTTTGAGTTTTGTCTACCCAGTATAAAGCAGAGTACTACCTACATCAACCCGTTGTCCCAATCCAACATGATTGTTTGAGTTTTGTCTACCCAGTATAAAGCAGAGTACTACCTACATCAACCCGTTGTCACAATCCAACATGATTGTTTGAGTGTTGTCTACGCAGAATAAAGCAGAGTACTACCTACATTAACCCGTTGTCCCAATCCAACATGATTGTTTGAGTGTTGTCTACGCAGTATAAAGCAGAGTACTACCTACATCAACCGTTGTTCCAACATGATTGTTTGAGTGTTGTCTACGCAGTATAAATCAGAGTACTATCTACATCAACCCGTTGCCCCAATCCAACGTGATTGTTTGAGTATTGTCTACACAGTATAAAGCAGAGTACTACCTACATCAACCCGTTGCCCCAATCCAACTTGATTGTTGGAGTGTTGTCTACGCAGTATAAAGCAGAGTCCTACCTACATCAACCCGTTGTCCCAATCCAACATGATTTTTTGACTGTTGTCTACGCAGTATAAATCAGAGTACTACCTACATCAACCCATTGTCCCAATCTAACGTGATTGTTTGTGTATTGTCTACACAGTATAAAGCAGAGTACTACCTACATCAACCCGTTGCCCCAATCCAACGTGATTGTTTGAGTGTTGTCTACGCAGTATAAAGCAGAGTCCTACCTACATCAACCCGTTGTCCCAATCCAACATGATTGTTTGACTGTTGTCTACGCAGTATAAATCACAGTACTACCTACATCAACCCATTGTCCCAATCCAACGTGATTGTTTGTGTATTGTCTACACAGTATAAAGCAGAGTACTACCTACATCAACCCGTTGTCCCAATCCAACATGATTGTTTGACTGTTGTCTACGCAGTATAAATCAGAGTACTATCTACATCAAACCGTTGCCCCAATCCAACGTGATTGTTTGAGTATTGTCTACACAGTATAAAGCAGAGTACTACCTACATCAACCCGTTGTCCCAATCCAACGTGATTGTTTGAGTGTTGTCTACGCAGTATAAAGCAGAGTCCTACCTACATCAACCCGTTGTCCCAATCCAACATGATTGTTTGACTGTTGTCTACGCAGTATAAATCACAGTACTACCTACATCAACCCATTGTCCCAATCCAACGTGATTGTTTGTGTATTGTCTACACAGTATAAAGCAGAGTACTACCTACATCAACCCGTTGCCCCAATCCAACGTGATTGTTTGAGTGTTGTCTACGCAGTATAAAGCAGAGCCCTACCTACATCAACCCGTTGTCCCAATCCAACATGATTGTTTGACTGTTGTCTATGCAGTATAAATCACAGTACTACCTACATCAACCCATTGTCCCAATCCAACGTGATTGTTTGTGTATTGTCTACACAGTATAAAGCAGAGTACTACCTACATCAACCCGTTGCCCCAATCCAACGTGATTGTTTGAGTGTTGTCTACACAGTATAAAGCAGAGTACTACCTACATCAACCCGTTGTAGACAATACGTCAGATGGAGGCACTTGATTGGAATAAATAGAAGGGCGGAGGAATAATAATTTGAGATAAACAGCTATCTTTCTAATGGTGAAGCTTTGGTGGAAGATAAAACGCTGAAAGTAAATGGCGTCTTTTGTAACCAATTAAAATTAATAGATTAACAAGTAATCTTTATCATAGGAGGAGCTTAACGCGAAAATAATACACTCTAAATCGAAATGATGGCTGTTGTTTATTGAATCATACAACAAAAATTGTATTTTAAACGAAATATTGCTTTTGCTTTTATTTTTTCAAATTTAAAGCTTATATTGTTATAATAGTCATGAAAGCGCTCGTTTAGAGAGTAAACACGTGGAATATGTGAGGTTTTGAGATTCCCAAAAAATTAATCCATAATTTAAGCCAGTCACGTAAAACGTCCTCCGACATTTAGGTCCTCGTGTGCTCTCTTTACTCCTACATGGGTCCACCACTTCCACCACCATATCGCTCCTCCTGAACGTTGCCTCATTGATAGTGTGTCGGCTAAGAGGGCAGAGCGTGAAACGCGGTATGAATGTGACCCAGTCTAGGTCACAACTACATCTGTCATACATCTCTCTAGGGTTGTGTCCACCACCTCCTCCACCTTATTGCTTACATATTTTCTGACTTTAACTGTGGCTGGTTACAAGCTGCTGATTGACTTTTATGATTTGAAGGTTGGATTCCAAGGATTGATTTAAAGTGTGCAGTAACTGTTGGTTCTCAGTTTTGATTTTATACTCTCTATGTTTTTTAATGGACGGTAAGACTTCTTCAAAGACCCAACCTTGAAATTTCTCAGAAATGGTCATGTTTGATTTTAAAACTAATGAATATAATCCTGGTTCAGAAATGAAAGTTACTTTAGAATCTATATAAGATAGGTCTACCCCACTTTGGGGTAAATTTACTTCCGGGTGAGTTGAAATTCAAAGGGGTGGGGTGGGGAAGGGGTTCCTGATTCGGGACTCCCTTTGAATTATCAATTTCATGCAGTCCCAAAATGGGGTCCACCTATCTTATAATGATTCTAAAGTAACTTTCATAACTGAACCTGTTGTGCATTGATTCAATAAATATGAATTTAATATCTGCATTTAATGTGCATGCCGTAACTCTTCATTACTTCTTTAGCCTTATTTACAATATTTATATCGTCGTGGACATTTTCTATAAAGTAGCACATTTAAAATTCTTCTTGAAATGATTTAGAGTCTGCAGCAACTGATGGTTTTAATTTATTAGTTTATACTGTCCATGCTTTCTAATGGAAGGCACTTGTTTCTAATGGATGGACTCACTTGTAACCCATCTTTTGAATGCTTTAGCTTCTGGTTTCAAGGAACGCAAAATAAGAGAGTACAATCTGGATTCATTGAAGAAGGTAGACTGATATTGGAAGTTAAAGAGGGGTGCGTCAACGCACCCCCTTTGCTGATTATGCTCAAATTACACTTATCTTCCTCATCAACATTAACCCGCACACTGCCTTTTTTTATCTTGATAACCTAGTATTTGAGCCACTTCTTTACCCTCAAACCAAGCATTACCACTGTTGTCAAACAGTACATCAATTTTATGATAGTTAAATTAAAAGGAAGTTAATTGGGACATTTTTATAGTTTATGTCAAAAAGCGTAGGGACCTCTGACAGCACACACAAAATCGCAACAAAACTAACACACTACCACACACTGTGAAGTACTGAACAAGAATGAGTCCTTGGGTGTTCGAAAAAGGGGTGCGGGATTTGCTCACCCCCTCGGGCTTGGGTTATTGGCATATTATTTGAACCACTTCTGGTTGTTACTGACAGACTGTCGCCAAAGCTTTTTTCTCGCAGTCGGGGATGGTAATGAAGACGGAGTTGAGGGGGTGACTGTTGGTTTGGTGGGGATGATGCAGGTGTCCGTACAAAAAGGTCAAGAGTGTGGTGCGGGCCCCTAGGCAATATAAGAGAGTACAATCCAAATTTTTTGATGAATGTAGACTGACATTGGAAGTTAAAGGAGGTGTGTCTATACACCCCCTTTGCTGATTATGCTCAAAGCATTACACTTATCTTCCTCATCAACTTTAATTCGCACTGCTTGATTTGTCTCTTGATAACCTAGTATTTTAGTCACGTCTTTACCCTTGAACCAAGCGTTATGACTACTGTCAAACAGTACAAACAGGGGGGGTGGTGGGGGGCTCCGTTGCTCCGCCTGACAGGTGCGTTAGACACTAGAGTGAAAAAAGGTCAAGAGTGTGGTGCGGGCCCCTAGGAAAAAAGGTCGAGAGTGTGGTACGGGCCTCTAGGCAAAATAAGAGAGTACAATCCAAATTTTGTGATGAATGTAGACTGATATTGGAAGTTGAAGGGGGGCGTGTCAATACACCCCCTTTTGCTGATTATGCTCAAAGCATTACACTTATCTTCCTCATCAACATTATACCACACTGCTTGATTTTTCTCTTGATAACCTAGTATTTGAGTCACGTCTTTACCCTTGAACCAAGCATTATCACTAGTCTTAAACAGTACAAACAGGGGGGGTGGAGCTAGGGGGGACTCCGTTGCTCAGCCTGACAGGTGCGTTATACACTAGAGTGAAAAAAGTTCAAGAATGTTGTGCGGGCCCCTAAGCAAAAAGGTCGAGAGTGTGGTGCGGGCCCCTAGGCAAAATTATCACAGACGAAACCTCGAAAAATTTGGTCTGGGGGGAGGGTTGCTCCTCCTGACAGGTGCGTTAGACACTAGAGCGAAAAAAACTTTTTGTTGGGGGGGCTCCACTGCTCCGCCTGATACAGGAGTCTCCAAGCACCCCTACTATTAGAATACCTGAGCTGTAAACTATTTGTTACTCGTATAAACTACTAAACTGACAATTTATGGATTTACTATCTATCACCGGTTCCAATGTTTTGTGGAAGGCTGGACTCAAACCGCGTTTTGTGTTAAACTGACCTCCGGGACCAACCATTGCAAAATAATTATAAAGTAAAATATAAATGTGTTTCTAAGCTTGTTAAACAGAGGTTTCTTTGCATGTTGTTGGTTTAACAATTTTGAGTAGAAATTTAAACAAGTCAGTTTTTATGGGAGTTTGTAATATGTTATTCTTTTGAATCGACAAAAAATTCAAAAGCCCACTTTTTCATAGCAGTAGAAGCTCCGTTAAAAAATAAAGAAGAAATGCATCACTATGCTTATACGGGATTCAAAATATATAAATGCCTCAAAAGTTCATTATATATAGAATGAATTACTTAAACAAAGGAATGAATTACTTGCTTAAATATTTTAACAGGTTTTAGCTCAGCGTATGAAAGTGAAATATTGCTAGATAACTGATCAAATATAATACTTGGTTTAGAACCAATAATAGGACAAAATAACAGTTTATTCCAAATTATTAGTTCTTAAAAGAAGAAGTCCTTTCCACTACGTTTCCTGCAAGTTAGTCTTACCTTAAATTAGTCTTGCTTCCGTCACCTCTAGTTACTTCAATCACCTAGTCACTTCAATCAGTTAATCCCGCCTGTACAGTGCAATCATGGTCCTTACTAACAACTACAAACTTTACATCGTAATTATTCCAAGTAGTCTAAAAAAAACTCTGAATTAGTTAAAAGGAGAACAATTGATTTGTGAATTCAATCTTGTTAATATAGTGTATACTAATGCGATGTAAATCACTATAAAAATAAACTATATGGTGGACAGTAAATAAAATATGTAAAAATAAGTCGCTGAGGTTTTAAGACGTTATAAAAAAGTAAGAATTTGAATAAATTTGGTTCAAAATTATAATCCAGCTTCTATTTACATGTGTTCAAAAACCAGACAAATACAAGGGGAGGTTTGGTCGAGTATTTAATACAAAAAGGAATTATTTTACTTGATTTTTTACGTGGAATATATTATTGGTTTGTACACTTGCATTCATCTTAAATACAAACAATTTTATATTCTGATTTGTTGCTTAACTTCAGTTTGTTACTGGTATATTCAGAGTGCTAAACTCAGTACATTGTCTTATGAAATTTGTATATGGATAACAAGACAAAAGTTATATTGACTTATTTTGAGCATTTGTTAATACAATTATTTTTATATCCGTCCATAAGCTGGATCATCTAGTTATAATCTATTCATATAATACCCCAGTAGCAGCAAATCTGCGGTGTATCCATTTGTACATTATGTTGTCCATTGTTTTTTGTATGGAATTGTGATCAATTACTTATAAAACTTCCTTTGGGTCTTCATGTTCATGGTTAGTTTCATAAAACCCCGATTTTATGTGGTCCGTTGCAGTGAACCTGCGCACTCAGTCATAATGTTATAATATCGATGGTAAATAAAATGTTAGAACTCACTTTTTTGGTACGTTATTATGTGGTAGCGAGGCTCTATAAATTTGCTTTTGAAATTCGCTGGGTAAGCGAATTATCCACTTAACTTTTGCATTTATGAAAATTCCTGTCGACTCAGTAATTTTTTTTGATATTATAAATCCCTCTTATCGATAATAAAAATGTCATGGATCGCATCCATACCACGTTTATAACGTAAGAAATTCGAAGGTTATTTTATCATCTATATATAACGTTAAAGTAGTACCACGAACTGTCAAGGAAACTGGACATCAACCATTTACCCGAATGAAAGATCTTGATGAGCAAATAATATGATGCCAAACATTGGATTTCTGATTAAGCTTCTCAAAATACTGTACCATCAAGAAGCTAATAAAAAAGGGTTATATTAACACACATTTAAAAACCTTGGAAACTGATCAGCTGAGACATTTTATTTCATGTTTTTAGCTTAAATAAGATGAGCGAGTGTTGCTCATATAGGGCAGCTAATAAAGATAAATTATAATCACAAATTGCTTTATTATATTGCCTATGACGGTTATTTTCAAAGGGGATGAGTCGGCTCTGTGGTTGTTTTAACAGGCACGCTACAAGCGACAATACACTATAGGCTCAAACGCAATTATCGCAAAACCAATTAGACCCTAATCGAGATTAACTCAAATAGTCGATGCTGATATTGCCGCTTCCGTAACTAATATCCTGATACAGCTAGAACGTAACATTGATAAATTAATACTTCTGTATATTAACGTATTGAAATTATTGTATTTTATATATATGTATGTATATATATATATATATATATATATATATATATATATATATATTGGATTTTCCCCACTATTCCCAAAGGCGGCATGGTAAGTCCTAAGCCCAAGACGATGATAAATTTTCGTGTTGAGGACCCCAGATGCCAATAACACCACACGTTCAAATATTTATTTAAATACAAAGATATTTATTCTACCATCAAAATCCAAAATCATAAAATATAATGTTTATATTTCTGTTTCCCGATTTCAGAACAATTTCATTAAAAATGTATAAATAACCTTAGTAAGATAACAACATAATAAAATATAGTAACATCTGTTTCAGTATATGAATGTTGATGAACCATATGGACTAGTTAATGATGTGATGTACCTAGGTGTGTGCAACTGGGCGAAGACTATATTTAATTTATATGTACACTTCAAAACTTAGTATTAACCTTGTAAACCTTGTAGTATTAACCTTGTAAAGTTAATGAGAGTGAAAGGAATTCTATATTAACACAAATACTAGGCATAAATCTCGGGTTTCGGTCTAAATAATTATTTATGTTCATTCTCCTTATTTGTTTTTAACTGCGGAAATATCCATAAGCTGAATAACCTCCTATTGTTCAGTATTAGCAAGAAGGTACTGAGATTTGATAGACAGTTTATTTTATGTTATGATCAAGCAAATAATGGTCCTACACCAATCAATTTTCCATGTCTGAAATAATATGCCTCAATATGTCGGATTTTCTAAGAAATATAGTACTACCTTTCGTTAACTGATATAAAAATTAATACTCTTAAGAATAATGTTGCACTAAAACTACAATCAAATATATTTTTTCTATAGATCGAGATCCTAGCTTTTCGTACTTAGTTTTTAAAATGTAACATGTAGTGGCTTATAAATGTTTATATTTTAAAACTTGAATTTATGAGTTATTTTTCGTCACAGTTTAAGCTTTACATTACATAACTGTGCACCGCACCAGGAAGACATTCAGTTATTTCTGGGAGCGCGCAGTTTTTTATACCAACAAACACACGCACGCTCGCCCCTGGATTCACAACAGGCTCAGGTTTGCTTTATTTATTCATACAAATTTCCCCGGAGATCAACACTGCGCTTACAAACAGCATTTTGCTCTCGTCCGACCCCTTTACGCAATGTGATGTTTACCTACAATATTCAGATCAATGGTCAGGAAAACATTATATTTTCGATTTTCCCATTATGTAGTCAAATTTGAAAGGGTTTACAAACTACAACTAAACATTTACTCGTGAATATATCGTATTGTGTAACAGGAACTAAAATTGCATTGGCTATATGTGTTGAGACCTTACATATGTAACTGTAATTATGTTGTATTTATGGTCGTTTGGAATTACTGTATTATTAATAATGACTACTGGTGCACTACAATAATAAAATAATACTTAATAAAACTGACTGACAGACTGACTCATAGATTCACCTACCAATACACTGCAATTATAATACATAAGCACACTGACTGATATAGCTGATTCATAGATTCACCAATCAATACACTGCAATCATAATACATAAGCACACTGACTGATATAGCTAAATCATAGATTCACCAATCAATACACTGCAATCATAATACCAAAGCACACTTACTGATAAATCATAGATTCACCTACCAATACACTGCAATCATAATACCAAAGCACACTTACTGATAAATCATAGATTCACCTACCAATACACTGCAATCATAATACAGAAGCACACTGACTGATATAGCTAAATCATAGATTCACCTACTAATACACAGAATCATAATACATAAGAACACTGACTGATATAGCTAAGTCATAGATTTACATACCAATACACTGCAATCATAATACAGAAGCACACTGACTGATATAGCTAAATCGTAGATTCACCTACTAATACACTGCAATCATAATACATAAGCACACTGACTGATATAGCTAAGTCATAGATTTACATACCAATACACTGCAATTATAATACATAAGCACACTGACTGATATAGCTGATTCATAGATTCACCAATCAATACACTGCAATCATAATACATAAGCACACTGACTGATATAGCTAAATCATAGATTCACCAATCAATACACTGCAATCATAATACCAAAGCACACTTACTGATAAATCATAGATTCACCTACCAATACACTGCAATCATAATACCAAAGCACACTTACTGATAAATCATAGATTCACCTACCAATACACTGCAATCATAATACAGAAGCACACTGACTGATATAGCTAAATCATAGATTCACCTACTAATACACAGAATCATAATACATAAGAACACTGACTGATATAGCTAAGTCATAGATTTACATACCAATACACTGCAATCATAATACAGAAGCACACTGACTGATATAGCTAAATCGTAGATTCACCTACTAATACACTGCAATCATAATACATAAGCACACTGACTGATATAGCTAAGTCATAGATTTACATACCAATACACTGCAATCATAATACAGAAGCACACTGACTGATATAGCTAAATCATAGATTCACCTACCAGTACACTGCAATCATAATACATAAGCACACTGACTGATATAGCTAAGTCATAGATTCACCTACCAGTACACTGCAATCATAATACATAAGCACACTGACTGATATAGCTAAGTCATAGATTCACCTACCAGTACACTGCAATCATAATACATAAGCACACTGACTGATATAGCTAAGTCATAGATTCACCTACCAGTACACTGCAATCATAATACAGAAGCACACTGACTGATATAGCTAAATCATAGATTCACCTACCAGTACACTGCAATCATAATACATAAGCACACTGACTGATATAGCTAAATCATAGATTCACCTACTAATACACTGCAATCATAATACATAAGCACACTGACTGATATAGCTAAATCATAGATTCACCTACCAATACACTGCAATCATGATACATAAGCACACTGACTGATATAGCTAAGTCATAGATTCACCTACTAATACACTGCAATCATAATACATAAGCACACTGACTGATATAGCTAAGTCATAGATTCACCTACCAATACACTGCAATCATAATACATAAGCACACTGACTGATATAGCTAAATCATAGATTTACATACCAATACACTGCAATCATAATACAGAAGCACACTGACTGATATAGCTAAATCATAGATTCACCTACCAGTACACTGCAATCATAATACAGAAGCACACTGACTGATATAGCTAAATCATAGATTCACCTACCAATACACTGCAATCATAATACATAAGCACACTGACTGATATAGCTAAGTCATAGATTCACCTACCAGTACACTGCAATCATAATACATAAGCACACTGACTGATATAGCTAAATCATAGATTTACATACCAATACACTGCAATCATAATACAGAAGCACACTGACTGATATAGCTAAATCATAGAATCACCTACCAGTACACTGCAATCATAATACAGAAGCACACTGACTGATATAGCTAAATCATAGATTCACCTACCAATACACTGCAATCATAATACATAAGCACACTGACTGATATAGCTAAGTCATAGATTCACCTACCAATACACTGCAATCATAATACATAAACACACTGACTGATATAGCTAAATCATAGATTCACCTACTAATACACTGCAATCATAATACAGAAGCACACTGACTGATATAGCTAAATCATAGATTCACCTACCAATACACTGCAATCATAATACATAAGCACACTGACTGATATAGCTAAATCATAGATTTACATACCAATACACTGCAATCATAATACAGAAGCACACTGACTGATATAGCTAAATCATAGGTTCACCTACCAGTACACTGCAATCATAATACAGAAGCACACTGACTGATATAGCTAAATCATAGATTCACCTACCAATACACTGCAATCATAATACATAAGCACACTGACTGATATAGCTAAGTCATAGATTTACATACCAATACACTGCAATCATAATACAGAAGCACACTGACTGATATAGCTAAATCATAAATTCACCTACCAGTACACTGCAATCATAATACATAAGCACACTGACTGATATAGCTAAGTCATAGATTTACATACCAATACACTGCAATCATAATACAGAAGCACACTGACTGATATAGCTAAATCGTAGATTCACCTACTAATACACTGCAATCATAATACATAAGCACACTGACTGATATAGCTAAGTCATAGATTTACATACCAATACACTGCAATCATAAAACAGAAGCACACTGACTGATATAGCTAAATCATAGATTCACCTACCAGTACACTGCAATCATAATACATAAGCACACTGACTGATATAGCTAAATCATAGATTCACCTACTAATACACTGCAATCATAATACAAAAGCACACTGACTGATATAGCTAAGTCATAGATTCACCTACCAGTACACTGCAATCATAATACATAAGCACACTGACTGATACAGCTAAATCATAGATTCACCTACTAATACACTGCAATCATAATACATAAGCACACTGACTGATGTAGCTAAGTCATAGATTCACCTACCAGTACACTGCAATCATAATACAGAAGCACACTGACTGATATAGCTAAATTATAGATTCACCTACCAGTACACTGCAATCATAATACATAAGCACACTGACTGATATAGCTAAATCATAGATTCACCTACCAGTACACTGCAATCATAATACATAAGCACACTGACTGATATAGCTAAGTCATAGATTCACCAATCAGTACACTGCAATCATAATACCAAAGCACACTTACTGATAAATCATAGATTCACCTACCAGTACACTAAAATCATAATACAGAAGGACACTGACTGATATAGCTAAATCATAGATTCGCCTACCAGTACACTGCAATCATAATACATAAGCACACTGACTGATATAGCTAAATCATAGATTCACCTACCAGTACACTGCAATCATAATACATAAGCACACTGACTGATATAGCTAAAGCATAGATTCACCAATCAATACACTGCAATCATAATACCAAAGCACACTTACTGATAAATCATAGATTCACCTACCAGTACACTGCAATCATAATACATAAGCACACTGACTGATATAGCTAAGTCATAGATTCACCTACCAGTACACTGCAATCATAATACATAAGCACACTGACTGATATAGCTAAATCATAGATTCACCTACCAGTACACTGCAATCATAATACATAAGCACACTGACTGATATAGCTAAATCATAGATTCACCTACCAGTACACTGCAATCATAATACATAAGCACACTGACTGATATAGCTAAGTCATAAATTCACCTAAGAGTACACTGCAATCATAATACAGAAGCACACTGACTGATATAGCTAAATCATAGATTCACCTACCAATACACTGCAATCATAATACATAAGCACACTGACTGATATAGCTAAGTCATAGATTCACCTACTAATACACTGCAATCATAATACATAAGCACACTGACTGATATAGCTAAATCATAGATTTACATACCAATACACTGCAATCATAATACAGAAGCACACTGACTGATATAGCTAAATCGTAGATTCACCTACCAGTACACTGCAATCATAATACAGAAGCACACTGACTGATATAGCTAAATCATAGATTCACCTACCAGTACACTGCAATCATAATACAGAAGCACACTGACTGATATAGCTAAATCATAGATTCACCTACCAGTACACTGCAATCATAATACAGAAGCACACTGACTGATATAGCTAAATCATAGATTCACCTACCAGTACACTGCAATCATAATACTTAAGCACACTGACTGATATAGCTAAGTCATAGATTCACCTACCAGTACACTGCAATCATAATACATAGGCACACTGACTGATATAGCTAAGTCATAGATTCACCAATCAATACACTGCAATCATAATACCAAAGCACACTTACTGATAAATCATAGATTCACCTACCAGTACACTGCTATCATAATACATAAGCACACTGACTGATATAGCTAAGTCATAGATTCACCTACCAGTACACTGCAATCATAATACATAAGCACACTGACTGATATAGCTAAATCATAGATTCACCTACTAATACACTGCAATCATAATACATAAGCACACTGACTGATATAGCTAAGTCATAGATTCACCTACCAGTACACTGCAATCATAATACAGAAGCACACTGACTGATATAGCTAAATTATAGATTCACCTACCAGTACACTGCAATCATAATACATAAGCACACTGACTGATATAGCTAAATCATAGATTCACCTACCAGTACACTGCAATCATAATACATAAGCACACTGACTGATATAGCTAAGTCATAGATTCACCAATCAGTACACTGCAATCATAATAAAAAAGCACACTTACTGATAAATCATAGATTCACCTACCAGTACACTAAAATCATAATACAGAAGGACACTGACTGATATAGCTAAATCATAGATTCACCTACCAGTACACTGCAATCATAAAACATAAGCACACTGACTGATATAGCTAAATCATAGATTCACCTACCAGTACACTGCAATCATAATACATAAGCACACTGACTGATATAGCTAAGTCATAGATTCACCTACCAGTACACTGCAATCATAATACATAAGCACACTGACTGATATAGCTAAATCATAGATTTACATACCAATACACTGCAATCATAATACAGAAGCACACTGACTGATATAGCTAAATCGTAGATTCACCTACCAGTACACTGCAATCATAATACATAAGCACACTGACTGATATAGCTAAGTCAAAGATTCACCTACCAGTACACTGCAATCATAATACAGAAGCACACTGACTGATATAGCTAAATCATAGATTTACATACCAATACACTGCAATCATAATACAGAAGCACACTGACTGATATAGCTAAATCGTAGATTCACCTACCAGTACACTGCAATCATAATACAGAAGCAAACTGACTGATATAGCTAAATCATAGATTCACCTACCAGTACACTGCAATCATAATACAGAAGCACACTGACTGATATAGCTAAATCATAGATTCACCTACCAGTACACTGCAATCATAATACAGAAGCACACTGACTGATATAGCTAAATCATAGATTCACCTACCAGTACACTGCAATCATAATACAGAAGCACACTGACTGATATAGCTAAATCGTAGATTCACCTACCAGTACACTGCAATCATAATACAGAAGCACACTGACTGATATAGCTAAATCGTAGATTCACCTACCAGTACACTGCAATCATAATACATAAGCACACTGACTGATATAGCTAAGTCATAGATTCACCTACCAGTACACTGCAATCATAATACTTAAGCACACTGACTGATATAGCTAAGTCATAGATTCACCTACCAGTACACTGCAATCATAATACATAAGCACACTGACTGATATAGCTAAATCATAGATTCACCTACCAGTACACTGCAATCATAATACATAAGCACACTGACTGATATAGCTAAATCATAGATTCACCTACCAGTACACTGCAATCATAATACATAAGCACACTGACTGATATAGCTAAGTCATAGATTCACCTACCAGTACACTGCAATCATAATACAGAAGCACACTGACTGATATAACTAAATCATAGATTCACCTACCAGTACACTGCAATCATAATACAGAAGCACACTGACTGATATAGCTAAATCATAGTTTCACCTACCAGTACACTGCAATCATAATACAGAAGCACACTGACTGATATAGCTAAGTCATAGATTTACATACCAATACACTGCAATCATAATACAGAAGCACACTGACTGATATAGCTAAATCATAGATTCACCTACCAGTACACTGCAATCATAATACATAAGCACACTGACTGATATAGCTAAATCATAGATTCATCTACTAATACACTGCAATCATAATACAAAAGCAAACTGACTGATATAGCTAAGTCATAGATTCACCTACCAGTACACTGCAATCATAATACATAAGCACACTGACTGATATAGCTAAATCATAGATTCACCTACTAATACACTGCAATCATAATACATAAGCACACTGACTGATATAGCTAAGTCATAGATTCACCTACCAGTACACTGCAATCATAATACAGAAGCACACTGACTGATATAGCTAAATTATAGATTCACCTACCAGTACACTGCAATCATAATACATAAGCACACTGACTGATATAGCTAAATCATAGATTCACCTACCAGTACACTGCAATCATAATACATAAGCACACTGACTGATATAGCTAAGTCATAGATTCACCAATCAGTACACTGCAATCATAATACCAAAGCACACTTACTGATAAATCATAGATTCACCTACCAGTACACTAAAATCATAATACAGAAGGACACTGACTGATATAGCTAAATCATAGATTCACCTACCAGTACACTGCAATCATAATACATAAGCACACTGACTGATATAGCTAAAGCATAGATTCACCAATCAATACACTGCAATCATAATACCAAAGCACACTTACTGATAAATCATAGATTCACCTACCAGTACACTGCAATCATAATACATAAGCACAATGACTGATATAGCTAAGTCATAGATTCACCTACCAGTACACTGCAATCATAATACATAAGCACACTGACTGATATAGCTAAATCATAGATTCACCTACCAGTACACTGCAATCATAATACATAAGCACACTGACTGATATAGCTAAATCATAGATTCACCTACCAGTACACTGCAATCATAATACATAAGCACACTGACTGATATAGCTAAGTCATAGATTCACCTACCAGTACACTGCAATCATAATACAGAAGCACACTGACTGATATAGCTAAATCATAGATTCACCTACCAATACACTGCAATCATAATACATAAGCACACTGACTGATATAGCTAAGTCATAGATTCACCTACTAATACACTGCAATCATAATACATAAGCACACTGACTAATATAGCTAAATCATAGATTTACATAACAATACACTGCAATCATAATACAGAAGCACACTGACTGATATAGCTAAATCGTAGATTCACCTACCAGTACACTGCAATCATAATACAGAAGCACACTGACTGATATAGCTAAATCATAGATTCACCTACCAGTACACTGCAATCATAATACAGAAGCACACTGACTGATATAGCTAAATCATAGATTCACCAACCAGTACACTGCAATCATAATACAGAAGCACACTGACTGATATAGCTAAATCATAGATTCACCTACCAGTACACTGCAATCATAATACAGAAGCACACTGACTGATATAGCTAAATCGTAGATTCACCTACCAGTACACTGCAATCATAATACATAAGCACACTGACTGATATAGCTAAATCGTAGATTCACCTACCAGTACACTGCAATCATAATACATAAGCACACTGACTGATATAGCTAAAGCATAGATTCACCAATCAATACACTGCAATCATAATACCAAAGCACACTTACTGATAAATCATAGATTCACCTACCAGTACACTGCAATCATAATACATAAGCACAATGACTGATATAGCTAAGTCATAGATTCACCTACCAGTACACTGCAATCATAATACATAAGCACACTGACTGATATAGCTAAATCATAGATTCACCTACCAGTACACTGCAATCATAATACATAAGCACACTGACTGATATAGCTAAATCATAGATTCACCTACCAGTACACTGCAATCATAATACATAAGCACACTGACTGATATAGCTAAGTCATAGATTCACCTACCAGTACACTGCAATCATAATACAGAAGCACACTGACTGATATAGCTAAATCATAGATTCACCTACCAATACACTGCAATCATAATACATAAGCACACTGACTGATATAGCTAAGTCATAGATTCACCTACTAATGCACTGCAATCATAATACATAAGCACACTGACTGATATAGCTAAATCATAGATTTACATACCAATACACTGCAATCATAATACAGAAGCACACTGACTGATATAGCTAAATCGTAGATTCACCTACCAGTACACTGCAATCATAATACAGAAGCACACTGACTGATATAGCTAAATCATAGATTCACCTACCAGTACACTGCAATCATAATACAGAAGCACACTGACTGATATAGCTAAATCATAGATTCACCTATCAGTACACTGCAATCATAATACAGAAGCACACTGACTGATATAGCTAAATCATAGATTCACCTACCAGTACACTGCAATCATAATACTTAAGCACACTGACTGATATAGCTAAGTCATAGATTCACCTACCAGTACACTGCAATCATAATACATAGGCACACTGACTGATATAGCTAAGTCATAGATTCACCAATCAATACACTGCAATCATAATACCAAAGCACACTTACTGATAAATCATAGATTCACCTACCAGTACACTGCTATCATAATACATAAGCACACTGACTGATATAGCTAAGTCATAGATTCACCTACCAGTACACTGCAATCATAATACATAAGCACACTGACTGATATAGCTAAATCATAGATTCACCTACCAGTACACTGCAATCATAAAACATAAGCACACTGACTGATATAGCTAAATCATAGATTCACCTACCAGTACACTGCAATCATAATACATAAGCACACTGACTGATATAGCTAAGTCATAGATTCACCTACCAGTACACTGCAATCATAATACAGAAGCACACTGACTGATATAGCTAAATCATAGATTTACATACCAATACACTGCAATCATAATACAGAAGCACACTGACTGATATAGCTAAATCGTAGATTCACCTACCAGTACACTGCAATCATAATACATAAGCACACTGACTGATATAGCTAAGTCAAAGATTCACCTACCAGTACACTGCAATCATAATACAGAAGCACACTGACTGATATAGCTAAATCATAGATTTACATACCAATACACTGCAATCATAATACAGAAGCACACTGACTGATATAGCTAAATCGTAGATTCACCTACCAGTACACTGCAATCATAATACAGAAGCAAACTGACTGATATAGCTAAATCATAGATTCACCTACCAGTACACTGCAATCATAATACAGAAGCACACTGACTGATATAGCTAAATCATAGATTCACCTACCAGTACACTGCAATCATAATACAGAAGCACACTGACTGATATAGCTAAATCATAGATTCACCTACCAGTACACTGCAATCATAATACAGAAGCACACTGACTGATATAGCTAAATCGTAGATTCACCTACCAGTACACTGCAATCATAATACAGAAGCACACTGACTGATATAGCTAAATCGTAGATTCACCTACCAGTACACTGCAATCATAATACATAAGCACACTGACTGATATAGCTAAGTCATAGATTCACCTACCAGTACACTGCAATCATAATACTTAAGCACACTGACTGATATAGCTAAGTCAAAGATTCACCTACCAGTACACTGCAATCATAATACATAAGCACACTGACTGATATAGCTAAATCATAGATTCACCTACCAGTACACTGCAATCATAATACATAAGCACACTGACTGATATAGCTAAATCATAGATTCACCTACCAGTACACTGCAATCATAATACATAAGCACACTGACTGATATAGCTAAGTCATAGATTCACCTACCAGTACACTGCAATCATAATACAGAAGCACACTGACTGATATAACTAAATCATAGATTCACCTACCAGTACACTGCAATCATAATACAGAAGCACACTGACTGATATAGCTAAATCATAGTTTCACCTACCAGTACACTGCAATCATAATACAGAAGCACACTGACTGATATAGCTAAGTCATAGATTCACCTACCAGTACACTGCAATCATAATACATAGGCACACTGACTGATATAGCTAAGTCATAGATTCACCAATCAATACACTGCAATCATAATACCAAAGCACACTTACTGATAAATCATAGATTCACCTACCAGTACACTGCTATCATAATACATAAGCACACTGACTGATATAGCTAAGTCATAGATTCACCTACCAGTACACTGCAATCATAATACATAAGCACACTGACTGATATAGCTAAATCATAGATTCACCTACTAATACACTGCAATCATAATACATAAGCACACTGACTGATATAGCTAAGTCATAGATTCACCTACCAGTACACTGCAATCATAATACAGAAGCACACTGACTGATATAGCTAAATTATAGATTCACCTACCAGTACACTGCAATCATAATACATAAGCACACTGACTGATATAGCTAAATCATAGATTCACCTACCAGTACACTGCAATCATAATACATAAGCACACTGACTGATATAGCTAAGTCATAGATTCACCAATCAGTACACTGCAATCATAATACCAAAGCACACTTACTGATAAATCATAGATTCACCTACCAGTACACTAAAATCATAATACAGAAGGACACTGACTGATATAGCTAAATCATAGATTCACCTACCAGTACACTGCAATCATAAAACATAAGCACACTGACTGATATAGCTAAATCATAGATTCACCTACCAGTACACTGCAATCATAATACATAAGCACACTGACTGATATAGCTAAGTCATAGATTCACCTACCAGTACACTGCAATCATAATACATAAGCACACTGACTGATATAGCTAAATCATAGATTTACATACCAATACACTGCAATCATAATACAGAAGCACACTGACTGATATAGCTAAATCGTAGATTCACCTACCAGTACACTGCAATCATAATACATAAGCACACTGACTGATATAGCTAAGTCAAAGATTCACCTACCAGTACACTGCAATCATAATACAGAAGCACACTGACTGATATAGCTAAATCATAGATTTACATACCAATACACTGCAATCATAATACAGAAGCACACTGACTGATATAGCTAAATCGTAGATTCACCTACCAGTACACTGCAATCATAATACAGAAGCAAACTGACTGATATAGCTAAATCATAGATTCACCTACCAGTACACTGCAATCATAATACAGAAGCACACTGACTGATATAGCTAAATCATAGATTCACCTACCAGTACACTGCAATCATAATACAGAAGCACACTGACTGATATAGCTAAATCATAGATTCACCTACCAGTACACTGCAATCATAATACAGAAGCACACTGACTGATATAGCTAAATCGTAGATTCACCTACCAGTACACTGCAATCATAATACAGAAGCACACTGACTGATATAGCTAAATCGTAGATTCACCTACCAGTACACTGCAATCATAATACATAAGCACACTGACTGATATAGCTAAGTCATAGATTCACCTACCAGTACACTGCAATCATAATACTTAAGCACACTGACTGATATAGCTAAGTCATAGATTCACCTACCAGTACACTGCAATCATAATACATAAGCACACTGACTGATATAGCTAAATCATAGATTCACCTACCAGTACACTGCAATCATAATACATAAGCACACTGACTGATATAGCTAAATCATAGATTCACCTACCAGTACACTGCAATCATAATACATAAGCACACTGACTGATATAGCTAAGTCATAGATTCACCTACCAGTACACTGCAATCATAATACAGAAGCACACTGACTGATATAACTAAATCATAGATTCACCTACCAGTACACTGCAATCATAATACAGAAGCACACTGACTGATATAGCTAAATCATAGTTTCACCTACCAGTACACTGCAATCATAATACAGAAGCACACTGACTGATATAGCTAAGTCATAGATTTACATACCAATACACTGCAATCATAATACAGAAGCACACTGACTGATATAGCTAAATCATAGATTCACCTACCAGTACACTGCAATCATAATACATAAGCACACTGACTGATATAGCTAAATCATAGATTCATCTACTAATACACTGCAATCATAATACAAAAGCAAACTGACTGATATAGCTAAGTCATAGATTCACCTACCAGTACACTGCAATCATAATACATAAGCACACTGACTGATATAGCTAAATCATAGATTCACCTACTAATACACTGCAATCATAATACATAAGCACACTGACTGATATAGCTAAGTCATAGATTCACCTACCAGTACACTGCAATCATAATACAGAAGCACACTGACTGATATAGCTAAATTATAGATTCACCTACCAGTACACTGCAATCATAATACATAAGCACACTGACTGATATAGCTAAATCATAGATTCACCTACCAGTACACTGCAATCATAATACATAAGCACACTGACTGATATAGCTAAGTCATAGATTCACCAATCAGTACACTGCAATCATAATACCAAAGCACACTTACTGATAAATCATAGATTCACCTACCAGTACACTAAAATCATAATACAGAAGGACACTGACTGATATAGCTAAATCATAGATTCACCTACCAGTACACTGCAATCATAATACATAAGCACACTGACTGATATAGCTAAAGCATAGATTCACCAATCAATACACTGCAATCATAATACCAAAGCACACTTACTGATAAATCATAGATTCACCTACCAGTACACTGCAATCATAATACATAAGCACAATGACTGATATAGCTAAGTCATAGATTCACCTACCAGTACACTGCAATCATAATACATAAGCACACTGACTGATATAGCTAAATCATAGATTCACCTACCAGTACACTGCAATCATAATACATAAGCACACTGACTGATATAGCTAAATCATAGATTCACCTACCAGTACACTGCAATCATAATACATAAGCACACTGACTGATATAGCTAAGTCATAGATTCACCTACCAGTACACTGCAATCATAATACAGAAGCACACTGACTGATATAGCTAAATCATAGATTCACCTACCAATACACTGCAATCATAATACATAAGCACACTGACTGATATAGCTAAGTCATAGATTCACCTACTAATACACTGCAATCATAATACATAAGCACACTGACTAATATAGCTAAATCATAGATTTACATACCAATACACTGCAATCATAATACAGAAGCACACTGACTGATATAGCTAAATCGTAGATTCACCTACCAGTACACTGCAATCATAATACAGAAGCACACTGACTGATATAGCTAAATCATAGATTCACCTACCAGTACACTGCAATCATAATACAGAAGCACACTGACTGATATAGCTAAATCATAGATTCACCAACCAGTACACTGCAATCATAATACAGAAGCACACTGACTGATATAGCTAAATCATAGATTCACCTACCAGTACACTGCAATCATAATACAGAAGCACACTGACTGATATAGCTAAATCGTAGATTCACCTACCAGTACACTGCAATCATAATACATAAGCACACTGACTGATATAGCTAAATCGTAGATTCACCTACCAGTACACTGCAATCATAATACATAAGCACACTGACTGATATAGCTAAAGCATAGATTCACCAATCAATACACTGCAATCATAATACCAAAGCACACTTACTGATAAATCATAGATTCACCTACCAGTACACTGCAATCATAATACATAAGCACAATGACTGATATAGCTAAGTCATAGATTCACCTACCAGTACACTGCAATCATAATACATAAGCACACTGACTGATATAGCTAAATCATAGATTCACCTACCAGTACACTGCAATCATAATACATAAGCACACTGACTGATATAGCTAAATCATAGATTCACCTACCAGTACACTGCAATCATAATACATAAGCACACTGACTGATATAGCTAAGTCATAGATTCACCTACCAGTACACTGCAATCATAATACAGAAGCACACTGACTGATATAGCTAAATCATAGATTCACCTACCAATACACTGCAATCATAATACATAAGCACACTGACTGATATAGCTAAGTCATAGATTCACCTACTAATGCACTGCAATCATAATACATAAGCACACTGACTGATATAGCTAAATCATAGATTTACATACCAATACACTGCAATCATAATACAGAAGCACACTGACTGATATAGCTAAATCGTAGATTCACCTACCAGTACACTGCAATCATAATACAGAAGCACACTGACTGATATAGCTAAATCATAGATTCACCTACCAGTACACTGCAATCATAATACAGAAGCACACTGACTGATATAGCTAAATCATAGATTCACCTACCAGTACACTGCAATCATAATACAGAAGCACACTGACTGATATAGCTAAATCATAGATTCACCTACCAGTACACTGCAATCATAATACTTAAGCACACTGACTGATATAGCTAAGTCATAGATTCACCTACCAGTACACTGCAATCATAATACATAGGCACACTGACTGATATAGCTAAGTCATAGATTCACCAATCAATACACTGCAATCATAATACCAAAGCACACTTACTGATAAATCATAGATTCACCTACCAGTACACTGCTATCATAATACATAAGCACACTGACTGATATAGCTAAGTCATAGATTCACCTACCAGTACACTGCAATCATAATACATAAGCACACTGACTGATATAGCTAAATCATAGATTCACCTACCAGTACACTGCAATCATAAAACATAAGCACACTGACTGATATAGCTAAATCATAGATTCACCTACCAGTACACTGCAATCATAATACATAAGCACACTGACTGATATAGCTAAGTCATAGATTCACCTACCAGTACACTGCAATCATAATACAGAAGCACACTGACTGATATAGCTAAATCATAGATTTACATACCAATACACTGCAATCATAATACAGAAGCACACTGACTGATATAGCTAAATCGTAGATTCACCTACCAGTACACTGCAATCATAATACATAAGCACACTGACTGATATAGCTAAGTCAAAGATTCACCTACCAGTACACTGCAATCATAATACAGAAGCACACTGACTGATATAGCTAAATCATAGATTTACATACCAATACACTGCAATCATAATACAGAAGCACACTGACTGATATAGCTAAATCGTAGATTCACCTACCAGTACACTGCAATCATAATACAGAAGCAAACTGACTGATATAGCTAAATCATAGATTCACCTACCAGTACACTGCAATCATAATACAGAAGCACACTGACTGAAATAGCTAAATCATAGATTCACCTACCAGTACACTGCAATCATAATACAGAAGCACACTGACTGATATAGCTAAATCATAGATTCACCTACCAGTACACTGCAATCATAATACAGAAGCACACTGACTGATATAGCTAAATCGTAGATTCACCTACCAGTACACTGCAATCATAATACAGAAGCACACTGACTGATATAGCTAAATCGTAGATTCACCTACCAGTACACTGCAATCATAATACATAAGCACACTGACTGATATAGCTAAGTCATAGATTCACCTACCAGTACACTGCAATCATAATACTTAAGCACACTGACTGATATAGCTAAGTCAAAGATTCACCTACCAGTACACTGCAATCATAATACATAAGCACACTGACTGATATAGCTAAATCATAGATTCACCTACCAGTACACTGCAATCATAATACATAAGCACACTGACTGATATAGCTAAATCATAGATTCACCTACCAGTACACTGCAATCATAATACATAAGCACACTGACTGATATAGCTAAGTCATAGATTCACCTACCAGTACACTGCAATCATAATACAGAAGCACACTGACTGATATAACTAAATCATAGATTCACCTACCAGTACACTGCAATCATAATACAGAAGCACACTGACTGATATAGCTAAATCATAGTTTCACCTACCAGTACACTGCAATCATAATACAGAAGCACACTGACTGATATAGCTAAGTCATAGATTTACATACCAATACACTGCAATCATAATACAGAAGCACACTGACTGATATAGCTAAATCATAGATTCACCTACCAGTACACTGCAATCATAATACATAAGCACACTGACTGATATAGCTAAATCATAGATTCATCTACTAATACACTGCAATCATAATACAAAAGCAAACTGACTGATATAGCTAAGTCATAGATTCACCTACCAGTACACTGCAATCATAATACATAAGCACACTGACTGATATAGCTAAATCATAGATTCACCTACTAATACACTGCAATCATAATACATAAGCACACTGACTGATATAGCTAAGTCATAGATTCACCTACCAGTACACTGCAATCATAATACAGAAGCACACTGACTGATATAGCTAAATTATAGATTCACCTACCAGTACACTGCAATCATAATACATAAGCACACTGACTGATATAGCTAAATCATAGATTCACCTACCAGTACACTGCAATCATAATACATAAGCACACTGACTGATATAGCTAAGTCATAGATTCACCAATCAGTACACTGCAATCATAATACCAAAGCACACTTACTGATAAATCATAGATTCACCTACCAGTACACTAAAATCATAATACAGAAGGACAATGACTGATATAGCTAAATCATAGATTCACCTACCAGTACACTGCAATCATAATACATAAGCACACTGACTGATATAGCTAAAGCATAGATTCACCAATCAATACACTGCAATCATAATACCAAAGCACACTTACTGATAAATCATAGATTCACCTACCAGTACACTGCAATCATAATACATAAGCACAATGACTGATATAGCTAAGTCATAGATTCACCTACCAGTACACTGCAATCATAATACATAAGCACACTGACTGATATAGCTAAATCATAGATTCACCTACCAGTACACTGCAATCATAATACATAAGCACACTGACTGATATAGCTAAATCATAGATTCACCTACCAGTACACTGCAATCATAATACATAAGCACACTGACTGATATAGCTAAGTCATAGATTCACCTACCAGTACACTGCAATCATAATACAGAAGCACACTGACTGATATAGCTAAATCATAGATTCACCTACCAATACACTGCAATCATAATACATAAGCACACTGACTGATATAGCTAAGTCATAGATTCACCTACTAATACACTGCAATCATAATACATAAGCACACTGACTGATATAGCTAAATCATAGATTTACATACCAATACACTGCAATCATAATACAGAAGCACACTGACTGATATAGCTAAATCGTAGATTCACCTACCAGTACACTGCAATCATAATACAGAAGCACACTGACTGATATAGCTAAATCATAGATTCACCTACCAGTACACTGCAATCATAATACAGAAGCACACTGACTGATATAGCTAAATCATAGATTCACCAACCAGTACACTGCAATCATAATACAGAAGCACACTGACTGATATAGCTAAATCATAGATTCACCTACCAGTACACTGCAATCATAATACAGAAGCACACTGACTGATATAGCTAAATCGTAGATTCACCTACCAGTACACTGCAATCATAATACATAAGCACACTGACTGATATAGCTAAATCGTAGATTCACCTACCAGTACACTGCAATCATAATACATAAGCACACTGACTGATATAGCTAAAGCATAGATTCACCAATCAATACACTGCAATCATAATACCAAAGCACACTTACTGATAAATCATAGATTCACCTACCAGTACACTGCAATCATAATACATAAGCACAATGACTGATATAGCTAAATCATAGATTCACCTACCAGTACACTGCAATCATAATACATAAGCACACTGACTGATATAGCTAAATCATAGATTCACCTACCAGTACACTGCAATCATAATACATAAGCACACTGACTGATATAGCTAAATCATAGATTCACTTACCAGTACACTGCAATCATAATACATAAGCACACTGACTGATATAGCTAAGTCATAGATTCACCTACCAGTACACTGCAATCATAATACAGAAGCACACTGACTGATATAGCTAAATCATAGATTCACCTACCAATACACTGCAATCATAATACATAAGCACACTGACTGATATAGCTAAGTCATAGATTCACCTACTAATACACTGCAATCATAATACATAAGCACACTGACTGATATAGCTAAATCATAGATTTACATACCAATACACTGCAATCATAATACAGAAGCACACTGACTGATATAGCTAAATCGTAGATTCACCTACCAGTACACTGCAATCATAATACAGAAGCACACTGACTGATATAGCTAAATCATAGATTCACCTACCAGTACACTGCAATCATAATACAGAAGCACACTGACTGATATAGCTAAATCATAGATTCACCAACCAGTACACTGCAATCATAATACGGAAGCACACTGGCTGATATAGCTAAATCATAGATTCACCTACCAGTACACTGCAATCATAATACAGAAGCACACTGACTGATATAGCTAAATCGTAGATTCACCTACCAGTACACTGCAATCATAATACAGAAGCACACTGACTGATATAGCTAAATCGTAGATTCACCTACCAGTACACTGCAATCATAATACATAAGCACACTGACTGATATAGCTAAGTCATAGATTCACCTACCAGTACACTGCAATCATAATACTTAAGCACACTGACTGATATAGCTAAGTCATAGATTCACCTACCAGTACACTGCAATCATAATACATAGGCACACTGACTGATATAGCTAAGTCATAGATTCACCAATCAATACACTGCAATCATAATACCAAAGCACACTTACTGATAAATCATAGATTTACCTACCAGTACACTGCTATCATAATACATAAGCACACTGACTGATATAGCTAAGTCATAGATTCACCTACCAGTACACTGCAATCATAATACATAAGCACACTGACTGATATAGCTAAACCATAGATTCACCTACCAGTACACTGCAATCATAATACATAAGCACACTGACTGATATAGCTAAATCATAGATTCACCTACCAGTACACTGCAATCATAATACATAAGCACACTGACTGATATAGCTAAGTCAAAGATTCACCTACCAGTACACTGCAATCATAATACAGAAGCACACTGACTGATATAGCTAAATCATAGATTTACATACCAATACACTGCAATCATAATACAGAAGCACACTGACTGATATAGCTAAATCGTAGATTCACCTACCAGTACACTGCAATAATAATACAGAAGCACACTGACTTATATAGCTAAATCATAGATTCACCTACCAGTACACTGCAATCATAATACAGAAGCACACTGACTGATATAGCTAAATCATAGATTCACCTACCAGTACACTGCAATCATAATACAGAAGCACACTGACTGATATAGCTAAATCATAGATTCACCTACCAGTACACTGCAATCATAATACAAAAGCACACTGACTGATATAGCTAAATCGTAAATTCACCTACCAGTACACTGCAATCATAATACAGAAGCACACTGACTGATATAGCTAAATCGTAGATTCACCTACCAGTACACTGAAATCATAATACATAAGCACACTGACTGATATGGCAAAGTCATAGATTCACCTACCAGTACACTGCAATCATAATACTTAAGCACACTGACTGATATAGCTAAGTCATAGATTCACCTACCAGTACACTGCAATCATAATACATAGGCACACTGACTGATATAGCTAAGTCATAGATTCACCAATCAATACACTGCAATCATAATACCAAAGCACACTTACTGATAAATCATAGATTTACCTACCAGTACACTGCTATCATAATACATAAGCACACTGACTGATATAGCTAAGTCATAGATTCACCTACCAGTACACTGCAATCATAATACATAAGCACAGTGACTGATATAGCTAAACCATAGATTCACCTACCAGTACACTGCAATCATAATACATAAGCACACTGACTGATATAGCAAAATCATAGATTCACCTACCAGTACACTGCAATCATAATACATAAGCACACTGACTGATATAGCTAAGTCAAAGATTCACCTACCAGTACACTGCAATCATAATACAGAAGCACACTGACTGATATAGCTAAATCATAGATTTACATACCAATACACTGCAATCATAATACAGAAGCACACTGACTGATATAGCTAAATCGTAGATTCACCTACCAGTACACTGCAATAATAATACAGAAGCACACTGACTTATATAGCTAAATCATAGATTCACCTACCAGTACACTGCAATCATAATACAGAAGCACACTGACTGATATAGCTAAATCATAGATTCACCTACCAGTACACTGCAATCATAATACAGAAGCACACTGACTGATATAGCTAAATCATAGATTCACCTACCAGTACACTGCAATCATAATACAAAAGCACACTGACTGATATAGCTAAATCGTAGATTCACCTACCAGTACACTGCAATCATAATACAGAAGCACACTGACTGATATAGCTAAATCATAGATTCACCTACCAGTACACTGCAATCATAATACAGAAGCACACTGACTGATATAGCTAAATCATAGATTCACCTACCAGTACACTGCAATCATAATACAGAAGCACACTGACTGATATAGCTAAATCATAGATTCACCAACCAGTACACTGCAATCATAATACAGAAGCACACTGACTGATATAGCTAAATCATAGATTCACCTACCAGTACACTGCAATCATAATACAAAAGCACACTGACTGATATAGCTAAATCGTAGATTCACCTACCAGTACACTGAAATCATAATACATAAGCACACTGACTGATATAGCAAAGTCATAGATTCACCTACCAGTACACTGGAATCATAATACTTAAGCACACTGACTGATATAGCTAAGTCATAGATTCACCTACCAGTACACTGCAATCATAATACATAGGCACACTGACTGATATAGCTAAGTCATAGATTCACCAATCAATACACTGCAATCATAATACCAAAGCACACTTACTGATAAATCATAGATTCACCTACCAGTACACTGCTATCATAATACATAAGCACACTGACTGATATAGCTAAGTCATAGATTCACCTACCAGTACACTGCAATCATAATACATAAGCACACTGACTGATATTGCTAAATCATAGATTCACCTACCAGTACACTGCAATCATAATACATAAGCACACTGACTGATATAGCTAAATCATAGATTCACCTACCATTACACTGCAATCATAATACATAAGCACACTGACTGATATAGCTAAGTCATAGATTCACCTACCAGTACACTGCAATATAATACAGAAGCACACTGACTGATATAGCTAAATCATAGATTCACCTACCAGTACACTGCAATCATAATACAGAAGCACACTGACTGATATAGCTAAATCGTAGATTCACCTACCAGTACACTGCAATCATAATACAGAAGCACACTGACTGATATAGCTAAAACATAGATTCACCTACCAGTACACTGCAATCATAATACAGAAAAACACACTGACTGATATAGCTAAATCATAGATTCACCTACCAGTACACTGCAATCATAATACATAAGCACACTGACTGATATAGCTAAATTCTAGATTCACCTACCAGTACACTGCAATCATAATACATAAGCACACTGACTGATATAGCTAAATCATAGATTCACCTACCAGTACACTGCAATCATAATACAGAAGGACACTGACTGATATAGCTAAATCGTAGATTCACCTACCAGTACACTGCAATCATAATACAGAAGCACACTGACTGATATAGCTAAATCATAGATTCACCTACCAGTACACTGCAATCATAATACATAAGCACACTGACTGATATAGCTAAATCATAGATTCACCTACCAGTACACTGCAATCATAATACATAAGCACACTGACTGATATAGCTAAGTCATAGATTTACCTACCAGTACACTGCAATCATAATACAGAAGCACACTGACTGATATAGCTAAATCATAGATTCACCTACCAGTACACTGCAATCATAATACAGAAGCACACTGACTGATATAGCTAAATCGTAGATTCACCTACCAGTACACTGCAATCATAATACAGAAGCACACTGACTGATATAGCTAAATCATAGATTCACCTACCAGTACACTGCAATCATAATACAGAAGCACACTGACTAATATAGCTAAATCATAGATTCACCTACCAGTACACTGCAATCATAATACAGAAGCACACTGACTGATATAGCTAAATCGTAGATTCACCTACCAGTACACTGCAATCATAATACAGAAGCACACTGACTGATATAGCTAAATCGTAGATTCACCTACCAGTACACTGCAATCATAATACATAAGCACACTGACTGATATAGCTAAGTCATAGATTCACCTACCAGTACACTGCAATCATAATACTTAAGCACACTGACTGATATAGCTAAGTCATAGATTCACCTACCAGTACACTGCAATCATAATACAGAAGCACACTGACTGATATAGCTAAATCATAGATTCACCTACCAGTACACTGCAATCATAATACAGAAGCACACTGACTGATATAGCTAAATCATAGTTTCACCTACCAGTACACTGCAATCATAATACAGAAGCACACTGACTGATATAGCTAAATCGTAGATTCACCTACCAGTACACTGCAATCATAATACAGAAGCACACTGACTGATATAGCTAAATCGTAGATTCACCTACCAGTACACTGAAATCATAATACATAAGCACACTGACTGATATGGCAAAGTCATAGATTCACCTACCAGTACACTGCAATCATAATACTTAAGCACACTGACTGATATAGCTAAGTCATAGATTCACCTACCAGTACACTGCAATCATAATACATAGGCACACTGACTGATATAGCTAAGTCATAGATTCACCAATCAATACACTGCAATCATAATACCAAAGCACACTTACTGATAAATCATAGATTCACCTACCAGTACACTGCTATCATAATACATAAGCACACTGACTGATATAGCTAAGTCATAGATTCACCTACCAGTACACTGCAATCATAATACATAAGCACACTGACTGATATAGCTAAATCATAGATTCACCTACCAGTACACTGCAATTAAATACATAAGCACACTGACTGATATAGCTAAATCATAGATTCACCTACCAGTACACTGCAATCATAATACATAAGCACACTGACTGATATAGCTAAGTCATAGATTTACCTACCAGTACACTGCAATCATAATACAGAAGCACACTGACTGATATAGCTAAATCATAGATTCACCTACCAGTACACTGCAATCATAATACAGAAGCACACTGACTGATATAGCTAAATCGTAGATTCACCTACCAGTACACTGCAATCATAATACAGAAGCACACTGACTGATATAGCTAAATCATAGATTCACCTACCAGTACACTGCAATCATAATACAGAAGCACACTGACTGATATAGCTAAATCATAGATTCACCTACCAGTACACTGCAATCATAATACAGAAGCACACTGACTGATATAGCTAAATCGTAGATTCACCTACCAGTACACTGCAATCATAATACAGAAGCACACTGACTGATATAGCTAAATCATAGATTCACCTACCAGTACACTGCAATCATAATACAGAAGCACACTGACTGATATAGCTAAATCATAGATTCACCTACCAGTACACTGCAATCATAATACAGAAGCACACTGACTGATATAGCTAAATCATAGATTCACCAACCAGTACACTGCAATCATAATACAGAAGCACACTGACTGATATAGCTAAATCATAGATTCACCTACCAGTACACTGCAATCATAATACAGAAGCACACTGACTGATATAGCTAAATCGTAGATTCACCTACCAGTACACTGAAATCATAATACATAAGCACACTGACTGATATAGCAAAGTCATAGATTCACCTACCAGTACACTGCAATCATAATACTTAAGCACACTGACTGATATAGCTAAGTCATAGATTCACCTACCAGTACACTGCAATCATAATACATAGGCACACTGACTGATATAGCTAAGTCATAGATTCACCAATCAATACACTGCAATCATAATACCAAAGCACACTTACTGATAAATCATAGATTCACCTACCAGTACACTGCTATCATAATACATAAGCACACTGACTGATATAGCTAAGTCATAGATTCACCTACCAGTACACTGCAATCATAATACATAAGCACACTGACTGATATAGCTAAATCATAGATTCACCTACCAGTACACTGCAATCATAATACATAAGCACACTGACTGATATAGCTAAATCATAGATTCACCTACCATTACACTGCAATCATAATACATAAGCACACTGACTGATATAGCTAAGTCATAGATTCACCTACCAGTACACTGCAATATAATACAGAAGCACACTGACTGATATAGCTAAATCATAGATTCACCTACCAGTACAATGCAATCATAATACAGAAGCACACTGACTGATATAGCTAAATCGTAGATTCACCTACCAGTACACTGCAATCATAATACAGAAGCACACTGACTGATATAGCTAAAACATAGATTCACCTACCAGTACACTGCAATCATAATACAGAAAAACACACTGACTGATATAGCTAAATCATAGATTCACCTACCAGTACACTGCAATCATAATACATAAGCACACTGACTGATATAGCTTAATCCTAGATTCACCTACCAGTACACTGCAATCATAATACATAAGCACACTGACTGATATAGCTAAATCATAGATTCACCTACCAGTACACTGCAATCATAATACAGAAGGACACTGACTGATATAGCTAAATCGTAGATTCACCTACCAGTACACTGCAATCATAATACAGAAGCACACTGACTGATATAGCTAAATCATAGATTCACCTACCAGTACACTGCAATCATAATACATAAGCACACTGACTGATATAGCTAAATCATAGATTCACCTACCAGTACACTGCAATCATAATACATAAGCACACTGACTGATATAGCTAAGTCATAGATTTACCTACCAGTACACTGCAATCATAATACAGAAGCACACTGACTGATATAGCTAAATCATAGATTCACCTACCAGTACACTGCAATCATAATACAGAAGCACACTGACTGATATAGCTAAATCGTAGATTCACCTACCAGTACACTGCAATCATAATACAGAAGCACACTGACTGATATAGCTAAATCATAGATTCACCTACCAGTACACTGCAATCATAATACAGAAGCACACTGACTAATATAGCTAAATCATAGATTCACCTACCAGTACACTGCAATCATAATACAGAAGCACACTGACTGATATAGCTAAATCGTAGATTCACCTACCAGTACACTGCAATCATAATACAGAAGCACACTGACTGATATAGCTAAATCGTAGATTCACCTACCAGTACACTGCAATCATAATACATAAGCACACTGACTGATATAGCTAAGTCATAGATTCACCTACCAGTACACTGCAATCATAATACTTAAGCACACTGACTGATATAGCTAAGTCATAGATTCACCTACCAGTACACTGCAATCATAATACAGAAGCACACTGACTGATATAGCTAAATCATAGATTCACCTACCAGTACACTGCAATCATAATACAGAAGCACACTGACTGATATAGCTAAATCATAGTTTCACCTACCAGTACACTGCAATCATAATACAGAAGCACACTGACTGATATCGCTAAGTCATAGATTTACATACCAATACACTGCAATCATAATACAGAAGCACACTGACTGATATAGCTAAATCATAGATTCACCTACCAGTACACTGCAATCATAATACATAAGCACACTGACTGATATAGCTAAATCATAGATTCACCTACTAATACACTGCAATCATAATACAAAAGCAAACTGACTGATATAGCTAAGTCATAGATTCACCTACCAGTACACTGCAATCATAATACATAAGCACACTGACTGATATAGCTAAATTATAGATTCACCTACCAGTACACTGCAATCATAATACATAAGCACACTGACTGATATAGCTAAATCATAGATTCACCTACCAGTACACTGCAATCATAATACATAAGCACACTGACTGATATAGCTAAGTCATAGATTCACCAATCAGTACACTGCAATCATAATACCAAAGCACACTTACTGATAAATCATAGATTCACCTACCAGTACACTAAAATCATAATACAGAAGGACACTGACTGATATAGCTAAATCATAGATTCACCTACCAGTACACTGCAATCATAATACATAAGCACACTGACTGATATAGCTAAATCATAGATTCACCTACCAGTACACTGCAATCATAATACATAAGCACACTGACTGATATAGCTAAAGCATAGATTCACCAATCAATACACTGCAATCATAATACCAAAGCACACTTACTGATAAATCATAGATTCACCTACCAGTACACTGCAATCATAATACATAAGCACAATGACTGATATAGCTAAGTAATAGATTCACCTACCAGTACACTGCAATCATAATACATAAGCACACTGACTGATATAGCTAAATCATAGATTCACCTACCAGTACATTGCAATCATAATACATAAGCACACTGACTGATATAGCTAAATCATAGATTCACCTACCAGTACACTGCAATCATAATACATAAGCACACTGCCTGATAGCTAAGTCATAGATTCACCTACCAGTACACTGCAATCATAATACAGAAGCACACTGACTGATATAGCTAAATCATAGATTCACCTACCAATACACTGCAATCATAATACATAAGCACACTGACTGATATAGCTAAGTCATAGATTCACCTACTAATACACTGCAATCATAATACATAAGCACACTGACTGATATAGCTAAATCATAGATTTACATACCAATACACTGCAATCATAATACAGAAGCACACTGACTGATATAGCTAAATCGTAGATTCACCTACCAGTACACTCCAATCATAATACAGAAGCACACTGACTGATATAGCTAAATCATAGATTCACCTACCAGTACACTGCAATCATAATACAGAAGCACACTGACTGATATAGCTAAATCATAGATTCACCCAACCAGTACACTGCAATCATAATACAGAAGCACACTGACTGATATAGCTAAATCATAGATTCACCTACCAGTACACTGCAATCATAATACAGAAGCACACTGACTGATATAGCTAAATCGTAGATTCACCTACCAGTACAATGCAATCATAATACAGAAGCACACTGACTGATATAGCTAAATCGTAGATTCACCTACCAGTACACTGCAATCATAATACATAAGCACACTGACTGATATAGCTAAGTCATAGATTCACCTACCAGTACACTGCAATCATAATACTTAAGCACACTGACTGATATAGCTAAGTCATAGATTCACCTACCAGTACACTGCAATCATAATACATAGGCACACTGACTGATATAGCTAAGTCATAGATTCACCAATCAATACACTGCAAATATAATACCAAAGCACACTTACTGATAAATCATAGATTCACCTACCAGTACACTGCTATCATAATACATAAGCACACTGACTGATATAGCTAAGTCATAGATTCACCTACCAGTACACTGCAATCATAATACATAAGCACACTGACTGATATAGCTAAACCATAGATTCACCTACCAGTACACTGCAATCATAATACATAAGCACACTGACTGATATAGCTAAATCATAGATTTACATACCAATACACTGCAATCATAATACAGAAGCACACTGACTGATATAGCTAAATCGTAGATTCACCTACCAGTACACTGCAATAATAATACAGAAGCACACTGACTTATATAGCTAAATCATAGATTCACCTACCAGTACACTGCAATCATAATACAGAAGCACACTGACTGATATAGCTAAATCATAGATTCACCTACCAGTACACTGCAATCATAATACAGAAGCACACTGACTGATATAGCTAAATCATAGATTCACCTACCAGTACACTGCAATCATAATACAGAAGCACACTGACTGATATAGCTAAATCGTAGATTCACCTACCAGTACACTGCAATCATAATACAGAAGCACACTGACTGATATAGCTAAATCATAGATTCACCTACCAGTACACTGAAATCATAATACATAAGCACACTGACTGATATAGCAAAGTCATAGATTCACCTACCAGTACACTGCAATCATAATACTTAAGCACACTGACTGAAATAGCTAAGTCATAGATTCACCTACCAGTACACTGCAATCATAATACATAGGCACACTGACTGATATAGCAAAGTCATAGATTCACCAATCAATACACTGCTATCATAATACCAAAGCACACTTACTGATAAATCATAGATTCACCTACCAGTACACTGCTATCATAATACATAAGCACACTGACTGATATAGCTAAGTCATAGATTCACCTACCAGTACACTGCAATCATAATACATAAGCACACTGACTGATATAGCTAAATCATAGATTCACCTACCAGTACACTGCAATCATAATACATAAGCACACTGACTGATATAGCTAAATCATAGATTTACCTACCAGTACACTGCAATCATAATACATAAGCACACTGACTGATATAGCTAAGTCATAGATTTACCTACCAGTACACTGCAATCATAATACAGAAGCACACTGACTGATATAGCTAAATCATAGATTCACCTACCAGTACACTGCAATCATAATACAGAAGCACACTGACTGATATAGCTAAATCGTAGATTCACCTACCAGTACACTGCAATCATAATACAGAAGCACACTGACTGATATACCTAAATCATAGATTCACCTACCAGTACACTGCAATCATAATACAGAAGCACACTGACTGATATAGCTAAATCATAGATTCACCTACCAGTACACTGCAATCATAATACAGAAGCACACTGACTGATATAGCTAAATCGTAGATTCACCTACCAGTACACTGCAATCATAATACAGAAGCCCACTGACTGATATAGCTAAATCATAGATTCACCTACCAGTACACTGCAATCATAATACAGAAGCACACTGACTGATATAGCTAAATCATAGATTCACCTACCAGTACACTGCAATCATAATACAGAAGCACACTGACTGATATAGCTAAATCATAGATTCACCAACCAGTACACTGCAATCATAATACAGAAGCACACTGACTGATATAGCTAAATCTTAGATTCACCTACCAGTACACTGCAATCATAATACAGAAGCACACTGACTGATATAGCTAAATCGTAGATTCACCTACCAGTACACTGCAATCATAATACAGAAGCACACTGACTGATATAGCTAAATCGTAGATTCACCTACCAGTACACTGCAATCATAATACATAAGCACACTGACTGATATAGCTAAGTCATAGATTCACCCACCAGTACACTGCAATCATAATACTTAAGCACACTGACTGATATAGCTAAGTCATAGATTCACCTACCAGTACACTGCAATCATAATACCAAAGCACACTTACTGATAAATCATAGATTCACCTACCAGTACACTGCTATCATAATACATAAGCACACTGACTGATATAGCTAAGTCATAGATTCACCTACCAGTACACTGCAATCATAATACATAAGCACACTGACTGATATAGCTAAACCATAGATTCACCTACCAGTACACTGCAATCATAATACATAAGCACACTGACTGATATAGCTAAATCATAGATTCACCTACCAGTACACTGCAATCATAATACATAAGCACACTGACTGATATAGCTAAGTCAAAGATTCACCTACCAGTACACTGTAATCATAATACAGAAGCACACTGACTGATATAGCTAAATCATAGATTTACATACCAATACACTGCAATCATAATACAGAAGCACACTGACTGATATAGCTAAATCGTAGATTCACCTACCAGTACACTGCAATCATAATACAGAAGCACACTGACTGATATAGCTAAATCATAGATTCACCTACCAGTACACTGCAATCATAATACAGAAGCACACTGACTGATATAGCTAAATCATAGATTCACCTACCAGTACACTGCAATCATAATACAGAAGCACACTGACTGATATAGCTAAATCATAGATTCACCTACCAGTACACTGCAATCATAATACAGAAGCACACTGACTGATATAGCTAAATCGTAGATTCACCTACCAGTACACTGCAATCATAATACAGAAGCACACTGACTGATATAGCTAAATCGTAGATTCACCTACCAGTACACTGAAATCATAATACATAAGCACACTGAATGATATAGCAAAGTCATAGATTCACCTACCAGTACACTGCAATCATAATACTTAAGCACACTGACTGATATAGCTAAGTCATAGATTCACCTACCAGTACACTGCAATCATAATACATAGGCACACTGACTGATATAGCTAAGTCATAGATTCACCAATCAATACACTGCAATCATAATACCAAAGCACACTTACTGATAAATCATAGATTCACCTACCAGTACACTGCAATCATAATACAGAAGCACACTGACTGATATAGCTAAATCGTAGATTCACCTACCAGTACACTGCAATCATAATACATAAGCACACTGACTGATATAGCTAAGTCATAGATTCACCTACCAGTACACTGCAATCATAATACATAGGCACACTGACTGATATAGCTAAGTCATAGATTCACCAATCAATACACTGCAATCATAATACCAAAGCACACTTACTGATAAATCATAGATTCACCTACCAGTACACTGCTATCATAATACATAAGCACACTGACTGATATAGCTAAGTCATAGATTCACCTACCAGTACACTGCAATCATAATGCATAAGCACACTGACTGATATAGCTAAACCATAGATTCACCTACCAGTACACTGCAATCATAATACATAAGCACACTGACTGATATAGCTAAATCATAGATTCACCTACCAGTACACTGCAATCATAATACATAAGCACACTGACTGATATAGCTAAGTCAAAGATTCACCTACCAGTACACTGCAATCATAATACAGAAGCACACTGACTGATATAGCTAAATCATAGATTTACATACCAATACACTGCAATCATAATACAGAAGCACACTGACTGATATAGCTAAATCGTAGATTCACCTACCAGTACACTGCAATCATAATACAGAAGCACACTGACTGATATAGCTAAGTCATAGATTCACCTACCAGTACACTGCAATCATAATACATAAGCACACTGACTGATATAGCTAAACCATAGATTCACCTACCAGTACACTGCAATCATAATACATAAGCACACTGACTGATATAGCTAAATCATAGATTCACCTACCAGTACACTGCAATCATAATACATAAGCACACTGACTGATATAGCTAAGTCAAAGATTCACCTACCAGTACACTGTAATCATAATACAGAAGCACACTGACTGATATAGCTAAATCATAGATTTACATACCAATACACTGCAATCATAATACAGAAGCACACTGACTGATATAGCTAAATCGTAGATTCACCTACCAGTACACTGCAATCATAATACAGAAGCACACTGACTGATATAGCTAAATCATAGATTCACCTACCAGTACACTGCAATCATAATACAGAAGCACACTGACTGATATAGCTAAATCATAGATTCACCTACCAGTACACTGCAATCATAATACAGAAGCACACTGACTGATATAGCTAAATCATAGATTCACCTACCAGTACACTGCAATCATAATACAGAAGCACACTGACTGATATAGCTAAATCGTAGATTCACCTACTAGTACACTGCAATCATAATACAGAAGCACACTGACTGATATAGCTAAATCGTAGATTCACCTACCAGTACACTGAAATCATAATACATAAGCACACTGAATGATATAGCAAAGTCATAGATTCACCTACCAGTACACTGCAATCATAATACTTAAGCACACTGACTGATATAGCTAAGTCATAGATTCACCTACCAGTACACTGCAATCATAATACATAGGCACACTGACTGATATAGCTAAGTCATAGATTCACCAATCAATACACTGCAATCATAATACCAAAGCACACTTACTGATAAATCATAGATTCACCTACCAGTACACTGCTATCATAATACATAAGCACACTGACTGATATAGCTAAGTCATAGATTCACCTACCAGTACACTGCAATCATAATACATAAGCACACTGACTGATATAGCTAAATCATAGATTAACCTACCAGTACACTGCAATCATAATACATAAGCACACTGACTGATAGAGCTAAATCATAGATTCACCTACCAGTACACTGCAATCATAATACATAAGCACACTGACTGATATAGCTAAGTCATAGATTCACCTACCAGAACACTGCAATATAATACAGAAGCACACTGACTGATATAGCTAAATCATAGATTCACCTACCAGTACACTGCAATCATAATACAGAAGCACACTGACTGATATAGCTAAATCGTAGATTCACCTACCAGTACACTGCAATCATAATACAGAAGCACACTGACTGATATAGCTAAATCATAGATTCACCTACCAGTACACTGCAATCATAATACAGAAGCACACTGACTGATATAGCTAAATCATAGATTCACCTACCAGTACACTGCAATCATAATACAGAAGCACACTGACTGATATAGCTAAATCGTAGATTCACCTACCAGTACACTGCAATCATAATACAGAAGCACACTGACTGATATAGCTAAATCATAGATTCACCTACCAGTACACTGCAATCATAATACAGAAGCACACTGACTGATATAGCTAAATCATAGATTCACCTACCAGTACACTGCAATCATAATACAGAAGCACACTGACTGATATAGCTGAATCATAGATTCACCAACCAGTACACTGCAATCATAATACAGAAGCACACTGACTGATATAGCTAAATCATAGATTCACCTACCAGTACACTGCAATCATAATACAGAAGCACACTGACTGATATAGCTAAATCGTAGATTCACCTACCAGTACACTGCAATCATAATACAGAAGCACACTGACTGATATAGCTAAATCGTAGATTCACCTACCAGTACACTGCAATCATAATACATAAGCACACTGACTGATATAGCTAAGTCATAGATTCACCAATCAATACACTGCAATCATAATACCAAAGCACACTTACTGATAAATCATAGATTCACCTACCAGTACACTGCTATCATAATACATAAGCACACTGACTGATATAGCTAAGTCATAGATTCACCTACCAGTACACTGCAATCATAATACATAAGCACACTGACTGATATAGCTAAACCATAGATTCACCTACCAGTACACTGCAATCATAATACATAAGCACACTGACTGATATAGCTAAATCATAGATTCACCTACCAGTACACTGCAATCATAATACATAAGCACACTGACTGATATAGCTAAGTCAAAGATTCACCTACCAGTACACTGCAATCATAATACAGAAGCACACTGACTGATATAGCTAAATCATAGATTTACATACCAATACACTGCAATCATAATACAGAAGCACACTGACTGATATAGCTAAATCGTAGATTCACCTACCAGTACACTGCAATCATAATACAGAAGCACACTGACTGATATAGCTAAATCATAGATTCACCTACCAGTACACTGCAATCATAATACAGAAGCACACTGACTGATATAGCTAAATCATAGATTCACCTACCAGTACACTGCAATCATAATACAGAAGCACACTGACTGATATAGCTAAATCATAGATTCACCTACCAGTACACTGCAATCATAATACAGAAGCACACTGACTGATATAGCTAAATCGTAGATTCACCTACCAGTACACTGCAATCATAATACAGAAGCACACTGACTGATATAGCTAAATCGTAGATTCACCTACCAGTACACTGAAATCATAATACATAAGCACACTGACTGATATAGCAAAGTCATAGATTCACCTACCAGTACACTGCAATCATAATACTTAAGCACACTGACTGATATAGCTAAGTCATAGATTCACCTACCAGTACACTGCAATCATAATACATAGGCACACTGACTGATATAGCTAAGTCATAGATTCACCAATCAATACACTGCAATCATAATACCAAAGCACACTTACTGATAAATCATAGATTCACCTACCAGTACACTGCTATCATAATACATAAGCACACTGACTGATATAGCTAAGTCATAGATTCACCTACCAGTACACTGCAATCATAATACATAAGCACACTGACTGATATAGCTAAATCATAGATTCACCTACCAGTACACTGCAATCATAATACATAAGCACACTGACTGATATAGCTAAATCATAGATTCACCTACCAGTACACTGCAATCATAATACATAAGCACACTGACTGATATAGCTAAGTCATAGATTCACCTACCAGTACACTGCAATATAATACAGAAGCACACTGACTGATATAGCTAAATCATAGATTCACCTACCAGTACACTGCAATCATAATACAGAAGCACACTGACTGATATAGCTAAATCGTAGATTCACCTACCAGTACACTGCAATCATAATACAGAAGCACAGTGACTGATATAGCTAAATCATAGATTCACCTACCAGTACACTGCAATCATAATACAGAAGCACACTGACTGATATAGCTAAATCATAGATTCACCTACCAGTACACTGCAATCATAATACAGAAGCACACTGACTGATATAGCTAAATCGTAGATTCACCTACCAGTACACTGCAATCATAATACAGAAGCACACTGACTGATATAGCTAAATCATAGATTCACCTACCAGTACACTGCAATCATAATACAGAAGCACACTGACTGATATAGCTAAATCGTAGATTCACCTACCAGTACACTGCAATCATAATACAGAAGCACACTGACTGATATAGCTAAATCATAGATTCACCTACCAGTACACTGCAATCATAATACATAAGCACATTGACTGATATAGCTAAATCATAGATTCACCTACCAGTACACTGCAATCATAATACATAAGCACACTGACTGATATAGCTAAGTCATAGATTTACCTACCAGTACACTGCAATCATAATACAGAAGCACACTGACTGATATAGCTAAATCATAGATTCACCTACCAGTACACTGCAATCATAATACAGAAGCACACTGACTGATATAGCTAAATCGTAGATTCACCTACCAGTACACTGCAATCATAATACAGAAGCACACTGACTGATATAGCTAAATCATAGATTCACCTACCAGTACACTGCAATCATAATACAGAAGCACACTGACTGATATAGCTAAATCGTAGATTCACCTACCAGTACACTGCAATCATAATACAGAAGCACACTGACTGATATAGCTAAATCGTAGATTCACCTACCAGTACACTGCAATCATAATACAGAAGCACACTGACTGATATAGCTAAGTCATAGATTCACCTACCAGTACACTGCAATCATAATACATAGGCACACTGACTGATATAGCTAAGTCATAGATTCACCAATCAATACACTGCAATCATAATACCAAAGCACACTTACTGATAAATCATAGATTCACCTACCAGTACACTGCTATCATAATACATAAGCACACTGACTGATATAGCTAAGTCATAGATTCACCTACCAGTACACTGCAATCATAATACATAAGCACACTGACTGATATAGCTAAACCATAGATTCACCTACCAGTACACTGCAATCATAATACATAAGCACACTGACTGATATAGCTAAGTCAAAGATTCACCTACCAGTACACTGCAATCATAATACAGAAGCACACTGACTGATATAGCTAAATCATAGATTTACATACCAATACACTGCAATCATAATACAGAAGCACACTGACTGATATAACTAAATCGTAGATTCACCTACCAGTACACTGCAATCATAATACAGAAGCACACTGACTGATATAGCTAAATCATAGATTCACCTACCAGTACACTGCAATCATAATACAGAAGCACACTGACTGATATAGCTAAATCATAGATTCACCTACCAGTTCACTGTAATCATAATACAGAAGCACACTGACTGATATAGCTAAATCATAGATTCACCTACCAGTACACTGCAATCATTATACAGAAGCACACTGACTGATATAGCTAAATCGTAGATTCACCTACCAGTACACTGCAATCATAATACAGAAGCACACTGACTGATATAGCTAAATCGTAGATTCACCTACCAGTACACTGAAATCATAATACATAAGCACACTGACTGATATAGCAAAGTCATAGATTCACCTACCAGTACACTGCAATCATAATACCAAAGCACACTTACTGATAAATCATAGATTCACCTACCAGTACACTGCTATCATAATACATAAGCACACTGACTGATATAGCTAAATCATAGATTCACCTACCAGTACACTGCAATCATAATACATAAGCACACTGACTGATATAGCTAAGTCATAGATTCACCTACCAGTACACTGCAATATAATACAGAAGCACACTGACTGATATAGCTAAATCATAGATTCACCTACCAGTACACTGCAATCATAATACAGAAGCACACTGACTGATATAGCTAAATCGTAGATTCACCTACCAGTACACTGCAATCATAATACAGAAGCACACTGACTGATATAGCTAAATCATAGATTCACCTACCAGTACACTGCAATCATAATACAGAAGCACACTGACTGATATAGCTAAATCATAGATTCACCTACCAGTACACTGCAATCATAATACAGAAGCACACTGACTGATATAGCTAAATCGTAGATTCACCTACCAGTACACTGCAATCATAATACAGAAGCACACTGACTGATATAGCTAAATCATAGATTCACCTACCAGTACACTGCAATCATAATACAGAAGCACACTGACTGATATAGCTAAATCGTAGATTCACCTACCAGTACACTGCAATCATAATACAGAAGCACACTGACTGATATAGCTAAATCATAGATTCACCTACCAGTACACTGCAATCATAATACATATGCACACTGACTGATATAGCTAAATCATAGATTCACCTACCAGTACACTGCAATCATAATACATAAGCACACTGACTGATATAGCTAAGTCATAGATTTACCTACCAGTACACTGCAATCATAATACAGAAGCACACTGACTGATATAGCTAAATCATAGATTCACCTACCAGTACACTGCAATCATAATACAGAAGCACACTGACTGATATAGCTAAATCGTAGATTCACCTACCAGTACACTGCAATCATAATACAGAAGCACACTGACTGATATAGCTAAATCATAGATTCACCTACCAGTACACTGCAATCATAATACAGAAGCACACTGACTGATATAGCTAAATCATAGATTCACCTACCAGTACACTGCAATCATAATACAGAAGCATACTGACTGATATAGCTAAATCGTAGATTTACATACCAATACACTGCAATCATAATACAGAAGCACACTGACTGATATAGCTAAATCGTAGATTCACCTACCAGTACACTGCAATCATAATACAGAAGCACACTGACTGATATAGCTAAATCATAGATTCACCTACCAGTACACTGCAATCATAATACAGAAGCACACTGACTGATATAGCTAAATCATAGATTCACCTACCAGTACACTGCAATCATAATACAGAAGCACACTGACTGATATAGCTAAATCATAGATTCACCTACCAGTACACTGCAATCATAATACAGAAGCACACTGACTGATATAGCTAAATCGTAGATTCACCTACCAGTACACTGAAATCATAATACATAAGCACACTGACTTATATAGCAAAGTCATAGATTCACCTACCAGTACACTGCAATCATAATACTTAAGCACACTGACTGATATAGCTAAGTCATAGATTCACCTACCAGTACACTGCAATCATAATACATAGGCACACTGACTGATATAGCTAAGTCATAGATTCACCAATCAATACACTGCAATCATAATACCAAAGCACACTTACTGATAAATCATAGATTCACCTACCAGTACACTGCTATCATAATACATAAGCACACTGACTGATATAGCTAAGTCATAGATTCACCTACCAGTACACTGCAATCATAATACATAAGCACACTGACTGATATAGCTAAACCATAGATTCACCTATCAGTACACTGGAATCATAATACATAAGCACACTGACTGATATAGCTAAGTCAAAGATTCACCTACCAGTACACTGCAATCATAATACAGAAGCACACTGACTGATATAGCTAAATCATAGATTTACATACCAATACACTGCAATCATAATACAGAAGCACACTGACTGATATAACTAAATCGTAGATTCACCTACCAGTACACTGCAATCATAATACAGAAGCACACTGACTGATATAGCTAAATCATAGATTCACCTACCAGTACACTGCAATCATAATACAGAAGCACACTGACTGATATAGCTAAATCATAGATTCACCTACCAGTTCACTGTAATCATAATACAGAAGCACACTGACTGATATAGCTAAATCATAGATTCACCTACCAGTACACTGCAATCATTATACAGAAGCACACTGACTGATATAGCTAAATCGTAGATTCACCTACCAGTACACTGCAATCATAATACAGAAGCACACTGACTGATATAGCTAAATCGTAGATTCACCTACCAGTACACTGAAATCATAATACATAAGCACACTGACTGATATAGCAAAGTCATAGATTCACCTACCAGTACACTGCAATCATAATACCAAAGCACACTTACTGATAAATCATAGATTCACCTACCAGTACACTGCTATCATAATACATAAGCACACTGACTGATATAGCTAAGTCATAGATTCACCTACCAGTACACTGCAATCATAATACATAAGCACACTGACTGATATAGCTAAATCATAGATTCACCTACCAGTACACTGCAATCATAATACATAAGCACACTGACTGATATAGCTAAATCATAGATTCACCTACCAGTACACTGCAATCATAATACATAAGCACACTGACTGATATAGCTAAGTCATAGATTCACCTACCAGTACACTGCAATATAATACAGAAGCACACTGACTGATATAGCTAAATCATAGATTCACCTACCAGTACACTGCAATCATAATACAGAAGCACACTGACTGATATAGCTAAATCGTAGATTCACCTACCAGTACACTGCAATCATAATACAGAAGCACACTGACTGATATAGCTAAATCATAGATTCACCTACCAGTACACTGCAATCATAATACAGAAGCACACTGACTGATATAGCTAAATCATAGATTCACCTACCAGTACACTGCAATCATAATACAGAAGCACACTGACTGATATAGCTAAATCGTAGATTCACCTACCAGTACACTGCAATCATAATACAGAAGCACACTGACTGATATAGCTAAATCATAGATTCACCTACCAGTACACTGCAATCATAATACAGAAGCACACTGACTGATATAGCTAAATCGTAGATTCACCTACCAGTACACTGCAATCATAATACAGAAGCACACTGACTGATATAGCTAAATCATAGATTCACCTACCAGTACACTGCAATCATAATACATATGCACACTGACTGATATAGCTAAATCATAGATTCACCTACCAGTACACTGCAATCATAATACATAAGCACACTGACTGATATAGCTAAGTCATATATTTACCTACCAGTACACTGCAATCATAATACAGAAGCACACTGACTGATATAGCTAAATCATAGATTCACCTACCAGTACACTGCAATCATAATACAGAAGCACACTGACTGATATAGCTAAATCGTAGATTCACCTACCAGTACACTGCAATCATAATACAGAAGCACACTGACTGATATAGCTAAATCATAGATTCACCTACCAGTACACTGCAATCATAATACAGAAGCACACTGACTGATATAGCTAAATCATAGATTCACCTACCAGTACACTGCAATCATAATACAGAAGCATACTGACTGATATAGCTAAATCGTAGATTTACATACCAATACACTGCAATCATAATACAGAAGCACACTGACTGATATAGCTAAATCGTAGATTCACCTACCAGTACACTGCAATCATAATACAGAAGCACACTGACTGATATAGCTAAATCATAGATTCACCTACCAGTACACTGCAATCATAATACAGAAGCACACTGACTGATATAGCTAAATCATAGATTCACCTACCAGTACACTGCAATCATAATACAGAAGCACACTGACTGATATAGCTAAATCATAGATTCACCTACCAGTACACTGCAATCATAATACAGAAGCACACTGACTGATATAGCTAAATCGTAGATTCACCTACCAGTACACTGAAATCATAATACATAAGCACACTGACTTATATAGCAAAGTCATAGATTCACCTACCAGTACACTGCAATCATAATACTTAAGCACACTGACTGATATAGCTAAGTCATAGATTCACCTACCAGTACACTGCAATCATAATACATAGGCACACTGACTGATATAGCTAAGTCATAGATTCACCAATCAATACACTGCAATCATAATACCAAAGCACACTTACTGATAAATCATAGATTCACCTACCAGTACACTGCTATCATAATACATAAGCACACTGACTGATATAGCTAAGTCATAGATTCACCTACCAGTACACTGCAATCATAATACATAAGCACACTGACTGATATAGCTAAATCATAGATTCACCTACCAGTACACTGCAATCATAATACAGAAGCACACTGACTGATATAGCTAAATCGTAGATTCACCTACCAGTACACTGCAAACATAATACAGTAGCACACTGACTGATATAGCTAAATCATAGATTCACCTACCAGTACACTGCAATCATAATACTTAAGCACACTGACTGATATAGCTAAATCGTAGATTCACCTACCAGTACACTGCAATCATAATACATAAGCACACTGACTGGTATAGCTAAGTCATAGATTCACCTACCAGTACACTGCAATTATAATACAGAAGCACACTGACTGATATAGCTAAATCGTAGATTCACCTACTAATACACTGCAATCATAGTACAGAAGCACACTGACTGATATAGCTAAATCATAGATTCACCTACCAGTACACTGCAATCATAATACATAAGCACACTGACTGATATAGCTAAGTCATAGATTCACCTACCAGTACACTGCAATCATAATACATAAGCACACCGACTGATATAGCTAAGTCATAGATTCACCTACCAGTACACTGCAATCATAATACATAAGCACACTGACTGATATAGCTAAGTCATAGATTTACATACCAATACACTGCAATCATAATACATAAGCACACTGACTGATATAGCTAAATCATAGATTCACCTACTAATACACTGCAATCATAATACAGAAGCACACTGACTGATATAGCTAAATCATAGATTCACCTACCAGTACACTGCAATCATAATACATAAGCACACTGACTGATATAGCTAAATCATAGATTCACCTACCAGTACACTGCAATCATAATACAGAAGCACACTGACTGATATAGCTAAATCATAGATTCACCTACCAGTACACTGCAATCATAATACAGAAGCACACTGACTGATATAGCTAAATCGTAGATTCACCTACCAGTACACTGCAATCATAATACATAAGCACACTGACTGATATAGCTAAGTCATAGATTCACCTACTAGTACACTGCAATCATAATACATAAGCACACTGACTGATATAGCTAAGTCATAGATTCACCTACCAGTACACTGCAATCATAATACATAAGCACACTGACTGATATAGCTAAATCATAGATTCACCTACTAATACACTGCAATCATAATACAGAAGCACACTGACTGATATAGCTAAATCATAGATTCACCTACCAGTACACTGCAATCATAATACAGAAGCACACTGACTGATATAGCTAAATCGTAGATTCACCTACCAGTACACTGCAATCATAATACATAAGCACACTGACTGATATAGCTAAGTCATAGATTCACCTACCAGTACACTGCAATCATAATACATAAGCACACTGACTGATATAGCTAAATCATAGATTCACCTACTAATACACTGCAATCCTAATACAGAAGCACACTGACTGATATAGCTAAATCATAGATTCACCTACCAGTACACTGTAATCATAATACAGAAGCACACTGACTGATATAGCTAAATCGTAGATTCACCTACCAGTACACTGCAATCATAATACATAAGCACACTGACTGATATAGCTAAGTCATAGATTCACCTACCAGTACACTGCAATCATAATACATAAGCACACTGACTGATATAGCTAAGTCATAGATTCACCTACCAGTGCACTGCAATCATAATACATAAGCACACTGACTGATATAGCTAAGTCATAGATTCACCTACCAGTACACTGCAATCATAATACATAAGCACACTGACTGATATAGCTAAGTCATAGATTCACCTACTAATACACTGCAATCATAATACATAGGCACACTGACTGATATAGCTAAGTCATAGATTCACCTACCAATGCACTGCAATCATAATACATAAGCACACTGACTGATAGCTGATTCATTGAATTGACCACATACTCATATTATACAATTCCCAACCAAACACATTTGTAATGAATACTATATTCAATTGTTATTTCTTATACAATATTTGAGTTAGTTACTAAAAGACTGCAGGTTGTTGATTTTCATGAAACAATAGTATTTGTTATTTTACATAAAGTTAAAAACAAATATGGTTATACACAATGTGTATTTTAATAATAAATAATAGCTTGTATAATTATGTCTTCCTTTCTTGAAATCGTGTAATAATTTGGGGTAAAAAGAGTGTCTTTATATAACCGATATTTCATCTACAGATTGTTGTAAATGATTTTTTTGGATTACTCGATCCGCTATACTCATGTATGAAGTTTACGACTTCTTTAAAGGTTCGTCGACCTCAATTTTCTCTTCCTTAGCTTTTATGGCTTGCAAAAACAGTTCCTGTAAGAGTTTCAGTTAGGGTTTTCTTGTTTACCCAGTTTATTGTTTAAACATATTCTAAATTTCAACCACAATCAAAATTTGTATAAATTTATCATTATTTGAGTAGAATGTTTTTAAGTCTGCAATATTAGGTTTTTCTTACGGTATACATAATTTTCAAAGTAATATCGCTTTTAGTATGTACAACGAAGTTGTTTTACTTAAAAACGACCTAATAATCATTAAATAAATTTCAAAGACATTGCTCTTATACTTGTTTTACTTATTAGAGAAATATCCGTAGCAAAAACAATCGAGTACATGTTTGCAAGTTTGTAAAGCAAATGTAACAGACACTATTTAAATCATATCTTTAGTAGTTTATAATTCAGATCGTTGTGAACGAAGGAATTTTATTTGACAAGGTAAAAGAAGTGTATAACACAGTTACAGGTAACGTTCCCCTTTATTAGACAGCGGCTCCTGCATATGCAAACACCGTTTAGCGCACTGGACCTCGTTTATCAGGTTTTTTATAAACTAACTTTACCTCTTGTGACTCCTCCAGTGCAAAAACGACTAATGTTTGATAATTTTTCGATAACGGTACGACTAAAGAACCATTTTTCATAACTGTTTCAAATTTGTGAATAGCTATAACACATTACAGGCTAGCTATAAAACATCCCATAATGTCCATAATAATTACAGTTTAATTAATTACAAATATGTATGCATGACAAAACCACAACTACATTATATGGAATAATTTTACTGATACAAAACTCCGCGTTTTAATGTTATGATAAAGGTTTGCTTATTAAGACTTAATTGCAGTCAGATAATCGTTAAGGTTTGTACAATAGTTTCTTTCTTGAAACATCGCCCAACAAGCTTAAAAGTTACTATACTACCTGATGGAGGAGATTTTTTCCTTATCAAATTATCAATCAATTGCGTCCATTAATTGAAAATATTGACGATGTTCCCATCAGAATCCAAAACACATATCGGGTTTTCCCTAGTTATGCTTTTGGATGTTCCCCAGTGCTAATTATAGTCGTAATTAATTATGCTTTTTTAAATACTAAATTTGTACATCTGTATTGGCTTACGTTATCTGATGAGCAATCGCTGTAACACATTTTATTTTATGCATACATTTGTTTCCATACATTTTTTATAGTATCCATAATATGCATGGAAGTAAATTTGTTTAACTAATTGCTGATATATATATAATATACCTAGCATACAGAATATTTTCAAATAAAATTGCAAAATACCCTACTTTTGTTATCAAAATAGGAAAGTATTTTTGTATGTGACGCACCTCAAATCATTAAATGCATCAGGAATAATCTGATTAAACATGACATCAACTTTGATGGTGGAACTGCCTCTTGGAGGCTCATTAAAGCTCTGTATGATATTGTTTCAACAGACAACAAGGCTCGAGCTGTTTGCAAACTGACTGAAAAACATATTAGTCCGAATATGCTCACATTGGAAAAGCAATTTTAATGATCTCAGCGTATATATTTTTGTTAATAGGCTCATGCTGGTTTTTATTGATAACTAACATATGCCCAGATTTGGTAGAAACTCTCTGCTATAGAAAATAAGTGCGCAAAAGAAAGAAAACTCACTGCTTTAAAATCAAGGGATGAAAACACCCTGTTGACTGTTAAATTACATAAAACTGAAAATGTTGAAAGAATAACATTATTTGTTCATGTTGTTTTGAAGGCAAAGTCTAGTTACAAATTATTATTTATTCACACAATAATAAATTAATAACCACGATTCATTTAAAGACAAATAAAAACTAGCTTTATTTTAGCCAAAACGCGGCCATCAACTACGTTTTCATCTCTCTGATCACTTCAGGTACGTTGCTGGATATCTAGTGTACGTCCTCAATAAGAAGTTTCCTTGCCAACGCTGCCGCTCGGAGTTAATGCAAGATATGCGACTTGATGAACCGAATGAGCTGTTAATCTTGAAACGCTCATTCAAAACTAAAGATGATATGAGTGACCTAACCGCGCCCTCCTCCCTTATGGTCCAAGTCACTGACATAATTTTGACCCTGTTTCAACAAAACTTTGACAGTATTAAAAGTAGACATGAAGTAATGAATACTCTTGCGGATATTGCTAGGTCAAAAATAACTCAAGTAGCCAGTGAATGGTTAGCAGTTGACCAATCATGCAGTATTCATCGTGAGTTCATAATAAGATATTGCATGAAACTAAAAATCCAGAAACAAACTATGTGGTTATCTAAAGCGATGAGAATTCCGAAATCAGAAAAGTCAACAACATCACAAAAAGTCACGAATTTTCAAAACTCGTAAGATTGTTAAATTGTAAAATTGTTAAGGGTTCTCTAAATGTACGTTAAAATTCAAAGTAGAAAAATTATTATAACATTGTAAGCTTATTATATCACTGTAACCTTGAAATGTTTGAAGATTTTTATTCACACATGTTTCCATAAATAAAACCTTTTCTACAGTGTGCTTATTTAGCTTAACTGGGACACTGTTATTTTAAATTAAATAATAGTAATTGTAGTAAAAATATAAAGTTATGGTACATTAATAACAGCTCTGTGCTTTCAAACTAGAGATACGACGACGGGCCGGCCAGCGCGGTGCAGTAGTTGCGTACAGTTGAGGTAATCCCGCGCACGACCGAACATTACCGTACTCACCCGAACTTGAATAGGTAATGCAGATCGAGACTTGACACAGCGCCTCTGCTGAGGGACCACCCAACTACGTGAAGGTGGCCCCATCAAAAAACGACTTTGCAGGAAATTGCCGTAAGCTGCAATATCTATTTTGCGTAGCATGTGTAATCTGTGATACTACTATCACTTGCATGAAACATAGCGGTTCTTACATGAAACGTGGCCCAGCAAATTTCATTATCTGGCTATTGATAAAGCCACTTTTCAATAATATTCACTCACAACAGAATGCCTTCTTTGCAAAATAAACACACATAAATCAACATAGATAAAATTTACATTTTCCACCTTATGTTCCAAAAATACCTAGGGAAAAAACATAATTAAAATCAAAATACAATGCATAACTTAGTTTTAAACTTAACCACCTGAGTGTGTTTCTTTATACAATTAAATTTAATAGTTCTTATATGTATTATTTTTCTCTAAAAACCATTGGTTTACATGTTTTACAATCAGGCTAAAATGTTTATATTTTTGATAATCAATTGAAAATTGAAGTTCAGTCCAGTTAACATTCTGAAGCTGATTACTCAGACGAATGAAATTGGTTCTATTCAGTGTGGATAACATTTACTCTCTCTCTACGAGATAGGAATTTTCTTAAGGCTAAAATGAAGGCATCAGTACTCAATGAAGAAATCGATTCAAGGTGCACAGCCCTAAACACTGCACTTGTAAATAGTACAACCCAACATTTATTCTTCCCTCTCGTTATGAGTGGACCTGCAAGATCAGTACCCGTGACTTAGAAACAAGATATTAATTTAGTTTGATCTTCAGGGAGGGGAGATCAGGTTTGATCTCAGGAAAATTCTTCTGATGTTATGTCCGAGTTCTTGTTCTTGGTCTTAAACTGCAATATACCAGCTATGGTGAGAAATCTAAAGAACAGAATTAACAGTTTGGTTCAAATAAGTTTCAATTATTCCATTCTTAATCAATTATTTGTATCGTCATAGTCAGCGTATAAATTCATGTTTTTTAAATTCGGTGCATTTGTCAGTAGACGTTTCTCAGCAAAATGTATGTTGGAAGGGTGGTTTCATTCAACCCACGGCTTGTACGATGTAGTGACCAGTTGAGTCTCTCGTCACTATTTCAACGAAGATCGCTATCACTTGTTCGTCTTTTTCTTCCTTTACCACTTTTGCACTTGGTTCTGTGATTTCCATTGCAAAGAAAGGTGATTCAAAAGAAAGTGGTAACTATCGTCCAATTTAAATTTTACCCGCTTTGAGTAAAGTGTTTGAATCACTTTTCCTGACCAGACTTCTCTTATTCCTATATAGATTTAACATTATTACTAACCAACAGTTTGGATTCAAAAAGGGTAGGTCCACAATAGAGGCAGTTCACAATTTAATTGAAATGGTAGTAAATTACTTAGACAATCACTACTCAACTGTCGGTGTATTTTTACATTTGATCAAAGTCATTTGACTGCGTAGACCATGAAATTCTTTTGGATAAACTCGAGCGATTAGGAATACGTGGAATCCCACTAAATTGGGTGACATCGTATCTTAGTAATAGGACGCAGCAAGTTCAAATTTCACATGCAATGTCAAAGAGTTTGGTTCTCAAGTACGGTGTCCCGCAGGGATCAATACTTGGCCCCGTTTTTTTCCTACTCTATACACACAACTTAAGCTATGTCATAAATTCGAGTTAAGTAGTTCAGTACTCCGACGACTCAACAGTGTTTTCTAGTGCCCAAACTAAGGCTGAAATAGAAGTACACAATTTTGTTGATCTAAACAATTGAATTCAGTTTTTTTTTTCCTCGAATAAATTGGAAATTAATGAACAAAAATAGAATTATATTTTTTTCGTCGTAAACCAGAGAAATACACTGTTCCAATCATCATGGCAAATGTCAAAATATTAGAGGAAATTCAAAGTAAGGTTTCTAGGTATACACTTGGACAATAGACTGTCCTAGAGCATCCATGTAGATTATGTATGCTCCAAGGTCTCCTCTGGTGCGTTAGGAAGTTATCGTAGTATTGTCCAGACCAGATTCTAAAACTCGCTTACTTTGGTTTGATCCATTCCCACTTAACTTATGGAATTGCTTTGTGAGGTAGCTGTAATCAAACAGATTTTAAAAGACTTTTTCGTTTACAAAAGAATCAATAAGGATATTGGTAAATTAAATTCAAGAGAGTCTTGAAGAACAGCATTGTGTGACTTTGGTATAATGACCATCACATGCATCCTTGAGGTCGTGCTTTTTATCAATTCAAATTTACCCTCACTCAAGGAAGAGATATTCACCAGTACAACACCAGAGGCAGAGATCTTTACAGATTAACTCAAAGAAGGTCCAAATGAAAAGACGGATTTTCATCCCAGATCGGCAAACGTTTAATTAACAAACTCCCTGAATACATCCTAAATGAAAACAACCAAAGCCTTTTCAAATGCAAACTCAAACACAAGCTATTAGAGAACCCCTTTCACTGAATAGACTAGTTCACTGACTATTTTGCACATCAGGAGTTTTAATTTTAGTTTTGTAGCTCTTGACATGATTCGTTTTTTTATTTTACTGTCTTAACCGTTGCAATAAATAGCACGTTCATGTTAGTGTAGACTTTACCTGCGGTATTCATACTTGGTGTTTTACTCATTGTCTTAATCTTCTTGGTTCTTTTATTGCTTTTTGTTTTTCAGCATAGCCTCTTAAACCGTTTTAGGAATAATATTAGCACCCATTTTAACATCGAGCTTCAGCCTTTCCTGATCTTTTCATTCATTTTTGCTGAAGTTAAAAGCTTTATAATATATTATTTGTATAATCTACACTTTTAAATGTTTCCATAAGCAGATAACGGTTTGTAGAAATGTTAAGTTAGTATAAATTACAATAGTAACGACTGTAACGCATTTGTAAAAAGTGTCTATTACAATTAAGAATTCTATTCTGTTGCCTCAAGCTCCCATAATTGCTAACATTCTCTAGAGACTGTAAACCCAGTTGAGGTTTTGTAGATAAAAGCTGGTCATTTACCTTGTGAAACTCTGAAGTGATTGATTGCGTCCACACATCAGCAACACATCAATACTAGCTGAGTCTTCTTCATCGTAGGTTGAAACATCACTCAAAATTTAGTTTTTAGTTTTTCGCTCCAAATTCTCGATTAAACTGTAGTCAACAATTTAGGTGTTCGGTTTAAAATAACCTGCTGTTCTATAGCGCTTACACTTGTCTTAAGGACAAAGTTTAGTGAGCTCAAAGTAAACTTATTCAGTCTCCCATCGCAATAAATAAAAGTAGTCAAAGTCTAAAAGTAGGTATTTTTGCTTTTGTTGTCCGTAGTAGAAAACGTATCGGCCTTATTTAGAATAGGATTTCTACGGTTGTCCTTATCACTCGACTCAGTTTCAGCAGTTGTGGACTTTTGTACTAAAAATTGCCAAGGGTCTGCCCATGCAGATATGACATTTCACTTGCATTTTGTACTTCGGAGCCAATTGTCTCTTTCACAAACATCTGAGACATACACCCATTTTCTTCATAAGCTCTTTCCGGGATAATTTGATCAAAGATAGAAAAACAATCAGGTGAATTATGGGATGTTTTCTACAAAATATGCAAAGGTTTCAGCTTAAGTATGTATTTAAATCTGTGCCAGACTACTTTAAGATTAAGAATCAAGTATTGCTGCTGAAGAAGTGCTTACCTTAGGTTTACCAAACTGCTTGGAATTAATCTTTATTACAGTATTTTTACTTCACACCAAAACCTACTTAAGTTTTTAAAAACTGTAGGAGGTCTTTCAAACATTCAAGAGCTTTCAGCTGCACTTCGAGCTTGTCATAAAGGATTTTGACTGACAAGTTACCTGTTCCACTTAAAACTAAAGCTAAGAGTTCCCTGACATAGTATTTAATAAGGAATTAATCTTTTCCATACCTAGATTTAAGGAACACAACTGCTTTAAAATAGTTTTCTTCCGATGGAGGAAAGCCTTCAATTAGTTTGTGAGCCGAGGAGCCTGGTTTCACAGATTGTAATAAGTAATCAAACCTATCCTCATCTTCTAAACAATTATCATCAATTCCTTTGTAAATACTGACCAGTAAGTTCTTCTTAGAAGTTCACACATTTTACTATTAAATCAAACAGTATTACTTATTCAGTTATTATTGTTTACTTCTAAGTTATTATAACTGACAATTATCTTTGCTCGGGTCACCATTAAATAAAACAAAACTCTGCAAATAAATTATTTTTGTAAAAAATTAAAATGAACCATTTTTAAAAGTTGCATTATATTTACTATTTAAATCTAATGACAAAAATTAGATATTCACAACATTTGAAACTTGATAACAAGTAACATATGTTTTTCCAGAGATATGAGGTTTTGATGTTACGATTTTAGAAACGTAACGGTCAAAAACGTCATTGTCACTTAGGATTTCTATCAAAGTAAAATAGCTCATAGAAGAGTGAATTAAAAAATATGCAGACTAACAAGGTATTAAATAAATTATTAGATGAGTTTCAGGTTCTGGGAACTATTTTGATGAATACTTAATTGTATTATTTTTACATTTATGGAAATTAAATTAATTCTTTTCAGGAAAAATGAGACGGTAAAGTAAGTCAAAGAACGGTAATTAGCTGAGATGTTATTTGTTGAACACTGAGGTGCAATATATCCGCTAACACAATTACACCAACAATTGGAAGGCGTTTCCAAGGTCCACAGTATTGCCGCTATAATAACGTCACTGCTCAGGGAAAAATATTACTTATAGTTAATCATCATGAAATTATCCATCGCATTTGTGATTGACCTTTATTAGTGAATTTCCTATGGAAAGTGAACTATTAGCATGACCCGCACGGTGAAACTTAAGCCCGGAACCACCATAGAAGTTCCTAACGTGACCCCCTAAACACGTTTGGGGGGGTCGTTCAAAATTGTATATATATATATATATATATATATATATATATGTGTGTGTATGCACTCTAGCGGTCGCATTTTTTGTCCGATTAACTTCAAATTTGGTAGGACGTTCTTTTCTATAATCAGTTGGACAAATTCGTTGGGCAAAACAATAGGAAAACTCTAAACCCCTTTTTTGGGGATTAATATTTCAAATTTAAAGTTTTTGGGCCCAAAAAGGGTCGGAAAAGCCTCGTATGTAAAATTAATTCATGTAAAAAGATGGGAATTAGTGAGGCGAAAGTTTTAATTTCCCTATCTCGTCATTCTAGCATAAATATTTACCGAGTTATTAAAGAAAATGTGTATCGACCCAACACAGTACGTTGTCTTATGGGGGTTTTACATTAGAAAAGCCTGTTATTCATTTGTTGGTGTACTTTTACCATCCCGAACAACCTCAAGCCTACTTTAAAGCCTGACTGGACCTTCTCCTAACCTTATAATGCGCAAAATTGTATTCCCAGCATTGCAGGTAAATAGAACCAGGAGCATCAGAACAGCCAAAAAATCAATATTTTCAGATTTGAATAACAATTGGAATAAATATAAGTTTTTAACTGATTTTGAGTTTTTATAGGTTTTTACTGTATGTGGAAATTCACTTCCCTCACGTCAGCGTGCTGCGTGCGAACTCATTATTAAATTATACAGGGTGAGTTTTAAAAGAGCCCTCGCCCTCCTACTTTTTTCTACATTTCAAAAGATATCGACTCTAGACCCAGACAACCACCGATCAACTTATACTTCATTTTGACTAAGTTCCTTTTTTCGGCCGCCATCTTGAATACGCCATATTACATTACAATATATTTTTCAAATATAAAGGTGGGGTTATGACCGTTCCTATTTGATTGAACTACTTGTTGACTGTAAGTACAATGCCGCAATTCTGTTTTTGAAAATCATTATTCGTTCAAGATATTGACGGACTTTAAGAATTAATTTTGAAGTGAGTTTTAAAAGCCCCAACCTTAAAATAAGCCCCTATTCTCGTTATTACATTAACAATGACCTTTAACTATTGCCGGTCATTTTTTAGTGGCATTTACTTAATTTTGAAACTTTTTAGCGAATTTCCCCTATACGGAAGAAGCTATTACCGTGGGTCTCATGGTAAGACTTAAGCCCGAGACCATGATAACTTTTCATTTTGAGGTCCCCAGATGCCAAAAACACCATTCGTTCAAATTTTTATATATGTATATATATATATTTATATATATATATATATTTATTTATATATATATATATATATGTGTCCGTAAGCACGATAACTTTCGTAAAAAAGGTCCGATCTTAATGAAATTTGGTACAAATGTATAAAGTACCATTTATTTGAACGAGTTCGAAAACCAGATGAATCGCACCATCCGAAGGGGGGTTTTTGGGGGGTTTTGTACCCCAAAAATGTGTTTTTTGGGGTTTTCACATGTAATTTTAATTTAAATCAAATTTTAATTTATACCATTGAATTCAGCTTAAAAAAACAAACAATTTGGAATTTTGATTATTGCTCTACGTCAATTGGTTACCGAGATATTGAAAGTGCTAAACACAGTACGTTGTCTAATGTTATTCTTATGGAGGAAAAGAAAAATTGTATATCTCGCTTATTTATGAACATAAACTGACGAAATTTGGTATATGGCTTCATCTGGCTGTGGTTTATTGTTGTTTGCACAAAAAACATTTTTCGCCTATGGGTCCCGTAGCAGCAAACCTAGGTACTCGGTCCCCATGTTATTCTTATGGAAAATAATTAAAATGTTATATATCGCTTATTTATGAATGTATATGGATGAAACTTGGCATGTGACTTCACTTAGCTGAGTTCTATTGATATTTGCATAAAAACCCATTATTTTGTGTTCCTTGTTGCAGCAAACCTGCGTACTCATCCCCAATGTTATTCTTATAGAGAATAATTAATATTTTAAATATCGCTTGTTTGTGAATATATTTCTTATGAATCCCTGTTAAGTGGCTTAATGTGTTATGTTATTATTCATTGGAAATTCGCTGAGTATGCAGGTTTGCTGCGACGGGGGTATTTTCAAATGTAAAGGTGAGGTTGTGACCCTTTATTTCAACTGTTTTTATTCATTGCTGCAATACGTTTCCACATATCACCTTTCATTCTCATAAAATTGCCACTTTATTGAAATGTTTTACCAAAATATGTGCAACGGATTGCGGCATTGTAGTCACAATAAAAAGTAGTTAAAAAAGTAGTTCAATGTGATGGGTCACAATCCCACCTTGACATTTGAAAACAAATTTTGAATCCAATGTGGTGGCTGAAAATATTAACTAAATCAAAAAGAAGTATAAGTTGATTAATAATGATTGGCGGTGATATGGAGTCAATATTTTGAGTAATGTAGAAACGCGAAGATGGGGGGGGGATAATTTAAGACTCGCCCTGTATAGCGGTAAAAAGTATACTTAAAATTAAAAACTCTTTGATAATTATATTTGTCAAAATAGGAGAATATTAATAATAAACATATTTTTGGCTAGCGAACAATCGGAAACAGATCACGTCCCTCATCTTCATTTAATTTTGACATGGCACGATGCTTTTAAAACTGATAACAATGTGAATAATGGTAACTTTTTTAATGATATAAGATAATAATTACCACTTACGATTTGTGATCGCGCACAACTAAATAGACAATACTTTGAATCATTAATTAAAGTATTATCTAATTACAAAATACGCGGTTGTTAAACGTTACATAGTTTATTTGCATGACAGTAAATCCATTGATAAAATGCACCTTTTTCTCCACGTATATAGAACGTTTTTGTTTTTATTAGCGAATTAACTTGAGTAAAAAAACGTCTGATTTCGATGAAATTTGGCTCAAATGTGTAAAGTGGCATTCATGACTTTAAGTTCGAAAACCAGAAAAATCGGACCATGGGAAAGGGGGTTTATGAGGTTTCAAAATTTACCAAAAATCAGTTTTTTGCACTTTTTACCCTGACATTTTTAACACACAATTTTTGTTTTAACCATTTTATACAGCTTAAAAAAATAATATAGTATTTTGAATCATTAACCTAGGTTAAGTGGTTGCGGAGAAAATCCAAAAACGTGTTCATAAAATCTCCCATGTTAATCTTATGGGAAAATGGTTTTTAGCTTTTCCTCAATTAATTTTACTGTAAACGTCACATTTGCTTTTACCAATCAGTTTAGCTCTACAAAACAATTATTTTGGTTTTTAAATTGTGATTCTACGTCCAACCGTTGCAGAGATATTCAAAGTGCTAAACACAGTGCATTGTCCAATGTTATCCTTATGGAGAATATTTAAATTTGATATCTCGATTATTAATGAACGTATATTGATGAAACTTGGTATGTGGCTTCATCTAGTACTGGTATATTGATATTTGCACAAAAATTGATTTTTTATCATCCTCTTAGCAGCAAACCTGCACACTCAACCCTAATGTTATTCTTATGGAGAATACGTAAAGCTTTATATCTCCCTTAATTATGAACATAAATTTAAAACTTGGTATATAAAACTTGAGTTATATTGATAATTGCAAAAAAAACACATTTTTATCTTCCTCGTTGCAGCAAACCTGCGTTCTCAGCCCAAATGTTATTCTTATGGAGAATAAATCAAATGCTAAATATCAGTTATTTATTTATGTATTATTATGAAACTTGGTAAGTGGTTTTATGTGGTAGTAAGAAATAAATTCATGCATAGGAAATTCGCTGAGTACGCAGGTTTGCTGCGACAGGGTATTGTATTTTATGTCATATAATTGTTTTTATGCATAACAACTTTTAACTGGTCTGAGATATATTTGTTTTGCACCTTCGAACCAAATCTGAGTATACGGTTTAAATGTTTAATGAATTCAAACAATGATCGTTATTTCGCAACAGGACGATGAATTTTTGAAACCGTGTTGACAAAAATATTTTGAATCTGAAGCTATCGTGATGTAAAATGCATATTTTCCTCTACATTTTTTATTTAAACTATGCTAATTTTACTAGGGTGTCCAAAAATGTACATTGATGTTTTACCGGCATGCTTGTTAAAAAATCTAGGGTGAAAATGTCCAGCAACAATACGTTTTAAAATTATTATATTAGGAGTTCTGTTTACTGTAAAGCGGCCATTTGTTTAGCTAATTAATTTAAATTTACGAATTGGTTCAACAGTTTGATATTAAACTTATCACTGGTTTTTACGTAATCAAGACACAATTATAGTAAAATAGTCTTAATATTAATCTAAATAATCTTAATAATACAATGCGTTTAAAAATGAAGATTACTGACAACTATAAAATCAAAATAACTAATTAACGGTTAAAACAGCTAAAATAACGGTAAAGTTTTTCTTTTAGCCCATTTTATTCCCTTTTAGCGAATTTCCCCTATAGGGAAGAAGCTATTACCGTAGGTCTCATGGTAAGACTTAAGCCCGAGACCATGATAACTTTTTGTTTTGATGTCCTCAGATGTCCAAAACACTATTCGTTCAAATTTATATATATGTATATATATATATATATATATATATATATATATATATATATATATGTGTCCGTGAATGCGATAACTTGAGTAAAAAACGTCCGATTTCGATGAAATTTGGCTCAAATGTGTAAACTGACATTTATGACTTTAAGTTCGAAAACCAGAAAAATCGGACCATGGGAAGGGGGGTTTATGGGGGTTTTAAATTTTCCAAAAATCAGTTTTTTGCATTTTTTACCCTAAAATTTTTAAAACACTTAATTTTGGTTTAGACCATGTTATAGAGCTTAAAAAAACAAATAATATGGTATTTTGAATTATTAACCTAGGTTAAGTGGTTGCGGAAAAAATCCAAAAAACATGCTCATAAAATCTCCCATGTTAATCTTATGGGAAAACAGTTTTTGGCTTTTCCTCAGTTAATTTTACTTTAAACTTCACATTTTCTTTTACCAATCACTTCAGCTCCACAAAACAATCATTTTGGTGTTTAAATTGTGATTCTACGTCAAACCGTTGCAGAGATATTCAAAGTGCTAAACACAGTACGTTGTCCAATGTTATCCTTATGGAGAATAAATAAAATTTGATATCTTGATTATTTATGAATGTATATTGATGAAATTTGGTATGTGGCTTCATGTTGTACTGGTATATTGATAATTGCACAAAAAATCAATGTTTTGTTGATTGTCCCCGTAGCAGCTAACCTGCATACTCAGCCCTAATGTTATTCTTATGGAGAATAAGTAAAGTTTTATATCTCCCTTAATTATGAACATAAATTAATAAAACATGGTAAGTAGCTTCACCTGGTTCAGTTATATTGATAATTGCATAAAAACTCATTTCTTATCTTCCTCGTTGCAGCAAACCTGCGTACTCAGTCCTAATGTTATTCTTATGGGGAATAAATAAAATGTAATAAATCACTAATTTATGAATGTATTTTTGTCAAAATTGGTGAGTGGCTTTATGTACTAGTGAGAAACATATCAATGCATTGGAAATTCGCTGAGTACGCAGGTTTGCTGCGACGGGGGGTATTTATTGATATAGCTGTCAAAACTATTCGATGAGGATACATTAACATCAGACTATTGTCAATACTACTTGTATAGTTACATGACAAATACAAATTCTTGATTCTTGATATGAAGTAATGTAGCGTCTATACTTGTATAGACTTGCACTGATGTAAACTGTAGCCCATGTATTGTGATTTATATGCTATTACACAATAATAGCCACTATTTTCCCCCTCGTCTGGTAGTTTGTATAGTTGTACAATTCGTAACGGAAAACTGGCCTCAAAATAGTAGTTTTCATCACAAGGTGCAAAAGTGGTTGTTTTTGGTGCGCAATCGTGTTTTACGAGTGAGGCGAAGCCGAGGTCGGGAAAACGATTAAGTACCAAAAACACACTTTATCTCCACGTGATGAACCAAGCTTTTTGTTATCATACTGCCAATATAAGCCTTTGATAGTTGAACATTTTGACCAAAAGCTATGTGATTTTTATCGTTTTGGTAGTTCATATAGGTTAACTTTACAATATTTACATTTATTTTATTTATCAATCTTTGAGGTTAGCGCCCTGAAAAAATCCACAACTGATTTTTTGGTGCGCTATTTTAAAGTATCCGAAAAATGTAATTTTACGGATTAAATACAAACCAAAAACAGCTGCTTTTCGTATGATAAAAAACAGCTTTTTAAATATTTTTGAAATGGCCGCCGGTTTGAAACGGATCATTTCATTTAGCTGATTATTTTTTTCAATTATGACTTGTCTGTAAACAAACAATGCCAACATTTAAATCAATTGATCGGACAGTTCAAGATAAATGTATTGCTCGTATTTAGTCGCATGATGGCTGCATGACGTTATATAGGACTTCTGATACAGGATATTATCTGACTTCAAATGTTGTAAAAAACGCTGGTAAAATAAAAATATATTACTAGACACGCTGTAGATAAACAGTTAACTACGGAATATAAATTGTACAAGATTAAGCTAAAACTTATTGTGGTTTTCCATTACACTACTTAAATATATCTAATTAAAATTTATAAGTTGTAGAATATCCTCTTTTATACTGTAGGAAGTGATTTCGAAGCGTAACATAGACATTACAATAACAAAGCACACCAATCCCAATCCGGCTGATGGATTCCAGCCAATATCGGAACGTGTTGTGCAGTGCAGGAGTTGCCATCGTAAACCTCCGTGCGGCTGGATCCCAATACCTTTGTGACAATCGGAATGGCATCTCAATCCTTCCTTTTGGTCCCCTATCCTTTCTACTTTACGATCGCAAATTGATATAAAATTGCTTCTCAGACTTTTCTATTTCGTAAACGTTCCGAAACGATTTCTGTCAAAGCAAGATATAACGGGTGTAAGAATAGATTTGTTTCCTCTAGTATAATATTGGTAATGAAATATTAGTGTAGGTTTTACAAGGAAAAAGTTTTAGAAAATTATTTGACAGGTCTACAACTTATAAGTTCTATTAATATAAGCAAAAATGAGAATCATCACCTATCCACTATGTGATTTTTGAATGTATCAAGATTACAATATAAGTAGTATATCCAGCCACCCAAACTACCAACCCAAACTAAAATGGAACTAAAGTTTAGTTTTAGTACAAAAATAAAATAATTTTGTATAAAATAAGTACTAATAATACCGTTTAATTCTAAATAATATAAGGGGTACCATTATGAATATAGTTTACAAAACTGTGAGGATATACTTATAGTTGGTCAATTTTTTCACATGTGATTTTGTTTACATATGATCATAAGTAAAACGAGTTTGTACGCAGCACGCTGACGTGAGGGAAGTGAATTTACACATACAAAATTTTTAAAACTCAAGACCAGTGTAAAAACATACATTTAATCCAATTTTATTTAAATCTGATAACATTGATTTTTTGGCTGTTCTGATGCTCCTGGTTTCATTTACCTGCAATGCCAGGAATACAATTTTGCGCATTATAATGTTAGTAGAAGGTCCAGTCAGGCTTGAAAGTAGGCGCGAGGTTGCTGGGATGATACAAATACACCAATAAATGAAAAACATGCTTTTCTAATGTAAAAACCCCATAAGACAACGTACTGTGTTTAGCCGATGTACATTTTCTCTAATAACTCGGTAAATAGTTTTGCTAGAATGACGCGAGAGGGCTTAAAACTTTAGCTTCACTAATTTCCATCTTAATATATGCATTATTTTACGTCCGGGGATTTTCTGATCCTTTTAGGGCCCAAAAACTCAAAATCTGAAAGATTTATCCCCAAAAAATGGGTTTAGAGTTTTCCGATTGTTTTGCCCATTGAACTTGTTCAACTGATTATAGAAAGTAACGTCCCTGTAATCAAATTCGAAGTAAATTGGACAAAAAACGCGACCGCTAGAGTGTATACACATATATAATATATCATTTTGAACGACCACCCAAAACGTGTTCAGGGGGTCTCGTTAGGAACTTCTACGGTGGTCCTGGGCTTAAGTTTCACGTGCGGGTCATGCTAATAGTTCACTTTCCATAGGAAATTCACTAATGATGCACGTCTGGATTAAGACGACAGAACAAGACAAAAACTGAAGTAGATTTGGTCATAACTAAAACGAATTTGGTTTTAACTGCTAAAGGTTGAATATGGAATTTAAATATAAAAAACCATATGAGCCAAAGTACAAGCAAATCAGTACAATTTCAATTACAAAACAACGCGACAGCTTTGTGTGGTGTGTTTAAAAGCATTTAGGGGGACCTTATCAAGTAACTTAATGTTTTCAATATTAATAAGTATCATATTTTGATTAGTTAACATAACAGTATAGGGTTTGTCAACCCCAGAAGCATATTCTAGGGATTCTCTTACAAGGCGTCGCGACGGGGACAACGGGATGGCCACCTCTAGCCACTGTATCCGCCACAGCCTTATTCTCATAACAATGTATTTGTGTGTGTTATATAATATGTCCTTAACAATAAAAACTATGTATATCAAATGTGATTATTGCATTTAGGTTAGATGAGTTAACCTAACCAAGTAATGATAGTTATAACAATAATGTTACACGGCGGTACTTACCAATAAACCTTTGAAATGAAGCCAGTGGTTGAGTAGTCCCAAATCTAGTAGTAAATGCTGGATGTAACCACCGTAGAGCGGCACACGTGTGGCGGTACATGTGTGGCGGCCGACCCGTGGATTAGCGGCTAAGCTGCTTTCAAACTGCGAGGTGATGAGTCAACTTGTCACAATGCGTCTCATCAAAACGAAACGGCTCATTTTCAATATAATTCACCGTTTCATTATAAATATGATATATGTTATTAATAAATATTTAAATCTTTCCACTCGGTGAAGCGGACATTTTCTAACTGATACTTCGCGCGCGAAACGCAATATATTTGTATTACTTTTCTTAAAATATGAATAATTAACAGAGGAAACAATAACTCGCTAGCCTGACGGTTAGCGTATTAAAATTCGGTTCAAGAGTCACGGCGTTTTATTACTCCATACATAAATATCTTTGGTGTTGGATTAAAATTGTATATCCTCTAAAAATATTTATAAATATAAACTGTTTAAAATTGAATATTTAAACTACTTCTTTAAATACGATTAGAATGTGATCTTAAAATTTGTTGTTTCCTTTTGTTATTCCAATATACTTCGATATATAAAATAAAATACCCCCGTAGCAGCAAACCTGCGTACTCAGCGAATTTTCAATGCATATATATTTATATTAATACCACATAAAGCCACATACCAAGTTTCATCAATATACATTCATAAATAAACGATTTATGACATTTTAATTATTCTCCATAAGAATAACATGGCGGCTGAGTATGCAGGTTTGCTGAAGCAAGGAGCACAACAAATGGGGTTTTATACAAATATCAATATAACTCATGTAGGTAAAGCCATATACCAAATTTCATTAATTTATTTTCATAATGAAGGGAGATAACACGTTACTTATTCTCCATAAGAATAACATGGGGCTGAGTACGCAGGTTTGCTGCTACGGGAGCCATTGGTAAAAAATTGTTTTTTTGAGCAAATATCAATGGTCCACAACCAGATAAAGTCGTATACCAAGTTTCGTCAGTATACGTTCATAAATAAGCGAGATGTAAAATTTTTATTTTCCTCCATAAGAATAACATTAGACAACGTACTGTGTTTAGCACTTTCAATATCTCGGTAACCAATTGACGTAGAGAAATGATCAAAATACCAAATTGTGTGTTTTTTAAGCTGAATCCAATGGTAAAAACTAAAATTTGACTATTTCCAAAATTATATGTAACAAATTCGAAAAACCCATTTTTGGGGTACAAAACCCCCCAAAATACCCCTTAGGATAGAGCGATCTGGCTGGTTTTCGAACTTAAAGTCATAAATTGTTCTTTACACGTTTATATCAAATTTCATCAAAATCGGATAATTTTTACGAGAGTTATCGTGCTCACGGACACACACACACACACATATATATATATATATATATATATACAGTTTCGAACGAATGGTGTTTTTGGGGTCTGGGGACCTCAAAACGAAAAGTTATCATGGTCCCGGGCCTAGGTCTTACCATGCCGACTACGGTAATAGCTTCTTCCCTATAGGGGAAATTCGCTAAAAGTTGAGCACGGATTTTTAGTTGTGAATAGTGTGAGACGAATAACAACTTTAAAAAAATAAGTTTACCTCCTTAACTCCGTAAGAGTTACAGCAGAAACTTTACTATTCTACGTTACGGTTCGGAGATAACTCTTTTCAGACACTAGCGACCTAAAACAAGTGTGATGCTTAACAAACGCTCGATGACAGCCTTGAACGATTTGTTTTATTTTTGTTTATTAGCTCGACAGAGTATGTCAAGCGCACTTGCTTATCAGCTAATAACTAAAATTATTGTTAATAGACTGCTTAAGTAAAACATTAATTATAAATACTAAATAGGGAAAAGTACTCATAGAGTTTTAGCTTCACTTTAAAACCAAATTTAAGAAAGTTCGTAATTAAAATATAGAATTTAAAGTAACTTGGAACCCTTTCATTATTTAGTAAAAAACTGCACACCGACGCGAGACTAGTGAAATGCAGTAGAGTGCTTAGCTGATATTAGCCATGAGCTTAACTTTGATCGGGCTGCAGGAGTAAATATGGAGATCCAGTAGAGTGCTTAGCTGATATTAGCCATGAGCTTAACTGTGATCGGGCTGAAGGAGTAAATATGGAGATCCAGGGGCTTTACTATTCTCAGTTTTCATTAATGTCTTACTTAAAAACTATGTTAATGTACAAGGGGCATGGAAAAGGAAATATTGTTCATGCAATGACTACAATTAATGATTACAGCGAAAACCTGCAACGCCCGACATGAGGAGATGCAATATAAACACACCGATGCAGGAAACTCGCAGCCTGGACGGTGCGGCAGAACCTCGGTGTCCTTAGGCAACATTTAAAAATAAACAACAAACATTTTTTTAAATTATATATAATACACAGTAATAAAGTACAGTGCGTTACACGAGTGAAAAACCAGGCTGTCTATAAGAGTAGTTTTAATTTTAACATTGGGCTTATTTATGGGTGGCCTGGTTTTTCACTCGTGTAACACACTTTTAAAGTGGCAATAATTCTTTTCGATACTACCTTGAAATAAAAATGTCACTACTATTTATGTATAAACCTTCAGTATAGTTATTTATGTATTGCTCAGATTTACTTGATATACCATATTTATCATGTTGAAAAATGAACGAAAATTTATTTTAATGTGCACTATAAACAACAGTTGCTAAAAATCAATATGCATGCCATTTTAGTTAATATGATTTGCCATCCAACGTAAATATGAGTTCGACTTTCCTTTGGATAAAACTGATAAAACTCCTAGGCACGATAAATAACAATATTTTAACTGTGTAGGAGAGGAGTCTTATAGTTAGGTTTATTTAAATAATACACTTTTAAAACAATATATAACAAAGCACTCTTTTAGATCAGTTCCATGCTTAATAAATTCGAATAGTTAAGCTGCTAGTTTTATTATTTGTAATAACCCATTTAGTCCGTGGGAAAGTTATTACATTCTTTCTTTTTATGTAAAAATGTAGTTCCTGCTACTGACTTTTTAGAATATTTTTCATTTTGAGAGGTTTTAGTCATACATATTTAACATCAATCTAAAGAATTAATATTTTGTCTTTAATTAAACGTTGAGAATTGGCGTTTTCAAAATATCATTCTTACTGCCAAGTCAATAATTGGCAAGGCAAGGAATGAAAAGCGCTGAAAAGGCAATTTACATCTTGAATTGAAACATTCGAAATACGTTTGTGATAAAAGGATCTGAAAACACTAAAATCGAATGAAAACTTCTTCATTCACAGCTTATCTTTACTATTTTCTTGAGTGGAATCTACGAAAGTTCTTATAGTCCATATCGTTCCTCTTTTGTACTCCTTCGGACAGTGCCTCAGTGTCAAGTTCTGCATTTTGGATCAAATCTAATATGTTCCTTAGATAAGGATCTTGAGTACTGTAGATGTCAAACAACGCCGTAATACAATTTCGAAGCTAGTTAGATTGTTTTCATAGAGTTTTCATTGAACATAACCGTGTATATTGGTAGCAAGCAAGAAATTACCTCCAAAATCGTTGTTTTCATGTATTTTAGTCTACTTATGTTACTTCAGCCATCTACTTAGAATTATAAGTAAACTTCCGAAGGTGTTCCCACCTTTTGACGTACTTGCCCCCTGATTTATAGAAATCCCATTTGTTGGTACTTTTCTAATAATCGTAAAATTTCAGTACCTTTCAAGGAACTCGAAACTATTACTGACCTATCCTCTATTGTAAATCAAAGCTGAAGCTCAGGTGTAGTATATACTCGATAAATTTAATCCTGACATGTCCGGCTTGAAAATACCTTTTCGGAATTAATAAATCCTAAAAAATCATAAATTACGCTACCTCAACAATTTTTTGCTGATGGGGTATAAGTTACCACATGCGCCTACCTTACCACCTACCACTGAAAAGTCCAGTGTATAAATCACTTTGAATGACGATTATCTTTAGTCTCTCTCAGATCATAAATTACGCTACCTCAACAATTTGTTGCTGATGGGGTATAAGTTACCACATGCGCCTACCTTACCACCTACCACTGAAAAGTCCAGTGTATAAATCACTTTGAATGACGATTATCTTTAGTCTCTCTCAGATCATAAATTACGCTACCTCAACAATTTGTTGCTGATGGGGTATATGTTACCACATGCGCCTACCTTACCACCTACCACTGAAAAGTCCAGTGTATAAATCACTTTGAATGACGATTATCTTTAGTCTCTCTCAGATCATAAATTTCACTCTCCACACGGGTTTTCACACAAACACTGCCAGCTCAGGTGTTTCCTCTTTAAACTTGACAAGGCTTGTACAAGAGGGTTGATTGCTTTTCCAGACCTTGATGTCGGCTGTGCTTCTAGGAGCTATCGTCTTTAGGTCAATAAATGCCATAAACATGCGCAAGTCTGTTGAGTTTTTATTTTTATCAGGGCACACTATGTATTTAGAACAAAACGTACATTAACGTGCATTTCCAATAAAACTATTCAAATTACGAGTTTTGACTTGTGACATTACAATATAGTTTTTTTTATTTCCAGTTGGAATTCTTATGAGAGTTCCGACTTTATAAATGTAGAAACGCTTGTAACTCGACTATGTTGTATTAAGTAAATGTACAAACATGAAGGTAATGTGATTATTCTTTAAACCAAACTAAAAAAATCTAAAATCATAAAAAATTAGTTTCTTTAACCAGTAAAACTAAATAATTATGAAAAAAACACTATGAGCCTTGATTTGAAATTGCTTGACACGCTAATTGGAATTGAGACACGCTAATGCTCAATTCAATGCACTATTTAATACAGTGCCATTAAAATGTCTATCGTTGTAATAGAATGGTTTAATGTGTACATGATCTAGTTAAAGTAACGATCTTATAGTTACTATACTTATCTAGTGAAGGCCTAGTTATAACATATGTCTATTGAAAATTAAAACACATATTCAACGTTCATTTCCACGTTTTCCCAATGCATATCATATAAAAATGCATAATTTACAAATATTTAGTTTTTGTGGGCATTCGTTTTTAGGATTTAAAAGATCTCTGAATTCACATGTTCTTAATAATGGTGGGTAACTTTCAAATTTAAACTTATACAACATTTTGTTTTCTTTTTTTAGTAATAAACATAGAATTGTACTTTCCCTAACTAAAGCTCGGTTTATATGATTAAAGGTAATATGAAGTGCCTTTTCTTTTATCGTTCAGTGTAAAAATCTCCTGAATTTCGCAAAGAAATACTACTGTTTAAACCCCAGAAAAAAACTATGTTTGCAATCATAAAATAAGGGGTTGTGTGTTGGTATACGTGCGTGTCCGAGCGCAATGTCCAGTTTGATTCATTACACTAAACAAGCCGTATAAAATGTTTTTTTTTTAAGTACAAAAAGCATCTGTTAGTGTAACTTTAATCAACTTTTCCTTCAGACAAAAAATTCCAAATATAACCTTTGGAATAACAATGGGTTATTGGATCAGATAATTATTAAAATATATTAATTTGATTTTAATATAAACAACTTTTTTATTAGCATATTACGTGTTGTTATTACTTACGGGATTTAATAAAAGACGTCTTACAACACTTAAGATATATTTACACTTATACTGATTCACATACATACGGTAAACATATATAAAAGATGGTACTAGGCATAAAAATAAAAAAATAAATATAAAAATACAAGACCACTAAATTAAATACCCTTTATTTAATGATGTTACTATACAAGGTTACTTTTAGCAGCTAGATGATGTATATAGCTGTCGATTACTATAAAGGCTACTTATTTATTTAATTTTCTTGAACTATGAATCCTACTTCACATAGTTAAAATAAAAAAATACATTCCCCCTCATAAATGACAAGCTTCCGACTCGCCTATTGTTACGTAAACCATATTGTTTATACAGAGGCTCTTCAGTAAATATTCAATTGGTTACAATTTTAAAAAGGTAAAACATGTATCAGTAATGAATAATTTTAAATTCAAATGTTTACTAATATATGATTTGAATTAAATAATACCCCTATCTTGTGAGTCTTTCAGTAATGCGTACATTCTTTCTTCCACGTGTACAAAATTAGTGTATTTTATTAAGTTCTATTTTTCTAATATTGAAATAAGGGTTTGAAAACTCAATATTGTTCATGTTTATACCTAGGTTATTATTGTGCCAATCAGGTCCAAAGGCGTATTATGGTGCTAGTTTATAGTATTAATGTTATGGTACTTAAAAAATAACTCCTGCCTGAGTTGCCTACAAATTATTCAGAGAATGTGAAATGCGGTGTTAAACGTTACTAACTTTACTATCTTAGTTTTGCGAAAAATTCGATATAATAACACTACTGAGGGGATATTATTTTCAGCATTCCTCAAAACTATTCTAGCGTTCCTGTGTTGGAGATAATTTAGTTCTAAAAACGTCTCAAATTCTTGTATAACTCTACTCTTGATTTTGGAAAATTACTTCGAGAGATCCTTCGAAAAATATTAGTTTAAGAACGCATAAAGTATATTCGGAAAATATTCCCAAAGAATAAAGAAGTTAGCCTCTACAACTCCACAAGAGTGACCGATAGAAACTTTACTGTTCTACTTTACAGTTGGACGATAACTGTTCCAGACAACCGATTCCTAAGAGAAATATTGGATGTATTACTGTCTAACCTTGTTTTTTAAATAATAAAAAACTTATTTTCGTAAAGGAATTCAAAGTTAAAGGAAACGAAATAAATGATTTCATAAACAGTTTAAAAATTATGTCATAGTTGTCATCAGTTTCGAAAAATATCCAATGCTTATTGTAAATTTCTCAAAAACCTCAATCGCAGCAAGTAGAGTATGTAAAACATAATGCGTTATTAGGTTTTATGGGTGTAGGAATGTATTTTCAAGTACAAAATCAAAGACCCCTTACAATAAATATTTATTAAAGTTATGAATTTGACTATTAAGAATAACGAGAAACGTGTTTGAATGCAGCTTTTTAAAGTCATAAGTCATAAATACTTTATTTACACATAAACATTTGTGTACATTACAATCAGTAATATCAAAAGGTCCAACTTAAAATGATCTATTTACTAAACTAAATTATCTTAATACAAAATGTATGGTTTCAAATATGCTCAGGATTAAAACAACATGCATATGAAAGCTCTGTTCAGAGTTAAAATAGCTATGTTATCATTTAAAAAATCATCAATTGTGTAATAAGACTTACTGATCAAATTATCTTTAATACACGTTTAAATTTATAGGGTGTAAAAGATTTAAAGGAATCTGGAATTTGTTTATACAGTCGTATACCCAAATAAATAGGACTTTTTCAAAAAGCCTCAAATTGTGAATCGGGTAGTTGAAAATATAATATTGCGGGTATTGTAAGAGTGTTGGGCTTTAAACTGTGAGCAAAAGTTTGCATTGAAATTAACAAAAACTAATATTTCATAAATGTAGATGCTTGTCAAAGGCATAATGTTCAAATTATTAAAAAGAGGGCGACAGCTAGTTCTAAAATTTACCCCTAACATAACTCCAATAATGCTTTTTTGGGCGTTGAAAACTTTACTAAAATCTACTGAGTTGCCCCATAACACAATATCATATTTGAGAAGAGAGTTAATATAGGAAAAGTAAACAATTTTTAATTTTTCAATTGACACAGAATTTTGAAGAATTCTAATTGCAAATCTAAACTAACTTAATTTGTTTACTAAACAAATTATGTGATATTTCCAATTCAAATTTTTGTCCAAATTTATTCCGAGAAATTTATGATTATCGGTAATGTTATAATAACCTGTATTTAATTCTTGCTTGAAAATGCATTATGTTAGTTTTACTTTCATTTAGAAGAAGCCCATTCGCCTCAAACCAAATTTTCAAATCATTCAGTGTTGCCTTGATTGTTGTTTCTAATGCTGAAAAATTATTTTCATTGACTATTACACTAGTGTCATAAGCAAATAATACGAGATTTGTGGGGACATGTGCAGGTAAATCATTTATATACATGAGATGAGAAAAAGTGTAGGCCCCAAAATGGAACCTTGTGGTACCCCAACATTTATACTGACCCACTCTGAGCAGTAACGAGATGCATTTTCTCCGTTTCCTCCCTTGAAGGTGAGACTCCATTAATTTTAAAACCCCATTCCTAATACCCAAAGGTCAACACAGTCAAGGCCTTGGGCAGTTCACAAAAAATACCAGCTGTAAATTGAGACCCATCCAAAGCCCTCGCCGTGTTACTCACAAAGGATATTAAAGCCAATTCAGTATTTTTTACGAAAACCAAACTGCTCATTGACAATCAGATTATTCATTTCAAGATACCTTGAAATCCTATCATGAAGTGCTTTTTCAAAGATTTTAGATACATTACTAAGCAATGATATTGGTCTAAAATTTGTAATATCTGTATTTGATCCCTTTTTAAAAATTGGTTTCACCTCTGAAAGTTTTAATTTGTTTGAAAACGTACAGGATGTTAAGTTATCAATAAGCAAAACATCAATTCACATTCACAATAATTTTGCAGTTTTGAAGTAAACTGTTTAAGCGAGGTAATTTTATCGCGAACATTTATATCAAAACAGGTGGTTTCAGTTAATTAATAACTGGATGAATAGTTTTGAAGATAGAAAAATGTGGTCGAGGTAAAATATCTATGAAGTATAATGTATTTCAATTATTGTCCTTAAATATAATTTGGTATCCATATTTTCGGAAATAATGAGTACCAGTTAAAAGTAAAAATGTTTTCTAAGTAAATGAAATTACTACTAGAGATTTGATTTTGCGACAATGTCACATTTATATGATTTTATAGTATTTATTGTTGCATAAGTGGTCAATTGTGTATTAAGTTATAAGGGCTAGCTTCCCTTGGGGATGTATAAATAGATTGCGGTGGGACCCCTGCACTTATGTTCCATATCCACAAACTGTCAATTTAACCGTCAACGTTACTAGGATTAACAATCTGAAGGCGTGATTGCAACATCGGTAAACTGTATCTTTTTCTTCACGTGATCTAGTTTTATCCTGCACACGAATTCAGGTGGCTGTTCCGTAGAGAGTTAAAGAGACACTAAAAACGTCCATAGCGTTTTATATATAAATTGAGATGTACAAATTAAGTTTAAAAAATATATGATATGTTTGCAATCTTATTATGAAGGAAATAAGGTCGGTAAAAGCGGTTTGGTGAAAGCAGAAGCTGTGTAGACTTTTTATCCCAAAACCTGTGAGTTAACTGAATTTGTTCATAATCATTTTTGGACACTTAGTTAATTATCGATAATGAACTTCAATTATAATAGAAAGATTGGAAGGGTTCCAGGGAGGATTACAAATCATACCAGATAGTAGAGAAATAAATTGAATGTTGCTATTGGAGTGTTAATAGTTAATTGACCCTCATATATTATATTATATGTTATCTTCCCTCATATATTTATATCGTATGTACAGAAAATCAAACAATTCTGCCTTAAATTTATTGGTTGTAAGAGAAAAGTAACCATGAAACTTAAAAATAAAACTGTGTACAAACACGATTTTATTCTTTCTAAGGAAATAATAGATTTTCTTGAAGTAACTTACTCACGTTTCTAATTTAACAATAACATTTAAGATAACGTTTGAGTTCTACTGCCAAAAGAGTCTATTGAGTCTCTTAACAACAAAAATAACCAAAGTACAGTACAATTGGAATTTCTAACTCATAAGTGAGGGATTTAAAGTTCAAGATGACTACGTCAAAAATCATTATATTAACTAGCGAAAGAGAATTTGGTGGAGAGTTCTAAATTCAGCAGTTTTAATATGTTCACCACAAGTGACAACATACCAACCTGAAACGCAATTATCGTAAAACCAATTAAACCCTAATCGAGATTAACTCAAATAGTCGACGCTGATATTGCCACTTCCGTAACTAATGTCCTGATACAACCAGAACTTTATCAAGACAAATTAATTTATTTCAGTTTAAACAGATTGCAATTCTAATATCTTTCTTGTAAAGAATAATTACCAGCACCTCAATTATCATACATACACATATATATATATATATATATATATATATATATATATATATAGTGTTCCAGGATTCGTTATTATTTATGTGTATTGTTTATTATTTTTATCTAAAATGCAAATGTATCCCGTCAATGCTCCAAACATAAAACCAGAGTATAAAATCAAATTCAAGCGCAACTCAGCATTTGCAGAAAATATAACGTGTCTGCTCTTAACTTATGTGAAATAAGAGAACACGAAAAGACATATATTAATATGCTTCTTTTCGATTGGGTCTTGTGGGAAGGTTTTCAGCATAACAGTTATGTTCTGAGATGAATTTATGATACTGTCTCAATATTCTACTCGCAAGCTATACTTTTTGTATTTACGAAAGTGACATTTTACAACCGCCGTTGTTGGGAAACAAAATAAAAACCTCTTTGAAGGATACTTTTTGATTGTTTACCCTTTATAAAATTAATACCACGCACGACAGGTAAATTACGTTAAGGACTATTAACAACCCTCAAATAATTTGTAAAACCTCCACATATTTGTTTCAGTTGACTTCAGTTTAAACATTTCACCTTTTAAAATGCCATTTGATTTGCCATTAGATTCACTGAATAGTCACAAATATTAGTTCATTATTAAACAGGCAGCCAAGCGGAACACACGGCTGCCCCAGTTGTGTCATTGACTAACAACAGGCTCAGGTTTGCTTTATTTATTCATACAAATTTCCCTAGAGATCAACGTTGCCTTTACAAACGGCGTTCTGCTCACGTCCGACCCCTTTACACCACATTTTGTTGCCTTCAACATTTAAATGTGTGGTTGAGAATGTTGTAAAATATTTAGAGCGGAAATCACGTTCCTCAAACCTCCCCTACTACAAACGCGTGTACTATAAGGAGCGTGTTAAGAAGGTTTTAGGAAGGTTAAAGATCGGTTTGTGAACACGGTTTTACAGCTGAAAATGTTAACAAAAACCGAGTATCGCTAGGTTAAATGCTGGTTTTATTTTATTTTCTTATTATTAATCGTGTTCTATGATGTTAAATAAAAGACAGTTAGTATGTTTTAAAATCTTTGGCAAGCCTATATAACTTTTTAATTGTTCGATTTTAAATTTTTTATTTTTATTTTGGATCTCTTTTTAACTTTAATCTCCAGTAATAGCAGACATGCGCGTTTTTCACTAGTGCTCATCTAACGTATCACCTAGATCAGCTAGAAAACTACCGCTTGTTTTATAGTCTCTTGTCTTCATAGATTTATGTGAGTTAAATTAAAACTAACGTCGCTCTTACCAGCATCACTGCAAAAACGTTATATTATATTTATATTATTGTCATTCAACTGAATACAGAATATTGCATCGAATGATTTTGATGCATTTATTTTGCTTTGTTAAGATACAAACGGAAAATTGAACTTCGAGGGAAGGAGGCGAATCCCGTATTTTCACTCGAGAATGATTTGAGAACGGTTTGAAGCGAGGAAGCTTTGAGAAACGTTTGAGTATTCCGTTCAACCTTACAATAGCGATCTAATATAAACTTATTATACCGTCATGCTTTAGAAGTACTTAATTTTATACAATACCTGTTGAACCTAGTAATGGCTTAGATGTGTCGTATTCGCTACATTTAAATCTTCATCATTTCTAGTTTCAGCTTAATCGGTTTATACGTAATTAAACAATTAAACCGGAATCACATAAATAAAACCAACTATAATAGATGGGTAAATTTTTTTTGTATATACAGGGTCATCGAAAAAGAATGCCCATATTAGAAAAATTGACTACTTCGGTTAGGATGAACATATTGAGGCGATACAAGAAGTACACCAGATTTCGATAAAGCTAGTCTGCCATACATCAAATAGTATTTTAAGGTGGCTGCATCTTACTTTAAAATCTATTTACTACAGGGTGAAATGTGGGAATGCGGTTGGTATTGCATTAATGCTGTGCATACATATGGAATAAACACAAAACATGTTGGAATCCAGAGCTCCCGGGCTCGTGTCTCAAGGTTACGACTTCCTTAGGGGTTCGTCGACTCTCGCTTCCTCTTGTTTAGTTTTTATAGTCTATAAACATACTTTCTGCAAGCGTTTTATAACTCAAAGTCAAAGTCAAAGGCAAAGCCAAATAAAATATCACCATTCATGGGCAAATGTCATACATAATACACAAAACATATCTAAAACTAAATACCATAGCATTTTATAATTAAAGCAACTTTATAATACAAAAAATAAAAATAAAACACATATGCTTTTTAATCTTTCTTCTCTTCTAAATAATTTTTTACTCGGTAATATTCCTTACCCAGCAAAAACGTTTTCAGACTTCGCTTGAAAACGTTGATATTTTCCTCTTTTTTATGTGAGGAGGAAGGGCATTAAAAAGAGTTATGCAAGACTGGTGCATTTGATTTTCAGAGAATGTTGTATGGTGGGGAGGTGGTGGGATTTTATTTCTATTTCGTAAATTGTAGGAATGGTTAACAAATAAATGAGATGTAAAAAGATGGCTATTGCGTTTAAAAAATGTTAAACTCTCGAGGATGTAGATAGATGGAAAAGTCAGCAAGTTTTTGGACTTTAAATGTGATTTACAGGAGTCTGTGTATTTAAGGCCAAGAATAACTCTCAATGCTTTCTTCTGCAGGACAAAGATAGAAAGGTTTTTAACGCTCTCAGATCCCCAGGCAAGAACACAATATGATAGATAAGGATACAGGCAGCCATAGTATGCTGACAAAAGAAAGTCAATACCAGCAAAAAAAGCCAGTCTGCGTAGAACAAAAATTCCAGAGCTCAACATTTTAATCACTTTGTCGATATCAGCTGAAAAATATAATTTATCATCGATGATTAAACCCAGTTAATTAACTTCTTGGCACGGACTTATTTAATCTTCACCAATTATAATGTTAAGAGATGGCGAGGAATTAGTGACGTTTCGCAAGTGGAAGTCTAAAAGCTTTGTTTTCAGGGTGTTAATGCAGAGTGAATTATTGGTCAGCCATTGTAAAAGTGAACTGCCCTGTAAAAATGTACTCATTTCGAGTGTCTCACGATCAGGGGTAGATACTACAAGAGACGTGTCGTCGGCAAAAAGGTATAGATGATGATTTCCTATAAGACTGGTGTGAATATCATTAATAAACAATAAAAATAAAATTGGTCCGAGTACAGATCCCTGTGGAACACCACTTTTAAACAGCAGCTGGATGTGACTAGCAAACGTTCAGACATTGCCCATCATCAATATATGGAATTTTAATACTTTGCTTCCGGAATAAAAGAAAAGACGCCAACCAATCAAATGCCTTCCAGCCAGTACCAACATCCGAGAACTTTCTTAAGAGAAGACCATGGTCGACCACATCGAAAGCCTTGCTCAAGTCCAAAAATAGGCCAAAAGTCAGTTTTCTATTGTCTAGAGCTGATCCTGCCTCGTTCAAGAGACTGTGCATTGCGTTCAGAGTTGACAGCTTGTCCCTAAAACCAAATTGGAGGTTCGAAAGAATGTTGTTTCTTGTAAAGTAATCAGTCAATCTGAAGAGAACCAACTTTTCAAGAACCTTGGAAAATGTTGACAATATCGATATGGGTCGGTAATTACCGCGGTCATGTTTATTGCCCTTTTTAAACAATGGATTTACTATTGACAGTTTGAGTGCATTAGGAAAGTGACCCATCTGAAAAGTAGAATTTGCGAGATACTAGATTTGTGTAGATTTGTGAGATTTGCTAGTGAGACAGCCACTTCCATTACACAGTTCTTTAAAAGGACAGAAGAAACAGAATCCAAAGATGCAGAGTGGCTTGATCTTAACGACCTAATGACACTCACTTACTTACTTATAATCTTTCGTGGGTTTCATGATGAAAAGGTTTAGAAAATGTGTTTATTTTTATCGATGATAAAATAATCCAACAAAATCCAAATAAAAAATAAATGAAAATATAATTATACCTCAGTTGTAAATGGATAAATGTTTTAATTTTAAATATAGAACTTGTTAGACGATGAGGTTGGGGTGATGAGGTAAGAAATATGTTATAATATAACTTTAGTAATCAAAGCAAAGCACCATGTGTATACAACAAATTAATAACCATTTATTCATTTATTAATTCAATGACTTTGTCTGTGTGCTCTATCCGTGTCTAAACCTTTAAAACCAATTGATTAAAAAATATGTGATGTTTTTTCTAAAAGAAAGAACCCTTGTAGCTATTTAAAATAATAATTATCAATTACGCTTATTGTAATGGTTAATCTTATCGTTTCTCAAATTATCTATATCAATAACCACAATGAAGATTAATAAGGGGTTAGGATTGACTCCTAGTGGTATCTTGGTGAGGGACCGAATGTCCCTGATCAATATTCCTAGATTCACATCTCAAATAAAAAACAAACACATAAACGTTTTATTTTCTTGAAAAAACAAAACAACAATCATTAATAATAATTTGTAATCATACACAGACTTGTTTGCGAATTTCCTCTATAGGGAAGAAGCTATTACCGTATGTGGCATGTTAAGACTTAGCCCGAGACCATGATAACTTTTTGTTTTGCGGTCCCCAGATGCCAAAAAACTATTCATTCAAATTCATATATATCTAATCGTATCTACTCGTTGGCTTTATGTGGTAGTGAGAAACATGTAAATACATTGGAAATTCGCTGAGTACGCATGTTTGCTGTGGGTATCGGGGGTATTTTCAATTTGTATACTACTTCCAAGTATATTTATAGTTGTAATTGCTCTAAAAGGTATATTTGTGATATTATGTGCAAAGATTTGCTAAATTTGCTTTTTATTCTTAAATTATGGTTATTTTTCAATAATTATTATGTGATATGTTAAAGTGGAACTTAGTTTTCATTGTTCCATTTTTATTTAATAACTTATACAGCTCTGCCAGGTTACCTTTGCTACTTGGGTAAAAGCAGCCCAGATACTATTGCACTTATATCAATGTAACTCTGAAGTATGGGCAAATAAATTAACTGATAAAAGGCTGATAATTTGTCTTTTAAACGTATCTACTAAACTTGCTTCTGATCTACAACGATAAAATTAATCTTTAATCAAACATATATGGTAATTAATTTTGTATATTATTCAATCAATTCACCAGTACTCTTCGAGTATTCGTATGGCCTAAGTAATAAATAATATTGTTTTTAATTTTAAGTGTTTCTCATTTTTGTAAAAGGAGGAGTTTTGAGGTCAGTGTCCATGATTACAACTGACTGTAACACAGCGGCGACACAGTTACAGATAACGTTCCCCTTTATTAGACAGCGGCTCCTGCATATGCAAACACCGTTTAGCGCACTGGACCTCGTTTATCAGCCTATTTAAGGGCACTCTTTAACCGTTTCGTTTCTTCTTAAATTAATGTCTAATGTGTTACATTACAAGAAATAATAATGTTCCAATAATTGTTACATCATAGCCAATTCAGCATCGATTTTACGAGTTTATTGCCATCTTTCAACTTAAAACACAAACTAGACAATTTCAATTAAAAGCCCTTTTCTTAACAATATTTTATTTGATACGTTTGATATAATATAAGGTAAAAAGTTAAAAAATTATGCTCATAATTGACAATTTATAGGTTTTAACTTTTTATACACAAATTGGTGATCAAGGAGTTTGATTATATTTTCGTGTACTGAATATGGTTTCCTGCAAATAAGTAAAACATTCACGGTTAATACTGTCGACCAAATGCAATGTAACGAACAGAGAGGAGTCAATCATGAAGGCCCTAGGTTTTTGATCACAATATGTATCAGTAAGCTCAGTCTTGCTTTATGATTCATATATTTCCCCAGAGCCCAACCTTGCCTTGCTATTAGCGCTCCGCTCACGTAGCTTGTATCTCTTCCCCAGAGACGAGGTTTCACTTCTTTCATAACAAATACGATTATTAATTAATGTCCGTCTACATTTCTTTGTTAATAACCCTTTTTTGATCCTTCGCCCTTCGCATACTTAGAGGTATTTTCCATTCTATATAAATAGCTTACTAATACTCTTTAAAAGCTAGTTCACAAAATCTGCATGTTTTTTAAAGACGCATATGTCGGTTCCATACTATGCAAGACTGCCATCAAAAATTTGTTTATAAAAATCCAAATACATTTTAAAATTACTATTTTTCTTTTAAACAAATCAATTTTAAGTTTTGTGTTGTAAGATTTACGGTCAAAAATTAAATTAGAATGTTTAGGACAGAAGTGTATTAAATTATTATACTTCATTAAGACAATTTGAATTACTATTGAGGTGTGTGTTATACACAACTTACATACACATTTCTTTTAATACATTTTACTAAATTTATTAAAATGTTAATCTTTTATTGAATAAAAATCTAGAATACAAATAATCATAGCAGCAAGACATATAGTGTTCGTAACCATTAAACACGATTAACTACATTATTGTGCCTACAGATTTCTTTGACTTTTATCATTTGAAACAAACATGTCATGCCTCTCAAAGAGTTTATTGTAATCTCTATAAAATGTTTTTGTTTTTGATTCCTCATTTGCAATGCAAGTTTTATGTACGATTGTAGGACTGAAGAACTCAGGGTAGACGGATCAAGGGTGGGTTGTAAAATATTTTGGCGATGCTTGACTCAGGGTCCCCTCCCTAGCCCTCATTAGTCCTGGGATCCTCAGTCAAGCCTCGACAAACAGGTATACGGTACTCGGTCCTCCGCTTTTACCTGCCAGGGGCTGATAACCGCTGGGACTAGCTGTTCTCGCCGGCCCTGCCTATCTCCTTCTTGGTAATTAGTTTCACGCTCACAGTCGTGTTAAAGTCTTTGTATTGCAAAGATTAGACTGAAACATTAAGTTTTTCTGCAAGTCTTAAAATAGATATAATAACACAAATATTATTTGATGTTTCATTTGCTCGGGAGCTCTGGATTCCAACATGTTTTGTGTTTATTCCATATGTATGCACAGCATTAATGCAATACCATCCGCATTCCCACATTTCACCCTGTAGTAAATAGATTTTAAAGTAAGATGCATCCACCTTAAAATACTATTTGATGTATGTCAGACTAGCTTTATCGAAATCTGGTGTACTTCTTGTATCGCCTCAATATGTTCATCCTAACCGAAGTAGTCAATTTTTCTAATATGGGCATTCTTTTTCGATGACCCTGTGTATACAACAAAAACGTACCCTTGTACTATAGTTGGTTTTATTTATGTGATTCAGGTTTTATTGTTTAATTACGTATTACTAGACCGATTAAGCTGAAACTAGAAAAGATGAAGATTGAAATGTAGTAAATACGACACATCTAAGCCATTACTAGGTTCAACAGGTATTGTATAAAATTAAGTACTTCTAAAGCATGACGGTATTTAATAAGCTTATATTAGATCGCTATTGTAAGGTTGAACGGAATACTCAAACGTTTCTCAAAGCTTCCTCGCTTCAAACCGTTCTCAAATCATTCTCGAGTAAAAATACGGGATTCGCCTCCTTCCCTTGAAGTTCAATTTTCCGTTTGTATCTTAACAAAACAAAATAAATGTATAAAAATCATTCGATGCAATTTTCTGTATTCAGTCGAATGACAATAATATAAATATAATATAACGTTTCATTTGCGGAGGTTGCAGTATGTGGATAAAAACTGCCTGTGGATATAGGTACCACATATACGCGAAACTAAACTATACAGTACTTCTTTCTTAAATTTAGTTGTTAACAAAAGCTTTACAAAAATATTAAAGCATAACGTAAATCAGTTAGCAATTTTCAATAGAAATCGGAATCTTGAAAAACGAATTTTACTTTTAAACGAGTTCGCCCGGTTGACGTTAGGGAAGTGAATTTCCGCATTAAAAAACTTTAAAATAATCAAATAATCAACTAACGGGTTTAAACAAACATTGGTGTAATTTTTTGCAAAATGGAAAACATTGGTTTTTATGGCTGTTTGGATGTACCTGGTTCTATTTAAATGCAGTATTGGGAGGCAGTTAGGAGGAGGCACCATCTGGATTAAAAGTCGGTTTGGGGGTTTAAGGAGTGATACAACTACATCAGGATATGAAACATTTAAGGTAGCAAACGTGGATTGGGGCCCAATAATCTATCCCGGCCGAACCCTGCGCAAGCTTATGATTCTGTACGTTGTCATAAGGGTATTTAACATTTGAAAAAGCTATTTTTCTAACTTGGCTGTTTTATCAATCCCAAAATTCCAATCCTGCGTTATTCTTATGGGCATTCACTTTAAGTTTCAGCGAGCTGATGAAAATACTAATAGCTGATCTTGATTCGTAGTAGTTCAATAGGATAACCACAGAATACAGCACACACAACTGTCATAGTTTTTATAAATTATTATTCGCGGGGCGAAGCCTGCGGGAACAGCTAGTATTATATAAAGGTACTAGCTGATACCCCCGGCTTCTCTCGCGAAATATTAAAACATATTTAAAATACTAACCTGACCAACACCATTAAATCTTTGATTATGTTTTACCATATGACTTCCTTTTCAGAAACTGACAAACATGTTAACTACATAGTACTTTTATAAGCGATATTCTCCCATAACTTTTGTATTGTTCATGCAACATTTTAGCTTAATAGGTCTAGTATTTTTTGCGTGATGGAAGTCTAAACATCCATCCATCCATATATACGCATTCCACCTTTATTATAATATCAATTAGTAGGATATATTATGTTTTTCTATGAAAATATAAATGGAAATCTGTCATAACTGTAGTCAAAAAGAGCCAACTACCTACAGACGGAAATAATGGAAATTTAATTACGTTTTGTTGTATTGTTTTGTAGTGAAATACCTATCAAGCGACTACATCCATTAGTTAATAATTACATTTAAATTACAGAAAAATGTAAGTGACCAAAAGTGTGAGGTGTTATTGGTGTTCCTTCGTCAACCCTCATCAAACTCGATGACGATCCCAAGAGCGAGGCTTGACTGAAGGTCCCCGCTCGACTCCTCATTAGTGCTAGGATCCTCAGTCAAGCCTCGCCAAAACAGGTAAACAATTCCCAGGTCAATTTTAACCCGGGGGTCTTCAGTCGGTCCACCTTTATGTACAAGGAAATTGAATTTATTAATTTTCATGATCATATGATTCAGTTCGGTATTACTATTTGTATTATCTTTATCATTATCTTTATTTGGCGACTCCTTAGTTCCTGTTATTTTTGTCAGTTAATGCAACACCAGCAATTACCTCGAACCTTCTACTCCAAACGAAGATAATTTACCTAATTTTACAAAGGAATTACACATAGACAAATGAAAGAACCACCATTCTGAGCTGAACATGTTTCATTATGGCTCCATAAAATTGAGTGTTGGTGTTCCGTACAAGGAATTTGTAAGGAAACCACTGACTACAACTAGATAATGACTTCCCTAGATAGTGAAGTTTATTTTTTTGATTTATTTGGACTTTAAGGGCTTTAAGGGAACCCATTGGCCCCCATTAATCGATAGGCTTAATTCCGTGCTTCTGCCTTGATGAAGATATTCAAAGGCAGTAATCCAAGAGCAACTTCAAGAGCTGCTGACGGGCTGCTCCTGAAAGCTCCAGTGACTAGAAGCGTGCCCAATCTTTGTAAACTTGTGAGTTTGGCTATGGCTGTAGTCTGGTTCAGCTTTGTCCACCAGACTAGTGATCCATAATATGTGACTTGAGGCCTTATTACTACCTTGTACAGCCACAGCGCTATGTGAGGCTTGATCCCCCACGTGGAGCCTGCAAATCTCCTGGACGTCATGAGCGCCCATTTTGCCTTATGCAGTATATTATTCAAATGATCATTCCAAGACAGCTTAGAATCAATTGTCAGCCCTGGGTATTTGACTGTACCTGATACTTCAAGCCGTGTTGGTCCAAGTCTCAGCCGGGAAAGAGACTCCAGGTTCTTTTTCCTTGTGAACGGAACAACTACTGTATTTGAGGGGTTTATGCTTAGTCCCTCTCCAAGACACCAGACATTGACATATTGAAGATTGACATTCATGACATCAGCAACAATATTCGTGAACCTTCCCTGTACCATTAGGACTATGTCATCTGCATAGCCCTGGACAAAGACGCCTCTGCTAGTGAGCTCACGAAGGAGACCTTCCATCACCAGGTTCCACAGAAGAGGCGAAAGCGCACCTCCCTGCGGACAACCCTTTGTGGGTGCGATCACTATCGATTCACCTTGAAGATCGGCTCTAATCCGCCTGGAGCAGAGCATGGTCTCAAACCACCTACATAAAGCAGACTCAAGACCACGACCACGCACCGCCCGGATCATGGCCGTGTAAGTAACATTGTCAAAGGCACCTTCAATGTCCATGAAGGTGCATAGAGCGATTTCGTTAGCAGCCAGGCTGTCCTCCATCCTGCTCACAAGTTGATGCAGGGCTGTTTAGCAGGACTTACCAGGCTGATAGGCATGCTGGTTTCGATGAAGAGGAGTACCTGAAAGCACTCCCTTTCTTAGATGTCTCTCCAGCATCTTCAAGAGAAAGGATGAGGGACTG